>CM034126.1:10091483-11297071 GCA_019914995.1 Acanthochlamys bracteata | reverse complement strand
GCTGCTTGCAAGTACCTCTGGCTCATAAAGTCATAACTTTGATACACCATATGGAACTATGCGATAATATATTTTATATTTCAAAATGTGAACAGCATATCCAAAACAGAGATTGAGGATGAAGACATACCAACTGGCTTTTGCTGTCCATCCTTGCTAGGGGAATTTACACCCATAATAAACATTGCCCAGCCAATTATCGGAATGACAAATATGCTTGGCTTACTAATGAATTTAAAGCTCCTCCCAAGTGCCAAGAGCTTGCATATATCCAAAAAGCTCTGCTTGTTAGACACATAAACAGCCGCCAAATTCTTGGGACGTAAATTCTCTATCTCAATTTCCACCTTATTAAACAAAGAAATGGTCATGGCCGCCAACACCTTAGCAATGATGTGGTGGGCCCCCTGACAATACTGATCAAGCAGCAAGAAAGTGGGTGAACTACCACCATTACCATAAACCAAAAGATAACCACCACAGACACGACAAAGTAGAAGCAGAATCCCTTTACATAGGGACTAGTTGAGATTCTGCTAGCAACACCATACATCTATACCAACAAAAATACTCCAAATCAACAACCTTAAAATCAAACTTCCAACAGAACCCTGAAACTGGTTGATCAATGAGTTACATTACATAAACCTGAAACTGGTAGAACTGAGCCGTCGACTGCATCTGCAATAGTTGATCTAACAATCACATTCCTCTGAAGGTCATTCAAATGTTGAGTACAAGTAACTGGGCGGTTCATGTGATGGAACTGAAAATCCACTTCTACATCGCAAGTTGCTTCCTAGCAGAAAACTTTACCTGAAAAACAAACATAAACATAAGTTACTAACCCCAAAAATAATAATAATAATAATAAATTATTATTATTAGGATAATGATAATAATATAATAATAATTATTATTATTGTTACACTGTAAACCTGCACAAAACGAAGTTCCAGATCTAAAATTCGATTGATTTCTAGTCCTTAGAATCACAAACAAAACACAAATTACCAACAGATACGATCAAAACATTTCACGACACAAAACCTTTACCATTGTTGATTAGAGAGACACTGACTGCTTGTTATATTTAGGAGTTGAGAAGGATCGAGCGACCGGAGCTGGGCGGTAAGGTCTCAACACCGAGAGAGGGAGAGACCACTACTGGCACTTATCGAGCTCGTCTTGTGCTGCTAGTGTGTTTCTGAAAAATGGGTAATACCTGGGCAAGAATGGGCTTAAGAAGGTATATAGAAATTGGGCTTGGACACTCTTAGTTGGGCCAGGCCAGTCAATCACTAACATAATACCAGAGTCAGACTTCACAAACAAACACAGCAATTTTCAACATATTTACCACTTTACCCTTTCCTTCCTTCTTCCTTCTCTTCCTTTTGTCGTCGTTCCTACTCTCTATCTCATTTCTTTCTTTTTTGGGTTTTCGCCATTGACGTTATTGCTTGCATTCCATTGCCCACTATCGAACTAACAGGTAACACTTTTTATATCCTTTATCTTTCTCTCAATAGATTCTGGCGTTGATTTGTTGGTTGATGTGTCTGTGCCGGAGATCTGTTTGCAAATTGTTGGATTGGGAGTATCACAGGTATCTATAGATCTCGTGTTGGATCTCGGAGCTGTGACGTTGGTTCAAACATACGGAAGAAATTTCGATGTTTTTGTTTATGTCTTGGAGTTTGCCGGTTAAGGTTTGAGCCATGAAGAAAGATTCAAACGCACGATTTTGCTACAATTTTTTCTTCCTTTTTTTGTGTAATTTCATATGAGAAATCATTAATGGTCGGAATACGTTGAGGATTCTGGTGATATGTTGAAATATTGTGTTTGGCTCGTCGAGATCTAAGATGTGTCGTGCGTCTAGAAATGGAGCTGATTTTGTGTTTGGAGCTGTTTGTTATGATTATTAAGCAATAGATTTGCATGGTCTAGGTGAAAGTTTGCTTGAATGGAAACTGTGCAGAGTTGTTCATCAGTCTCGTTTGAGCTGTATGTGTGAAGAGACGGTAGGTGGAGGTACATTGACCTTAATTAATGTTACTTGCTGGTGGAGTTAGTTTCTCCATGATAGATTTAGTTCAGAATTGTATTCTGTGATAACAGGTCAGAGTTATATTGTTCGTGATAGATATTATTCACAGGTTATCTTAATTGTGATAGACATGCAGGAGTTTTATTTTTGTTATTTAATATTTGCCATTATGAACTACTAATTTGTGCTACATCTGGGAAACTTCACTGTGATCTGAGGATTCAACTTAGGATTTTTACAGTTTCATATAAAGTTAGTTAGTTAAGTTTACAGTGGCTAGTAAATACTAAAAGATATAGGACTTTAGCCTGAAAGGTTCTAGCAAGTATGTTGTACTTGATTTGGTTGTACTAATTTTCTTGCTTTGTTCTCAATAGCCTATAGCTATAAGTGGGTTGGACCTGATTCTGGCTCTTGTACTTTGCATCTTATGAGTATATTTCTAGCTGTGTCATAAGTGGATGGCCTATCTATTGTTCAGGATGTCGCCTTTTATTGTTGTGACTGATAATTCTATATGCTTGGTCTACAAATAGGCCATATAGTTCATCATGGAAAATGGAGAAATTGAGAGCACGGATGAGGAAATGCCTTCACAGAGTGGAAGAAAATACAGACCAATTGGCTCACATGACCGAGCTGTTATTCAAATGTCATCCATGGATTCTGGTCCTCATCCTGAAATGCATCTCAAGTAAGCTAAGTCTATTGACGTATTCAATAGTTTTGGTTGCATCTAAAGTTTATTGCTTTTTAGGGTCAAAGTTTTCAAAGGACATATCTAAGAACCTATACCCACCCCAATTGAATCTTGATTCTTCTAATACTTCAAGCATTCATATATGAGGGATAACCCTTCAATTTAGTTCCATAAATCATCTAGAGTATTATTCTGATCTTTTTACGTCGGAGTTGCATGTATTCTTTTTTAAGCAAACTTTAATTTCAGGAAAGTGGAGTTAGGCGGAGGATATTTCACAGTTACAGTGGGTATTTGATTTTGATTACAGTCATAAATGTACATGTTTGTTTATGTTATTGATTTACTCTGGAACCAGCACTTGGGGCAGATGTCATATAATATGGAAATGTGTTAATTTATTCCTCATATGGCTGTCTGTTATTTTTATTAGCATTAGTTTCATGTGTGTGACTTCTATTTAAAAAGGTATATATGGACAGCTACTGTCGGTTTGTTAATTCTGACTTACGATTCAGTATTATATATTCTGGAGCACTGACTTGCCATTGGAAATATTATGTGTCTCATGATCTCTTTTGGTATTGGTAATTATATTCTTTAACCTAGTACGTGCATAGTTAGTCTTTAATCCTGACCTCTTACCTTTTTGGGTTCTAATTTTGACTGTTGTTATTGTAACCTTTGATTATGGCTTTGCAGACAATTGAATGTGGGCTCACAAGCGGACAACTCTAATAATGCAAGAGAGGGTCCCTCTCATACACAGGATGTCACAAATGGTTCTCAAACTGAGTCCAAGCTTGAGCTTTTTGGTTTTGATTCTCTTGTTAATATTTTGGGGCTTAAGAGGTACTATCTCTGACCTCATTCTGTTTTTCACATCATAGGCAATTTTTCCATTTGAGGAACTATGTGCTTTTGCAATAGATAAGCATGATCTTATTCTCCTATAGCATGGAATGAGGAATGCACATATCCTGCTTCCTGCCATCTCTTCTCTAGAAGACAATCCTGTTCCTGCTTCATAATTCTGTACTATTTTGTCTATGATGTTACACTTATATGCCCAGGAATGTTTACCGTTGTATTTTCAAATGAATTCATTCTTGTCTTTGTTTGCAGGGGTCTGTACTGTTTCTTTATTTCTTTAGTAATGTAAACCTGTTCTATCTGACAAAATTATCTTTTGTTTGTTTTGTTTTGTTTTGTAATTTTTTTTCTAAAAAATGTATGTGGCCATGCATTTAAATTGAGCATGCTTCTTTATCACCTTAACTTATAAGATAAGGTTCTTTCTTTCTATTTGGCTGTCCTAATCAGTTAACTAATTGCAGTATGACAGGGGAACAGGTCCCAGCACCATCCAGTCCACGAGATGGTGAGGATGTCTCGATTACACTTGGCCGGCCCAAGGTACCTGGTGCAATTATAGTAAAGTTTCTGCTCTTTCGTGTCATACAAGTGCCATACTATGTCTAAATCATGTAAATAGATATTTCGTACCACTTCCCTGGAGAAGAAGAACTACATGAAGAGAGTTATTTTTTGTTAAATTATAACCCTCCAATCAGTTTGTCCTGAATAGTTGATCAGTGGACAGCTTTTGTTCTCTAAGCATACTTTTCACTTTTTATTTTTAAGAACCAATGAATGTAACGCTTTCATGTTTGCAGTATGCAGCGTGTTGACTGTTGTTATTCAATCTTGGTTGCAGGTCACAGGACCTAAATTAGGAACTATGATGGGTGTATTCGTCCCATGTTTGCAGAACATCCTGGGGATTATATACTACATCCGTTTTTCTTGGTAAAATTTCCTGGATATTCCATAATCTCATTCTGCTCATTTCGGGAACATGTGTGCCATGCTCAGATATGAAAATAACAGGGAAACTACACTAAACACCATACATTTCATCATGGAATTTTGCACTTTAATTTTATGAAATATGAAGATGAAATTTTGATTGGATAAAATTTTTTGGAGAGAATTTCAGAATCATGCCTCATTATCACCACTGAGAAGTTTTTTGTTTAACTATTGAACTTTTCATGCTAGATTTTCTCAATGATGGATGATTGGATATTTTTTAATGGAGGTAGTCTTCATCAGAAGTATATGTGACTTTCTTGTTTTATATTGAGCCATTCTAATAATATTTTACAATGCCGTTGTCCATTTAGCACAAGCCACCTCATCTATGCATTTGTTTTGCTTCTTTTTTTATATGCAAAAAATTCCTGTATCTTTTGTTCTTCAGTATGTCTACTACGATTCTCAGCTATGTTCTTATGTGAACTATTATTAAAGTACTCTACATTTGACATGTGTTTTTTCTGTAGGATTGTGGGTATGGCAGGAATTGGAGAGTCACTTGTACTGGTTGCATTTTGTGCTTCTTGCACATTTTTAACTGGGATTTCTTTAAGTGCCATTGCAACTAATGGGGCCATGAAGGTATATTTCAGATGTACGCTAGTTTACAATCAACACTCTCAAATAAAATAAATAATACATGATTGTAAATTTCGTTCTTTCTATAGACGTTGGATTTCTATTGTTAATGAAATATCCTGTCATCTACAACTTGTTTGGAGTTACCAAAATTGTGAAGCATCACTTTTGAATCTTAATGGAGTGTCCTTGAATACTAGTAGTCCTTCTATCATGGTTCGAACTGGCTTACAAGATAAAAAAGATGGGGCATAGCTGTCTTTGGTTTGCTAGCAACCATCGTATTATTATCCTTGGAAATGAGTAGCTAATCTGCTGTTTACTCATCCTACATATAGTAGCTTATTACTTAAGCGCCTTATCTCTGAAAGCTTGGACTTTTAAAAAGACCTACTATACATACTATAAACTGTTAGCTATCTGTTTTAGTCGCCAGAGTTTTTTGTTTTTGGATTTTGTTTCTTTATACTTTTCTGACCTGTGCTGTTTGCTAAGTAATTTCTTTCCTTCCAAAGCTTGGGAATTTCTATAGTAAGCAAGATGTCATACTTTCTTTTTGATTAATGTTATATCTGTTTATAAAGACGGTACGTGCAGGGTGGTGGTCCCTACTATCTAATTGGTCGGGCCCTCGGTCCAGAAGTTGGAGTTAGTATTGGTTTGTGCTTTTTCCTGGGGAATGCTGTTGCTGGAGCTATGTAAGTCTGCATTGTGTATTGCAGAACCTATTTACCGAATAGCTGTTGTATTTTAATTTTTTTTTGAAGATTTAGCATGGTGACTATCCTCAATGATACAGTAAGATAAAGTATTTGGATATGCAACTAATCCCTTGAATATGATTTATTTTCAACTTTATTCTGAGAACATTTATTAGTTGTAAATGATTGTTCTCTCATTTTGTATGATATATATTGTGAAACAAAAACACATACACAGGCACAGTTATAGTCTATAGTTTCATGAGTTTCCCTTTGATTACACTCTCCAGGTATGTTCTTGGGGCTGTTGAGACTTTCTTAGATGCTGCACCTGGAGCTGGCTTTTTCACAGGTAACTTTTGTATCTATTCTGAATGGTGAGCAGGTTGTATGTTTTATACCAAGCTTCAGTAAAGCCAAATTAACTTATATTGCACTAAAACCGAAAACAATGTGTCGGCTGCATTCTGAAACTGAAATAATTAACTTCTGTAAGTTGGGATTCATATTTCACTTATGAAGAACTGTATTTATGATATTAGTAAATTTTAAAAGTTGTATATTCATTGCATTTGCTAGCTTCATTCATTGTTATATGCATACAATTCAGCAAGTTGTGTCAGTATTCACTTTCTGTTGCCATAGTATATCATTGTAGGAATAAGAAATGAAGTTTTGAGAAACGTCGGATGTTTGACTACATACATCAGTGAGCTACATAATTGATATAATAGTGGTTCTAACCATTTGTAATCAAATTTGTATCTCTTAAGTTATAATATATGCATTTGCCTTGTCAAGTAAGTGAATTACAGTGAATCTTTTCGCATAATTTCTGGTGAAACTGCTTCTGTATGTCATTAATATTTAGATCAATTTCTTAAAAACTTACTGTTTAAACTTTTATTATGTTCATTTTACAGAGAAAGTGACAGTTGTTAGTAACACGACAGCAATAAATAGCACAGCAGTGAATGTTACAACGACGACTGTATACACACCAAGCATACATGATCTTCAAATTTATGGGATTATTGTGACCATACTACTGTGTTTTATTGTGTTTGGTGGGGTGAAGATGATCAACCGTGTTGCACCTGCCTTCTTGATCCCTGTCTTATTTTCTCTCTTCTGCATATTTATCGGAATCTTCGCTGCTCGTAGTAGGAATGCTTCAAGTAAGTTTGATCTAGAGCTCTGTACATGGTTTTTTAATGTTTACTGATTTCTATTTGATGTTTGTTGCTGGGTTAATTAGTTCTGTGTTTCATGGTTGCATCATCCATATGCACCAAGTATAATTAAAGTTTCTATTTTGAGATTTATGCTTTTACAGGTGGAATTACTGGTTTGAGATTGCAAACATTCAAAGACAACTGGAGCTCAGACTATCAACGGACTACGAATGCTGGAATTCCTGACTTACAAGGCTCTGTTTATTGGAATTTTAAGTGAGCATCATACTCTTCCTTTTCTTTCTTACATATTAGCTGGTCTTGCCCTTTATGATTCAAGTTTTAAACAGTGTGAACGATTATCAGACCTTAGACAGGTGACATCTTGCACAGTTGTTTGATTATAGAATATCCTGGGACTTGGTCTTGCCTTCTACTGAAACAGCATATAGGATCTGACCTTAAAATGTGGTTGTATTATGATACGTCAAGTAATCTGATAGCCTTAGATTAAAGCAACTAATCATCAAGGCTGATCAAGCTTATTCATAAACACCATCGAGATGCATTCATCTGGATTCTGGAATATGCATTTTGTGTTGCTTTGTGGATGAGATATCTTCTGTGACATCAGTTTGTGTTTGTTCATTGAGTGCTATGAATGTTTATTGTACAGAGGTCTGAGCATATTTATGACAAAGAGCTCTGATTTAAAATAATGGTTGCAGATTTAATTTTTTCAAAAGTTTCTCTTATTAGCAACTAGGTCAATCAGAAATTGTTCTTATGCTTTTGCAGCTTTTTTTTCATGTCTTCTGATGTATGCTTTTTTGACTTTTTCCAGTGCATTGGTAGGTCTTTTCTTTCCAGCTGTAACGGGGATCATGGCGGGCTCAAACAGATCTGCATCTCTTAAGGATACACAACGTTCCATTCCTATTGGAACACTTGCTGCCACCATTACAACAACATTTCTCTATTTCATATCAGTACTGCTGTTTGGTGCTCTGGCAACTCGTGAAGAGCTTTTAACAAATCGGTACAATTATGCATAGCCGACTTTAGAACCTAACAACATGAAAAACAATATATATATGATGTAGCGGTACTTTATTTACTGCAATAGCCTGCGGCTCTTCTAATAACTTACTGTATCATCCATGTTTGATGTCTGAAGTCATCTATCATTCATTGGCTTGTTTTATGACCTTGCAATTTCTTAGTGTTATCTATTGACAAATTTCCAGCCAATAACAAACTATAGATCTTTATTATCATTTGACAAATTTCCAGCCATAAGTCCCTTAAATTACTCAAGTAATTGCTTTTCCATGTATCTTAACTGAGTCCATCAGAGGAAGACCTCATTCAGTAACAAATAATGGTTTTATATTGGTAGTTGTATGTCTGGTGATGCAACTAATTGAAAACAGCACAGCTAGCAACTGAAATGTTACTACTCGAATTCTCAAGTATGGGCACTTGTAAATTAGTACTTTCTTAATTATTGTAACATTCAACAATTCCTTCAAAAAAGTATTGAACACAAGTCACTTGATGCTTGCATAGAGTGCATGGAAACTATATTAGACAATAGATATTAAAAGTATAAATCTTTAGTGAATTACATTAGAATTCTTTACATTTTCGTATGGTGCAATTCTATAAAGTAGTTCAATGTTCTAATATACGTGCAGGCTTCTCACTGCTGCAGTTGCTTGGCCTGTTCCGGCAGTCATTTATGTTGGAATCATTCTCTCAACTCTAGGTGCTGCACTTCAGAGCTTGACTGGTGCACCCCGCTTGCTGGCAGCAATCGCTAATGATGATATTCTTCCAGTACTTAACTATTTCAAAGTAGTAGAAGGTGGCGAGCCTCATCTAGCAACTCTTTTCACAGCCTTCATCTGTATTGGGTGTGTGGTGATTGGAAATTTGGATCTGATCACCCCAACTATAACCATGTTTTTCCTTCTATGCTATGCTGGTGTGAATCTATCTTGTTTCCTTCTGGACCTGCTAGATGCACCTAGCTGGCGTCCTCGATGGAAGTTTCACCATTGGAGTTTGTCACTCATTGGAGCTTTGCTTTGTATGGGTAGGCCACCTTTGTTGTCTTCTTTAAGTTATTATATGGAATTTTAGTTTATGTTAGGTTGTAATAGATGAGTGACATGCGCCTTGGCTGATCTTTGTCATTAATTAGCTCTGGCATTTTTCTTAGTTAAACAGAGCACTGTCTTGGTATAACTAAAGTATATTGTGATAAGTATCATGTAGGAGGGGTTTTATTGTTTTAATGTCCACTGTAAGACACATGTAGTCAAATTTGAAATGCTAGCTAGCAAACTCGGACATTTCCTGAGGGATGCTGTGTCCATGTCAAGCACTGTTGGACTGGATTAGATCCACTCGCTACATGGAATGGGTACCTAATGCCCGTTCAGCAGACATGACATCTTCCAAGAAGTTTCTGTATTTTCACCTAGTTGGCAAGTTAAGTTGAAAATTTTGTTTCTCAATCATTTCTTGCCATATAAATGCTCCATACATGTTCAGAGAGTTACATCATATGCATTCTGGAAGGAAATGTTGTCATAATTGTCTGACTTCAATGTTTACCTGGTGCAGTTATCATGTTTTTGATCTCTTGGTCCTTCACTGTGGTGTCTTTTGCTCTTGCTAGCCTTATTTATTACTATGTGAGCTTGAAAGGAAAAGCTGGAGACTGGGGCGACGGATTCAAGAGTGCATATTTTCAGCTAGCCTTGAGAAGTCTTCGATCTTTAGGAGGTATTGCGTTTTCTTTTATTGTCTTGATCTCTTGTCTCGATCTTTTTCCATCAGTTGGAGATGCAATATTATAAGCGTCTCTAAGTTAAATAACCATTATTGCCAAGCTGTTTTCTTTAATCACATAGTGAAAAAGATGAGGGAAAAAAAATTAACATCTGGCAGACAGACAAGATTTTAAAATGTCATACAAAAGCAAATTTTGCTAGATGAATCATGGGATCTTGTTCTTACCACAAACTCACCTCTACTATAAGTTTCCCAGGGTGCGTTACCTCTGACTTGAATTTGAAGAAATATAGGTTAGAATGCTAGTTTCCAAATGATAAGATAAGATTTGAATTCACCTGTAAAAAGGATGCTGAAATGCTATGCCAATCATGGAATAGACTTGTACTGCAAAGTGGTCTCTCCATGATACAGAAGTTTCATCTATCTAGTTCGCTCCCATCAAGCACATTTACATTGCCCACCCTAGCCATGAGCTCATGCTATCTCAATGTTTCCTTTTCCTTAAAGGCAAGCACCTATACGATGGAACAAGTTGGAAAAAGAAAATTCTAAGCCTGAACTTGTTGTAAATGGGTCAGCTATGTCCTTCTTCAACAATCTTTTGATCTGACCTTGTGAGCATGTTCTGTTCCATTGGAATTTTCACTTCGTTGGTGGTCTTGGGGAGTAGAAAAACAGCTAGCTTTGTTAATAAGTGGCTTGTGTTGGACCTGCGAAGCAATCCAGCTGCATTAGCTTTTAGACAAATCCCCTAGGGTAATGACTGGTTTAAAGTAAACTTGAAAATGTATTCCTTTTTCTGCGGCATGCTATTAGGATTAGGATATTTTCTCTAATAATTTCTGTGTGTCATCCAATAATTTTTCTGTGGCTACTACCTTGCAGCAAATCAAGTGCATCCCAAAAATTGGTATCCAATCCCCCTGATATTTTGCCGACCTTGGGGGAAGCTACCTGAAAATGTACCTTGCCACCCAAAGCTTGCTGACTTTGCTAACTGCATGAAGAAGAAAGGTCGTGGGATGTCAATATTTGTTTCAATCATTGATGGCGATTACCATGAATTAGCAGAGGATGCTAAGACTGCCTGTCGTCAGCTGAGCACTTATATTGATTACAAGCGTTGTGAGGGAGTTGCTGAGATAGTTGTTGCACCAACTATGTCTGATGGCTTCCGTGGTATAGTACAGACAATGGGACTTGGCAACCTGAAGCCTAACATTGTTGTCATGAGGTACCCGGAGATTTGGCGCCGCGAGAATCTCACTCAAATCCCATCAACATTTGTCGGTATCATAAATGACTGTATTATCGCCAATAAAGCCGTTGTAATTGTTAAGGGCCTTGATGAGTGGCCTGGTGAATACCAGAAACAATATGGGACCATTGACCTCTATTGGATTGTGAGGGATGGAGGCCTGATGCTGCTTTTATCTCAGCTGCTGCTGACAAAAGAAAGCTTCGAGAGCTGTAAGATTCAAGTGTTCTGTATAGCAGAGGAGGACACAGAAGCAGAAGAGCTGAAAGCTGATGTAAGGAAATTTCTATATGATCTCCGCATGCAGGCTGAGGTCATTGTAGTGAGCATGAAGTCATGGGAGGCACATACGGAGAGCGGGGCCCTGCAGCAAGATGATTCACTAGAGGCATTCACAAATGCCCAAAGGCGCATTGCTACATATCTTGAGGATATGAAGGAGATAGCTAGAAGAGAAGGGAAGCCATTGATGGCTGATGGAAAGCCAGTAGCGGTTAATGAGCAGCAGGTTGATAAGTTCCTTTATACAACACTCAAGCTGAACTCAACTATACTCAGATACTCAAGAATGGCAGCTGTGGTTCTTGTAAGCTTACCTCCCCCACCGTTGAATCACCCAGCATACTTTTATATGGAGTACATGGACCAGTTAGTTGAGAATGTCCCAAGAATGTTGATAGTTAGGGGATATAGAAGAGATGTCGTAACCCTTTTCACGTAGTGCAGAGTCAAGCGTCATTACCCTTTGCACATAGTGCATAGCTCAGTGTCCCAAGAAAATTTTGTAATATGAATGTCTTCTATTGGATGATGCGGAAGTTCTCTTCCTTCCTTTCTTTCTTTATTTAATTGTGTTCTCTCTATACATAGATCGAATGCAGGTTAGATCAAAAGCTGGTCAAAGATCGACATTCTTTTCTTTTTCTTTTTCTTTTTTTCTTTTTAGTTACAGATTGGGCTGCGTTTTACGTTGTTGCCGGTGGAACGTTTCGATGAATTTCATCTCAGTTGATACATGTCGAACAGTACAATATTGATAGGATTCATGTCAGTTAGATATGTTAATGTTGAACGATGTGTTCGTTCTGTTTGATATCTGAATCTCCATATGGACTCTCTGCTTTTGTTCTCGAACAGAGATGCTTGTACCAGTACTACGAATTTTATTATTTTGAATTGGTGCAAACTTCAAACAAGTTTCACTATTCATTTCAACATCAATAACAGTTATTTCCTGTTGCCTCGTTTTGGCATTGCTTATGGTATATTTTTCATTCCTCAATTTTATTTTATATTTTTCAATAGTATTTTATAAGTTTTATTTAAAAATTAAAATATTTATATTATAAGCTCTTGTTCTATGCTTTTTTTAGATAAAAAATAAAAATTTATTTTTAAATTAAAATAAAAATATTTTTTATTCATAACTACTCCTAAACATTCCGTTAGTGATCAAGCTTAGCCCTTCCATAAACTTCTTGAAACTTATTATAAAGAAGTATATTTTCCCGACAGTGCCATCTCTACGATCAGTCTCTCATGCGTTTCACTCGTTTCTCCCCTTTCAACTATTCTACCTCCCTACCAAAATTCTCACACGTTACTTATCTTCTTTAGTCTTGTCATACAGATCACTGCTTCTCAACCTTGCGGCGCCGAGAAATGCAGCAGAATACCTTCACCATTCATCTCAATTTCATCTTCTTCATGTTCATATGGACCGAAAATTAGTCTTCGCACTTCTCTGCCCAGAAAAATTCTTCATTCCCTCTAATCTCTCTCCTTCTCCTCGACTACTCTATAACCAAATCCTGCTACGCAGACCTCAACCTTCAACCCTTCTTCAATTTTCTCTTTGGTATCTAAAACATCTTCTGGCATTGCAAAATTCATTAGAAATTATCATTTCCTTTGTTTTCTCCTTTGTTTTGGAGAATCGTGCACAATTCACTTAAAGAACTCGGCATTGGATGTACTTTTGAATCCTAAGTTTTTGAAGTTGTTCCAGTAAATGGACTTTATGCCACGGAAAAGAAAGACATGCAAGCTGGATTTTTAACACCTGATCTACCAAATGCAGTGGCGTGAGCAAAATATTGCTGCATTATAAAAATTGAACAAAAACAGAATCGAGATTGAATCATGATACTAACAGAAGAATGACAATTTCAATAAAATACCCATATTGGCCAATAATGAAAAGCAACTCACACATTGATAATTTGAATAGGAGAATAACTTACTGGTAAAAGAACAGATCCAAGTCAAAAATTGCAAATTTAAGAAACTTATGATATTCTACTCCCAGGTGCATTCACTAACAGGCTAATAAAGACCAACATCCTTAGTAGACATAAAGTTCGCTACTTTAGGTGGTGAGATCCATGATAGCGCTGACAATATCTCCGTTACTGTTCTTCAAAGCCTTGACTGCTTTCCCTCTGGTCACACCAGCTTGAGTCATGACAAGCTCAATGTCACGAGCCTCAACCCCAGTCTCATCAATATCCTCCTCTTCCTCATCAGCAGGAGCAGCAGCTGGTGCATCCTTCTTCGCAGTTACGTTGCTCAGATCTGGCATCCTGAACTGCTGTGCAGCTTGGGTCTGCAATTGAGAACTCAAATCTTCTATCTTTGCCTCACCAAATATAACATATGTTTCAGAGTTTGGGCTCTTGAAGACATCAGGCTTCGATATGACGAATAGAATCTGCATTGCAAAGGTAAAGAAGAAGTCGCTAGCTGGTATCGCAAAAACTAAATTGTACATCCCAACCCCGAATTAACTAAAAGCACAGTTTGGCATACATCCCATTTACATGGTAACTTGATAAATCAAAACACTGCTGGAGAACTTTCTTTAATAGTACATCCAACCATGTAAAAGTTCTTGCTTCATTGAAGATCTATATTTACCAATTTTCGGTCCATATCTTGCCATTGTGATGATGATGCTGGGGAAAGCTAGGGATTAGGGTATATGGTGCTCATGAACAATTGCAAATTTACAAGGCAAAAAGGGGTGATAAGAATATGCAAAGTACTAATCATGCTTCGCTAATCTTCACCACTATTTATCCTTATCTATCTCCTTGCTGCCACAAGTTTAAATAATTCCTCTTGCTACTCATTTTTTTGGCATATAGCTTTCAAAGTTATTAATATGATTACAATATCATAAATCCTTATGTACCATAACTAAGGGTGATCCTGCCAAGGCTGGGTTCACCAATTAGTGTTTTGCCTGCACTCGGTTGTAGTTCTGATCTCAAACTTAAGTAGTTAACAAATGCTTCTAAAAATAAATTTGCACAATATACCATGCATATACTATGATCATATCAATGACAAAATATTAGACAAAATGTTAGAAAGCTACTTCTAGACAACATCCTTATATTTCCATGCATCTTTAAAGGAAATATAGCGATTTATATAAGACTATTACTAGTTCTTACATTTTTGGATCTCTTGATTGTAACCCTGCTGACACCAGTGACAGGCTTCATTCCCAACTTAAGCATTGCTTTGCGGCTTTTCTTCTCACTCCTACTCTGCTTGGAGCTCTCATTAGTACCTGCTTCCTTGTCACCTGCATGATGAAAAGCAACTTTCACATTACAATGTTATTGATATAAATTTCTGTGCCAACAAGCTCATATCATATGTTTTCAACAAAAATTCTGAAATTTCTGTGCAACCAATCATAAACTCGAAAACACATAAAGTTTGCTGCATTTACTTGTTCTCCACATTCAGATGCATATGACAAACAACAAACTAATATTTATAAAACAAATTTCACAGATCTGTTGCAATGCAACCTTAGAAAATCTTTCCTAACAGATGCATATGCAAATAGCTAGAACTAACTAGCTCAAGTAGCTGAATATAGAACCAAAGAACAGACAGTTTGGACATGACAATTGTTAACTTACATCAAAATTAATAACATTGAGCAAGTAGCTCTCAACCAATGTTATCAAAATCCCGATTTAAATCTTAAAATCCTACGATTTTACTTCACCCAAATGATCCCGATCTTAAGTAAAATCTTTTTTGAGTAAAATCCCACCAAGATCCCTATTTAAATCTCAAAATCGGTAAGATCTCGATCTTTTTACGATCTTATACGATTTTACTTTTTAAGAAATTTTTGTAATTAACTATATTTGAAAGTCTTTTTTATAAAATTTTAGTGACTTTTCTATAAAATATAGAGGAATTTTTTTATAAAATTTAAAAGAACTTTAAAATTCTTTTAAATGTACTAAAAATTCTTTTAGAAAAAATATTAGAAAAACTTTTATAAAAAATTCTTAATGGTATTGAAAATTTTTTTTTTTAAATTTATCGGTATGTAAAATCTTACGATCTTACTGTAAGATCCCGATTTTGACAACCTTGCTCTCAACGCCCTTCATAATTGTTAACTTGCATGAAGCCAATAAAAATGATGTGAAGGAACTACTATCAATGCCCCAAGATAAACTAATGTTTGTCCTTACACCAGAAAACAACAATTCTCTTTATATATTAAGATCAGATTCCTACCTGTATAAAGAGACATGAAAATCTATCTATATGGAGATGCCATCACAAAGGTTCAGTCACTATGTTCTGAACCTATCCATATGAAGAGACATGTAAATATATTATTCAACAGCCAATCATTCATTCACCTAACAAAGCGACATCAGATAAACAATATGAAAACCCAAAGGAATAACAACTATAACTGAGCACTATAAGTAATCCTCAGAGAAGCACATATATATATTGCATCCATTGCAGAAGAACTACTTCGAATCAGCAACATTTCACAAGAGAAACAGCTAGAACTCCAAGTATGTTCAAAGAACAAAATCTAAACACAGTATGTTCAAAAAACACTAATCAATATCAAAATAAAAATAAAAGAAAGATTCAGAAACTTGGGAGCAAAATCGTTGATTTTTTAAACCTTCGACATCATCGTCGTCTTCATCATCATCGTCATCGTCTTCATCATCCTTGACATCCTCTACAACAGGGCTATCATCCTACAAAAAGAACCCAAACTTCAACAAACCATTCAACTATAAAACAAAACGAATATTTAGACACAGAGAGAGAGGGGAAAAAATGAAATTGACAAAGAAGGATTATAGTTTGCAGACATGGTCTTTCTTTTCGTGGAGCTGCTCTTCCTTGAGCTGCTCGTCAACGGCTTCTTTAGTCTCCGGCGGCACAGTCATCCTCGCTGAGCTTAGAGAGTTGGCGGCTGTAGAGTTGGCGGCGATAGCCTTATCTGTTAGGGGAAGGGAAACCAAAGCAAGGCTGCAAGGGTTTTGATTTCACACGGTTTAAGTTATTGTTTATATCGACTGGGCTTATAAATGGGCTGGATTTGACACTTTAACAGGCTTTCTTTTCGAGACAAGGAATCCGGCCCATTTACACCCCTTGGTTGAATTAAATCGTCGATTGTTAGAATTTTTGCTTGGTAGAATGAAGGGAGAAGAGGTTCTGGAAAACAAGTTGCTGTAGAAAATTTGTAGATAGATTTTGATCTATCGCTCTTTAATAGACCAAACTAGTGATGTTAAGTCTTGTAGTCTATAGATTCATATGTGCTGTCTCGTGGAACCAACATGGCTCTAGCGGCCAATCGTCCGACCAAAGGGCAGCTCCTTTTCTAATCAACTTAATCATTCATTTTATAATCGTTAAACAAGCATATTTGACTTCGAAACTTTTTTTTATTTTGAGAAGAACATGGTGTTGTTATTGATTAATTGAGACTATGAACTAATTGATATTCTTGATTTCTTGTGCAAACACTGAAATAAGTATATATTAGTGCCTAAATTAAAGCAGAGCTTTTGCAATAAGTAAAATTTTGTAAATTGCCATAAAAACATGTATTAGCAGATAGTTAATTTGCATGCATATTATATAAAGTTAAAGGGCTTTTGGACCTAAGTTTGTGATTTTAGCGAAGGATGTTTGCATGATAAAATGACTTAATTAATTAACTGTAGCAAGAATGCATTGGCCTTAATCATTATCATGGGAATATTGACTTTGCATTATATATAAACAAGGATATTCGCATCCTTAAAAGCAAGTGCATGTATGCATTTGTAATTCATACCGGACCTTTAGCTCAACGTTGAAGGAATGACAACAAGGATATGAGATAATACAGGTAATGCATTCCACTGGATGCTAGATTCATTATATATGAAATGTGTATAAATGCCAAAAAACAAAGAAGAAATATTGTAGCGTGAAGACTTTTAGTTCTTTTTTGCTAACATTCGTGCTTCATAGTCAGAAGACAAGGAAATCACTAAGTGAAACATTGATCAATGTGCTCTAGTTATTAAAAATAATATTAAATATCTCTCTCTATGTACATATATAGATATAGATATAGATATATTATTGCAACGTTTAATATCTTGATATTTCATACTTAGTTTTCATTTATTTGAACAAAATTATGCATAATTAATAATTGTTTTGCTCTTGTTATTTGTTAAGTTGGAACTCGTCAAATGAGAAGCTTCCCTTTGCCTCCTGCATACCTAGCTGCAATGTCTTCAGAACCTTATAATAATCCAAACTTATATATTTTCTCCAGCTAATTAAGCAATACAAAACAGAGGAAGTGTACTACTGTTCTCACATGGATTACAAAGCCAAATTGCTATGTTTTTTAGTATCGAATTCATTTCTCTCCAATGTAACTCTAGTATAAATAGGTGCATATCAAAGCAGTTATTATAGAAGACAACCAGCCCTAGCTAGATATCAATATGGCTTTCAGAAATAATGTTTCTTTATGTTTTATAGCAGCACTGACATTGATGATGAGCATGAGTCTTTCGTCGGAAGCTCAGCTTGAGGTTGGGTTCTATAAGAAAAGTAAGAAATGCCCCAGAGCTGAGTCTGTTGTTTTGAATGAAGTAATTAAGGCTATGAATGCTACCCCTGACATTGCTGGTGGCCTTGTTAGGATGCATTTTCATGACTGCTTTGTAAGGGTAAGACATATGTATATATCTGAAAACTACGTTCATTGCTAGCTTCCTGCGTAAAATTAAGTCTAAGCGCGACATATTAATGTGTTCTGTGCGCGATATATTAATGTGTTCGTTCTTGCTTTTTAGGGCTGTGATGGATCGGTTCTCCTAGACACCGTTGGTAATAATACTGCTGAGAAAGATGCTATACCGAACCTATCCCTTAGAGGGTTCGAGGTTATTGACAATGCAAAAACACAGCTTGAGAAGATATGTCCAGGAGTGGTATCTTGTGCTGACATAGTTGCCTTCGCCGCTAGAGACAGTGCTGCTCTAGTAAGTATATCTATAGTACTATTTCTCTATGCATCTCATATATGTTAACATGGATTATTGATGTTCTTCTCAACAAAATCTTGAGTTGACTGATCACATTCTTAACTAATTATGTAGAGTGGTTTGTTCCGCTATCAAGTGCCTTCTGGTAGAAGGGATGGACGTGTTTCCATAGCTGGAGATGCTTTGGCGAATCTGCCACCACCTTTCTTTAATTTTACCCAACTCACCGAGTCATTTGCCAGCAAAGGCTTCTCTCAAGAGGAAATTATCATACTTTCAGGTTACTTAATTTACTCAGCTTTCTCTTTACAAGTTCAAGAAGCTTACTATATCATAACCATATATCTGATCAAATAATATGCTTGTTTTAGGATCGCATACCATCGGTCGCTCTCATTGCACATTCTTTCGTTCAGAGGCTCTACTTCTTCAACTCTACGGTGAGGCAAGACCCGAGTCTTGATCCTGACTATGCTGAACAGCTAAAACGAGAGTGCCCACTGTCAAGCAATGATTTACCTAACTTGGTTGTGCCGATGGATCCCCCAAGTCCTACAACATTCGACACAAGCTACTAACAATGAGATCCTGAATAACCGCGGGCTCTTCACTTCTGACCAAACTCTTGTATCAGACCCAGATGCAGCTGCAATTGTCCAGAAGTATGCAACAGAAGAGTCCAGCTTCCGTAAGAAATTTGTTGATGCAATTATAAAGATGGGCGAGCTAGGCGTGCTTACCGGAACTGATGGAGAAATCCGCACTAATTGTCATGTAGTCAACTGAACGTTGACAATTATCCAAGATTAGATAACTGGCTTTATACACTCCCATTGTTCGAATTTAGTATTATTTTCTAGTTATTTGTTCGAATTTAATTTAAATGTACACAAATTATACTTAAAATGAATCTATATTGGATGAGGATATATATACATCACCTCTTAAGTGCACATCAGTGTGATTTTGGCGGTACAAAATTTCAAATACGATATTCACTATTGAATATTAAGAATTATTAGTTGAAAATATACTGATAAAATTTTAGCCGATCACGAAGATCTTCATGATCAATATAACAGAAAGATGACAATATATATATTTTTTTAAAAATTTTTGTGTCATCTTGATCATAACTTCGATTAAGATCGATTCGTAATCCGATTGAGTTAAAATTTTATTAGTATATTTTCAACTTATAGTACTTTATATTTAACAATAAATATTATATTTGAGAATTTTGTATCGTCGAAATCACACTGATATTTAATAATATACACTTATCTGTATTTAATGATGTACATATATCTTCACTTATCTATATTTGGTGAACAATAACACAATCAAATTTGTTTGATCGTGAAATTATGAAATTTGTAAAAAAAGAATATATACGTATAGCACTATAAAAGATGCATTACGATAGCGCTGAACAATTATTCATATTTGTGTTTTGGAACTGCTTATATGTTATTATTATACTAACATAGAAAAATAATGAGAGTCTCGTTGTTTTACATGATTAGTTTCCGTATAATTTTAAAAGCTATGGCTATGTATCTCAGATGATAGAACGCTTGCTTAGCATGAGATCGGTACCGGGTCCCAGCATCTTCTTTTTTCTCTTATTATTTCTGTTTTGTGAATGGAAGCTTTTTTAGCAATTGTTAAGTATTTGCAATTACAATATTGATAAAAGCATTACCATGAATCATGGTTATCAAAATATAGATTCTAACTCCTAAAATTTCACAATTTTATGATTTTATATCAACAAATTAATTCTATTTTTCATAAAATTTCAATTAAGTAAAATAGGTGTAAAGTCTTGATTTTATTAAATCTTTAAAATCAGAAAAAATCCTGATTTTACAGTGATTTCATACGATTTTAATTAAGGTAAAAGAGATTTCTTGCAATTGGTATAAATGAAACACACGATTATGAAGAAGATAATGATTGAGATGGTTTCGAGGTATTCATTTATAACTTATATTAGATTTTTACTTTAACATTGCGCGACTTGTGCATGCTTTATCATCATTACATATTTGAAGAAAAAAGTAAATATGTTTTATTTTAAATATGACACTATTCGCACGGGACTATGCAAATTAGTTTTGTCGCATAAATATTAAAATTCAAATTATAAACAACACTACAAAATTGAAATAGAAAATCATGGTAGTTGAATTTGTACTTGTATAAATCTATATTTCAAGTATCAAATGGTAATATTATACAATTTTAAAGAATTCTTGAATATAGAAATAATTACAAAATTTAATAAATATTATCTAAACTTTTAAAGTATTAAGTAAAAATTTATATAAATTTTACGAAACTTGGACCATATATAGATCCTACTTCAAATTCCAATTTTGATAACATTGCCATGAATTAAACATCACGTTTGCAAAATGTGTTGAACTATTCAAATTAGAAGTCAAAATTTCGACAACTTTTTGGTTTTGTTAATTTGAAATATTTCACATTTAGGCATGTAGTGCATGCTATAGCTATCTCAAAGAAGGATGTTTAGAAGCAGAATGTCACTGATCCAGCAAACAAGCATTGAACATTAAGATTCAGATAAGCTATAGCATACTTGAATCATATTGCTAAGTGAAAAGTATTTTGTCATTCACACTTCTAGTTTTGCTCTAGTCAGAGGCACCTGCTAAAGAAGCCAAGCATCTGCTGTGTCACACCTTTCACCATAAGAAAACAACACCAAAATAGCACCTAAATAAACCTGCAGAAATTGTTGAAATTTCTCCTCAATAATTTTCGATTGTTAGATGAACCAATAGTAGCATGCACTGTGTAATATGATGAAACAGAGCAATTAAACTGTAAGAACAGAGAGTTACATCATTGTGATATTAGCCATGAAAATTCCTTCTTCAGGATAGGGCAATAATTGAAAGAGAAATAGTCAGGCACTAGCCCTCAAAAATAACTCATCTTTCATAATACCGATGACAATCAACAATACTAAATTCATTTTGACACTACAAGGTAGTGCAGTTTAGAAAGTTGCAGAACCGGACAGCTGTCTTTTGCAACTTCTTGCTAACTGTGATTCCTGAATAAAGGCTCTTAACGAGGAGAACTGAAGAGTGCCCGTCCAATGATGCTAGTGGCTTCAATGTAGCGTTCAACACACCTTGAGATACAGCTGCTTTCACTCCCACTCAAACTGGTTCCAGGTTTGGTGATGCATTTTGCAAAGCACTTGGTCCTTATAGTCTGAGGCATGCGAGAACAAAGAAAGATGTTTAGAAGTGGAAATCTACCACTGACCCATCAGTAAGCATTGAACATCGAGATTCAAATAAGCTAATACCATTCTTGAATCATATTGCTAAGTGAAAAGTATTTTGTCATTCACCAAGACCAAAAGTGTTAGTTATTTTAAAAAGAGAAATTACCTGCTTTACATAATAAAGATATTACATTCGCGTGCTTTCTCAATGCAACAGCAAGAGAAGAAGCCAAAATGCACGACAATCAGTTCATCGGTAACAAAGACAAGGCACTATATGACCATTAGCAAGCAGCAGTGACATGAATGTTATATGCCAAACTGGCACAACTATTTCTACTTTGATATGAGTGTAAACTTGGATGTCATCATGTGAAACAATGCTGTATGCATGCTGCAGTGGCAAGGGCAAGTTATGTATAGCACATGAAAATGGAGAAAGGAATGGCTATGGACAAATAAACAGGACTGAGTAAAAGAAAAGATAGGCTGCCACAACTAACATTTTTACTAAATCAACCTATAAATGACTCTTATCTTTGTCAATTACACTGCAAGAGCATTTTATTGTGCTCAAGTTCTAGTATTTTCTGTTAGGCATATGTGAACATTAAATCTACTTCTAGCTTTACAGTTCTAAATCTAAGCAGTTTAGATAACTTGCTTATTCAACTTGTTTACTAGGTCATAATCTCATTTGACTGTGAATTCTGCAATCTTTGTGATAGTTCATCTTGAGATTGATGCGCATAATCACCTAGCTTTATCACTTTGAAGCGGTAAAACACTTTATTTGCAATTTGTATGAAACAGATGCGCTGTTAACTAAGTCATGTTTCTGCCATTAGCAGACAGAGACCACCTCCAAAAAGGATCCGTAACTGTACGTAATTATGAATTAGCAACTAAAGGAAGACTTTGAGTACCACAAATACTTGAAAAGCATGAAACTCACTTTAAGAATAAATTTGCATTTTGTGAAGAGCTACGGATAGCAACTAGGAGTCTACGGTGTGTGCACTAAATTTAGCAAAATAACAAGGGCATTAAATGAGAATTAAATGAGAAAAACATCAGAGGTATTAACACTTCTCTTGCATATCGAGCTTACATATCTAGCAAAACAAGAGTACACAGAAAGCACATAGAAAATAAGAGCTCTGAAGGCTTTTCTTTCTTTCCTCCAAAATTATGAAAGCAAGCAACTCTTCATAACGAGAACTACTAAAGGAAGCAATAGGCAGAGGTTCATGTGATAATTATATTATCTTTCAAATGGATTTAGCAAATAATATGCCAAGCACAGTAATCTCAAGTTCGCAACTTTTAGTAGCATAACCAATTAATGCAAGTGTTCTATTAATATATGCATCTGCTCTGCTAAATGCATTTTGTGAAATACAAACAGCATACACGTATGAGAACCAATTAAATCTACAAGTTTCTGTAATTGGAGGGTTATTCAATGGATATGCTTCAGGATATTAATCGTGTGATTGCCATGTAATAGCTAGATTTAGCCAAATCTTGGTTCCAACTTCCACCATAGTACTTTATTAAAAAGGTCACCCAACATCTCTAGCTAACAATAGTATCCATTATGGTCCAATGTTCCTTAATTATTCAATGCACAGGTTGAAGCTTGTAGTACATCTTAAGCAGTTGAGTGGATTTAGCAGACAAGAGAGAACAAATATGTAGCTCTTGTTATTTTCTTACTCAACCAGAAGAAGAATTCATGTTACAATTGGATGAAGAAGTTTCTAACCATCAGTTCCAAATTAGATATCATAGCCTAGTGTTCTCAAATATCCACAAAGCATCTGCTTTTTTGTTTTCTACACTATTCTAAGCAATTAGATTGCTCACTACGATTCAATAAGTTCCATAGCTCAATGTGCACCTATTTGGCATACCCAATCTGACATGGTGCTCTGTATTGGAACTATATCACCTAAATCTCCGAATTTATAAGTGGTATAAATTACAGCCTATCTACATTTACTTCTCGTCTCGTGATATTACTTCTCGTTTATTAGTCCAAAATGTAAATTCCCTTTAGATTTCGCTAGTCACTTCATCTAGCTAGCTCCAATTCAGGAGATCAATTCACATCTTTCCCATTGTCATATCCTCACCAATTCTCTCAAGCTATACCAAATCGTATCACAAAAATGAAATTTATCACAAGCCTCCTAAACACTTAACTCAGATTACTAGTTAAATAATTATCTTGTCTAACAACACATACATATCTATCAAGCAAGTAGGAAGTTTTCTTTTACCTCGAGGAATTCATATCCACGCCAATTCTCTCAACCTATACCAAATCGTCTCACAAGCCACCTAAACGCTTACTCAAATTACTAGTTAAATAAGTATCTTTTCTAACAAAACATACATATTGATCAATCAAGTATGAAGGTTTCTTTTACCTCGAGGAATTCTTCGGCGTAAGCTTGCGCGAGCTGAGTCTTAAGCTGGTCCATGATCGCATCCGTCGACGGCCCCGACGAACCCATCGATGATGAAGGTGAAGAGAAGCTATCCATTCTTCAATGTCTTCTCCGGCAACACGATCGACTGAATTGATTGAACAAAAAAGAGGGTAACAACAATAAATCTGCTTTGGTCCTTCCCTCTCAGAATATTTTATAAAACCCTAATAGCTGCCGCATCTGCAAGTATTTGGGCCTTTTCATGGTCGGTCATTACCTGGGCTTATTAAACCTGAATTCATTTGGACGTAGACAAGCAGGAAGAAAACATTATTTTTCATTAACTAAAAAACCACATTATTCTCACTCAAGGAAATGCGTTATAAATGTTTTGAATATAAGTAATATTAAAGAATGGGATATTTGTCAATCAATAGTTAAATTATATAATAAAAATAGGTATATTTTCTAAGCTCACCAACATATTGATTTTGGGATTTTATGACTAAAAAGCATCACCAACAAAAGCAATTTTTTCTTGTTCTCAATCAAAACTAATTACACCAACAAGCAGCACAACGCCTTCACTTGCAACCAGTAATTATATGTTTGTGTTAACGTAATTGCGTACACTCTTTATCTTGGTTGGGCTAGGTTGCAATGGGCCGGGGTGGAAATTATACGATTATAATTTACCAAACTTCTTAATATTAAACACCGTTGGCTGGCAGCAACCTTTTATTCTGATAATTTATTTCATATTTTTAATAAATTTTTTAATATTTTATTATTACTTATTACTTATTTTTTAAAATAAAAAAGCTTATTTTTAATAAAATATTTTGTTGTTCCAGGTACATTTTAATAAAAACTTACAAACATCCCCTTATTCTTTAAAGGAATTGCTCATCTAACACTAGTAGAGTCCACAGAGCAGGGTAACCTTGGCCACAAATTCAATAATTGCATGTTACGCATTGAGAGTTGTGATCATGGAACAACAGAAAATGCCGGCTTCCGCCGCCATGCTTCACCGTGCAATTAAAACTCTTCCATTTCTCTGCTTGTACTACGGAGACATTCACATGCTTATATTATATGGCACATTATGATAAATATGTCCATGCATTACATTTATAATAATCAATCCTTAACTCCTGCTTGCAACCAACACCCTTCCCTCTTCCCCCAGTGTCCTTTTTTGCTTACAGATGACTCAAAAATCTTCGTCACTGCAAGGTCTTTAACCCGGAGGATCAGATTCTTTAGACCTTAATGACATTACTATATAATTGATCTATAATAACAATTCTTATGACCATTTGATTTTTGGTGGTACGTTAAATAATTTCGCAACCACTTTTACAAAGAAAATATTTTTTTATAATAAAAATCTTTTTTGTGAGAGAGACAATGCCTAAATGTGTTATGAAATTATTCATCGACAGGATGGTCCTAGAAATGAAATCATTTCGTCTCCGCTATTAGGGGCACGTTTGGCATGCATGTCATTATTATTTCATTCTAAATTTTTATTTTATATTTTTTATAATTATAAATTTTATTTAAAATTTTAAAAAATATAAAAAAAATTACAAGCACGCTGCCTATGTCACGATAAAAATTTCTGATCAAAACATTACTCCCGCCCAAGACAATTAACTTATGAAGAGATTTCTACAAAACAAAAAATTAATTCCACATCACTTACCATTAGCTACGTTATCTAGTCTTATTAAAATTTAGGCTAGATCCTTTATTTACCATGTAGTCTAAAATGGACCTCCAACTTCATAGCATAATATCACAAGTTGATCCTAGCAAAGGTCTAAGTGTGGGCTGAACAATTCTTACTATCAAATTCTATTATCGGATCTCACTATACATACATGAGCTTGATGCATTTGCAGGCAATGCATAAGCATCCATCGAGCAGATCAATCCGTACAAATTGAACTCTCCAGTCTCCACTGGGCTCTCTCGTTATATGAAGTGTTAATTCACAGTGCATTATTCTCTAATAATACTATAGCTGGCAGAAGCCAGCAAGCAATTCAATTAAAGCAATTTATTATCAAACAGGACTCAAAAGCAATTGTTTGGTATAATTATTGGCTCCTTCCGTACGACTGCCAGATCAAAAACAAACAAATCGGTAATAAAATAAAATCATAATATTCTTGAGAAGTTATCTTTCTGGCCCCAGGGAATATTGAAGGAATCCTTGAATTAGTATATACAGTATGCATTCCTATTCACAGACACTGTTGTTATACTTGGCACGTGCTTTAACATGTATGTTGCCAAACAGTGTTGTATACTTTGTAACAGGGTTTCTGAATAGCTGGATTGGATTGAATGAAGCTCTGGTGATCTTGTCGTTGCAGGGGAGGATTGGAATCTGGATGGTTTAGTGAAGAGAGTCATATGTTCGGTTTTGTTTAGTAAATGCAGTTGACGCAGCAGCAGCAGTAGTTGCTGGGTGTGTTCATGATCTGATTGCAGTAGTAGTAGTAGTAGTACTTGAGGTAGTCGGTGAGTTGCAGGTTTAATTAAATTTAATTACATATGTATGCATTTTCCATTGCATGAATGCCAAACAAGTACATGTAGCATTCTGCAACAACATAGGAGGAAGATACGGTGAGCTAGAGTACATGAAAAACCAGCAGCAGTACAAAAATACAACAATATTAACTCAAAACTCCAAAGGATTTCCTCAGTGATTTCTATCTTTTTTTCACTAAAATAATTCGTGTACTCTGCTACGTATGTTTATTCATATAAAGGCCTAATAGCAAGCAAATGAAAATAATTAAGAACAAGTGACTGTTAGCTAGATAAATAGCTTGAACATATATTCATCATCTGCTTTCCAAAGATGAGGAGTGTGAATGAGGATAGAAAGCGACATAGCACCCAAGTTCAAAGGTTTTCTCATGCCGGTGTGGGCCGCTGCAATATGCATGCAGCTGCTGCTCGCTTTTCTATACCGGCCGGGCACGCAGAGCATGCATGGCATGGGCCACAATGCAGCTTATAGCTTGTGGTCTGCTTCTGTTGCTGCTGGAGCATTTACTTTTACTTCGGAATTCTCGCCTACCAGCTCTAATCATACCATACATACGTCTTTAGTCTTTATCATTCATTCGTCAATGTT
Source organism: Acanthochlamys bracteata (assembly GCA_019914995.1). Taxonomy (NCBI): domain Eukaryota; kingdom Viridiplantae; phylum Streptophyta; class Magnoliopsida; order Pandanales; family Velloziaceae; genus Acanthochlamys; species Acanthochlamys bracteata. The sequence continues at coordinate 11,269,707 of CM034126.1, read as the reverse complement.
CATATTTATCTTTTCCTATCTCTTTCCTTTTATTTCTTTCCATTGTTAGTGTATACAGGTCAGCTACTATATATGCAATGTCAGAAGCTAGGCTTGTAGCCACGCTACTTATGTAATTACTACTTTGCATTGTAGACGTTATATAACATATATATTGACTTACAGATTTTTGGTGGTATATACATTCATTAGAAGTACGTATATATGTATAATATATGATGATGATGATAATAAATTATTGTAGTGTAGGAGGCCAAGCAATGGTAGGACTATATATGTAGGGAAGGTGTGCTTGGTGATGTCTACTTGCTAGATAGGCATGGGATATATATGAAAGATAGCTAGACATGCGAAGAGACAGGGTTATTTAAGAGGAGTTTTCTGTCAGCTGAGTTGACAAATAGTTGCATGTGGAGAGAAACCTGGGCTAAAGCTTATTGTCAAGATCAGATATAAAGGGTGTGGAGAAGAGAGCACCCAGGGTGGGAGAAGCTGGGGCTTTAGCATGTATATATGCCAATATGCCATTGCCATGTTTTGGTCGTTCTCGTTAAATAACAACAACACGTACGAACTGATCACTAGGTAATGTATATATGTGATCTAGCTTGCAAGCTAGTTACTTGTATTACAAATTAGTAATATGGTGGATGTAATGAAGTTAGTTTTTAATGTAAGACCCATGGTCATGAAAGATGTTCCCTATAATATTTCGTTTTACGATAGGCAGGCCTTTATCTTTGAAGGCCAATCCCCACCTGGTTCCTACATGTGCTCTTCACAAAAACATTCATTACAATAACTCCTTTTCTTCTTCTTCTTCTTCATCTTTGTCCTTCTTTTAATCTTGGATGTATGTTGAAAGATGTATATATGCTTGAATGTGCCATGGACTCATGGAGGTTAGAAGAAGAAGAATGGATACATGGCATTGAAATCATACGATAAGAGGGGGGGATAATCCACGTGTACTCTCCCAAACGGCGTACTATGACAAAGCTGAAGGAGTTGGGCCATGGCCCCACCAGGAGGCGACACTATCTCTGTTGCTTCTCAGTCCTTGTCCGCACACTATCCTCTCAGGCGCGCGCCGGCCCACATCAAAACCCTAACCCCTCTATGTAGTAAGGTCACAGTGCTCTTCTCACTTACGGCAACTAATAAAATTATCAAAGTCTGATTTAAGACATTTTCGAACTAATAATAACTGAATATATTTAAATAATTTCAGCTGATCAATAATAACTGTTCAATAGCCGATGATTTATGTACACCAACAAACCCGGATCGACCTCTCTTTGTATGCAAGTAACTAACAACAGTGTGGTACAAACAAACAGTGAGAGAGAGAGAGAGAGAGCTGCCAACCCTACAAAGGGGACTCTATTAGAAAGTCTATAACAGAATAGTCTAGCTAGATAACATGTCTCTAGTTGTTAATTTTACGTGAAGTTTTGAGAAGGACCAAAGTTGGCTTTCAGGCTCACAAGTGGCGGTCCCCCTCTCTATTAGTGTTATAGAATCAGTACCACACACACAAACAGAAAACTCACAAGCAAAGCAAAGTAAAAATCGTCGAAGAAAGGAAAGAGACCACAGTATGGTGGAGACTCACGCTATTAATGTTGGCCAAAATATTAATGAAACAGTAGTGATGGGGATTAGATGAAGGAAGGAGAAGTTATGCATGTGCCACACAGTACTGATGCGGCGTGGCTCACTTAAAAGCATGCTTGCTAGCTAGCTAGGAGCTCTCCATCAAAAAATAAAACACCCATATATTCGCCCCCTTTCATGTCCCCTTCAATCCCTTAACCCTTCCCTTGCAAGGTAGAGGTCCCCCTCTTTCCCCCTGCACTTCTCCCTCTCCAAATCCAACCATCTGTATCTCATTCCTCTCCCCAATGGCACACATTACAACTCACTTAACTGCATCTATGTAAATGTTATAATGTTTGTTTATATATATGCATGTGGACCTTGGAATCTGTGCATGCATGCCGGCTTCGATCGGTATCAACCGGTGATCCTGATGACTATTTTTTGTCTTGCTATGCTAGCCTCAGCAAGAAATTAAAAGAGCATGCTACACTACTGTGGATGCATGGTAGATAGATGGACGGTTACTGTTGTGTGAATGTATATCTAACCTTGTGTTATCGTGTTGGTTAACATAAGTAGTACATGAAAGGTAAAGAAGTAGAGATAGGTGTCCTGTATGGCTCTGCTGTGTTGTCCATTGTCTATTCAAGGTTTTCAAAGAAAATGGAACATAAATTCTATTTTAATTTAGATTCTATGTATCTGCTTTAGTTAAAGTGGTTATTCCTGCTCTCTTTCTTAACTTTGTCTCATTCACACAGTACACAATGCATGCGTATATACAGTATAAATATATATACATTTATAAAGAAAAAATTATATAAACTTACAAGTTGTTTTTTTTATAACCTATGTATATGGCTTGAATTTAGAAACGGAGCACACTAAAGATGCTTGGAAGAATCCTCATTTTTCTATTATCTGTCAGCTGCTAAAATGTATTAATAAAGTAAGTGATAAAATTATTGTGGAAATGAGACATCTTAAAAGTAATTAATTATTTAGTCCGTCAAAATATTAGTACACCAAACGTTATAGTGCCCCTTAAGACAAGAGATGAGCTGAGTTTTGAACTCAATAACTTTTCATTCATCATTATTAACGTTATAATTGACTAGCATAACATTATTGCGAATAAATAAATAATTAATAACATCTGGAGCAATATAAAAATGTCTACTTGCTAGCTAATCTATTAATGGAAAACTTAAAGCAATAAGATACGTTTAATACATATCTGTTCTGTATGAACGAACGAATCAATGTTTGATGGGATGTAAACTAATGTTCTCACCATTGTACGGACTTTGTTTTTTAATGGTTTATTAAAAGAACGTCAGGCAGCTTTTCCCTGGTGACGTAGCCACTAACCCACTTGGGAAATGCATGTTGATCTATGTTATCTTAATGCCAATGGAACTTTGATTATTTATTTATGAATTGTTCTGGGGCAGGGCAGCGATGCCAACCATTAATGATATCAAACACTAAACGCAAAAGAAACAGTAAAACATACAAGTTTTATAGAGAAGACTCCAGGGGTAGTGGAAAAATATATAAGATCGTGACCTTGTTTCTACTCTCATAATCAATTAGTAGATTAGATTTATAGTTTTACGCCAAGTACGAGGATAACAATAAAAATGATCTACGATGATAAAAAGCAAATAAATGAATAAGTGAGCTCAATTATATGGATTATTGGTCGATTTGTATTTAATAAACAACATAAAAATTAATAGACAATGAAAAGCTATGTATAGTTTTCATATCCTCCACTACCTAATAGATGGATGATTAATTAGTTCTTCTCTTAAGAACTTAGCAAAATTGTTCTTAATCAATCGATAAGATTGGTAAGACTGATAAGATTGGTTCAACCATTGGTAAGATTGAATAATTGGTTCAAACCTGATTAATCAATCAATTGATAAGATTGGTTCAGCCATTACATAATGATTTTTGAACTTTCTAATTGTAAAAATAAATGAGCGTGCATGCATGGGTGAAAAGACAAATCTAATTTTGATCATTTGTTGCATAAAATGAAAATGATTTATGTTCTTTTGAAGTGATCATGATTTAATGAAGATGATTCAGAATGCTGATTAATCTGGACCGCGGCCAACACGACTACGTGCGTATTTATCTAGAGAATAAACTTAGTAAATGAGCTTCTAAAAAATTAATTTAAAAAATTAAATAAAAAAATAAAAATATTTAATAAAAAATAAATGTTTATATTAATAGTAAATTTTAAAACTAAATTTTAAAAAAATTTTGATAGAAAAATTTATTTTAACTTTTTTATTTATTTTATATTAAAATAAATTTTTAAAAAAATAAAATTTAATAAACACGCACTAATTAAACGCACCAAATCATCATGCAGCGTGGTGGAAACAACATTGATGTGATAATCACTACATAGTCATGTCAGAATAAACTTAATTATAAACAAAAAAAATATTTCTTTGTAATTTCTGACGTACATGAAAAGTTTGTCCACATATACATTGACGTCCGCTATATACATTTTTAAGAGTTACATGAACAAAACTAAGACCCACCAAGTCAAATAAGAAAAATGCTTCAAACATAGTATAAACCAGTTTCTCAATAACTTGATTACTTATTAAGACCAACACCAAGAGCACAACTAACTATGAAAATATATCTGATGGACCACGTTCAATAGTTGTTAATAGGAATGACAATTTGAATTGATAAATTAATTTTAGATTAATTTATTTAATAATTATTAAATTTATTTAAGTTTAGTTTAATTTATAAATTTATACTGGTTAAAATTGTCAACTCTAATTTAACATATTTAATAACAGGATCAAATTTAGGTCAATCTATTTAATAATTAAAATTATTAATTTTAAATTCTATATTTTTATATTTGAGTAAAATTATAAAAAGTTGTAGTGAATATGCACGATATTTTTTGTGAATAGATATGGTGAGTGTTCGTTAAGATATACAATCCTTAATATCTTCATCGGTCCTTATAATGTTTTAAGAAATATTATTATTATTATTTTTTGAAAACATATAGTGACAGTTAAAATTATATGATTATAAATATATTGTAATACTTTCAATAAAAAATTTGATAAACATAGCTGCATGACAAAATTTTGATAAAAATCTTTTTTTATAAAATCTAAATTAGCCATTAGAAGAATACATATATAGTAATACTTTCGATAATATAATTATCATTTTATACTATTTTACTAAATTAGACATGAAAATAAACGATCAATTATAAATACTATTAATAATTTATAAATTACTACTATTGATTTTTTTGTTGTCAAAATTTTATTATACTGTAAGAAAAAATAAAAAAAGAGTTGTTCCTTCAAGATGTAACAATTCGAGTTGATGGATTTTGGATCGATCCGGATTGCCCATTTAATAACCGAGTTAAATTCGTTCAATCCTAATTCAATCTATATATTTATACGGGTCAAAATTTTCAACCCTAACTCAAATTAAATGGGTCAATTTTGATTGAATTGTCGAGTCGAATTTTTAAAAATAAAAAATGTTATGCATGTACGTCATCTTTTAAATATATATAATTTATTAATAGAAATAAGGTCTTTATCGACTGACTAAAACAATCGATAAGAGCAAAAAATCAATCGACAAAGTACATTATCTACTGAATTAATGACAGTCGAGAAATTTATAATAATTTACCAATTTAGTTTTTATCCGTTGAGAAATTTATCGACACATCTATATTGAGTGTAAATTGTCAAATTTATCGTCTAAATTAAGGTCTAGTTGGTAACTTGAAAAAATTAGTCTAGATTGAGGTTCAATAAATTGTGAAATTTATCGTCTAAATTGAGGTTTAGTTGGTAACTTGAAAAAAGTTACCGACAAATATTTTGTTGGTCAATATTGCATATGTTCATCGACTAATTTTTGTCGGTTAGTATTTTTCAGTCGGTAAAATTTTATTTTATTGTAGTGATTGCACATCGAAGCGCACGTTCGCGTCAGTATAAAATTTTTAATTTAATTTTTATCGTTGAATAAAAAAATTATTAATTAAAATTATGCTAACAATATATATACTGGTTATGGTTGTAATTATTAATTCTCTTTAGGGAAATAGCAAAGTGATAACAAAGTGATAGCAAATGTAAAAACTGCGATTTGCTACCACATTTAAGAGTATGATTATGATCATGTCCAATTTTTTTAATTATATATTAGACTGACATTTTCATGTAGAATATTATATATTTTTATTTATATCTCAGTACGTTAAGATTACAAATACATGATGATGTACTCTATAATAGTTAAAAACTTCAAATATCTTGAGGTACATTGAAGCATATATTGTTAGAAATAGCGAATGTGTTCGATTGTCGATAGACGCAGCGAAAATATAAAACACACTCATGGATCTTGCGTAAATAATACGAGAATTAAGACAAAAGCAAGACAATCACAAAAATAAGAGATTTACGTGGGGAAAAACGAAAAAAACCCTACGGAAAGACAAACTAGTTTTCAAAGAAATCACTAAACCAAAGCAATTACAAACTTGTGTTACACTTTAAGTGGGAACTCTCACTAGAATGCTTTGACTTGTTCTCTCTCATACTTGATGTTGTGAACGGTGTGATTGATGCTTCAAACAAGTACTTCTTACCCATATATATAGTGTGCCAAAAAAATTCTTGAATTTTAAAACCTTCCCATTAATTGAGTCCTTTGGCTTTCCATCTTTCATTAGATGCTTCAATTTCTTTAACCTTCCATCTTCATGGGTGGTGTTTTATCTTCCTTAATCCATTATTCCAATATGAATGCATATTTAATTTGTTAACCACTAATTTACATAGTGCTTTACAATGTCTAACAAATCTTCCACTTAAAAATATTTTCTAAATTGCAATCCAAGAATAACAAGAAATCGATACGTAAGTGTCAAAATTCGATGACACTGAAAATAGATACGACTGGGAGGAGCAGGACTAGCACGCATGCTAGCTGACTTCCTTTATCTCATACCGTTATCTATCTTTCCTCGGTTCCATTGCTATCTTGAAGTGATTTCCTTTCGGCTTTCTTGTCACATCCAATACTGTTCTCCATTGTGATTCCATACAGAGATCTAAAAAAAAAAAACTTGTCAATGGTTACCACCTTAGTTAAGGCATCCGCACTAAAAACTACCTCACGTACGTAATGATACTGAATATCTATGTGTTTTGTTCTAGAATGAAGTGCTGGGTTTCTTGCAAAATGCAATGCACTTAGGCTATCACAAAACAGAGATAGAGTCTCATATTTTTGCCCAAGTTCTTCCAACAATCTCTTCATCCAGACTCCTTCCTTGCATGCCTCTATTGCTGCCATATACTCAGTTCCTATTATAGACAGAGCTACAATGGACTGCAGTTTAGAACACCAACTGACAGCACCACCTGCAAGAATAAACACATAACTAGAGGTGGATTTCATCCTATCCAAATCACCTGCGTAGTCTGTATCAACAAACTCTTCGACAACAAATCAGATCCTCTGTAACACAATGCAGCATTCAAGGTTCCTTTCACATACCGAAGGATCCTTTTTACCACTTTCCAATGCTCAATGACAGGATATGCCATGAATCTACTTACCACTCCCACTGCATGTGCAATGTCAGGCCGAGTGCAAATCATGTAATACATTAGGCTTTCTACTGCGATGCATACGGTACCCGAGACATCTGTATCCTCTCTTGCTCTTGGCTAGGGGATAAAAAAGAGGATAGTTTGAGACTAATAGAGAGTGGGGTAGACATCGGCTTACCGCCATACATGTTGAACCACTATAACACTTTCCTCAGATAGCTAGTCTGAGATAATCGAATCTCTCTATTGTCTCTATCTTGCCATATATGCATCCCTAGAATTCTGTTTACCGGCCCCAAGTCCTTGATATCGAATTCACTAGCCAGTTGAGCCTTCAATTGTTGGATGCAATCCATACTTGGACCTGCTACAAGCATATCATCCACATACAGCAGCAATATGACAAACTCACCTCCCTCAAATCTCTTGATGTACACACAAGAGTCCGAGACAAGCTTGCTGTATCCAAGGCTCTCGATACAAGAATCAAATCTCTTATACCAACACCGCGGTGCTTGCTTAAACCCATAAAGAGATTTGGCCAACCGACAAACCAGATCCTCCCTGTCTTTAACAGTAAAACTTTCTGGCTAGACCATATATATCTCCTCTTCGAGCTCTCCGTGCAAGAACGCTGTTTTCACATCGAACTATTTGAGATAGAGATTTGATAATGCACATAGTGCTAAGACCACATGAATAGTTGTTAAACATACCACTGGAGAGAAAATCTCATCAAAGTCGATCCCTTCTTCCTATGCGTAGCCTTTCACCACCAGCCGAGCACGATACCGTTCTATTTGATCATTGCTGCCTTAATTGATCTTGTAAACCCATTTATTTTCAATAGCCTTACGGTCTTGGGGTAGAGATATCAGCTCCCATGTCCTATTTTTATGAAGTGCCTCAAATTTTTTCTACATAACTTCAATCCACAGAGACGTATCTGGACTCTCCAGCGCTTGTTTAAAAGAAGATGACTCTCCTACCTCTCTGAATAAGCAATATACAGATTGAGGTGACTCCACAAAATAGTCCTCATACCTTTCAAATGTTTTTCTCTTGCGAGTTGAACACCTAAGGGACGTAGACCTGAGGACTCCATCCTCTTCTACGTGCTCATCCGCTAGTATAGGCTCCAAATATGATCGTCTTTTTCATCATTCTCATCCAGTACTGATGTGGTCATCATTGGGAGTGATGCCTCCTTCTCTCTTACATCATCGCCATCAGTCACTCTTTGCAGCTGGTCTTCCGCAAAGATGACATCCCTGCTGAAGATAACTTTATAGAAAGTGGGATCCCATAAACGATACCCCAAAACATCTTCAGCATATCCCAAGAATAGGCATCTTCTGAACTTTGGATCCAGTTTGGTTCTTTTCTGGGCATTGTACATCACATACAACGGACAACTAAAAATATACAGACGAGAATAATCAATAATGGCACCAGTCCACAATTTCAATAAAATTTTCAAATCAATGGCAGTAGAAGGAATACGATTCAACACATAGCAAGCAGTCTTGACTTCTTCTGTCCAAAAATTATGTGGCAGACCAGCCCCTTGTAGCATAGCGCGTACCCGCTCAGCTAGTGTTCGATTGAATCATTCAGCTACTCCATTCTACTGAGGCGTGTAAGCCACCGTTGACTGCCTTTTTATCCCTTCTTGTGCCAAGAGAGTAACAAACTCCGCACTGTTGTATTCTCCACCATCTTCCGACCTAAGGCACTTGATCCTGCTGTTGGAATCAAGTTCCACCTGGGCTTTGAAGAACTTGAACACCTCAAAGACTTCCGACTTCTTTCGGATTGGAAACACCCAACTTCTCCTGAAAAAATTATCAATAAATGAAACAAAATATTTAGCACCACAAGAGAAGGTTGCGGTGACTCCCACACATCCGAGTGAACCAAGTCAAGTTTATCTTTGGCTCTAAAAACTGATCTCCCAAACTTTGCCCGGTGCTGCTTACCGGTGACACATTCCTCGCAGAATGGTAACTTTACGTCGGATAATCCTGGCAGGAGCTTCCGATAACTAAGGATTTCCAAACCATATTCCGAGATATGCCCTAGTTTCAGGTGCCACAGTCGCGTGATATCCTTAATTTTACTTGATGCAACACAAGCTTCTCCATGCGTCAGTGTCACCCCACGCACCTTATATAGGTTTGAGTCAATCTTTTTAGCTTCCAAGATCTTCTGCCCGTCTTTAATGACCTCCGTAATTCCGCTTCCAACACGAGTCTTGTAGTCTAGGTCATCAAATTGTCTTAAAGACAATAAATTTTTTGTAAGATCAAGTACATGACGTACTTTAGTGATGATGTATACATTTTCATCATTTGCTCTAAGTTTGATGGAATCGACTCCAGCAATTTCAGGGACTTGTCCATTCCCCATCCGCACGGCACCTTCAGAAATAACTTTATAGTGTTGAAACAAATCTCTTCTAGAAGTCATGTGCCATGGTGCTCCCGAGTCCAAGATCCAATCATCTGAGAGTTTGGACGCAACTACCGTCTCTCCCACTAGAGCATCACTATCATTACAGTTGTACGCCACACAAGCAAGGGACTTCGAAGGATCCGTACCTCCAATCTTATTTGACATGGTCTTATATTTTCTTTTGAAATGTCCAAGCTTTCCACATGCATAACACTTCACCTGTCGCTTATTTTTCTTCTGTCCAGAGCCGTTATTTAATTTTCGTTTCTTACCCAAGCTATTTTGTGCAATCAATAAAGCTTCAGCTTGGTGCCCACCAGGTACAATCTCTTGTTTGCGTTTGCGGCGACCTTCTTCCTTAAGAACAGCTGCTGCTATCTCATCATAAACAAGATAATCTATATCATTCGTACTAGTGAGGTTGATCACTACCTGGTCATAGGAATCGGGAAGACTTTGTAGAAGGATCAAGGCACGTTCATTGGTCTCTATCTTTTTTCCCAACGTTGTCAATTGAGAAAACAAAGCCTCCAATGGACCCAAGTGTCCTGAAGCAGAAGCTGAGTCCAACATGCGTAGAGAATATATCTTTCTCATTAAGAAAATGGCATTTGTGGTGACTTCTTAGCATAAGTCTTTTCCAGCTTCTCCCATACCTTCTTTGCGGTCTTTTTTTCCAGTACAGTCAGCAAAATATCATAGGCCAAGGTAAGATAAATGTGTGCTAAAGCATCTCGCTCAATCTTCTGCCATCTTTCCTCCGAAAGATCACTTGGCCGATTCTCTAATGCTTCCAAACAATTCTCCTTTGCAAGAACCGCCAATAGCGTTGCTCTCCACAATATGTAGTTGCTCCCATTGAACTTCTAAATCTCGTACTTGCTAGCCATCGCAATAAACTAATGGCTCTGATATAACTTGTTAGAAATAGCGAGTGTGTTCGATTGTCGATAAACGCAGCGGAAATATAAAACACACTCAAGGATCTTGCGTAAGTAATACGAGAATTAAGACAAGAGCAAGACAATCACAAAGATAAAAGATTTACGTGAGAAAAAATGAGAAAAATCCTACGGAAAGACAAACTAGCCTTCAAAGAAATCACTAAACTAAAACAATTACAAACTTGTGTTACACTTTAAGTGGGAACTCTCAATAGAATACTTTGATTTGTTTTCTCTCACACTTGATATTGTGAATGGTATGATTGATGTTTCAAATAAGTACTTCTTACCCATATATATAGTGTGCCAAGAGATTTACGTATACTTCTTGAATTTCCAAACCTTCCCATTAATTGAGTCCTTTAATTTTTCATATTTTATTAGATGATTCAATTTCTTTAACCTTCCAATTTCATGAGTGGTATTTTATCTTCCTTATCTTTTAGCATTCTAATATGAATGCATATTTAATTTATTAACCACTTATTTATATAGTGCTTTACAATGTCTAACATATATAATTGACAATTCAATCCAATTATTGATTCAAATATCTTCAGACGCTAGATCATAGGCTAATCTATTGGATCACTAGATCGAATAACTAGATTAAGTTGGATCAGTTAATAAATAAGATAATGCTTTATGTATTAAACTTTCACAACTGAAGAAGAGGAAAAAAATATTTAAAAAAATGGAATCTAGAGAAAGAAGAATTAAAACTTCAGTAGTAGAAAAAAAAGACTTATTTTTATATTTTTTTATCTATTTTATATAGATATACAATTTATTTTTTATAAAATTATATTTTTTATCAAAATTTTAATATAAGCACTATCAAATATTCCAAAAATGTTTCATAGACAATACGGTGACGTGAGAAAAATTAAACAACGTTATAAAACTTGAACTCGAATCAACAAGTTTTAGGTATACGCTGTAAAGGTTAATTTAATTAAGCTCGTAAGTGAATATGCTGTAAAGATTCATGGTACATTTTCGTTCTATATCTTAAAAATTCATCGATAACAACTTCATTTCAGATATAGTAATGGCGATTAGAGAGTTCTATCTAAATCATATTCGACAGATATAAAAGGACAGATTTTGGCCTTCGAACTCAACTCCTTGTTCGCTTGCGTTAGTCAAAAAGATTGCCAAAATTAAAATAACTGACTTCGTTGCATAGATAGTGTTGAATAGCACAAAAACCTAAGATCGACGAATTAATTAATTGACCTAGTGTTGTTGGATTTAAAATGAAATAGAAATTATTGACCTACATGCATAGTTAAGGGAGTGGACTAATATAAATTGAAGGACCGAAGTCATGTTAATAATTGGAAAAAATGCTTCTCACAAGCATGTGTTACCAAAACTACTGCATTCTTTCAGAATCATGGTCCACAATGTTTTGTATACAAATTGCAAGTACAACTTTTTTTTTAAAGAGAAACCTATAGCACAAAGTCCAAATCCAAGAGTCAGGCAGGCAGCAAGGATAGAGCTGGTAGTAGGAGAGTAGTGGAGATCAAAGTAACATTTTCAAATCTCCAGAAGCTAATTAAAAAAAATATTTAATTGATACCACCGAAACATCTTTTACTTTGGGTGTTTTCTACTAGTGACCTTCTAATAATAATTTCTAGTATGATCAAACTCTGAAAAGTAGCTTTTCAAGTGTTCATGGGATTGCAAATGGACACTTTACGCTTTTGCAACTTAACAATATGTTTAGATACATGATTAAAAAAATAAAAATAAAAGAATAAATAAAATAATTAAAAAAATGGATGGAAAAAATAATTATTTAATTTTATAATATTTGAATATATAAAAAAATAATAAATTAATTATATTTGAATAGATAGATAAATAAATAAATAACAAAAGTAACTTTTTATAAATTCAAATATTTTTTTATTTATATTAATATAATTTTTATTAATATAACTTTAAACTAATTTGATTAATATAATTTTAACTTTATTATATAACTTATAGATTAATTTTTTATATTAATTTAATTTTTTATTAGTATTTGATATAATTAAACAAAATTAAATAAATTATTTGTCTCAACTACAGTAATAACTCCTAAAAAGGAAAGAAGTTGGGCGATCTCTTTTACAGTAAGAAATTTTAGATAACGCCTAATTGCGAGAAACAAACAACAAACGTTGCGAATCTCAATTGCACTAAAATCCATAACACAATATTATATCTTCTCCTTTCATTTTTAGAAAATAATTAAAATTGGAAAAGATAATTCTATCTTGTACCTGCCCAATCTTGCTCTTTGTACGTGTTGCTGCATTAACACTAACTATCAAACTAACATTGTGTGCATCACAATCATAACCCATGACCCTGATAAATTATTAAAAAAGATACAAACCCTTATATTTCATGTTGGAGGCGGGATATAGGAATGATTTTGTATTGTTTATTTTAAAAATAATTTTTTAATTTTAAATATATTTTTAATAAATATTTAAATAATTTATTTAAAATTTTAAAAAATATATAAAAAAAATTTTTTTTCCTTCAAAGCGGTTAGATTATAAGCACATAATAACAAGGGGGGAATATAATCAATCACTTCCTTTTTATAGACATTTTGACATGCTTTTATTTGAATTAAAATATAAGAAGTTCTATAAAAAATAATATTTATAGTCTCTTTTAATAGTATTTTAGATATTTTTTAAATTTGAAAAAATCTTTTATAAGATTTTAATAAACTTTTTAAAATTAGTAATTATACATATATTATATGTTTATAAAGTTTTTTTTACTAAGATCTTCTTATTTTAAATAAATTGCAAGCAATCATCTATATTATATATAATGATTATTAATAGTGGTGATGTGTCTCTTGTCGCATGTGGGGATTACATCACATATTTCACAAAACGCATGCCGCCTTCTTCTCTGGCTTTCCTTGGAATCTTTCCCTTTCTTGGGCCCTGACCTTTTCCCTAGGTCAGGTGGCTTAGCTTAACCATACCTATATTATCAATATATAGAGTTATACAGTTGCTATACATATCAATAGATTATATATGTTTAATTTCATAGTTTAATATAATCTATACAAACTATTATGTAAACGAATATGATTCTATCAGAAACTTAAAAAACAGCCACTAGAGAAAAAGTCAAACATCTGTCTAACTTAATTGTTATCACTTTGATACCATTTCGTTTTTTACGGTAAACTAATGAACTTTGCATGTAATGAACAGAAGGAACAAATTGTTAATTGGAGAATGACGAGTTAAATGAAAAGGGGTAAAATAATCCAACTGTGAGATATATGTATATCTATAATAGTTCATAAACCAGCTGGCTATTTATAGGGGTGCTTATCCCAAGTTCCATAATAATATTAAAATTTAATACTAATTCCATGAGAAGGACGAGCTCACATGAGCCCAACCAGGTAATCCATGGACCCCACTCTCTCACCCCTCGGCCCACTTCCTCCGTCCCTCTTTCTCTCTCTTATAAAATCTTATGACTGGTTTCAGTTTCTCTTTCATTTATATATATAACATATTTTAATTACATAAGTAACATTTTATGAAAATAAGGTTTATAATTACAAATTTTAATAAAAATTCAAACTAAGCAAAATAAAAATTAAAATATTAAATTAATAAGTCAATTAAAATTTGATATAGAAGTAGAATGAAAGTTTGAAGTTCTATCTGAAATATGTGAAAGAATTCAGATTTTAGAAAAAGGAATTGAAGTATTTTTGCAGTTTAAGTATAATTTTTAACTTGTTAATTTTGTAGAAGAAAGCCTAGCAACTTAATGAATGAATTAAGCTTTTTTCTTATTCAGCATTATTGCTCCATATTATTATAATAGAAACAGCAGCGGCCAGCAACCAGCAGCAGCAGCAGCTCTTCTTCTGGGAACTTTCTAACCCCAACCCCAAGTGGTCTGGGAGGCAAATTCTAATAGAGAGAGAACAAAATACCAAACCCCTTCGCTTCATCTCTCTCTCTTTCTAATATCTCTTCTTTAAATTTTCATCTGGAAAACATTATAGGAATGATCAAAGCAAAGAGTGTTGGTCAATGCCAATTCCCCTAATCTGATCTATGTTTTCTTCTTCTTCTTCTTCTCTCACCTCGTCAAAAAATATGGTATCGAGAATATATCTTCTTCTGATTCCTTGATTCCAAGTCTCTGAAAGATTTCTTTCCTTTCCTGATCCCTGCCGTTCGGCGTACTCAACTGCTACTAACTGTTTTCGCTCAGGCTTTTCTCACTTGCAAAACAGTTTTCACTCTCAGTTCCTTTGATTGATTGATTAGATAGATTCATATTTTTACTTACATATGTAGTAGTTGTAGTACAGACATGGAGTTCAAACCTGGGTATAACAACAACTGGCCTGATCATCATCATCATCATCACCGTCATCATCAGCAGCCGGATTCTTCTTCTTCCGTGCGACAACAACACACACGTGGCCCACGCATCGAAGAAATCTCCGACGAACCAGCCGAAGCACAAACAACAACAACTCCTCCGTCGACGACGTCCACTGCAGTAGCTCTAGTAGAAAAAGAACACATGTTTGACAAGGTAGTAACACCGAGCGACGTCGGCAAGCTTAACAGGTTGGTGATTCCTAAGCAACACGCAGAGAAGTACTTCCCATTAGACTCATCGACCAACGAGAAGGGACTACTTCTTTGCTTCGAGGACAGAAATGGAAAGCCATGGAGGTTTCGGTACTCGTACTGGAACAGTAGCCAGAGCTATGTGATGACTAAAGGTTGGAGCAGGTTTGTGAAAGAGAAGCGTCTCGACGCCGGTGATACTGTCTCGTTCGGTAGGGGTGTCGGCGAAGCAGTGCGAGATCGTCTGTTTATCGACTGGAAACGCCGACCTGAAGTTGTTCCTAACGATTGTTCTTCACGATTCCCTCGGCTTACCTCACCGATTTCAATACCTTCACATAACCATGTTGCCTCGTTCCCGTGCTCCGCTGCCGGATCTTCGATCCAGTCGGGTAATTATCCATGGGCAACAAGCAGGGTTTTCATGCCACCTTCTACTTCTCCAGCTACAGCCATTGCTTTTGATCATCATGGATATGGATATAATGCAACACGGTATTTGTACTTCAGCCGAACGGCACCGGTGCCACCTCAGGCGACGGTGCAGTTTCGGAATGTTGTTGGATCGAGTACGACTGCAACTGCGGCGGCGGCAGAAGGAGGTGCTGTTGTTCCAATGGTGCTTGATTCGGTGCCCGTGGCACATAACAAGGCGATGGGAAAACGTGTGCGGTTGTTTGGTGTTAACCTTAATTGCCCAGACCCTGATGACAGTGATGATGAAGCAAAGCCAGTGCCGCCGCCGGCGCTGCGGCTTCAACTTGGTTGGGCTAAGTCATCGACTGTGCCGCCCAACCACCATGCTCAGCAACAGTGATCAAAACAACTCATCAAAGACGAGAAGAAAAGAAGAAGAACGAAAGAAAGAAAAAATCAAGTGAAGCTTATGATCGATCATCAATCACAGGCACAGCAATTTGGGGAAGAAAGAGAATCGGAGTTTATTCTGAAAGGTTCTTCTATACTTTGCTTATAATTTGTTATACTTTTATGTTAATTATGACTTTGAGATCAACAGAGATGACGAAGAAATTAAACGTTACCAAAAAAAAAAACATGAAAGCCACCACCTTGAATTAATTCTTGCTTTATGAATTACGATCTAGTTAAATATATCTATGATTATTATGGACTCCATGAACACCTGCAACACCATGAATTAATCTTCTTTCGCTTATTCCAAACCTATGGAAATCTTCTTCATCATCACAGCCTGGTGACTACAATTTCTGTTATATTGTTTAGTTCATCAACTTTGTCTCCTTCTTCTCTACGTTTTTCTCCACTATCAATACAATTCATATTGTTGTTTGTGTTCTAGTCCGAACATTCAAACTTTGCAACTCTTGTTTTTATATTCTTTGTAGCTCTTACAACTATGCAGATTAAAATTTTCCTTCAACTTAAACTTTCCCTTCTCCTAGGTTGATTGAATTAGAGAAAGCAATTATGGGGCCATGCACCTTTCCACCATATCCAACAAAATTTCTACACAAACCATGGTTTTGAGTTAGTCTACTTAATTAATATTATGTAGAATTTCAGTTATGTACACATTTTATTTACTCAACAAGACAATAAAAATACTTCTTACTAATTAATTAGTAGCATGAACTTAAATTTTGTCAGAAAGAAAAAGTTGGTCAGAATTATACGAGCATGTAGGCGCGCGGCTACATGGTTTAAGCTTTTACTGAAGTACCTTTAGTAGAACTTGTGCATGTACTGAATTATATATGGAATCAAACTGTGTATCGTAATATTCCTCAAGCAAACATGCATGGTTATGATATAGACATCGTTAAACTCTACAACAACAATGAAAACATGCTATTAATTTTTCCCCCTCTTTTTTCTAGTTTAACGGAAGGACAGAATGAACAAATTCTTCGTCTAATGACAGCGTTGATTAAAATGAATATTTCTTCCAAAACTTATCATGGTGACAATCTGTGCCCATTGAAACACTGGAATTTGCTGAATATTTATGACGTTAAATTTTTCCCTAGAGAATAAGCGTTAATTATCTAAACGATAAGTTCAGTAGTCAATCCTTCCTTGAAGTTTTAGAAGAAAACTTATGCATTTGTATGATCTTTGGAATGAGAATGAAATCTTAGGGATCCTTTCTTTTGCTCATGTTATATGTTCTCTAATGTCATTGACTGTTGCAAGTAACATTCGGTAGTATTAGATACTGCATTTTCTTCTAAAGCAACGTCTCTGAAATTCCATTGTTTTTATGTAGTATCTTAGATTTAAGAGATAGTTATATATGTCTTACATCTTTTCTTTACATGATGTGCAGCTATATGTACATATCAAAGTCTGCAGAAATTTTTGCTGTGTTTCTGTAGATCATTAAATTGTTACAAGAGAAGGGAAATGTCCTAGTTACTTATTATTTGTGTGTCAGAAATTAGTTATGCACCTGTTTTATTGATATAATTTATATAAATGGTAAATGATTTTTCTAATGAGTTTGTCCCCTTTCTCCAAAAACGCTTGCACTTTGCACAGTAGTGTATAGGCCTAGAAAGAAAGAAGAGAAGAAAGAAAAAGAAAAATGAAAAGGAAAAAGAATCGATGCAGCAGCTACAGAGGTATTATTTATGGGCAGACAAATTGAGCTCAGTTATTCTGAGAGGTTGCCTGCTGGCCTTTGGCCTTGTTTGTATCTGCATGCTTTCTAGTCTCCTCTTTCTCTACTCTCTATCTATGCAATGCAATCGATGCACACCATTCCTAGCTTCTCATTTATCCTATCTTACCTTCTCCTGTTCTAGTACAAATACACCTTTTTTATTATTTCATTTTTTTTAAAAACATTTTTTGATTCATAATCATCCATTGCATATATGTATATGTATTCCGGATGCTTATGATCATCAAGTGTATTCACCAGAAATCTTCGTTGGAAGAACAAACTCATTCATTTATCTCTTATACCTTTTTGTCTTGTTTCTGAGAAGGATGATAATATATGTTTACTTAGGTTAGAGTGTGTTATATATGTAGATGATTACCTAATTATAATAAAGAATTGCAGAATATATACTGTAGTATATGGACCACCACATCTACATCTAATGGCCATGTAGGTTTATCATCTCTTGATCTCAAAAAGAGGAAAAGAAGTTTATGTCTTTCCTGTTTATGTATAGATTAGTCATGTTATATTCCATCTATTTTCAGTAGAGTTTTTAATATTACTGTATATCGCTATTATTCCTACATAATAATCTCCCTGGCATTTAATTTGTGGCTACTTAATTACTGTGTCCTTAGTTGGACAACTTCTATATCTTCAACATTTTATTTTGCTTTAGCTATTTGTAATCGTGTATGTACCATTTATCTACATGTTGTTCATCTTAATTATGAAATGTAGTTTCACTCTCGTGGTGCTTGTAATGACTGTAATATGCTATTGCAACAATGTTTCTATACGATTAATCTCTCCTCTTTATACAGAGACTACATTCAAGTTTGTTATTATATATGTCTTATCCAGGTCATGTATTGCATGTTGGCAAAACTTTCTATGTGAATTCGGGAATTGGAGATTTAAGTAAATCATTCTTTAAATGCACATAAGTATATATCCGAACGGTCCGCCGGTGAGAAATTTTAGATTTGATCTCTATCGTCGAATATAAAAAATTATAAATTTAAAATATATCATCAAAAATTTATCTCAATCTTTTTCGTCCAACTACTTAATTAAGATGACAAAAAAATTACTCATATATAATTATCATTTTGATTATGAAGGTTGATTCATAATTCGATTAAGTTAAAATTTTGTGCGTGTGTATGTGTATGTGCGCGCGTGTTGCCGTTCTAAAGCGTAGAATGGAACATAATTACTAAGCAATTTTATGTATTAATGCACAATATCTATCATGTACTTCTAAATATATGGGTATCATATTGATGAAAGTTTCAATGATAATTCCTTTAGTTTTATCTAGTAACAGAAGAACCTCTTGGCAGAACGTATTACTATTTAAGTTTTTTTGCCTTTGTTAATTCTCAGATAGAAGCAATAGGATTTCTGAAACATATATAGAGAAAAAGTTATTCACAAGCTGTGACTTGTACAAAGGGCATATTACTGTAGTAGAACTTTTTCATCAGACACCTTGGAACAGATGTAAAAGATAGACAAAGCGTTACCTAAGAACGTATATGAAGAACATTTCACGTGGTTGATCAATTATATGTACATGTTTGTCCAACCAATACAATCATTTACTCAATTAACTTCAAATTGGAAATATTAGAATATATATTGTGTAGTAATTATAGAGATATAAGAAAATTGTGAATGAGTTCGCGAAAGGTCATTGTCTTATTTCTATTCTTTCTCAAGCATGGATAACTTAAAGACTGGTGGAATCAAGTACATCTAGTGCTTGAAAGGTCCCGTTTCACATAAAAATGCTTTAGCTGGATGCATCAAAAGTTTAAAGGAATTTCTGTTACATGTGAAGTATAGAATCAAAGATGAACAGGATTGTTGAAAGATTTAAGGTACGCAGTTGCTCTCTTTGTATATGTAGTTGTTCGAATAAGTCCATCATTCCCTTCATATCTTAGATATACAGGATTCAACAAGTAGCTGAATTCCCCACTACTGATAGATACCGATACCGAACTTTTGAACTTTGGAGCAAATAATTCAACAGGTACTATTGATATAACGTATATCACCTCCTGCACTTGGCTACGAACACAAAACTGTTTCTCTCATTGCATCTGGTCAACAAAATGTTACAAGGAATTTGTACCAAGAACAAGTTTCCTGCAGTTAGCAACTAAACTTATTAGAAATATATCTAAAAGCATCACTCAATCACGCGCATGGCCGGCCGCTAGCTGTCACCTGGCCTCATCACCAACTATGTATCTATCTTTCTATCTATTTGCTTGGTAAAACAACAAGAAGCTACCAAAAGCATACAACAACATGCAAGCAAGAAAGAAACACAAACACAAATGGACAGTTGCAAAGATAGCTTTCCAAAATTTCCTAGTTTTCAAAAGCCCCACATGTACATATGCCAGCCCTCCCTAATCACTTTTTAGAATCTCTTTTTTCTCGAACTTTTGTGTTTCGCTACCTTTTACAATAATCTTATACATATATCTCATGCTACTACTACTACTAAGTGTTTTTCAATCAATCACTCAAATCTTTCGAAGTGATGGTTATCTCACTTCATTATTTAAGTTGGAAAGGTAGAACAAGGATTGGGTATCTCTTGTTAATTGACTTATTCAAGTTGGATTTTTTGAGCTGTTGTTGAATGGTCTCAATCAATGTATATGGTTCATTGGGGTGCCCGTTTTGGTTGGAATCTCTAATGTTGTACTACTAGTCATTAGTGATCAGTTAGAACATCGTTTGTTAAAATCTGGTGAGCAGCTGTGTTACTGTTACAACGCCACTGCAGGGATTCAAAGTTTGTCTCCGAGTTCATACGCAATTCTAAGTTAAACAGTTGAGAACTAATGTCATACAGTTTCATCAGTGGCCTGCCATCTCATATAAAGAATATTCCAACAGTTCTTTTAGTGCTCGTTGCAGAATAACAGAAGGAGACGTTATCATAACATCAAGATGGCATTTATAGTTTATACCTTAGTATTAGTTGTATGTCCATTCCTATAGTCACTGTTCATCGGAATGTTGACATACATACAAAACATATTAGTACATAAAGGGTCTGGAGTTTTAAGAAACTCTGCAACTCATGTGATTTCTTAGGATAGTTTACCCTTCCTTATAGTTTTTGACGAAATCTTAAATATATCCCCATGTGAACTTTTGATTATTAAGTCATTCTGAGAACATAGAACCCACAGAACCATCAACACAGACTGCTTCATTACAGGGAGTCTGCTAAAGTTATTAAGACAACACTAACTAAGCAATACATGCAGGTTTCATACTTACATTTTTCTAGAGCTGTAGAACATTTTGGTACAGTACAACAACTATGGAGATACAAGTATTAATTACATGACATTTACATTGCCAAAACAATTTCCAGGCTAAGATCCAAATAGACAGCAAACTAAGAGATCTAGCACTCTGTTCTAACCAATAAAGATAAAGAAGACTGGAATCAACAAGGCCAGGACCCAACATGTTTATAGGTCATTATGGATATATCTAGATGATCGTTTCAAAAGGCACTCAACCCAATACAATAGTATGTCTGACTAAGAGCTGGTAGATATCAATTCATACAGCAGTTTCTAACCACCTTCTTTTAGTAAATGAAGAACAGACGAAGTTCACATATTTTACAATGATCTCAGCGTCCGTGCCAAGTTAGGCACAAGTCAACACTCAACTATCCAAACAATCCTTGATATCACAAATTTTATGAAGATGAAATACACAAAGTGAATTTGGAAAGCATACTTCATAGGTTAGCTCATGCTTATTACTTATAAAAACAGCAAAACTAAAAAGTATGTTCTCCTACTTGGTGGTGTAATGATTTGCATCGGAAAAAATGCACATAAACCTAACATGTAACATATAAGTATAAAACAAACAAAAGGAAAAATAGTAGTAACAAGGCATGGAATAGCATCCCCACCCAAAGGAATTAAGCAATTAGCAGAAGTAGTTTATCTACCTTTCTTTTCTTGTTGAAGATAGCATTTTGAATGCCAATTGCGGACTCAAGGTGGTTGTTGAGATCATATTCTTCAACTTCAGCGGAATTAGAGAAGGAAGACAGAAGATCTCTTGATAGTTCATTTATTTTCTTGAGGAGTGCTTGAACATTACTCTTTTTGGTGAAAGATTCGCAAGGAAGATAAGGGAGTTTAAGTTTCCTAACGATTCCAACTTCAGGATCACATGGACTTGAAGCATCAACTCCAAAAAAAGGGTCAGATGTTCCAGTTGGAGAAACTTGGGAAATTTTCAAAGTTCTCATTGCCTTAGATTTTTCAGTAGGAAATCCGTGCTGAAAATCAGAAGCACCACTCTCCTTCCTAGCTGAGAGCTGTATGTCCTCACTCTTTCTTCTAATTGCTTTGGATGACCAGCACATTCAGGTTTAGGTTCTTGATTGTTGCCATTGTATTTAGTTTGCTCATTATCTGCACCCTTTTTAGATATCAATCCAACTTACTTCTAACAAGTTTCTTCTCTCTTGCTTGGAAACCAAATCCTAAAGAGGTCCCATATGAATCGGCTTATTCGTTGGACAGCAATGGATAATCTTCAGCTCTTTCTCCACAAATAATATTTCCGTTAGAACTTCCTAGGCCCTTAAGACCATGCAATTTTTGCAGTTGATAAGTACTATTGCAACCTTTAAAATCCTGTGACACAAAACTATAATTTTCCATTTTATCTGGTTTAAATGCAGATAGCTGTGAAGCTGGAGCACCTTTCCAACATGGTGAATCTATAGCAGAGTTCAACTGATCATGTGCTTCAGTTAAACTTTGTATGGACTTATCTGACTCCATACATACATACTTCAAAGCAGATGAATCATGAAACATTTACGTTTTTTGTTCTAGAAGCGCTTTCATTCTTGGGGGAATAGCCTAAACGATATGTACTTGTCAAAGAATCAGGAGAATTAACAGTGATAACACCAAAATGTGGTTCATCTTGAAAGAGCCATCTATGGCTGAGTTTATAATCGAGTCACACAATTTATGACCTATTTGGCCTACTTTTATGGTAGCAGAACCCAAAACATTTCCACTGTCACACAATATATGTTTGTGTGTGTATTTGTATTGAAAGAAGAAAAAAAAATGAAATAAGATTGAAATAGATTTTTCATAATCGTATCAAAGTAAACTCTTAAATCTATCAACCGCCGTCATGGAAGATAACGATTCTAACTGTTAGTCTCCGACCAAATCTATCCGCCTTCGTCGTAAAAGATAACTACTCTGACAGTTACACTCTGACTAGATCTATTTGTCATTGTCGTATAAAATACAACTCTGACAGGTAGATTTCGACCAGATCTATTCTCTGCCGTTGAGGAAGATAACAAATCCAATGGTTAGATTTCGACCAGATCTATTTGTCGCTATTACAAAAAAATGACTCCGATGGTTAAACTCTAACCAGATCTATTCGTCGCTATTGTAGAAGATAACGACTCCGACCATATCTATCCGTCGCCGTCATGGAAGATAATGAATCAAACGATTAGATTCCGACCAGATCTATCCGCGATCGTTGTGGAAGACGACGACTCCGACGGTTAGATTCCAAATAGATCTATCTATCTTCTACTGAGTAGATACAATCGCAAAGGTTAAAAACTCTAACCATCAGATTCGTTGATCGATAAAATTTAAAAAAGGACATGTAAGTTCAACCCGAATTAAACAGACAAGTCCGATTTGACAAAGACATGCAGGTCCGATCCAACCCGAATCTTATAATAAATTCGACCTAACCCAGACAGTCGTACAGATAGATTCGACACGAACATGCAAGTCTGACCAGAACAAAAAAATCCGAACTGACTCGGATAGATTAGTCTGATCCGACCAGACCAAATAAATCCGATCAGACCGAACAAATAAGTTCACAATCCTGACAAATATATTCGATCCGATTAGGACAGACAAGTCCAATAGCCGGAACAGACAAGTTCGATCCGACCCTAATATATAGGTTTGACCAGACTAAAGACAGATAAGTCCGACCTGATTATGACAGACAAATCCAATATGATATGAATAAATAAGTCCAACTTAGTCCGGACAGACAAATTTGACTTAATCTGGACAGTTATATATAATTCAACCTGAACAGACCGCATGATTCGACCCGACAGATTATAATATAGAAAGTTGAAATAAAATTTTAATGACTTATTAAGTAAACTGGATATTGATAATATCTTTACGTTATCTTGAAAAAAAGTGTTGAAATGAATTAATATATTTCTAATATTTTAGATATATTAGAATATTTTTTTAAAATTAGATATCTTTTTTATTTAATATTATAAAAAATATATATATGTATTTGTACTGAAAGATTGATGAATAAATTAGAATAAGAAAGAAATATATAGAATAAAATTAAAATAGTTTCTGTTATCAAAAAGATATATAACTAAGCACCAAATACAAGATATTGCTTACCGACAGCCAAGAACCGTTTGGGCAACAGTCAATTGACCAGACATCACTGTATTCGGAATAATCTCTTAAGTTTTTTTACTCCAACATTTTATTTTATATTAGTTAGGGATTAGTTGATCATGAATTTACAACAAGTTACTATAACTTTTTATTACTTTGTCTTACATTATTTAACAAACAATTATTTTTACATTTTCTGAAAACATCAAGTCTTACGATCTTGTAGAGTAATTAAGGAGGCATGAAAATTGAAAAGTGCAGTAAGAACTTGTAATTTAAGTTTTACAATAATTTTGATTTTGTACTCTAACATGGATTCTAATAGACATTGAATTGAAATGCATTCTACTTTCTGAGACATTCAACTAAAGTTTTGATGTTTTATTTTGATTTAAACTGAATTGTTGAATTAAATTGAAACAAAATATTTTTATTTAAATTATTGCTACTTTAAACTTATTAGAATGTGAACGTCGTCGCTTTTCTGCTCTTGGAAAGAAATACTATGATTTAATGCAAAACAAGAAGTTACAACAACTTTTAAGAATCTCGAGCCCAACATTGAAAATCTCGAGCCCAATTTAACATCATAACAATAAGTAAATACTTACTACCTAATAGCTTATTTTGAAGAGAAAACTACACGTTTGAGCAACGAAACTAGTGCATGTCTAAAGAGCTTACAATTAAAACTGGAACATTAACAGAAACTAAAGCAAGCATATCCTTTACATTAAGAAAAGAAAACATACTTTAAGAGTCATTTCAAAATATTTAAAATAAAAAATATTTTTAAAAAATAGCTTATTTAGACTTTTTTTAAAAATAAGTTTGATCTTTTTACTTCAAAGATAATTATATATATAATATATAGCGTATAATTTATCTGTATTTGTTTAAATTTTTAAAAGAGTTTTAAAAAATTGTAAAAAGTTATTGAAAAGCTAAAAGTTGAAATATAATGATAAAATAAATGAAAAGTTTTGCCGAATGAGCCTAGTGTAGTGTTAAGGTACAAATAAAGTTATCAATAAGTTAGGGCGTGTTTATCTTGATAAAAAAAAAAATAAAGTAAGTTTTTTAAAAATAAATTTAAAAAATTAAATTAAAAATAAAATTATATATTAATATAATATTTATAGTAAGTTGATAGGACTGTAGTGGCAAAAGAAGCCCAAAGCCGTCCACATAGACAGACCAAGAACATTATCAGATCTTGTAGCACTTGTATCGGCTGTAGGTGCTAAGCTGATAGTGTTGCATCTAGGAAGGACTCCAATAGTAGTTTCAGCAGCGATAATCTCTGCAAAAGAATAATATTCAGTTGATGAAGTAGTAATAGTAGTAATCTATTCAAATAAGGAGTCTAGATTAGAATTGCAGTAAAATAAGATTCTTTTAGAAGATATCAGAGTCTAATAGGGACTCTTATAATTGTAATGCTTATAAGAAGATGCTAGCTGAACCAAAGGAAGGAGGAGAATCAATTTTATTTCCCAGCTTTATCTTCAATTGCAAGTTGATTTCAGTTATTTATTTTAGTATTTACTTCTGTCTGTCGTCCTTTTGCTTGTCGTAGTTCATCGCATATCAAATTAGTACCAGAGCATTCGATCCAATGGCAAATCAAATTTCGGCGACGTCCGAATCACCCCGATCTCCGTCATCATCAATCACTTTTAATACTGAAAATTTTTTGAGAGTACCGAAAGTACCTATCTCAGAAGAATTCATGCAAAACGAAGCATCATTGCAAGAGCAAATTCATAGCATACGTGCCCAGATGACCCAGATGAGTTCTCGCATGGATAATGATCGATGGGATATGCAACAATTCATGCAAGAGATGAGAGCATGGCGCAAATCGGCGACATCACCAACACCCCGCACCTAACCCGCCAAATCTAATTCCCTATAATACCATGACTCAACACCATCCACTTCCCTCCAAGCTACTAGCCAGCAACAAAAAGAAGCACTCTAGCCCCTAGTATGCCTATCCCAACTTCATCTCATCTTGTAACTCAACCTATACAACCAATAAACCTCACCAGTTCTCTGCCTAATTTATCCCGGTTGACATCTAATATTAATGCACCTCCAATTCAGACGCCTCAAACTCGTAGAAGTTTCACCTCTTATAACCCACAAAGTTATCCACAGAATCGATTGTATCCATCTTACCACCAACACCTAATCCTTTCAATTTGACCACCACGACAAACCAAAACTTCAATACACCTTACCCAACGGTGGCCATGGTGAATACCATGCACCCATAAACCGAGAGAGGCACAATTTTCCAACCTTCGATGGAAAGGGGGTTCAAGAGTGGATATATTCCGCTGAAAAATATTTTAAGTACTTTCGCATATCGCCCATGATCGAACGCATATCGCAAGCCCATGTATTTACAAGGGAAAGCAAATCGATGGTACCAAAATTTTGAGAAAGATAAACCTTGTCACTCATGGGAAGACTTGTTAACGCTATACAACAACGCTTTGGACCCATCTGCGTTGCGCATCCCCTTTTTACATCAAGCAATCGAATCGAAGGGGACCGTGGCTGAATATCGCGGCTTTTGAAGATCTACGTATCCGATTACCACATACCAATGAAGACGACTTGATCGGACTATTTTTTATGGGATTATCTAAGTCAATTGCCTTAGATGTCATGGCAATGAAGCCGATTGACTTGCAACAAACATATGCTCTAGCCAAGGTCTATGAGGGAAAAAACTTTCTTTGGAATCTAGAGCTTTACGCCTCCCGTTACCGCTCTGCAGTACAACTCACTTCGTCTCCTTCCTTGGGAACTTCTACTCAGCGTTTGCAGGCAGTGGAGCCACCCGTTCGCGACCTTCAGTGCATGCTCAGGCCCGACATCAACAACAACAGGAGAGCTAAAGGTCTTTGTTTCTATTGCGATCACGAAATATGAACGGGGCATAAGTGTGCCCACACTACTGCACTCAATTCTTTGTGTTGGATCAAGAAAACAGAGAAGAAGAGCAATACTTGGATGAATTCTAGGACACCACTATTGAAGACGGTGTCACTTTATCTCGGTGCCATGCATGGTCTTGCAGCCCCTGCACCACAACGTATTCTTGGGAGAATAAAGAAACAACAAGTGTTCATACTAATAGATTGCGGAAGTACCCATAATTTCATAGCAGAGCGTCTAGCTAAACACTTACGACTTCGGCAACATCGGTGAAGCCGCTCAAAGTTGAATTGGCGATGGAAGGCCACACTCCATCGAAGTTGTTCATCAAAGTATACCGTTGGAAGTACAAGGTGCTGCAATAGTCGTCGACGCATACCCTTTTCCTCTAGGTGGCATGGATCTTATCTTAGGCATCCAATGGTTGCAAAGTTTAGGGATGTCGTCTGCGATTGGATGAGATCCGATATGAGATTTTCATTGCAAAATCAAGACTTTGTTCTACAAGGAATTAGAGAAGGAGGAGTATCACAACTTACCCGACTTATGCCATAAGACCACATTTGTACTCCATGCGGCTTTAGGTGGTAACACTCGAGAGTGGGCGGGCCGAGACAGTTTCTACGCAATTTGCCACCCGATCTACAAAGCTTGGTAGATTCCAACACCTCAGTGTTCCGACCCATATTGGGGCTTCCTCCGAAGAGAATCAAGACCATCGAATTGCCTTGCTACCAAAAGACTTCCTGCGAATGTTAGACCTTATCGATATCCCTATGTACGTAAGGCGTAAATTGAGCGCACGGTGGCTGAAATGTTGTCTCAAGGGATCATAAGGCCTAGTTGCTCGCCTTCTCCTCTCCAGTCTTGTTGGTAAAGAAGAAAGACGGAACTTGGCGCTTTTGCATAGATTATCAAGCTTTGAATGAGATCACTATGAAAGATAAGTATCATATTCCGGTGATAGATGAGCTCTTTAACGAACTATATGGTGCAAGGTACTTCTCTAAACTTGATTTAAAATCTGGATACTACCAAATTCGAGTCAAGGAAGAAGATGTCCATAAAACAGCATTTCGCACCCATGATGGGCATTACGAATTTCTCGTTATGCCATTCGGGTTAACCAATGCGCCGGCTACCTTTCAATCCTTGATGAATGATGTCTTTCGCCCCCATCTCCGCAAGTTTGTACTAGTTTTCTTTGATGATATCTTAGTTTACAGTTCTAATTGGCAAGACCATTTAGAGCATCTTGCTACGGTCTTTACTATTTTGCGCAGAAAAAGAGCGTCTTTATGCCAACTTCTCCAAGTGTAGATCGGGTGCCGCAACTCGAATACTTAGGACATATTGTCTCTGCAGAAGGCATTGCAGCCAATCCGGCCAAAGTTTCGGCAATGCAAGAATGGCCAACGCCAACATCTGTGGTCTGCACCGCGAGGGTTTCTAGGTCTCACAGGATATTATCGCCGTTTCGTAAAGAACTACGGAACCATTGCAGCTCCATTGTGTGGATCTCCTCGAAAGAACTCATTTGCTTGGAATAGCGATGCGGATAAAGCATTCTCGGCTTAAAGGAAGCCATGGTTTCTACTCCAGTACTTGTTGCTCCAAATTTCTCCAAGCCATTTATCGTAGAGACTGATGCCTTGGGAAGAGGTATTGGGCGATATTATCACAAGAAGGAGGGCGATAGAATATTACTGACAAGGTGTTGGCGGTGCGGCGTTGGCCAAGTCAACGTATGAAAGAGAGCTAATGGCTCTAGTTCATGCGATCCAAAGATGGAGACATTATCTCTTAGGCCGACAATTCATAGTTAAGACGGACCACTGAGCTTAAAGTACCTCTTGGAGCAACGAATCTCCTCAGCGGATCAACAAAAGTGGTTAGTTAAACTCCTTGGTTTTGATTACAAGATTGAATACCGCGTGCGGGAAGCTCAATCTTGCTTGCTGATGCTCTTTCAAGACGGCCGGATGCATCTATGGCAGCAATCTCTATGTTACAAACTTCCTTTTGGGAAGACTGAAACAAGCACGCAGGCAAAGGATCCCAAGGCGTTTGCCCTTATACGAGCTGCTCATACGGGGACCAGCAAGAACTTTCGAGTCGTGAATGGCTTCTTATTCTGGCGGGAAGGCTACGAGTTCCTAATGACACTTCCTTACGAAGACGACTTCTCTTTGAAGCACACAATTCGACCTCTGGCGGGCATGGAGGACAATCCGAACCCTCAAGCGCCTTACCCAACAATTTTATTGGCACAGGGTGTCCTAAGGCGTCCGGCGATATATTTGGATTGCTCAACTTGTGCAAAGCTAAGAACGACTCTCTGCGGCCAGCGGATGCTCTGACCATTACCGATCCCTAATGTGGTTTGGGCAGATATTTCTATAGATTTTATAGAAGGGCTGCCGCGTTCAGACGGAAAAGATGCTGTCATGGTAGTAGTTGATAGACTCTCAAAATATGCACACTTTATTGCATTGCAACACCCCTTCTCTGCAGTAACCGTAGCCACAGCATTTGCCAAGGAAGTGGTACACCTACATGGGTTCCCGACGTCCATTGTATCGGACCGTGACTCCATTTTCCTTAGCTCATTCTGGCAGGAACTCCATCGACTCCAAGGGACATCACTACATATGAGTACGGCTTACCACCCCCAAACGGATGGTCTGTCGAAGGTAGTCAATAGATGCCTAGAGACTTACTTGCGATGTTTCGCTGGAGAGCATCCTCGAAAATGGCTTCAATGGCTTCACTGGGCCGAATACTCTTATAACACGAGTGTCCACACTTCCACAAAGACCACCCCTTTTGAAGCGGTATATGGGCATCCTCCGCGCCCCTTGATTTCGTTCTTACAGCAGGGCTCAATCTTTCTGATGAACTATGTGTTCAGCTACGGACACGAGATACTATCCTCAGAGATCTCAAACATCACCTGTCTATGGCTCAAAATCGCATGAAGTAACAGGCAGATGGGCATCGACGTGAGAAAAGCTACACGGTGGGTGATTGGGTTTTTCTTAAACTTCAGCCTTATCGCCTTGATCGTGCATATCGGATCGCGTTTTTTAGAAGCTAAGGCATAGATATTATGGGCCTTTTCAAGTCATCGATCGGGTTGGGAAAGTTGCTTATAGGCTGGAGTTACCTCCTGAAGCACGTATTCATCCGGTTTTTCATGTATCGCATTGAAGGATGGTCGTTGTACTCACCGACATCTCGACTCAATTACGAGCTTCTGGCGCGACACGGTGAGTTTATCGAGAATCCTTCTGCAAGAACCTGATCCTAGACTCGAGGACGAGTCTTGTTTCCATGAGGGAGGAAATGATAGGATGAAGTAGTGGCAAAAAAAGCCCAAAGCCGCCCACATAGACAGACTCAAGAACATTATCGGATCTTGTAGCACTTGTATATATTTGCGGTGCTAAGGTGATAGTGTTGCATCTAGGAAGGACTCAATAGTAGTTTCAGCAATGACAATCTCTGCAAAAAAATAATATTGATTGATGAAGTAGTAGTAGTAGTAATTTATTCAAATAAGGAGTCTAGATTAGAATTGCAGTAAAATAAGATTCTTTTAGAAGATATCAGAGTCTAATAGGGACTCTTATAATTGTAATGCTTATAAGAAGATGCTAGCTGAACCAAAGGAAGGAGGAGAATCAATTTTATTTTCCAGCTTTATCTTCAATTGCAAGTTGATTTCAGTCATTTATTTTAGTATTTACTTTTGTCTGTCGTCCTTTTGCTTGTTGTAGTTCATCGCATATCATAAGTTTTAAAAATAAATTTTTAAAAAACTTTTATTAATAAAAAAATTTTATTTTAATTTTTGTATGTATTTTATATTAAAAGTGAGTTTAAAAAAAAGAGTTTGAGAGGTTGGTAAACACGTCCTTAATCTTCGAGTATCTATTTATAAGAGTTGCTTGCCTCGTTTTTCTATGCCAAAGCGTTTCAGAAACAACCATGTTTGGGTTCCCTACGAAAGAGCCTATATTCAACGCCTTATCTGTAAGTATACTCACTTGAAATTAAACTCCATTTCTAGTTTAACACAAATTCCTTATCCAAGTTATTAATAAGCTAAACTTCTTTGTTGCACGAATTTTTTTTTTTTTTGCAGACTGTAGAGCTCTGTGTTCATATGGATTGTGAGGGCTGTGAGAAGAGGGTACGAAAAGCAATTCTGAGACTAGATGGTAAACTGATCTAATTCAATGCTCGTGTTCTTAACTTCTTATAAAGGATTATTCAATGAAAAAGTTTAAGCAAAAATACCTTGTGTTTTGATGCAAAACAGGAGTTGATGAAGTGAATATAGACATGGACAAGCAGAAGGTTAGTGTAACAGGGTACGTCGATCAGAGGAAGGTTTTGAAGGCAGTGAGGAGAACGGGGAGGAAAGCAGAGTTCTGGCCATCACCTTACGACGGAGAGTATTACCCTTATGCACTGCAGTATCTTGAAGATGACACATTTGCTTCTACGCACAATTATTATCGACATGGGCACAATTCTGCAGTGCATGGACACTTCCCAAACCCTGCTTATTCAGTCATAATTGACGATGACACTTTTGCACTCTTCAATGATGAAAACGTTCATGCATGTATAATCATGTAGGAAACAGTTACCAAAAACAGAATATCAATCAGCATATGTATCATTCTTGTAGAAAAATGTATGTAGTCATCACAACTAAAACATGTCATATGGGCATGGAATGTTTCCGCGCCTTACACATTATATGTCATAAAAGACTTGCTTTTGGATAGTTCATTTACATATTACATGACGAATGCGTTACGATTGTATCTTCGATATAAATCCCGTTAAAGCTAGTGGCATATTATCTTTCAGAAAATAAAATTTCCTACCATGCATAGACTTGGTAGAAAATGTTATCTCCACCTCTTACAGTATCCAAATATACAATCTCTTTCAAACTTAGGCAATCGAAGAAAGAATCATTCCCTCAATTTGGACTATAATTGTGTGCATCAGATGCCACTATATATCTATCCCCACAGTTCCATCCTGACGTACCGTTCTGTCACAGATCATAAGTTATACAGAGGGAAGATATGCAATGAGACAAGCTTGCCCCTATATATATTTTGAAACGAAAGATACTTTAAAACTTTTTAAAATATAAACACTATTTTTTTATTTAAAAAATAAAAATTAATAATAAAATTACTGCATAAATTTTTTTTTTGTAATTTCTAAATATTTAAAGACATTATAAAATATTATATAAAATAAAAAGAAGTTAAAAAATTTAGTCAACAGAACCTAATACCCAAAACTATTACATCGCAAGCATTCCATGCAATTTAATAAACTTCACGACGTGTAAATTTCGTTATGAGAAAATATTCCTTGTTGCCATGAAACAACTGCTACACTAAGTTCATTTATACTTAAGGGGCACCTCATGCTAGTGATACCAGATCGTTTTTTATCACAAATTAAATGACTCAGCTTCAAATTAATTGTTGAAACTACACTTCACGAGATAACCATTATTCTAGCTAGGTAAAGAGTGATACTGTCATTATTGTGTTAATATCCTCAGACAGATGGGGAAAGCGGATACCCCGAGAGGAACCAAGACTATTCTGCAACCCATCCTCGGTGCAGATTATATCATGCATAGAGAAAACACAACCACTATTTTGATAGAACAAGGAATAATAATTTTATGCTCTGATAATGATTGAAAATGTGAGATGGTTTGTAGGGAAGATAAGCACAGTGGACTATTAAATCACCAACTTGTTAGCACATAATGTCTAACAATTTCATCTCTGATGCAACTAATAAACGCGCGTATTCGAGTTCTACCATATTCTGGGACAACTTGCTAGGTGGAATAATATGAAATAGAATGATCAAGGACCAGAAAAAATTGACGCAATTGCTAGTAGGATAATAATATTCTAGAATAGCATTGATTCAAAATTTGATGCATTAATAAAGAATATTCATTGATCCAGCTAAATTACGTCAGAGGTCATTGTAGTTTTGTTGAAGTGTCAAAAAGTTTCCAAACGTTTACTTTGTTACTAGTTTCCAAAATTCTACTTATAATGCCAGAAATTTTTCAGAATTTTCTTTATTATCAAATGATCATCTTGCTAGTTTGTTTTCTATGGTGTAGAAGTACTCCCCGTTTTGTTTTCTACCAAATGATAATGGTGAAAAAATATATTTATTTTTCTTCTTTTATTCCAAGTTCTCTTAATGCAAGTATTTGGGGCGAGAAAATAATTTCATATCGATCATCACTGCGACCTGCCCCTATTTGATAGTAAAAAGAAAGTGGAAATTCTCTTACACCTATAAGGCAAACTCTAATGAAGATTTAATATTTTAAGTAAAACTATTTGGATCATTTTGTTATTTTTTAAAGAAACCAAAGAAAACTCTGACGTAATTTAGCCCGTTCAGAAAAACGACACTAAATAGTTCTCCTTTTTTCTTCACTAGTTAAAACATTTACATCAACTCAAGGCATAGCAATGAAGCCCATAAACGACCATAATTACAATGTCAAATTGACAAAATACATCTACATTTTCATTCTATTTTTTGTACATAAAAGCTGCACCAAAAGCACCACATCGAAAGAAAAAGAAACAACAAACTCTACCTTCAAAACTTAGAAGCATTTACGGGAAGTTTCAGAATTCAGAGTGACGGAGTTTTCCACTGCAATTGGGATGTTAACCATAATTGTCACGGATGTTGTCAAAACTTTCTTTAGGCATATTCCACTGATAATTTTGTCATAAAATCTACAGAATTACTCTCCGCTAGACTGGTCCAGGGGAATGAGATTCCATACAGTGATGTAAAAGGTATATGAACAAGATCAATTCATAAAAGGGCATATACAAGAACCTCAATTATACCCAAATTAACGGTGACTGAAAAGAAGGCTAATGTTATTATCTCAAAGGCATACTTTGGTACAGGTGCTTGTTTATTTATTTATAAAGTGAAAAGGTTAGAAGCGTATGCAGAATCTTCAAAGAAGCTATGATAGTTATAATTTTTTGGTTCCCTCGAAAAGCAGCTCCTTCCTTGCGCACACCTCAACCTGATAAAGACATTACAGTCTGAATGCAATACTTATGTTTCAGCAACTAGCTGCTCCCAATTATCTCACTGTAGGTCTTCTTGATTTTGTCTAGCAAAGCTTGCCTGAAATCCCATAATGTAGTTTGTGTTTTCATAGTAGCCAATATTCGGGTTGTAATAGGCAAAAAACTACTATCCAGAAGAGAAAAAAATAAGAAAGGCAAAAATAAGGCTTGTTCCAACCAGCTTCAGGTTCACCATTATACTTCATCTAACATGGAAATTACAGACATGATGCTCTAGTTGTCAAAGCAAATAGCATTTTAGTAGTGTCTGTTGGTTGCAAACATAAGAACATTTACATGATTAAGGTCCAAAATCGCATGAAGTCGTAGTACTCCAAGTTACTTGAAATAACAAAGTTACAGCTTTACACTAGCTAGCCTTTAACTTTAGCCGTGGCAATAATCAGCAAATGCATGTCTCACCTAGGACTTCGAGATA
Source organism: Acanthochlamys bracteata (assembly GCA_019914995.1). NCBI lineage: Eukaryota > Viridiplantae > Streptophyta > Magnoliopsida > Pandanales > Velloziaceae > Acanthochlamys > Acanthochlamys bracteata. Next base: position 11,234,685 of record CM034126.1, on the reverse strand, counting down.
ATTTAGATGGTGAGCCTTTATTGTTTGGTTATTATCTCAGTTTTCTTCTACAAAAGAAATTTACGCTTTATGTTATAGCTTGCATGCTGCTTATTAGCGTATAGCTCTGCTACCAACCAAGACAGTTTTGCAGTTGATTAACTCAACCGAATCTCTGTTGTTAATATATACTATAAATCGTCTTCAGTTTCAGAAACACTCATAGTTGCAATGGATTTAAATACCTGTCAGGCTTGAAAACTAAGTTACGGTAGGCAAACCACTGCACAGAAAAAAAGTGCAAAAATTGTTAAAAGCAGATGTTTTAACTGACTTTTAGTCTAGGAATAATAATTAATCATTTTGAACTTACCCCAGTATAGCCGATTCCAACAAGTTCAAAAACACCAGGAAGTAGAGGAAGCCTATCAACTGCCTAAACATGAAAACATCATTTCAAATCATACTATATCTTTTCCTCACACAAAATAAAAAAAAATAAAGGAAAAAAAGTAGCAGAAAAATGTATCAGAGCCTTGCAGCATTTGCAAAATCACTAAGTCAAAACTTAGCTGAAAGCCAGATGAAAATAATATGTATGCAATCTATGCCATACTGAGATCATTCCTGCTGAAGCCCATACTGCAACCACTCCAGCAACTCCGAGGGAAGCAACAGCATATTTGTCTTCAACTTTTTCCCACTGTCTATCAAAAGGTCCATAGTTAATACATTGACTTGCCAAAAAAGTTAATTGAAGAATTGGAAAGGACTCATACCGCATCTTGCAACTTTGTTACAAACTCCGGAAGCTCTGTTGAAATTTCAGCAGGAGCATCTCCGGTTGCCGTTGCCATAACATTCCTTGCAAGTTGACGGCCTATTTTTCATAAAGATTAGGCAAAATTAGCAATGACTCATCTGCTGTTTATGATATTGTGCAGATACAAACTCTACCTGTGATGATTCATGCAGGCAAAGTGTTTTATGTATGTAGAGTCTAGACTCCTTAAGGAAAAGCTTTACATAAGTTTTTCAATGGTGACAAATCGACAACGAGTAATTTGAGAATAGATATTAGTATTAATGAGCTCTAGGATAGATGCTCCTTGGAGTTTCACTGAAATCAGTTAAATGTATCAAGAAAAAGGTAAAGAGTTAACCTCAATGTACTCATATGTTATGTGGTTTTTTCATTTTGAAGAAATTGTCTTCATGTTTGGTGCCTCGGCATTGAAACAAAGCGAATTTTCTTTGTTTTGCTCGAACCCTCATGGTCATAGATAACCATTTTAAAACAATCCTTAATCTACTACACTATTAAATTAAGGAAATTCAAAGCAGCGATTAGAGCACATATTACAGGAAGCAGTAGTCTTCCACCCGCGATTCGGCGTCATGACATGAGGCGGAGGAGGCAGCGTCGGAAGACCGACACTGTGCGGCGCAGCAGGAGCTTGCTGTCGAGCAACAACGGCCTTAGTATCGACTGAAGATGGAACAGCTGCAGTGCCAGTAGTCAAGGAAGCCATTGCTGCTAGTGAATGCTACTACTAAGTAAGTTTGTTTGCAGACAGTTTAATCTATCTAAATTCTCTTTTCTCTTTTATCTGTTGAGAAATTTTAGAAAAAAAACTTTGATCAGTGGAAAAAGATAGTTTTGGGATTTTGGGTGAGTTCTAGGTTTATAGATAACCACATGTTGGTGGGTTTGTTTTGGATTTTGGATTGAGGTTGTATGGCCAGCGATGTAAGTGGGGCTCTCTGCCTTCTCCACTGCAGCCTCACTCTTGTTATCTCTTCTTCTTCTTCTTCTTCTTCAATTCATTTCTTTCAGGCATCAGAAAGATGTTAGAATTTAAGGAAAATGGGCTAGGTTGGGCTGTAGCAAAAAGGCTGGTTGTGATTGATACCTTAAAAGCCCATATGCAGCCTTTTATCTGCAAGAGAAGAGGAAGCCTGATTACGGCAGGAAAAACTAAAACCGGCTAAAACCTCGTGCTGTTTATGTTATTAATTTACTTAAGATTGAAATCATTTATCTGAATCAAGAATAATGATCATGTAAACTCTAACACTCGCGATGGAGGCTTAAAATTGTATGTCTGATATATATGATTTATTTATGTTATAATTCAGCAAATTTGTGATTAAATCCACGAGAGTGGAACACATGATGAAACATAGCTATATATGGGAGAGAAATTTTGAATGCGTATATTGTTGCTTTAAAAATTAGAACTTGAAACCATTGAAAATATCTATCAAACATTCATTTTTATAGTAAATTGAACATATAGACCAACTAATTATGATTGGCATATTTATATATACGACACACCCCATAATTTGATTAATGTAATAACTAATGCATTGTTCCAGTTTATTAATTAGTATTAATACTTCTTTAATGATAAAGTGCTACTTGCCCAGTTCAACAAATGTGTGCAGCGTTTTCAATTTGAGTTCATATTTGATTCCGATATGACTGGTATAACCATGTGACCTGACAAATAACATATCTTTTATTGAGGAAAAGTGAAGGCCTCCGAGCACTTTAGGGCGTGTTTAACAAGTGGCTTAACTGAAGTTTAGAAAATTTTAAAAATAAATTTGAAATATTAAATTAAAATTTAAAATATTTAATAAATATATATATTAATTTTATATTAATTATAAGTTTTAAAATTAAATTTTAAAAATTAAATTTTTGATAAAAAAGTTAATTTAAATTTAAATTTATATTAAAATAAATTTAAGAAAATAAATTTGAAGTGTTAATAAATACATCCTTAAATCATGTCTACGTGTAATATAAACTCATTTTTTTCAAATAAAATTTTTTAAATACTTAAAATTAAATATAATTTTAAAATTAAAATTTATTTTAAACACACTAAATAAAATTTAATTTCTATTAAATTCACTTTTGAACTCTAACTTTATAGAAAAAATGAATTTAATATGAGATAAATACGCTCTTGGGAATGCTTGAGATAGCTGGAGAAGAGATTTGGAAACTTAAATTTTAGAAAATATTGTATAATGTTTTAATAAAAAAAGGGTAATAATATTACTTTTAAAGTAATGTTTATAAGTGTTTGGACATGAAAAGTCCAAAATTCACTTGCAGACTTTTGTGTATATCACTAGACGGTTCTTTGAGATTGTTTAAAGCGAAGTGTTTTTAGCTAAAAAAGTTTGGGATGAAATTTTTTAAACTAAATTCGTATTTTTAGTTTTTTCAAAAAATAATTATAAATTAATAATTGTATGACTTAAGTTGCATATTTAATCTTATTTATGTTTTGACTAAAATTTATTTTAATTTACTTTCAATTATACAAATTAAATCAGTCATTTTAGTTCATTTTTTTCCAAAAACAATAATAAATCTATTTTTAATAATAGTAATTATAATAATTTTTAGTAATTCATTTTTAACAACTCATATTGGCATCAAAAGAGTCCACTGTGATAGTTTATTATCTTTTCAATATTTTTAAAATATAATCTTTATAAAAAAATTTTAAAAATTAATAATAAATTGCAATAAGTAATACCAAATATGTTCCAAAAATTAGATGTTTCATAGTTGTAAAAATCGGATCGGACATTGAACCGAAAAACTGTCTGGATCATCGGATCACGGATTGATCTGTCGGATCAATGTATTGAACCCTCATGTCAAAAATACTAAAATATTGACGGTAGTACGAGCACTTATTATTTAAAAAACTAATAAATTTTCTTTTTATTAGAAGGTATAAAGTAAAAAATAAACTAACAAAAAGAATATAGAAAAATAAAAAAATATTTTAAATAATAAATTTCAAAAAAATTCTTTGTTTTAAAATAATTTTGTTATTTTTATTCAATTTAACAAAATTAGTAATATAAAAATTTAAAAATTACTAATAATAAATATTTACAAATAAAATATAACAAGCTTATTTTTTTGCATTACTATATTCAAATATAAAATATAAACTATATATTATATTTCAATATAATGCTACTAATAATTATTTTTATATCAATATATTACAAATTTAAAAATTTTAAAATTTAATTTAATCCGATTCGACCCGGATGAGCGGATCGAAGCGGGTCAAAATCGGATCGATTGCATAAATAGTTTTATTATAAATTTGAACCTATTTATGTTACGAATCGATGATTTTTTGATCGATTCGGACGAGCAGTCCGGATTTTATGGTTTTTTTTAATTTATTTTTAAGAAACGCATTAGCTGGACGTTTAAAGTGTTTCGGAAATCATGCAACACGCTTGACAGCTCATTTTTTGAGAAATATCGATAACCTACCCAAATGTTTTTTTTACACCATCTTGCATGAGTCATGCTGTTTACGTCACCGCCTAACTAATAGATGATCTTTTATCTTATTGTTCTAAAGAGGTTTGCCTACAAAGGGATTAATAGACGTAGTTATCAACTTGAATATTTGTTTGTAGAAATTCAGGCTAAGTCATCGGTCAACTTACTCTATATTTTTAATGATTACTTGAATAATTGACTTAAATTGAAGTCTCTCATCAACAACGCACTTGGTAAAGGTTGCGGCTTGGCTTCTTCTTACGTAACAGCTATCACCTACCAAAAATATTACAATACTGTTTTCCGAAGCGTTTTAAAAAAATAATTTGTTAATTATTATTTATTATTATTATTTTTTATTTTAAACAAATATTTTTTAAACGAACATTAAAACGCTGCTAAACGAAAAGAACGTCGGTCTGCTCTATAATATGTCAGCAGCATATCGTAAGCACTGGGTTTTCACAATGAACGTCAGCAACTAACACCATTGAATAAATTCTTTCCTAAAAAGCAATAGCTGGTGAATTAATTAGTAGAAACTTGCGATGCATCTATAAATATAGCACAGCATAGAAGTCAGCTATCACCAAGCAAAAAGTGTGATAGCATTTGCTTGTCAACTGATCCCTTGTTTGCAACTTCAGATTAATGGATGCCGTTAGTACTGCCTCACCAAAACTCCTTTCAGAAATTGCGGCACGCTGCAGTTACATTCCGTCGCAGTACATCAGCCCGGTTTCTGACCGTCTGGATCCAGACAATGTCGCCACAGATGTATCCATTCCAATTATTGACCTCGAAGACGTTAATGGACTACGCCACTCTGCTGTCGTCCAAACCATCGGTGCCGCTTGCAAGAACTTCGGATTCTTCCAAGTATGGAAACATATATACACTTGCACTTCATGATTGAATTTATTGTTTGAATGATTAATATAAAATTGTTACGTGTACGGTTTTCTCAGGTTAAAAATCACGGTATTCCAGAGTCAGCTATTGAAGGCATGCTGGATGTTGCAAGGGAGTTCTTCCATCTACCCGAGTCAGATAGGTTGAAGAACTACTCCGACGATCCTACAAAAACCACCAGGCTATCGACCAGCTTCAATGTTCGGACGGAGAAAGTCGCCAAGTGGAGAGATTTCCTCCGGCTTCACTGCTACCCTCTAGAAGACTTCATCCATGAGTGGCCTTCTACTCCCTCGAACTTCAGGTGAAGTCCTTAATCAATTAAGCGCTCTTCCTCTCGAAAAGTTTTCAAATTACTTTATATTATTTAAAGTCAAAAGTTTTGATCTCAGCATGTTGTATGGATGTCAACAGGCAAATTGTGGTTGAATATTGCACGCACACAAGGATGCTATCGCTGTTGTTGCTGCAGTTGATCTCAGAAAGCATAGGACTTCAAAGAGACTACATGGAGAAAGCTCTAGGCAAACAAGGACAACACATGGTGATCAACTACTACCCACCATGCCCACAACCAGAACTCACCTATGGCTTGCCTGGCCACAAAGACCCCAACGCAATCACCGTGCTTCTCCAAGACGGTGTCTCGGGGCTTCAGGTGAAGTGCAAAGACGGACGCTGGGCTGCGGTGCAGCCAGTAACTAACACATTAATTGTAAACATTGGTGATCAAGTGCAGGCACTGAGCAACGGGTTGTACGAGAGCGTGCTGCATAGAGTGGTAGTGAACCAGGACAAGGAAAGAATCTCGGTGCCGACATTTTACTGCCCGGCAATGGATGCAGTAATCGAACCAGCCGCAGAGCTGGTGGACAAACAGAATCCGGCCAAGTACAGAAGGTTTACTTATGGAGAGTACTATGAAAGATTTTGGAACCTAGGATTGGAGATGGATAGCTGTTTGAACTTGTTCACACCGTAATTAATAATATGTTTTCAAAGTAGTGTATGTACATGGATGTTCACACCCTCATCTTTATTTTTTAATTAGCCCATTTTATTTCTAGTAGGTAAACATTTTTTATTAGGGAAAAAACTGTGAGACATCTAATGTACATTTTTTTTACTTTTCTTTACCGTTCTATAATTAACAATGACTTTATGCGTCAAGTCAATGATGAATTTTCTACTAAAATCTACCGCTAGTCTATTCAGCACCTTTGACGAGCTTTAATTAGTTTCAACTGGTTAACATCTAGCCAGTAATGTCATGACTTGTACGCCATGAATCTCAGATGAGGTAATCACTCGAACGTCATTGCCAAACCACATGTTAGACGAATATGTTGAGAGCTCAATCAAAATAAATAAGATAGTAATTATTTGCTAGTCTGTTTTACACTTGGTTGTTTAAGATTGTTAGGCATTAGATATATTTAACTTTTTTAAAGTTTAATCAGTCGACATATTAATCAACATGAGTTTTCTTAGTCGAACTTTATTGTTCCTTCACGAATTGTCTAATGTATTAGTATTACCGATGGTTTGTTTATTGGACCCGAAAAGAATTGAGTTTAAAGAAAGGGTTGAATTTGTTCAACTTTAATACAACTCGTACAGTTATACGAATAAAAATTATCAATCATAATTCAATTTATTGAATAACTATATCAAATTATAATCAATTTGTTTTAATAATTAAAATTATTAATTATTAATTTTATATTTTCAAATTTGAGTGAAATAATAAAATCAATTGGCATAAATATCCATGACGTTTTTAATGAAGAGATATGTTGAGTGTCCATCAAAATATATATCGTTAGTAGTTTTATCGGTTCCTAATGTATTCCAAAAAAATTTTTTACTTTTATTTTTAAAAAATATATGGTGACAAATAAAATTTATAGTTATAGATATTAATTCTACTTTCGATAAAATTTTGATAAATGTATCTAACTAACAAAATTTTAATAAAAATTTTTATATAAAATTTAAATTCGTCATTAAAATAATACTACATAGTAATACTTTTGATAATATCATAATTCTCATTTTTTACTATTTACTAAATTATTTATAAATATAATATAACTTAAATTGTTTATAAATTATTATGATTGAATTTTTATTGTCAAAAATTTAGTATATGGTAAGGAAAAATTAAAAAGAGAGTTGTATATTGATATTGCTAAATCGAATTCACGCAGTTTGAATTGAATGAATCAAATTGTGCATTTTTCGGCTGCATCTATAAAATATAATAATTGAAAGTCAAAAAACAGAAAAATGAGCTATGCCTTCATTGTCGTCGATAATTATATTCAATATAGAATTTCATAAATTATGCGCCATTTTAGTGGTGATGTTTATTCGAAAATTTTCAAATTATGCCGACATCTTTGAAGGTTCTCATATGTACACCTCATTTGCATATTTGGCATAAACAGAAACTATATGTATATATTTATCATTTATGACAATAGTCATTGAACATACAAATCACGATTGCCATAAACAATAATTTGTTACGTGCATTCACCAAACGCACGGTAAACACTTATAAGATACATACACGCTATTAACATTAATAAAAAAAGATTTGTCAAAGGATTTGGTTCTCTAGAACGTTTTTTAAATTGATTGCCGACTAATATTAGTCGGCGAAGTCAACAAACGTGCATTCATTTCATAGAAATTTAAAATCATAAATGCATCTCAATTAATTTGTTAGTCAGCAATCGGCATTAGAAGAATCACAAAATAGACGATCGTTCATTTGCTAAAACTACTCACAGACATTGCGGCCATTAGCGACCACATTTTGTATCAGGACCGATTACTTGTTTTTTGCAATAACGTTGCTACTGATGTATCCATCTGTCCATCCCCCATTGGCGTTCGAGTTGTGGAGGTCCCAAGCACTCCACTATTCTGCCGCATTCAAGAACTTTGAATTCTTCTGATTACGTTTGTTGCCTTGTGTACGTGGGATAACATGTTTGAATTATTGATTGATATGTTTGTGTGTACAGGTAAAAATCATGGCGCATCGAAACTACTGGAGTGTCAGAGTTAGCAAGGGAGTTCTTCTATCTACCGGAGTCGGAGGTTAAGAAACTACTAAGATCCTAACAATACAGTCACTGGATAATACCATAGTGATCATAAAGGCGTGTTTTAACTAAATAAAAGTGAGTTTTAGTGATCACTGGTAATACCTTTGCATTATTCTTATGTGTTCGGATGAAGGGTTCATAAAGAAGTGGAAGTAGAAAGAAAAAAAGAGATAGGAAAAGAAGAAGAAAGAAGAGAAGAAGAAAATTTTAATAGTGTTTGGATAAATTAATAAAGAAAAAAAAATAGAAAGATAAAAAAAATAAAAATGCTTTTATATATGTATTTGTTTGTAATAATTGAAAAAAATATGTAAATTACATAATGAAGTCAGAATGAGGAAAAAAAACAAACAAAATCCTGTGTATTTTCTTCCTTTCTCTTCCCTATTTTATTTTCTCCCTAATAATAATCTCTAATCCAAACACGCAAAAGAAGAAAAATTATTTTTTCTTCTCTTTTCTTTTCTTTGTGTATCCGTATTCCAAACAGAGCTGTATTAGTTTTCAAAAGTTAAACCTCAGCAACAATTTATTGTGGGGAGCAAAACTTAAAAAGTTTATCAAATTGGTTCTTTGAAAGTTCATGGTGTGAGTTTCACAAGATTGAAGGGCATAAGCCAATTGGTCTTGGATTACTTAGCAGCTGCAAGTTCTCAACTTGGGATAGTAATTTGTCGTCAAGTATACTCCATCGTCTCTATTCAAGAAATTGAGTGAGCTTGTTGTTCTTGATCTTTCTCAATATCCAAGCTTACTTTCAGAATTGCCTTAAGGGATTAGTACTTTGAAGAAATAATTAAAGAGACTGTTCATGAGAATTTTAGGCTATTTGGTGTAATTCCAAATGTCATTGTTGGTTTGACTAATCTTAACGATTTGGATTAATCAAAAAATAACTTAAATTGGTAGATTTTCTATTGGATTCGGGCGGGTGTGTTCGGATGTATCTTTCAAAAATATTTTTCTAAAATGAATAATATTTTTATTTTTTAATAAATAAGTTTTACTATTTTAATGTTAAAAATAATAAAAATATTTTACTACGATTGAATTGTTTTAATTTTTAATAAAATTTATAAATATTATAAAAAATTTAATATAAAAATTATAAAGCTTGTTTCTATGGATTTGTTCGAAAACAATCTACTTTATTATTTTCCTATTTGTAAAGGGAAATCTATGATAGAATTAAACCTTTACTCTAATACATTCAATGATCACTCCTAGCTATAGGTGCAAAAAGCGGCGGGCGGACTAGCGATGCTGGTAAAAACACGGTAGGACGGTCGGTCGCCATTTCATTCTCACGACCCTGGCTACCCATTTATCCGATTTATATTTTAATTTTATATAAAAAATAGAATTTAAAAATAAATATTTTTTTATTTTTTAAATTTATTTTTTAGTAATATAAAAATATTTTTTATTGAAATTTGACCTGATCAACGGTCAATTTTGATCAGGTCAACGGTCAACGTTGACCGGTCAATATGAACAGTATTCGAGCGGGCGGGCCGTCCGACAGGCTAATATAATCGGCCCGTCCTGCTCGTTAGACCGGGTCGGTCCTGTCACTATTCACCAGACTGGACGGACCGCGGGCCGGCCCGTTTGGCCGGGCCTATTTTTACACCTCTACTCCTAGCTACTTTTATGAAATGCTGAAGTCTTGAAAGGTTTAAACTCAGTGGTGGCGTACCACAAGGATTACAAAACCTAAAGCTTATCTCTTCAATGTTTCCTTCAATCAGTTATCAAACAGTTGTTCCTCCATCATTTATCTCCTATCTGCTAGCATCGTTCCTCGAAAGATATTGAGGCATTTGTGGACCTAGTTTACTAAATGCGTGCAATGTAAAGAAGAATAGAAATTTTACATCGATCAGTTCGATTATTGCACTGGCATCGCATTCTAACATACTAATACCAAATTGAGACACAGGTGGGATCGGTCGATTCGGACAGATTGCTGAGTTTACTTCGAATCTGCCAACTATATCTATACTATTGTATTTTATCTTTTGAAATCGAGTTTATTGTTTCTTCTTTTAATATTTATGGTGTTTAGTATGTCAATATTATGATATTGTATGATTTTCTTTTCAGATTTTAATAAAACTCTAACAAAACTTTGGAAAATTTCAGCACGAATTAAGTTTAATTAAGTATTAATTAGGCTATTAAATTGAGTCAAATGTGGACTTTATCTGAATTTGATTTAGTTCACTATCGATCATGATTCAGATTTGGGTCGTAACATGTACGTCGCGAGAAGGCTATCACTGTTGCTGGTACGTATGAGAGTTTGCTATATAGAATAGTGGTTGAATAGCGACTGCGACAGGATGTCCGTGCTTAACGTTCCACTGCTCTGCTTCGGACGTAGTCATAGAATCGGCAGCAAAGTTGGTAGATGACCGGGATCCAACAAAATGCAGGAGGTTTTACCTTTGAGGAGTAATGTGGAAGGTTTTGGAACAGGGGGTTTGGAGACGGATAGCTGGTTAAACCTGCTCACTCGGTATTTAGTACTAGCATTAGGACGAGGACAAATGATTCTTATATGATTCACCAAAATGTATGATTCTTATAAAAATACAATGGATAAATGTTTGAAGGCACCATGATCTGTATGATTATAGTGTTAACTAACTAATAGCAACATCTTGTTTCCTCTATATAAAAGGACTTGCAGTTTTGGCAAAATGGGTTAGAGATTTTCTAACATAGAGTTCTTGGTAGGCTACTAGAATACTATTGTTCTTGAGAATGCTACTACTCGTATTTAATCACAGACAATACTCGGACTTTGTTAAGGTCATTTTTGGTCTCGGTGATCAATAGCATACATCTATTGTGGAACAAATCAAAAGCCGTTTTTCCAATTTGAAAGATGATTCTAGCTACCAGATTGCAGAACACAAGAACCAGGTGAGGATTGCTTGTGATTTCAGCCGGCCAAATGGGGCTCTCAGATTTAGCCAAAAAAACTCCTGAGCACATTTACAAGTTACAAAACAGATCAGGTGATTAAAAGAAACAACAGAGGGACTTGCATGTATCGGATATAATACAATACAATCTATATCCTGGAAACACCAATAGGTTTGTTAGCTCTCGAACAATTCCGAACGCAAGCAACGAAGTTTTTAGTTCCTCTATAGATATTGTTGTGAAGTTACTAATACGTCATTTTTTTTTCTGTAGTTGTCATGTACATCTATCACTTAATATGCTGTATTTGTAATTGACTATTTTATTATATTTGAGTAGTTTTTCACGGTATTGTAAAACGTCAAATGAACCAATTCGATAAGAAACAAGGCCCATAAGCGTTTGACTATAACGAGAGAAGGCCCTGTTACCAAGTACTATGGTTAATAACAAACCCATAGTAACTTTCTGCAGTAAACCAACATCGCCTCCGAATTAAAAACATTATCATTGAGCACTTTCTGCAAGAGGAGAGGAGATCCAAAAGGCAGAAGAAGACAGAAAGGGTCAAAAGCAATCTTCCTCTTCAGTAGAAGAGCTCAGTACAAAAATCCTAGCGCCGCTACTGCTACGTTCTGCTCCTGACTCTTTCAAACTTTCCTCTCTTCCTTTCCTTGGGCAGTACAACCCAAAAGCCTTATAGCTAGCCTGGAAAGCTTTCTTACAGACAACACTACAGAAAAGAAAAGATACGAAAACAAAACCCTTCCCCTTCTCTTAGACCACCGCTCGGCTGACGATTCATGTTCTCAACTCGCATAACAAATGCAAAAAGCTAAAAGCAAAAGCTCAGAAGCTACCTTGCTTATGACTTCTGAGTTCTTTTTCTCGCTCTCACTTTCTATATCTGTGGAAAAGATAATGGTCAGAGATATGGCAAGGAAAGCAAAAAGCAAGAGCAAAGTAGAAGTAAACAATGCTTAGCTAGCTACCTAGCTAGCAACTGGCATTGACGCAAACGAATATCTGGTGCACCGCCGACGCTATCTCTTCCTGCGATCCCATCTTACACTCTTCTTCCATCTGCCATTAATTGTAATAATTCAAACAAAATCACCTATCTCAGAAAACGTTGAATCTTTTGTTTCCTTTAATGGATAAAAAGAGATTATGATAAAATTTCGAACCTTGAGATTGAATGAGTAGAGAACAGTGGATAATCCAAGAGAGGTGACGGTGATATGAAGAACAGGTAGTCGGAGTTCCTCTAACGCAGCAACGGCGCGTGCAAGTTGTCCCGGACGCCGCCGGCCGGCGACTTTTAAGCTGACGTGGCCATGCACTAGAAAAGCCTCCACATCGACTCCCCACTCTCCATTAACCGACTGCGAGTAACTTCTGTACTGCGGCGAGAAGAAGAATCCTTCCAACTCCTTCAATATATTGATATCAAGCTGAGCAGTGGCTACTGCAATGTTGCAGTGTTCGTCTTCGTTGTTGTTACTTGCTATGCATGGAGATGTAGATGAAGTTGCAGGTGTTGAGCATGACGATGAAGTTGCTGTCTCTGCAGCAGCAATAGCGGCCGCTGTGGCGCGGGAACGCTTCTCTGCATGAAGTGAGAGCAGTAGCTGCTCTAATTCTTTCACGAATTCTATAGCTCCTCCAACTATCGATGCTTGGTCACCCTGCACACATCGGTCAAGTCAATTTTCCAATGGATGCATAAAAGACTCTAAGAAACTAATCAACCTAAAACGCAACTATATATGTAACCAATTAATTGAAACGTACACGTTGGGTATAGGAAGGAGGCATGATAGAACGGAGAGTGGCGAGATGGTGATTCATGAGACGGCGACGGTTGCGCTCCACCGCAATGTGAGTCCTTCTTTGGCTATCTACCTCCTCCGCGCTTTTCGGAGGCGAAGCCATTACTGCCGCCGTTGTTGCTGCTGATCGTGGTGCTCTCTTCCTCTTCTTCCTCTCCTTCACAGTTGTCTCATTGGCCGGCACGGCGTTGGAAGATGAAGCATGAGTGACACAGCTGTCTAACTGCTCTGCTACCAGAGTGACCGGTTCTTTCTTCAGGTTTTGGTTCTGCAACTTGAACAAAAGCTCAGAATGCGTGATTTCTGGTAGTGGGTAGGAAGGAAGAATCGGTTGTTGCTCTTCTTCTTCTACAACTTCTTCCTTAGCTTTGAAGTGCTGGTGCTGCTCTATGCTCATGGCTCCCTGAAGCATCTGAAGAAAAGGAACGTTGTTGTATGAAAGCAGAGATTCGCCACCATCTAGATCTTGCTTCAACCAAGGGGATGGGCTTATGAACCCGTCTTCACACCCTGCCTGCTGTTTTTCAACCTAATGGAACAGGAGAAAGACAAGATTTTAAATTTCATATGTATTATAGTATTCATGTTACTACATCTGCTCATTCTTCTTGAAAAAGATAACACAAGGATGAATTATGAACAGTCCATATGCAGCACATGTTAATGGCAAAAGGCATTGAATGAGAAATTCCTATAAAGGGGTACCGACACCAACTCTTCCTGCGGCCCACAAAAGGAACTTCACAGAGAAGAAGGATGGGAGCTAAGAGCAGTTGAGCAGAGCAGAGCACATACATAAAAGTAGTAAAAGGAGAGACAGCAGAGAATCATAATGGTGTTAACGGGGACTTACAAGGAGAAGAAGAGAGTTTACGGGTCCTTGTAGGCCATGATCCATTGCAGCAGAAGAATTTATCTTAGACTGCTACCAAGCAAGCCCACAAGCAGCAGCAGCACCAACCTTGAGAAATAAATGTAAGAGATATTGAGAGAACGAAGCAGAGCTACTACTGCTCATTACTCTCCTCGTACCACTACTCTTGTAATTCACCATGCAGGAGGAGGCATCCACTCTCTTTTCTCTCTTGCTTTATGGAGGAAGGAAGAAACGATAATATCAAGATGTTCGTATTGAGAAGGAAAGTGAAAAGCGGAGCAGACGAGGTAATGCCTCCAGGGGGTAATGGAAAGTGGAAAGCTACCACAGAGAGAAAGATTAGATAAGACAAAAATAGGCTGATACTAATTATATTATCAGTTTTTCTTCAAAGACATGAAGAGAGAGAAGTAAATTATTTTGTGATAAGGGTTTGCGGCATGAATCGCTAAGGGTGTTTCAATTTGATAAAATATTGTTTTTCAAATTTTAAATTTAAATTTAGTTACATTATTTTCATTTATTTTTAATTTATTAAACTTATCTTTAACATATTGGTTAACTATCAAATTTAATTTTATAAACTTATTCTAATGTAAATTGCAGGTTCGTATGCATTGTGTTATTTGTATAAGCAAATGCAGAGCACTGCGCCTTTTGCTTCAATTGCTTCCAAATTACATTATGAAGAGAGAGAAGAAGAGAAGTAAGGGAGGTGGTACGGCAGAGAGCTGCTGCAGACGGGACAGAGAGAGAGAGAAGGGTTCTTTTCTTTTTCTCTCTCGGGGATTGATATTTACTCAGAGCCTTAATTAGCTCGCCACGGCAATGACATATCCATGGCAGCTGCACGGCAGTCAGCGGCACTCGTAGCAGCTCGTCAACGTCCCACAAGATTTATGTAACAATAAACAAGGGATTAATTTAATTCTTCTTTGGTTTGGATGTTGTATTCTGGTTCATGATGCCTCAAAATACGAACACCAAATACTGAAGTTTGGATGCCCAAAATTTGAGTCCTAAAAAGAACCAGATACCTCCCATCCATGATCCATCCAAGTTTACATGGGAAATAGAAGCAAGGATTAATCTGTAGTAAATTGGGTCCAGCAGCTCAGTGTCATTTCGTTTTGACTTCACCAAGAGTCTTCTTCTTCTTCTTCTACTGATTTGATTCACGTCCACTCACACATTGAGTTCACGCTCTCCGTAGACAAAAGAACCACTCGACTACATTTCTTCTATGGACAACAGTAACAGCAACACCAACCGAGTTTCCCATTTCTTTTTCAATTTCTATTGGCACCTATAACGGCAGCGAACAGAACCAAGTCCACTGTTGACGACACAACACAAGCTGTTTGCAAGCCAGTGACGAGGAACACTGTCACTGGTTTAAAGAATCTCATCCACTGCGTTGCTTTGCCGTGTTCATTGAGTGAAAAACGTGTTCAGACATGAATAACAAGTAGCAAGATTCTTCCCTGTTTCTTCTACTACAGTTCTTTGATGTTAGTTGTTTGGAAAACTAAAACATATAATAACAATCAGATGTTCAACTAATTAAGAATGGTATAGCAAACGAATCTATCAAACTAAATACAGCATCCAATGCTATGTATCTGCCAGACAACACACTAATAATTCATCCAGTAGCAATGTCAATGACTGATAACAGAACTGGAACTCATTCATGTATATCAGTTCAAAATTCACTCGCTGTGTCTAGCTAAGAGCCAGAGTAACGGAAAACAAGTTGTCGAATAAATCCAGGAAAACGTTCAAGCAACAAACCTGACCTGCGGTGCAGATCGGATCTGACAAGTCTAATCTCAGAATTACAATTTTTCCGCGCAAGAATACGAAACACATTACACAAGGTTCCAAACAATGACAAGCAGAGATGCCTACAGTTCACATACACAGATCTAATTTGAACCCTCAGGGCTTAGAATGGCCTCCACAGCTGACACTTCTCCAATATACTAGGCCAGCATGGACCCAATTTACCATCAGTAAAAAATGTCGTAATATCAACAATTAACAGCTTAGTTCGTCAAGTTTCTATACTTTACCCCCTCCTACCCTGTCCTACATATGCTTTGTTCCACCGTTTCCCTACTTAGGAATGATTCTTGCTTCATACCACTGCATGATGTAAGGCATAGGCAGCAATGTATTAGCTTGCACATTTCATTGCCAGCATCACTAGAACTTCATAACATTTCTCCACAAAAGTCAAACTAAATTCATTGCATCACTGTATTCACTGTAGTAACAGTTATGTGACCTCGAAGAAAGAGAAGATAAAATTCCAGGCGGAAGAATAGGAACACCACAATTGTGATATTTGGAGACCAAAGAAAAAAATGCTTATCACAAAGAATTAAGTGCTTCATATAGATTTTTAAAAAAATCGAAGAACGCTTAGTAGAAAATCAGAATGAGAACTCAATTAAAATGTGGCCACTATACAAGTTCCTTCTTCTTTGGTTCAAGCACAGGTGGGTCAACATCGATGCCCATGTTAGCAGCAGTACCTGCTATGATTCTCATGGCTGATTCAATTGTGGTGCAGTTTAAGTCGGGAAGCTTTTCTTGAGCAATTGCACGTACTTGATCGATAGTTACCTTCCCGACCTTCTCTCTCTTTGGCTCTTTTGAACCTTTCTCCACAGCTAACCACCAAAAGCATTATCATCACAAGTCTACTGTAGCAAAAATACTGCAAGGGATAAAACTATTTGCAAAGAGTTTTTGGTTGAGTTCAAAGTTTTAAAACAGTAACATTCTTCACTCACAATCTCCGAAAGATGTCTCTATGTGAGATGACAAAACTGTCATGATCATAAAACATCTATGTTAAGGATGTCCATTTCTACCTAAGCTAAGTTGCATGCGCCTTGAAGTTTATGTTTAGGATTGGGTTAAAATATGCAGATAAATGTCTATGTTATTCAGTACATGTATATCTTGAGATTCATGAAAATAATGACTCTGTGACTTCTGGTGATAAACATAGATGCATGTCAACCATGCAATCAGTTATTACAATGCACTTTTCACATTTTAAAAACCTTAGAGTCCAACGAAATCGTATGGAAGGAAGGCTAAACTTTCAGTGGATCATGGACAATAAGTTTCAAAGATTTGAAATCGGCTTTCATGCGTCTAAATAAGACTTTCTTCATTTAATATTTTCTCAAAACATGCACGCTAATTCTACAGCACCTTTCGGTGAAAAAGATCATTTGCAAAGATTCCTAAAAAGGAAAATACATGCAGGCTTGTAACTTTAATAGATACACTAATTAAAGCAACAATCAACTTCTGTATGCTCAAATTCTGACAACTAAATTCAAGTTAATCACGTCCTGAGCTGGTTACACTGGATTATATGAATGCAATAGTTCTGGCTATTGTATAATCTAACTTAGCTAGGTAAACTTAAAATACATACATGTCCTGAGCCATTTCTAGAAACTTGGCCTTAAATCACCCAAAGATAAAATGAGCACCAATCAAGTGATCCAAAAGCCCATGTTCTAAACATAGCAGCTCCTATATTATGCACATCAACCGAGAGAATCATGTTCAGAGTTGTCTGTACTGTGTTTCACTGAACTTAATGTGGAAGCAGCTATGTTAGGAGTTGTCTGTACTGTGTTTCACTGAACATAATGTGGAAGCAGCTATGTTAGGAGTTGTCTGTACTGTGTTTCACTGAACTTAATGTGGAAGCAGCTGAGGGAAGATATTGCTGGATCAGTGGTTGAATGGTAAGAGTGGACATAAGCAGAAATTTTGTGTGTGAGACTCACTAGAGAAAGCAGAGCTTTAGTTCAGCATGCTACGGTAGGAGTAAGTCCTACTGAGAGTTGTAAGGCAGCTGCTGCTACCACGACAATGCTTATATATTGGGGTCGATTGTATTTTCCAGGTGACAAATACTGATTCAAGGTATGACGCTTTCTGTGTATTAATATAAACCTAATCATGTAAATCTCAAATTTGGATAAAAGAAAGACAACATCAGTTAGCAGTACATGGCATCCAGCCCTTGGGTGTTGATGTTATATGAAGCTAGAAGCCTACATGTCATATGGATCATCTACAGGTATATGAAGTGTTCCATGCTTAACACTCCATATGTTTATTACATGCGCAAGCAATCTACCAGAAGGCTTTGGATCAAATCTGCTTTCTGTTACAATCTGATACACACAATGCTGCTCTTGCATTCTGCTGCGCAGAGGTCTCTATGTCATCCCCTTCCACCTCAGATTTTACTCTGAAGGCGAAGGTAACATGATAACCACACTCATATTAAATGTCCTCATGGTGTCTATGCTCATTTACACATCAATTATTATGATGAACTCATCCAGATAAGGCTTTCAAAGGAATGGCTTATTGCGTCATTCCGTTAGCAAGATCACCAAAATCTTAATTGCTTCATAACTTCTCATTCTACTTATTGTGAGTTTCAGGACAATCCAACAAAGACGACGGTTGGCATTGATAAAGGAGAAATGAGGTTTTTATTACTTGTAGAGTGATGTTATACATGTTACTTTTCAATTTTACGAGATGATTGTCACACTGTTTCATATTCAAATTCAGGTTTTAAATTCTGACAACGGTCATGAATTTGTAATCATTCCCTAACTGAATTCTTCAAACAACATGGCATTCTCCACCAAACAATGTGTGCCTACATGTTACTATAGAAAGGTGTAGCAAAGTGCAAAAAGCACCATCTTCTTAAGGTGGCCCAGTCCTTATGCTTTCCTATGCGTGTTCCTGAACAAAATTTCGAGTCGCGGCTGTCATGGCTACTGTCTTTCTCATTAACCAAATGGCTAATCGTGCCATTAGCTATCAAACTCTTTTGAGGGTGCTTCTGATTTCACTCTATTCCGCCTGCTTTAATATTTATCTTAAGATTTACGGTTATGTGTGCTATATTCATGTACACCCTTTTTACAAGAATAAGCTTGACCCTCATGCTTTTAAGTGTGTCGTCCTTGGCTACTCCAATTCCAAAATGTTATCCTTCATTCAAAAAAAAGTGCATGTATATGGATTAATTTATATGTACATACTTTTTATTTCTCTGAGGATAAATCTTTGGTTCTTAGGAGGAGATTAATAGCAAGGAAGAGTAACATTTATGGATGAAAGAGAAGAGGTTACAAATTTGAAGTAAAAAGAGATTCTTCTACAGTTATACACCCTTCAAATTCCAGCACTCCTTTTAATGATATACCATGCCTTCCGGTGACTCTGCCTTAATTAATTTTGAGGTATACGTTCGTTCTCCTATATCTTCAACTTCATATATTGACTCCAAATCTATAAAGTAAAAAAATTGCTGTGTTGAATACACTAATTGGTGAGAGGAGATAGCCCCTTTATGATAGTAAAAAATCGGATAGGTTGAGTTTCTAAAATCATTTTTCAATATTTGTTATCTATTTTGACTCTGATTCTTACTGTCTGTCTAAAACTCAACTTTCTTTTGCCCTTCATTTGTCTTCTACATCTATTCCTAGTTATTTTCAGATACCTCTTGGAAATCTTAAGTGAAAGGCCGCTATCGTAGAGGAATTAAAAGCACTCCTAAAGAACTCCACTTAGGAGATGGTCGAGTTACTAGAAGGGAAGAAGATAGTGAGGCAGAAGTGAATGTTTCAGTGAAATATAAAGTAGATGTATAGTTAAAACATATACAAGACCAGACTAGTTTTTGAGGATTACAAAAACTTATAGGATTGGCTTAAAGACTTTTACTCTGAAGCCAAGATGAACACTGTTCAAAATGCTCTATCTTGTGATTAATTTGGACATTATGACAGTTTGATGTGAAGAATACTTTTTTTATCAGGTAATTTGATATAGAAGGAGTATATGGATCCTCCGAAGGGTTTACACTAGAAGAAGGAAAGGTATGCAAGTTGAAAAAGACGCAGTGTGGGTTGAAATAGTCGCCAAAGGTATGGTTTCGTAGATTGAGCTACTAAATAAAGGAGAATGTTTTAAGCAAGCTTTGTTAGATCACAATCTGTTTTATAAAATAGATGGTGATGATTTACCTTATTATTTATATCTATGACATGATTGTTATATGTAGTAACGCAAATGAGACAAAAAAAAAGCTATTTAGCTAAGAAATTTGAATGAAAGATTTGGGGTTTTTAAAGTACTTGGACATTGAAGTGTCTCCATCCAAGCAAGCGTTTTTCTCACTACAGAAGCGTGCATTAGCTTTCTTGGTTGAAACTTATAACTATGTATGTGAAACTATAGGTACTCCTACTTAGGTGAATCATGGCATTACTATTTATCTTGATTGGATCCAATGAATCAAAAGAGATATTGGAAACAAGGGACGAAGTTGATCTATTTGACTCACATTAGACCTTACCTATCATATGTACTCAGTGTAATGAACGAATTTATGCACAATCCTAATGATCAACACATGAATGTAGTGGATCACATCTTGATTTATTTGAAATCCTCTCCGAGTAAAGTTGATATGTTTTGCAAGAATGGACACCTAGACATTATGAGCTACACAAGTTCTAATTTTGATGGATTCAAGTTAGAAAGGAAGTCTACTTCTGAATATGTATCATTTGTTGGAGCTAATTGGTGAGTTGGAGAAGTAAGAAATAGAATGCAGCATTGATGTTAAAAGCTGAATATTGTGCTCTTCACCATGCAACTACAAAGCTTATTCGGCTAAGATTTCTTTTAAGAGAACTTGGGTTTGGTCCAAATCTATGGTGCCTTTTTGTGATAATACGGCAGATATTAAGATAGCAAATAGTTCGGTGCAGTTTATCTAATTATGGATGCTGAACTTGATAGGAACTACATTAAGAAAAATCTTGATTCTGACACGATAAAGATGCCTTACATTAAAGTGCAGCTTAACCAGCTAAATGATGACTCACGCAGTTACTATTGGTCCACTCCATAAATTACTATCCAAATTGGATATGTAGGATGTTTATACACCAACTTGAGAGGGAGAGTTAGTATGTCCAGTTATAATTATTCTGTACAGCTGGTTTTTTTGTTCCATTATTGTATCTTGTATAGATACCCTTGAGAATGGGGTTGTTCAAGTAAGAAAGTCATATTCCAAGTAAATTAAAGTTATTATATAATTTAAAGTAGTGAAGAAGCTTCAAAGTTGTATTTACCAAACATATCTCCTCAATCACAATTTTCGTTTTGAACAAATTCAACATGACAAAATCCACACTACCAAGAAGAAACGGAACATAAAATTAGTAGAAAGTGATAAAAAAGAAAGCAGAAGAAGCCTAACCTGCAGCTTTCAGCAATAGAACCGAAGCAGGTGGAGTCTTCAAGATGAAAGTAAAGCTCTTATCCTGTAACAAATAAATCATAAACTAAAAAATATTGGCAAAACGCAAGTCCAAAGTTTCAAACTTTTATATTGATAACAAGGAAGAGCTTATAGACAATGTTAAACTACCAAAATTACAAATAATATACAATTCTTATATAAAAGACTTCAGAACACTAAACTCACTCACTTACATCAAATACGGTGATCTCCACTGGAATAACGTATCCGGCCTTGTCGGCGGTCTTTGCATTGTACTCCTTACAAAATGCCATAATGTTCACACCCTTCGAACCAAGCGCAGGTCCCACCGGCGGCGCGGGCGTTGCCTTTCCAGCTTCCAGCGCCAGCTTGATAATTCCAACCACTGTTGTTTCAACAGTCCAAATAAGGATTCGTCAAAGTTCAAATAACCCAACAGATAAACAAGTTAGACAAGTGAATTAAAGAGTGAAACTACCTTTCTTGGATTTTTTTCCGGGTTTAGGAGGAGCCATGGCTTTAACAGTGAGCGTTTGAAAAGAACGGCGGCGGAGGAATGGGAAAGGAGGAGAGACGGTGTTGAAGGAGAGAGAAGGAAGGAAAGAAGACGAGAGTTGGAGCTTGGTGGTAATGGGTAAAGGAGAAGGTAAAGATAGTGAAGTAGTAGGAGCCATGGCCATGGCAATGGCTTTGCTTGAAGTTTGTTTACTTCGCTGGTTCAGAAGATTGAGAAATGGATATGGAAGAAGATTGAAGGGATAGGTCGCTGAAGAGAAAGGTGTTTATTTGGTTTGGGCTTTGAGTATTCCGTTTTACTAAATGGGCTTCACGTTGACACGGGCTTGAAAACACACAATTGAAGTTGATTCACAGATTCAGATTCAATTTACCCGAAAACCCAAAGCCTCAATTCATCTGGTCAATGACGCCACTGAGAAAGAGCTCCACCGCGTCGGCAGGAACCCCGCTGCGCAGAATGGATGAGCCATTCATCGCTTCTCTTGAGGAAGAGCGGTGCGGGCAGAAGAAGCTGGTGACCATCGTTCACTAGATCTTCTTTCTTCCTACTCTCTAATATCTCATCATTTTCTAGGCTGTTTTTTGTGTTTGCTGAAACGTATCTGGATTGGGTCTAGATGAAATTTCTTTATTTGTCACATAAATTTCGTAGTTTGAGAGCGATTGCTAATGAATGCGCTGTTACTTAAGCATTCTTGGATAGCTTTTCTTGATTGTTGGTGTGCACAATATCAGTTGTAGTGTTTCATTACTCAATTAAGATGTTTTGATCTTTCGGGTTTGATTCAATCTCACATCTTGGAGATATAAGAGAGAAGGAAGAGGAAATTGCTTGCTTCATATATTTGGTAAAAGATGAGGAGCTGGAAATTGGAAGCATGGTTTAGGTTTGAACGTGAGTTTTGCGAAGGTGATTTTCCTAAAAAATAGAGTTTAGTGAGAAGTAAAGTTTCATAGAAGTTGAAGTTGGAGTGATAAATGTGAAGTTGAGTTTAGATAAAGTTTTGATGGAAGTAATTTTGGTGTTTTAAGTGGAAGTGGAATACGAAATGATAATTCAAATAGATGAAGTGATTCGAATTCAAATTTTAAAGGAAGAAAGTAGAGTTTGGTGATATTAAAATACTTACTAAATGGATCGTAGATAATTGGATAGGGATACCACAAAGACCCAATTCTTTGTTGTAGATTTTAGATTAACATGCAAAAAATGTCACTACATTATCATTGTCAATTAACCTGTAACTTTATGTCCTCTTGAGAATATCAATCTGTATGCGCTTATAATAAGCAATTATTATTACTTGTTTAGGTGGCAAAGAAGAAACAAACCACCTTATAGGGAGAGTTTCGAACCTACAATGGTTACCCCTTGTGAGGCAAGAAAGGGTAGAGAGTTTCGAAGTTTAGCTACATAATTTTTTTCCCCTCTTGATAGACTCGGTCTGCATTTTGATCTTCTTATGAATTTTTGTTTCCTCTTTCTTGATTTGTTTTATCTTTGCATTATATAATTGAAGATCTCCGTCTTCACTTGTTTTTTCTCCTCTCTGTTTCATGTTACCCTGTCGCACTCTATCATGAGTCTCTTTACAACATTCATCTATTTCAAGCTCAGTTTCTCTGTTTTGGGTTATAGTTTGAGTCTTCACTCATTTCCATCTACAATATTAATGATAGTAACTCCTTAAAAGTTGTAGTCCTATATTCCTTAGTAAAAGTTAGGTTACAAAATTTCTTTCAGAGCTCATTTTTCTTTGCAATCCAGATCCGATTTGTAGCTCTAGAGGGTAACAATATAGTCTAAAGTTTTCGCATGGGGATGAGCTACAGGAGAAAATCTTTGCCTCTATTTGCTGCTCTTTAGGAACTAGAAAAAGGGACTGCTGTGAAATATTTATCGTTTCCGCTTGCCGTTATATCATGGCTAATATTTGTTATACATAAGAAGCACTTTCTTGTTTTTTGTTAAGACTTTATAGCATTTCTGATTTGCTGTTTCTTTGTCTGAGTAGCGATCGCAGATTTTTCTCAGTACAAAAAAGCAGATGAAACCTTAACTTTAGCTTTTACAAATAGTGACAAAAAGCATGAGGTGAGTCTTTTTCAATCCATTGGCATTGCGAGATATATAGCTTGATAGTTTTGGTGATAACGGATTGTTGTTGATATTTGGCCTTGCCGCACCAAGATCCAAGTGTATATAATTAAACGAATGAATCTGGTGTGAGTGAAAGTCATTTGTATTAATTGTATATAATAAACTATCAATCTTGCCAAAAAAAGAAAATTATCATTCTCCTACAATCACCTTACTATTTTGGCAAAATTCTCAGTAAATATTTTACCGATGTTGATCTATACTATTTCAAGTAATTGCTGGAAGAAAGTTTGTTCCTAATATTATCTAATCTTGTCAGTCGCAGTTTGCTATTAATATGTGGACAAGCAGTTGATAGTGGGCACATCACTTGAGTTATTGTATCCTGTTTGGCTTAACTTATCAAAAAATAATTTTTTAATTTTTAATTTTATATTATTTAATATGTATTTTATAAATATTTAAAAATTTATTTAAAATTTTCAAAAAATATAGAAAAATTTTATGTAATGAAATTCTTTTTATATATTTTTATTATTTTTTGAAAATAAAAAAATTGTTTCTAAAAAAAAACTTTCTATTTAAAAAAAGAATTATTTTAAAAGTATTTTCAGTAGACTCGTGCAAGTAGACCTTAAGACCTGAAGTTTCAACCGAGCAGCTTCCAGACTTCACCTTCTTATGGCCCATTTTGCTGTTGAGTAATTTGGGTTGGGCCACTTATCGAACCCAAATTACCTTCCAAAAAAATAGAATTAGAAAATTAAAAATTAAAAAATGTATAATATAAAAGTAGTACTCATTTACAAAGAAATTGAATGCATATGTGGCATAATTTCTTTGGCTTCCTATCCCAAAAACACGATGTTAGTGGAGTTTCTTAAAAATTGGAGGGTATATGAATATTGTATGTATTTACAAAATTATGAAAATTTTTTGAAAATATTTTTATACGAAGTTCCTTTTTTTTAGTTATTCAAATACGAGGTAAAGTAGTGGCTTCTAGAAATGCCTGAGACTTAAATTAATAAGAAATGATAGCTTCAGTTGACTTCATGACCTTTCAATCCATTTGCATAAAGAAGTAAAATTTAATATGCAATCGTAAGTAGAGATGTAAAAATGGGCCAAGTCAAACGGGTCGGCCTGCGGTCCGGTCAATTGATCCGGTTATCGGCCCGTCCGGCCCGGTGAATGTGGAGGACCGGACCGTCCGATCTAACGCAGCGAGCGGGCGGGCGGGCGCCCGTCCGTCGATCATCGTTCATATCGATCGATCATAATATAGGCCGATTGCGTCAAATTTTAATTAAAAAATATTTTTATATTACTAAAAAATAAATTTTAAAAATAAAAAATATTTATTTTTTATTTTATCTTAAAAATAATTTTTAATTTCTATTTTTTATATAAAATTAAAATATAAATCGGATAAATGGACCGGACGGAGTCGTGAGAATTGAAACAGGGCGATCGGCTCTGCTTTTTCGCTACCAAGCCGGTCAATGACCCGATATATTAACTTAGCCCGGGCGGACCGGTCCGGGCCAACCCGGCCCGACTGTTTTTGCATCTATAATCGTAAGTATCTACTTACCATTTGTCGTATAGTTCATTTATGAACGAAAGGTGTGTTTTTATCAAAACCTATAATATCCTTCCAATACAGAAGAAGGAGAAAAACAAATTGTATTCATCCATTGACTATTGACTGACTAGCTATGTAGGTCAAGTCTTCCGTAATTTATAATTCTTTTAAGGATAAAATTATAAGAACTTCAAGGCTAGTAGTTAGGTAATTAGCTGGACTCGTGTCAGGACATGATCCATTTTATTTTCTTTTCTTTAATCTTTTTTGAGAAAAATGGTACTGCCGTTGGTTTTGAGTTTACATAGTGCAAAAACGGACGGGCTGGGTTGGTCTGATCTGGGTAAAATATTTGGACCGATTTTTTTTCTCACGATCCGATCTGATCTATTTATCCAATTTATATATATAAAATAGAAATTAAAAATTATTTTTAAGATAAAATTAAAAAAATATTTTTTATTTTTAAAATTTATTTTTTAGTAATATAAAAATATTTTTTATTAAAATTTGATCTGATTAACGGTCCATATTGACCGGTCAATATAAACAGTATTCGGACGAACGGACCGTCCGGCAGGCCAACTTAATGGTCAATATAAACAGTATTCGGACGAACGGACCGTCCGGCAGGCCAACTTAATTGATCGTTGATCGGTCAATATGAACAGTATCCGGACGGACGGACCGTCCGGCAGGCCAACTTAATTGGCCGTCCCGCCGCTGCATCGGGCGATTCTATCATCTTTATTCATCAAAGCGAGGCGAGCCGATTCGATTATCGGCTCGCCCGGCCTGACCCGGCCCATTTTTACACCTCTATTTATATGTTTAAAATAAGACGTCAGAATTTTCAATTAAATTATGGCTGCGTTTTGACCGTGCATACTAAAAATAATTTTTTAATTTTTTTAATTTTATATTTTCCAATACATATTTTAAAAATTTATTTAAAAATTTAGATAGTGTAAAAAAATTTTAAATAATAAAATTTTTTATTATATATTTTTATTATTTTTTTAAAAATAAAAAAAATAAAATTCATTTAAAAAGAAAAATACTTTTTATTTCAAAAAAATTTATTTTATAAGCAATTTCAAACTAACGATGAAAAAAAAAAAAAAAGATTGACGTACTCTTTAAAGAGATGCATATTCATTTGTTGATGTATAATCTAACAGAAGTCTTGTTTCCAACACCAACAAATTAATAAGTCGGTGAGAAAAACATCATATACTATGAACCGTACCTAGTGATTTTGGCAAATTGAAGTTGCAGTTTATAGTTAAGACATGGGTGTAACCTACGTTCTGAAAAATTCCAAACAATGTTCCTGATCCAAATTTCTACTCCAGAATTTCTTGTAGTAATCATCATAAGTGTAGCTTCTGTATACTGCAGTAGCACCATCCTCAGTTAGCTTCTCCGCAGGCTTTATCACTGCTGTGTTACTTGGGCAGAGGAAAGAAGCGATGGACATCCTATCCTTGTCGGAATTAACAACTGCTCGGTGCCAAACGCTCCTATACTTCCCGTTGCTCAATGCCTGCAAGGCAAAGTTTCAGCATTGTATAATTCCTCTTTCAAATCTTCTTTCATTCCATTCAAAGAAGAACCAGTATATCTAAAGGCTGAGTTAGTATCAATCACCTGTAATTGATCGCCAATGTTGATGACAAATGCATCTGGATGCGGATTGGCTGCAATCCATTTACCATCTTTAAGAACCTGCAGACCGCAGACCTTGTGGTCTTGAAGAAGAATAGTTAGAGCGTTAGGGTCCGTATGTGCAGGCAAGCCATAAGTGAGCTCAGGTTCTGGGCACTGGGGATAAAAGTTGATCGCCATATGCTGTTCTTGTTCTCCTAAAACTTTTTCAATGTAGTCCTCTTCTAGACCGAGGCTGAGTGAGATCAAACCTAGTACTCGGAAACCCAACTTCCTAACTTCTCTACAGTAGTTGCTCACCACTTCCCTGCATACATAATGGATCAATGAGTAAGACAAACAAAAACATAAGTATATCAAAAACTATTACTCATGAAACCTTTAATTTGTAAGTATAATGGGGAGTGTTTAAAATTAAAAAGAATAATTCAAAAACAAACATATTTTAAAACTTTTCAAAAACATAAGCTTATTATTTATTATATATATATAATATAATTTATTTGTATTCTTTTAAAAATTTAAAATCTGTTTAAAAATACCGTACAAAGTTTGTTTAAGAAAGAAAAAATTGAAATTCAAGTTTTAAGCAATGTCAAATGACAGCACAGGAATTTTAGAAGCAAAGTGATATTTTTTTCTTCATGCTTGGCATGTGGTTGAACATGTTTTTGTTGCATTTGCGTGCATTACTACCAATGGTCCTAAATGAAATTTCCATTCACAACTATTACAACAGTGTTTTAAGGAAAAGAAGGTAGGAACGAGGAATCCACATATAAACACAAATGCAGAATCTTTTGCTACGAAACCCACGAGTTGGAGCGCACTTGATGAGACTCAAATGCATGTCTATAATGGTTTCACCTTCTAGGGGAGACAAGTACCATGAGCTTTTACTTAAAAAATAGGAAAAGAATAAATAAATAACCATGTGATTCAAAGTCAATCTCACAAATGAGCTAATTTTTAATAAAAATTTAAAATATTTTATAAAAAAATTTTAAATGTAAAATTATATAAAAACTTTACATATTATAAGATATTATTATTATTTATTATTATTATTATTATTTTATTGAGATAAAAAATTAAAAAAAATTTTAAAAATTAAAATATTTTTTATTTCAGCAAAAAAAAATTTAAATCACTCAGCAAACATTACCTTGAACAAATGCTTTGCAAGTGGTCCAATTAGACATTAGTAAGAAACAATCATTTACAAAAGATGGTTGTCTATTTACTCTTCTACTACTAACCGCTATTGGATAGAATATTAAGCAAAACCCCTAAAAATCAAATTAGTAAAAAATTGATATCTAGAATCCACCATTTAGCTTTCATCAAGTGGAGAAATCACCACTGCATTGACGTAGCAACATTAGAAACTGATGGATGCAGCTCTTCCTAAATGTTTGAAGCAAATCGATTCGGATAGGAAAATACGGTTTTATACTATATGGAAATGCCTATTGTGCTCCGTCCATGATCAATTCAAAGTAGTAGCTATAAATTTGATAGGCAAGGACGTCACAGGTGGTCACCGTTAGTACGCTTCTGATACTCTTTTGATCTTAATGTGCAAGGTTACTGTGCTTCATGATATTGACTCTTTGCTGTGCTATAGTTGTGTTGTTAGTAGAAATTTATAATACTACTCTACATGAAATGATCGTACGATGTCTGAAATTTCGAAAACATAAAAGCAATTGCCTACTTAGTAATTCAGTACACAATTGGTGCTATTGACCATCTTTGAGCAGTTAATTTCTACAAATATAACTCCAAGAATAATTTCATGCTGTTTGGAAGAACAGTAATTTCATACATATAGAGGCGGCACGATAGTTTTTAAGCAGCATTGCATTGTTCAAGAAGCACCAAAAGGCAAACACATAAACGAGAAAACAAAAAGAACTTTCATAAGAAATGCTTACTTGAATGAGGATGGATTTGAAGGCCAGTCGGGGACAAATTCCTCTAGGGGGTAGCAATGGAGCCTGAGATAATCCCTCCAGTTATGAACCGTCTCTTTTCTAACATTGAAGCTCGTCGAAAGTCTCATCTTCTTCGCTGGATCATCGGAGTACAACTTCATCTTTTCCTCAGCAGGTAACTGAAAGAACTCTCTAGAAACTTCTTGCATCTTCTCTATCAACTCTTGTGACATCCCATGATTTACAATCTAACAACACCCACAAACCCGTTTTACTCATCTGCTTGTCAGAGCAGATAAGATTAACTTAGAATGAGAAGAAGTTGGAATCGTTTACCTGAAAGAAACCGTAGGAAAAGCAAGCATGCGCAATTTGTTGGATTATTTGGAGTTTGTTGGGGTTTTCTAAATCGACGAGAGGGACGCTCTCATTGGCGACAACTTCGTGAAGACGAGGCCGTTGAGATTCCGGCCTGACGTAGCTTGGTGGAAGGTTATCGTGCCGAGGGCCGGCAGAGAGCAGCTGCTGCTCTGCCATTGGAACAGAGCAAGCAAATGAATTATAAAATGGAGAATTGTCTAAACGAAAGGAACGAATAGAGTAGTTGGCTTCTTCGCAATTCAGAACAAAAGAATTTATAGGATATATCGGCAGGCGTAGCAACTGTTGTCTTAGTTTAATCTGCATATTTTATCCTTAAGTAAATAAGATTTGGCTTTAAAATACGAGCTGTTTAATTTTAAAATATATGTTCAAATCTACAGCGCCATGAATTTGTTCAAGTTTTAATATATTAATCCTAAAGTTGAACGAGTAAGTTCACTGTGATTTTGCTCTTCGTTTTGATGTATTTGTAGCAATCAAAAGGTGTTTTTGTAACATGACCAACGTAACTAATTTGAAGGCATTGCCTTGATCAGAAGAGGAGCTGTACTGATCCTGATCTTGTTATTATTACTTGAGAGGAAAAAGAAAATATGACCATGAAAATGAATGTACACTTGAGTGGTGATACTGTGAATTCACATGCAAGAACATGTTTTTTGACATTCACTTTTGTCTGGTGTTTGTCGAAAGACTTGTGTTCATGTTCATTGCAAGGGTCTTTGTTTATTTAATTCTCTGTTCAGTCATTAATTTAGTGGTAGTGTATTTTATATGCTTTGTCATATTTATTGGCATTGACTAGAAAGAATTTTAAGAGTTTTCCCCGGTCATCACGCAACAACAAACAGCTTAAAAGCTGGAAGACATACATGGACGTCATGCCACACTACTACTCTCAACCAGTGTCTCCCGTTGTATAGATAAGAAATACTTTCCGACATGGGTCACTCAATCGAAAGAACAGTATTTACTAGATTAATGTTTTGGTTTTAACTTTTCAGAGTGGTCCCTTCGAAATGAAGCCATAGGTTATGGAAGACCATGACCTTGTGAAATTTTTAATAACAAGTAACGCATAAAGGCTTACTACTGTCGCAAGCACACCACTTTTGATCCTGACGTACATAGTGTGAACTTCCATTTTGTTTTCTTCCCTTTTTAGATAAAATACGGTGGGATTTGGTAGGAGGTTGTAATGCGAAATGGCGACTTCCATCAACCGGCATTGTATGTTTCAAACATTCATAATTTTATTTTTTTAATTAAATTTTAAATTTTAAATAATTTATATATTTTAGTTATATAAAAAATTTAAAATTTTTTTATATTCGAAATTTAAGTTTTAATTTTTTTATTTATATATTTTTCAATACAATTATATTTTTAAATTTTTAATATATATTTTAAAATTATTAAAATATAAATATTAAACTTTATTTTTATTTTATTTTTAAAAAAATTTTATTTTATATTTTTTATATTTATGAAATTTAATTACGAATATTTGATACATGTAGCGTAACTTTCTAGTGCTTTGCCCTTACTTGCTTTAGAGATTATATATAACTTGTCCCTATTATTTGCTTTACGCAACTCTCTCTCGCCTTCCATAACACCCTACAATAATCTTAAGTAACAACCTTCTCAACCCAAAATAAATTCCAAAAATGAAAAACAGTAAAAGAAAAAACAGAAGTAACAGAAAGCGATTCCAGTATACTTTGCAGGATCGTAATATAACTAAAAAGTAGCTTAAGTACATGAATCACCAAAGCCTCGATCGTCATGATCCACCTAATCTTTGAAACGTATAACAAAATAATTCTTCCGTCACCCACATTTGCGTACGAAAGCTAGTAGCTAATGCTAGTCGACAGCGTAAGCAATATAAGTTTTTAGATAAGGTAATAGTATTGCTATATCAAGCTCGATCATGTTTACTTCAGCTAGTGCTGGCGATATTTGATATGCTCCATATTCATTATGGTTTACACGAAACATGCAAACTTGCAGTCATCCGAAATCTTGTGATCATCTTCTACGTTCTTATCATTTAGTAGTGGTCGAACCACGATAGAAAGCTTGCATGTTTGGATTGGAATAGAAAGTCCAAGATCATATAGAAATAGCTGAGTGAACCGCGTCAACGCGCAATGTAGTTGAAGTCCTTTATTTCCAAGCAGTTGATGTATGTATGTGAAAATGCAAGAGTGGTGTTGATGGCATGCCGTGTCCTACGGTTCGTGACGTATGATTACACAGCGATGTTGATGCCTTTGTCTTTGGGTCCAGCCAGCATGGAACCACCGTGTAGAATAAGCTCCAGAAATGTAATCACTGGAGGTATGGTATATGGTTGAACCTACTACCATTCTCTGCTGGACTGTGTATAGCACCATGACTACTGTGCATTTGTTGCAATCCTTAGCGCCTTTGTTGTATTTACCTGAAAACTTTAAAGTGAAAAGATTAATTGTATGCATCACAAACGAGATTCTCAAAACAGTAATAATTCAGTGCCAATTCTATTTGAAAAAAAAGCACTGCCTTATTTAACACAGTAACTTCTATTCTTTCTGGTTGAAAAAAGTGCTTGATGTAATAACGACGTGAAATTTCGCCATTCACAAATGTACAGCAGTCAATCTTTCCTCTGGACAAGTAGTAATGAATTTCTGTTAATTAAAACACATATGGCAAGCTGGAACCCACCCGTTACTTTTGTTTATTATTAAAAAATAGTGCATGATTAATACCGGCTGCCAAACATAAGAGTTTCAATTTGCAATTCCGAAACGCCACAGAACTCGAACATGTACAAGAATTGAGGTTTATGCTCACAGACATGGAGGTTGATAGCCATCTTCTTAGATGTATATTTGTTCCCGGTTTTTTCGACCTGATAAAGCTAGTGGACATGACTCAGATTCAGATATGAGTTTTGTTATCAGTAGGTGCAGAAGAAACAAATACTAACCGGAAAATAGAGGAGGGTTTATTATATGGTGGCCACCGTCCAAGTCTCGCATTTCAAGGCGTTGCGGCTGTTGGGGCCAAACTTGGATGCAACCATTTCGTCTTCTTCTAATATCATCTATCAAAGGAACTTCCACGAATTTCATTAGATACATTGATGTAAGAGAATATCTCAATTAGAAAACTGATAATACTATAAAATACTTCTTCTCCAATAAACAAAAACTTATTTCTAAATCAACGAATGCTTCATAAGTTACGTAGCATTGATTCAAGAAACTACTTAAACTAATAGTTTTGGTTCATTATTGGAGTTGTATGATAGTTTGCATTGCTCAGCATGCCAAAATCAAAATCTGCATTTTTACCTTGACAGTTTACATATAGTAACGACGACTCCGTATCAATATGGTTATCATTCCAAAACAAAAAAGAAAGGCTCCATTCTGATGGGGGAATGTTAATGTATATTTTATTTACAAAAAGAGAATAGACAGCATATTCCACAGTTGTTGAATATGTACGCAAGTCAGGCAGAGGTCCACTGATTCATATAAGCTAAGTTGCAATTAGGGTTGTGCACAGATCATATTCGGATTTAATTTGTATATGTAAATTTCTGTAAATATTTTAAGAAGTTAAGGAAATTAAATACTTCAAATATAGATAAATTATCTTGTGTTAAGTCATTGTAGGACAATTCAATATAACTTGCATCACAATTCATCAATCAGTTACATCAACATTTGATATTATGTGAAAATACACATTATTCCACAGTTAAGAGTGCAAGGATGAGTTCAAGAAATCAAATAAAAAGCTTATATCCTTGCTCATGGTAGAACAGCAGTATGTCTCCTTTCTACCAACATTTTCTAACCCAACTTCTCTCTTTTAAGTGCTATTCCCTTGTCTAATCACTATCCCATCTCCCTTCATTCTCTATTATGTCGAGAAAACTACCTTTGAACATAAATAGATAATTACTATGCATCTGTTTTAACTTCTAAGTTTAAAATGAGAGATCAATTCAGGCAGCAACAGAGTAACAAAGTCGTGACTAATACTTTGCTACAAGCCTTTTGACAATCCAGCCTAAATGTGCCGAACCACTTGATTGGCTCAATACAGAATCACTAAACAGGAAATAGACTGAATCCGACCCAAGCCAAGCTTGAAATTGAAAAGGGTCAGGTGCCCACTGTTTCATTAGACATTCGGAAAAAGTAGTGCAAGAAAGCATATATCACCTTGTAGGCCAAATAAATTTGTATTGTCCAGACACCTGACCAGGAATGCACAGACATGTTTCACAGTCATTCAATGTACTATTACAGGTAGGTTTCAGGCTAAAACTTATACTCATTGAAGATAGCAATCTACACGTGATGGAAACTTTAGAATTCATTCTAAACCAACATATATCAAGAAGAGATCACAAACTTACTGCTGACTACCAATTGCCGTTCAACACTTCATCAGATGGTATATCAATAAGCAGTGTTCAGAAATGCCATGAGAATGCTCTATGGAGAAGATTTAACTCACTAAGCTGACTATAGGGTCTGATAATAGAAAAGAAACCATGTGAGTATAATATATGCTCATCATTAGAACAAAGCTAAGAAAGTTGATAAACAATGACGATTCCGCAACTGACCGAGTTGAAGAGAACTAAGACTTCCACTAGGAATTTCAAATGGCATTGAGCCTCAAGTTACTCAGCGTTGGAAACTGAGGCAATCTTGTAGAACTTTTTTAATGCCTATGAGCATGTGGCTTGCATACCTAGCCAAGCTTTTAAATGATAAAATCACAATCCAGTCAAATTGAACAAGTAGACAGCTGTAGATAACTAATACAACCAGGAAATATTCGGCATCATTGGTTATGAAGTGAATCTTAAGACGTTAGCAATTTTACTGGATATAAGCGATAGCTATATCTCAGCACTTTGACAATCCAACAAAATAATGCTTCCTCTTTTAGCTATAAAGAAAGCTACTTCTAAAGATCACTTCATGCATAAGATAAAGGAAAAGGCTGCTTGTCTACAACACCAAAGATGGGAGAAATACATGCATAGCTCTTGCACCGTATTCATAATACTTGTTGCATAGGCTTAAAGAAGACGTTTGACACTTGAAATAAGGAATCACATTCGCCAACTAACCAACTAACTTTGTTGAGCAAACCAAGTTCTATGTAAATAAGTATCACTATCTAGAAGCTACTTGATGTCTGATGAACTTAATTGATATAGACTTTATGAGATAATTCTAAAATACTTTGCGATCTGCCTCTATAAATTTTATACCAATGACATAAGATGTCTTATCCATATCTTTCATGTCAAAATATTTTGGAAAAAATTATTTCATCTCATGTAATAACCTCATATCATTGATTACAAGCAAAATATCATTTATATTTAAAACTAGAAATATGATTTTACTTTCACTAACCTTGTGATATATCACTTGATCCATAACATTCTTTACTAACTCAAATGAAGAGAACACTTATGAAACTTTAAATACCACCGGGAGAGGGCTACATCAGTCCGTATATGGACTTTAAATACCACGGTATGCTCACTTTCATTCAAAAAACCTTCCTCTAAATCTCCGTTTAGAACTGTTGTTTTTACGTCCATGTGATATGAATTTAAATAAAAATGAGCAGCTCGTGCCATAATGATATGGAAAGGATCTTTTCCCGAAACAGAAAAGAACTTCTCTCGATAATCCTTTTGTATGAATCCTTTTGCAACGAGTATGGCCTTATATTTCTTAATTTTGCCCAATGAGTCTTTTTTGAATTTGAATCTCCATTTGCAACAAACAATTTTTGCCCCATCAGGCAACTCAATAAGATCCCATACTCGATTGTATGTCGTAGAATCGGTCACAATCCTTCATTATATCATACCATAATAGATTTATCACTTTTCATTATTTGTGAAAACATCTCAAGATCATTGTGGCACTAACATCATAGTTAGTAATGCAAAAAGATAAATCTAAAACGGCAATGCATTTAAGATACATAGTTGATATTATATAGACTTCTCATATAACCTTATGAAGGTAGAGCAATACATAAATTGGGTTACTTATTTCCATTTTTAGATAACAACGAGATTTCTAGTTACCACAAAATCCTTTGAACATAAATCATATTTGAATATTTGCATCTTTCAAACAATAAATTCATTGAACTTTATCCGAAAGAAAAGCATTCTTTAAAGCATTCTCAATTTTCTCATATTAGTTTGAATTATGCGCATTAAGTTATAATTTGCTTGTGGATTCTAAATAAAGAAAGGTTGATCTGAGAATAAAGCATCGTTTCCTCAGATGCCTTTTCTAAACCAAATTCGACATTACCATTTTAAGGGCCCATTTACATGGTTGGTAAAATTTCAGAATAGCTTTCATATACATGGTATCACTATTGACATACCATGCTAGGCCAATGCAAACACCACGAACTTGGTCTTGTATAAATCATAAAGTGCTTGGATAAAACTTTTAGTAAGCAATAGCACTTAGTATCTTATTTTGTTTTTATAGAAAAACTAGAATGTAGTAAACTAGTGATGTAGTAGGAGAGAGGAAGAAGAGATTAGAGAGACAAGTAAGGATGAGAGGTGTGTCGGGCTCATGTACTTATTATTTACTTTATTAAGCATCACCCTTGGTGTTAAAGTATTATGGCATCAAGAAAGCACCGTAGAAACTTTTTGCCATATACATATATTCCCAAAATACTACTTTT
This sequence comes from Acanthochlamys bracteata, assembly GCA_019914995.1. NCBI lineage: Eukaryota > Viridiplantae > Streptophyta > Magnoliopsida > Pandanales > Velloziaceae > Acanthochlamys > Acanthochlamys bracteata. The sequence goes on along the minus strand of CM034126.1, from coordinate 11,198,371 downwards.
AGGATTATTTTACTATGGTATTGCAGATATTATGGTATTATAAGAAATATGATGATATTCTATAGAATCCCATAGTGCAGTTTGTTCATTTTATAGTTAATATAATTTTAGAGAAATTCAAAAGTCATTTAGGTTAAAGCAGGCTCTAGATAGAGACATGAAATCTTTAAAGCCTATATGCATAAAAAGATGATGCAAGACAAGACAGATCAATTTTTACTGTATAAGAGTTGTCATCAAAGAATCTAATGATCTTCTTTCATCACATAAAATGCACCATATCCAGAATGCTAGCATTTTATTAAGCTTATTTCAAATAACTTGAAGGAATCAATGAATTATACTTTTACCAGATCAATATCAGACAAAGTATCATCTTCCTCTGCAAATGTTTCCGGATTAGACAGTTTTGGCGAGCTATCTCCACCATAATCATTCACTTATAATGCAAGAAAAACAAAGATAAAAAAATTCTTCCCCAGTAAGTCTCTCCCGAAATTATACCGGATTACCATCTAAGTTTCTGATATTACAAATGTCACCATTGATTTTGGCTAAAATTATTCTTAATTGGGTTTGTTATTGGTTTCTTATGCTATCACAGTAAATAGGATTCAGCCATCAAATTACTAGATAATGCGTGACCTCATAGTTTTGGTAGCAAGATTATTGGCATGCTTCATATCCAAACCTTAGCTCATACAAGCTTTTTCAGCGAAAGTGCTCTTACTTTGGTTTAACATCCCAGCCAATATGAATAACTTTGAATATAATGCACAAACATGATCTAGAAGTTAACTTTTGACAAATTCTTCTACTGATGGTTCTTAAGGAATCTCAGACACCATAGAAACATACAGGCTAGCACAAACATGCACGCGCGCCCACACACACACGCAAACAGACACATAAACAGAAGTTAAAGTCATAAAGTTGATTAATTCGCAAAAAAATGTTTAACCAAAATCTTGTTCAAGTATGTTCTAGAGAAGAAATTATGTCCAACAATCACAAGCTATCCTAAGGGCATAAATTTTTGTCCTGCAAACAGACCGATAGTAGACAAAGTTTACCAGCAGAGACGACTGTCAAGAAAATCCTTTGTTAGTAGTGTTGGGGAACTCAATTTTTAGCTACATTCTAAATCAAAATTCTGAGCTAAAGAAAAACGATATCCACGGTTATTTTAAATGTAACAATAAAAACCAACAATCACACTTCTCCTTACTGAAATTTCAATCTTGAGTATTTCTTACTACTTCATGTTCCCTAATTGAGTGATGTAAAGCCAGCGACATTGAAGACAAAAAAGATTGCCAAATGCAATACTCTTCACAAAACCAGCACTTTTTTTTATGTTTGACAATAATTGGCATACAGAACTGCACAAGAATATGTACTCCTAAAGCTACTCAAGAGTCTGAGAGACATTAGATTCTACCAATATGATCTATGCATCGAGATAATCGCAAGACATAAGCAAACAATCAAAGCTACCAAGAAAGTCACACCCTCACCTAGCATATTCAGACTCTCAGGAGCTGGACCTTGTTGGCAAATGCGATCCCAATCCAATCAGGGTAAGCAACAGACCACTGCAGCTGATTAATCTCCGCAGGAACACTATAGAAAAGCGCAGGATCGATCCCATCCCCACCTACCACACCACTCCCAGCCCCAACACCAGCAGCACCTGAAGAATTAGGCAACTCCCAAATCAATGCCTGCCCATCATCTCCAGCAGAGCAAAGGTGCCTCCCGCTCTGTGGTGCCCATGCAACAGCATTGACTGCTGCTGTGTGCCGCTGCAGTTCTGCAACTGGCATCGCAGGCGACCGAATATCCAACACAATCACCTTACTTGAATCCATCAAAGTTGTAGCCATGTATCTCAAATCCACCTTATTCCAAGCTAACCGCAGCAATGGTGTATCCGGCCGGAGGCTCTCATAAACAATCGTGGAATGCTCTTTATCCCTTAGATCAAAGATTCTCACAGATCCATCAGCAGAAACCGAAGCAAAAACCCCTGCTTCGCCCCAAGCAATATCATAAACTTCCTTATCATGCGCAATCAACTGTGTCTCAACGACGCACCGCTCCGCATCCCACACCGTGCAGGTTGTATCAATCGAGCACGTCCCAATCCGCCGCGGCTCAAACTCGTTCCAGTCGAACGACGTCAACGGAGCGCAGTACTCACTACCGGATCTCGAATTGGATAGAATCGAATGGAGATCTCCAGTTGTTGAATCTGAAGAGATAGACCAGATCCGAAGACACTCAGCTGATGAAGCAAGAAGAGAAAGGTTTCGTGGATGGAACATGAGTTTTGTAGCAGGGTAGGGGTGATCGAAAGAAATCGAGGGCGGAGATTGGAACGAGAAGGAATCTGTGTTATCTGAAGAGAGAACGGCGATATGATTTGTTGGGCCCTCGATGAAACTACCAACGGCGAGCCGGAGAGGAGCGGAGGTGGAGGGCGGTGGAGAGAAAGCCATGGAGTAGATTGGGTACGGCGAATCGTAGGTGCAGACGTTGGGGTTCTCCATTGTTATTGAAAGAAGAAAGGAACGCAGTGAAGAAAACAAACAAGCGTTTCTTAACTAACACACCCTTGTACTACTGCTACCGATCAATGTTCTAATTTCTGATGATTGCGTTAAAAGATCAGCAGAAAGGAAGGAAAAGGGAGACCTTTCGTAATCACCGAGCACACGATTTTATCTTTCGTCTTTTCTCACAAGTATGAAACCTAAAGGGAGTTGAAAATTCTTTGAGCCTTCACGATCCACTCAACAACACGAGGTTTTTGACTTTTTGGTACGACCTTTTCTTTAAAGAAAAATTAAATATTTTATGGTTACCTTTTCGGATTCCGAATACTCTATTTATAAAGTATAATTGTATCGCGATACCTGCCCACTCTTGTATTATATGAATTTATTTTTTAAATTCAAAATTAAAAATAAATATAAACTATAAAAAGTTTGGACTTATATGTGGTATATCAGTTACCTGTGTAACGAGGAACTTGGAAGCGGAGATGGAGCAAGAGCCACTCCTTCAATTTCTAAGCATTCATCACCACTTTGCACTTTGAAAATTATATATAAAGGCAACTTCAATTCACATACTTTTCGATCGACTGGTCCAGTTAGCTAGCGAGTCATCCCTACTACCATTTTACATCTAAATTACCCACGTCCTAATTAGAAGTATCTGATATTGCAATACTTTAGTGTCTATTTCACCTCTGAAGTTGTCAAAGATCTGAAATTCTACATCTTCCATCATTCAGAGCTTCTCGCCAAGCTCGTTACAGATGAGTTCTTTCGAAATGTTCGTCACTTGTGCTCGGCCAGTGTATAGAAAATAATGTGATCTACATTTGACACCTATGGAAGAGGCAATCTTGGTCATATTTGAAGAGGCAAGATTTAGATGAGATTATACTATGATATATGAAGTTGTACCATCTTGGTGCTTTAGGATCTCCGAGGAGGTTTAGCAATTCCATAAATTGTTTAGACAAGTTTTTATGTCCGCAGTCTTGCAATTGCACAAATGTCTATTCTGAGAGAATAAACCGGACTAATGATCGTACATGTCCAGAGCAAAAGGATCCACCAGAGAACACCAAGCCAACACTTGCGTTAACTGTAGAGTGTCTCTATACTTGTAGGCAAACAGGAAAAACCCAAATGCCAAGATGAAAGGCTTCGGAAGCATAGCTCGTTATCCTCTACAGAGATATATGTGATTGTGCCTGATTCTCCAAGATAAATAGAAGGCCCCCAAATTGCGAGCATCACGTTAGGTTTCAGAATTGCACTTGTTGCTTGAGAGATTGTCGATTGCGTACTCCGCAACCCAAACACCATTGAGGTAAGAAAGCTAGATGAGTAGATGGCGGACACAGGAACGGGAACGCTTGCGGCGCGATCAGCAAGGAACTTAGGGATCTGTTTGGCAGTGCGTTTCATAAGCTGCTTATCAGCTTTTTTTAACTTTTTTTCATTTCACGTTTTTTAATATATATTTTATAAGTATATAACAAATTTATTTTAAAATTTAGAAAGTGTAGAAAAATTCTACGAAGTGAGATCTTTTTATTGTATATTTTTATTATTATTTTTTAAGTAAAAAAAAATATAGCTCGTTTTCCAAAAAAGACAAAAATACCCTCCATTTCACAAAAGCTCCATTTCATAAGCAATCCCAAGCACCCCCTAGAAGTACTTGCTTGAAGAGACCGGTGAGAATGAGTATTGGGATCTCCCATTTCTGCAGCATTTGGAGAATGCTTCCAATAGGCCTCCGTGGATATTTGATATATGAGATGCTTGTCTGAATTGCTCGATCAACAAAAGCTATGAAATTGAAGTCAAATTGAAAGCATAAATTGTTTGGAGATAGAAGAAGAGGAAAGAACTGATCAAAAGAGAGCAGAACAATGGAAAAACATACAAAGCAAAAACATCCGAATTTAAGCTTTCTAAGCTATCACTGAGCCCAGCAGAAAAAACTCTTCATCAAAGAGTTATAGTTCACTTTCTTCGTTGATCCTCTTGTTTGCTTTTTATTGAGTTTACTCAATTGTATAAGACTGTATGGGAGAAACGTTTGTAAGAACACATACGATTTGTATTAATTAATAAGTGTGGGTAGCATTTGAGGTGATGAGAAGGCTTTGATGAAAGTCTTTCGGGTTACTATCTTTTGTAAAAGCTACTAGGTGCAGTCGAAGAGACATGGCGAAGTTTGGGAAATCACGGTTAGTTTGCCTTAAGCAGGGAACTTAATTGTTAAATCTTCTGCAAGATTAACTCAAGAAAGAATGGATGAATTGAGTTAATAAATAAAAATTTTTGTAAAACTTAATGATCTTTTAGATAGCAGGCTTACAACCGGCTATAATTAGTTATATAATCTGCAGACATAAGAGTTAGAGTATTTGACGACTTAGATAAAAAAGATAGTACTTAGAGTATTTTACGTGGTTTGGTAAAACTTCTTTGCCTATATTCACGAATGCTCTATCACAAAAGTCAAACCTTCACTAAACTTTTAATAAACTACATATACACCAAGAACAAAGTGTTTTACCAAGCACACTTACTTTTACAGAATTTTTTTACTAAGATAATCCTTCACAGCCTACTGGATACCACTGTCCCTCTGGCTGATATGTTAGCTCTATTAAAAGTTTAAGAACTTTCACCAAGCTCCAACCGAGCTTTTTTACCTGGTGTCTTGAGTACCCTATTACAGAACTGTATGAGGTTACAAGAAAAATAAATATTAGGCACAGGATCTATCTCATGATGAATGAATGTTCTCAGAAGTTTCTGTTGAGATGATCAAGCTAGTTGCTGAGAATGATGTCTTCAGTGTGATCAGCAGTAAGATTTCAATTTTTTCTTAAGTGGTTTTAACGTTGTAGAGCTGTTGAGTTTTTTGTGTTTTCGTTCGTTGATCGCCTTCTTTTTTTGTTCCTCTGCCTTTCTTCTTATAGACTTTCATCTCTTTGCAGGATGATTTTTCCCGTTAAAAAAGATTGCCGTTGGCACCCTTTTGCGTTAGTAGACTTTCAAGATAGAGATGAGCAGTTTTTTCAGCGGGTAATCAACCGCTTCCACGATTAGTTTCGACTACTCTGGTGCAAGATCTTCATGGACATTAAATGCAATGTAAAGGAAAATTTAAATTTACCCGCCAGTAATCCTAGACTTGATTCAGCTGAATTGTTGTTTGTAATATTAGAGCTGAGTTGGCTTGTCCCAATTTAATGCATTCCAGATTGTCTGCTTTGGATTGGTCGACTTTGCCAATTTTGACTTAATTAGTCAATCTTAGTTTATAATCTTTTTTCTTTCCTTAAATATTGAGCTTTTTCTTTTTGTAAAGAGGATGAATTTTTGTTTGTTGTAGATTTTATATCATTTGATTTGTTTCAGTGGGCTGTGAATCCAGAAAATCTTGAAATGAAGCGCTTGAGCTGGAGTTTTGTTGTTGAACCCAATACTCTGTTTTTTAAGTGTTATAAAAAAATCTCCGTATACTTCAGCAGTTGAATGGCTGGCTGTAGTGTGACATAGGGTCTTCTGTTCTGTATGCTGCTTGATTAACAGTAGTAGAGCGGCTGGCTGTGTAATGATTGTTATTGTTGTCTGCCGTAAGTAAAATAAGCTTGATTTATTTAATCCTGCAAAACTTGATCTTAACTTATTAGTCTAATATAAATCATGATTTTTAATTTATTGTTATCATCAAAATTAACTTGAAAGTTCCAACACTAATTATGATAAGGTGTTTGGCGGAACATGAATTTTGTTGTAGTTTGAACCAAATGATGGTGAAAATCACTTCTAAGATTAGAGTGATCGTGGATGTAAGTTCTTACTGAAACACATAAAAATTTTCTTGTGTGTCATCTGATTAAGTGTTCTTTTTGTTCTCTTGCATCTGAACTATCTTGCAGAACTACCATTGCTTCTGTGCAGGAAAACAGTGATACTTCAATCGACTGTTTTCTGTTTACTTACTAATTAACGTGTGAAATAAGTTTAGTTTTAACTGTTAATTATACAACTCAATTAAACCCACCTCTCTTGAGTTGTCTTGTGCAGAAACTCCAACATGGACAAATCTTAGTTACTTATGTTTCACTCTTGGTTTGCAGTGATTCCAAACTGAAACGTCTTGGACTAGTACTTTGCTAGCTTTAGAGTCCAAGTAATACAGTTCCGGAATGTAACTACTAATTTAACTCAAAAGGGCCGCCTTCAAATTTAAGCATTAGGATCTTTTAACTACAGCAATATATACAGATTCTTCAAATTTGATGGTAGTCAAGTACATCATTACTCTCATGCAAAGGCTTATAACAGCTCCTTTTTCCTGTGTAAGAGCAGCACTTGAATTTGTTTGAAGGTCTCATCAATATAATGCCTTACCTATATGTTAGTTTCAACTTGGTAATGCCAAAACACTTACGTGACGATTTGGCATCCCGTTTGAAAAGCTTATTTTTAACTTTTTTTTTATTTTATATTTTTCAGTACATATTTTATAAATATTTAAAAATTTTATTTAAAAATTTAGATAATGTAGAAAAATTTTACGTAATAAAATTTTTTTATTATATATTTTTATTATTTTTTTGAAAGTAAAAAAAGTAGAATTTATTTTTCAAAAAAGATAAAAATATCTTCTACTTCAGAAAAGTTCTATTTCATAAGCAATTCCAAACGCATCCTTACTCATTTTCTTGTACTTCATAGATTGCATCATGTTCGCTATCTCTGCAGTGGCCTTCTACATCGGCCTTTACCCGTCAAGCCATCCTCCAACAAGTCTCTCATGGGAGGAATTGGTGAACTTCATCCTCATAGACGATGCATCGACTATAAGGCAGAAGTTCGAAGAAATTATCGGGCCTTCTTCTGTGAAGAGAGAGTTGCGGGCAATATTCAATGCTGGAGAATTGCAAGGGGAGAAAGCCATGTGTTTGGTTTGCTTGGAAACATTGAAAGAGAGTGATGAAGTAAGGAATCTTGGCAACATGCAACATAAACTAAATATAAGAGAAAAGACGTGTAAAAAGAAGGCGATTAACTTCATGTATACAATATATCAATCTATAATATTGTTTAAAGGTGAGTTCAATCCAAGAGATAAGACTGCGTAGTTATGCATTCAAGATGCTAAACACAAATGAGCATGGACCTCAGTATTAATAAATGTAATCTTATCCATATTTGGGTCATTTCAAGAGAACAAGAGCTTACGTACAAGACAATTACCTAGGAGTTGCTTTATGAGTAATTATCTGAGACTTATATAGATGTCTACGTACCATGCATAGTGTTTACTGAATTGGTATTAATGAGATATTATTTGTTTCCTGCAGCTAATGCTCAAAGTGCCCAGCCATGCATGAAGTTGTTTCCTGCTGGTTGATATGCTTTGGATGGATTCTTGAATCGGAACAAAGCTGTGATGATATCTGCACCAAATTTGTGTGAAATAATTAGGTTTGTCAATTCATATATTGAAATGAAATAGAAAAGAGAATTCACTATGTACCCTATATGTAGAATGGGCTCCGTTTCTAGAGTGCTCGATTGAGAAGGATGAAGAGGGAATGAGTGTCCTCCTGGGACACTGTCAGGTTCCCAAGAACCTTCAATGGCTCTATAAGATGCGCCTTCGTCCAGCTGCAGAAGATCAATGATTAATTAATGCAATGACATAGACGTGCTAATTGATAGATTATCTATTTGTTTAATAAAGTAGGTGAGTTCAATGATTAGCAACCTTAGCTTTTAGCTTCTTGTTGACGTCCCCGAGTTGGCGTTCCTGAAAACTCCCAGGAAAAAAATTGTAGGTTTTGAACAAGAAAATGAAAGATAAAGAGCTAGGATCACTGAAATTGCAAGTGCATATACTAGAGAAAAGTAAAAAACAGACTCACAACAAACGGGATATATGAAATTTGCATGTCAAAAAACACAGAATTTCATTGAGGGGAAGAAGTTCCAGAACTCCGTATCTTTCAAATTTTAAGGCTTAAACAGGGTAGCACACTATGTCCATTTCAGATAATACCTAGCACGCAATGAACATAAGAATTTCAAGATGAAACCAGTTATGTACAAACGGTACTTACTTTTCTCCTTAGCTCATTTATTTGGTCCATCATTATCTACGTCTGCAATATGAATATAGAACTTTAGAAACTTGAAAGAACTCTTCTCCATCTTTCAAAGAGTACGAGTTTTCGCTAATTGAAGTGAACCATCAACAGAAACATACATGTTCAGCAGCTTCTAGTGCAAGATGAAATGGTATAAAGATAACATCCGATGCACTTAATTAACGTTCGGTAGAACGTAAATATCCATGCATGTCACAATTGATCCAATCTTTCCTACTACCCCTGAGCTCATTGTCAGACATATTAATCCACTTGTTTCGCTCAAAGGAACATCTCTGATTAACCATCATATTGCAGACCTTAGCAGGAAGCATAATTTCTACAAGCATGAAACAGGTATATATCAAGCTTGGAGTGAAGCTAAAACAGTCATAAACACTCACCAGCCAGTACTCTTTTTATCCTGCATACATATTTCAAGTAAGGGTGGCAATTCGGGTTCCTGAATCGGTTCCGAATCGACTCATATAATAACCGGATCAAAATTGTTCAATTCTAACCCGACCCATTTATTTATATGAATCAAAATTATCAACCCTAACCCAACCTATTTATAACCGGATCAAATTCGGATCGACCCATTTAATAATTAAAAATATTAAAATAAAAATAATAAATATTAAATTTTTAATAATAATATATATAAATTATTAATTATGATATATTTAAAAAGAAAAATATTAATTTTGACAAATTTTATAAATTAAATAAAAATTAGTTAAATTAAGATAAATTAAAATATATATATATACAAATTAAATTCAAATTTTTTACTATTATTTCTAATTATTAAATAATATATATTATATAAATAGTTAAACGGGTTAAACGGATCAATTTCGGGTCAATTCGAACCCGACCCGAATCCGTTTAAAATTTCGGATCATTTTCGCATCGACCCGAAATTGACCCGAATCCGGCTAAGTGTTGATTCGAATCCGACTTTTTCGGGTCGATTTTGGGTCAGATCGAAATTTGCCACCCCTAATTTCAAGATAGAATTGGTATATCCAAAACCATTCGCCCAAGTTCCTTTCAATGCAAATGACAGCAATATACTCCTAAGATCTGTATATGGTGCTACTACACAGAACATCAACTCAAATGGTTTTTCAAGCAAGCGTAAGGGCCACTTCACTTTTCTTTTTCTAGCCTGAGCGAGAGCAGTTTCAAGTTGTCGGTCAAGTTGCTGCAGTTCTTTCCTACTCAATGGTCCAAGATCTTCTCCAAGCAAGTGCCTTATGTTCGAGAAAAAAGTAAGAAGGCTGAGCTGAACGAATAAGATGCCAGTGGCATACATGTTTTTGAATCTCAAAAGTTTAAAATGAATTTTTACCGTGCAGCACTGTATGCAAACAATTACCTTTGAGAACGCTGCAAGCATTCATATTTCGCCTTCAGCTTAGAAACTTCTTGGCACCAGTTCTGCATCAAGAGAAACAAGGAAGTATTAAGAAGGCTAATCGAACGAATTTGGGTATTATAGAAGAAAGGCACATGATCAAGTATATGTCTTACAAGATCAGTCCCCTTACCAATTCAGTATTGTAGTTAGCTAGTGAATGTATTGGGTATAAAACATGCATGTAGGTGTATTTTCTCATTCCCAGATTAGAATGATTTAACATAAAGGGCAGCATTAAATGAAATACTCTCAATCAATTCAGTAATGCTTTGTGTCTTCTCTTCAACTAATTGCTAATGCTTCGACACAAAGGATGGATGAAAAATAGGAGAAGCATATACTACAAGATCAAAAGAAATTTGCTCTAGAAGACAACCTGTGTCTGACGATCTGCAATAGTAGGATCCTGAGATGAGTAATTATAAGTTTGATATCGCTCCAGGGTCTTGCTTGTGCTGTTGAGATAAATATATAAAATTTACTAAGTTAGACAAGGAAAACATGGTACGTTTAATTTTATAAGACCAATGGGAATACAAAAGGAGATGAAGCACGAGCACTAAAAATAGAATAAAAATATTTTTTATTTTAAAAAATTACCAGACACACTTTTAATTTTTTTAGTCAGGAGCTGGGATCTTTTATTTGTAGTTAGAGAAGTACTCTCATAATCCCAAGTGCAGAAAGCCAAAACAGGCTTTTCTTGCTTTGAAATTTCCAGTCATGTACAGCCCACAAATTTGAAGATTTTGATGGTACGTGACCGAGAGGTCGGAGGGCGCGTTTGAAATTGTTTATAAAATAAATTTTTTTAAAAAATAAAAATATGTAATAAAAAATTTTATTACGTAAAATTTTTCTACACTATCTAAATTTTTAAATAAAATTTTTAAATATTTATAAAATATATATTAAAAAATATAAATAAAAAAATTAAAAAAATTAATTTTGGTATGTGCTATCAAACGCAGTCCGAGACTCGTTCTTTAACATTCGGGCCACATACAAGTATTCTGGGTCATGGACTGGTGGTATACCAGCTTTGCTTATTGCTCGTAGAAGTCGTACCATTTTTCACCATAACGCTATGGAGCAAGTTATTTGTAGCAATAATATAAGTTTGAGTCTGAGCTGTGTTGTAGCAAATAACTAAGATTCAATGCATAGTGAACTCTGACCCAGGACACGAATTGATTGTTAACAAAATAGAGTTTTTATAAAAGAAGTACTTTTTATAGATCATTTCAAAAACAAATATTCTTTTATTTTTAATTTTAAAAATGTCTTTTATAATAATTTTATAAAAATTGTAAAGCTTAAAAAAACAATTTTAAAAGTAGAATCGTGGAAGTGTGTTTTAGAAAAGCACTCAAAATATACTCTCAAATATGCCCAAAATCTGATATGAAGACTTAGGCTATTTTTAGTTAATAGCCTAGAAAAAGGACAAGGTGGTAATTTGACAAAAAAATATAGACATTTTAGAATATTTGGTTGGATTACTTGATATAATTTTTAAAAATTTACACAAAAACATATATTTCTATATTTGGTTTGTTAAATGGAAGATAAAATTCAGATTACTTCAAATGAAAGGATTCGGATTACCTAGTGGTATTCTCAGTAATTTATTTGCAAGATTATTTATCTAATATTCAAAATACCCTTTCTCTTGTCTTTCCATTTTTTCTTTTCTTTTCTGACAGCCGCGATCCTTCCCTCCGCGCGTCTGCCCGCAATCTTTTCCCGTTTGCCGTTCTTTCTTCTTCCTCCGGTCACCTTCTCTCCCATCTCCATCTCTCTCTTGATGAACAGCTACCACCTCTTTTTTTTTTTTTTTGAGCTTTCTATGATAAGCATCTTTTCTTATTAAAATAAACATGGTGTGTGAACAGTAGAGATGTAGGGATGTTTGGTCTGTGCATTTTGCTACTTCTTTTATGTTGTTTTCAATTTTTCATTTTTCGAAAAACTTCTATAATATTTTATTTTGTACAATTTGGGAACTGGGAAGGTATAAGCAAATTATAGATCATATAATTATTATATCTATAATTTTTCTTTATGCTAGAAAAAAATAAGTTCGTTTTTAAAAGGAAAAAAAGCTCATTATTTTCAGCTTTATTTTTTAAACAATCTCAAATAACCGCATAGTCTCCTTTGGAATATTCAACACTAATCACCAAAACGTTTCCGTAATTATAAAAATGAAATCTTTAAAGCGAAACCTCATATCAAGTCCTTCAGAACTAGCCCTAATAAATCTCATGCGGCCATGTTATACATCGTTCACGCACATGTTATTACCCTCTACTATGCAGCAATTCACACAACGATCCAAATGTTAAACAGATTCAACATTCATTTGCTTATTCTGGAACAGGTGCTAGCTAACATATGCAAAGAAACACATACAGGCAGTCTCTTTTTTTTTTTTTCTTATTCTTCTTCTTTTTGCATTGATCCATATATGCGGTTGTTGATCATGAGGTAGGCTATATATAGAGGCTTTTAGATACGAAGAGAATGTTTTACAGGCCAAGGAATAATATGTTAACCATTTGCTTTAATGGACTGCAGTCGCCCAATCCCTGGAGTCCCAATATGTAGTTCAGTTTCAACATCCATATGTTGATTTTCTTGATCATTTTCGGTAGATTCCCTTGGAGCTTCTAAGGACTGCGTTCCCTCTTTGCACTTCCCGTGAAATAACTAATTTAGTTGATTTATGAGCAGAGAAAAGGAATTTAAAATGGAAAAGAAAAAGATATATATACCTGTTCACGCAATAAGACATTCTCATCCTGCAAGACCGTCCCCTACAATTTCAACAAAAACTTATACTCCATTAGCTCACATGGAGTTCACAATGTATTTGTTACATCTATGTCCACAGAACATTCAGCATACCTTCTCTTTAAGAAGTTTTATCTGTTCCAAAAGCAATTGATGCTGAGAGAATGATTGAAGAATTCATTGTTGTCATATATAACAATTGTTTTCTAATCATTAATTTTTGTGAGATAAAATTATTTATACCGAAAGTACCTTACTTCCTCTGATGCTACTAAGACTTTGTTCTAGCTGAACCTCTAATTCATTCAGCTCTTCAACGGTACACAACTCCAAATTCTGGCCCAAAAGCTTCCTGCAATGAATAACTTCATCACAGATACTACATGTTTTAAGAAACATCTTCGAACAAGGAGTGTTATGCTTACCACCTTCTGGAATCTTCTAGAACTTCAATCTTCCTAGAGGTGCTTGCTGCATCGATCTTAAGAGCCTGATATAGGATAGTGAATAGAATCATGATGTCAAGATCACATAGGCCAGAAAAATTAATACGAATAGCTTGCAATATGTCTCCATAAATTTATGAGACAAAATGTCTCCCATAAATTGTGTGGTAGCCATCACAATTTAATTACTGTAGTTTCCATATTGCAATAACATGTCGAGACTGCATCCCACAAGCTTAAAAGGGGGCTCTTTTACTCATATGACAATCAATAGAAGGTGCTGAAGAAGTATTGTTTACCTTATCTAAGATGATTGACTTTCTTTACAATCAAGTAGCTCACCGTTATCATGGATACAATATAAACATATTTAGCAAGTTGTTTTGCTAGTTATAGGAGTATCTTTATTTGCTTAAGGTATTGTTATTAATTAAAGATTAAATGAGAGTTGTTATGCCCCAAAGGATATCCTTTTAGAAACTTCCTAGTCTTTTTTTAAGGAAAAGCACCATACCAAGGGACTCAATAAAGGAGTAATGTGAATAACTAGGCGTTTGCAAATTTTACCTGGACTATTTGGTCAATTCCCTTATTGTTAGTGCTGATGTCCTTCGTGTGCGCCTTGTAACGATTAGTCGTGTTCTCCATGCTAAGTGAATGACCAAGACATTAGCAACTTACAAAAGTTTGAATTTATGACCATAAATCAAGTTAAACTTAATTGAAGCTTCTAAGACGAGGTCTCTTACAACATGATAATTGTAAGACAGGTTTTAACCACAGAGCATATTGCGCTAGAATGCTAAACTTTGTGCAAACGTCTTCTCCACTTTCGTTTTTAGATGGTAATTAATGAGTGTTCAGTCATTAAACCAGACTGAAGACATGGTACAATAATCTTCATCTAGTGTCTACACCTGATGTTATTGACTCAAAAACCTAATAATTTAGATATAGGTATATTGAAATATTGGTATTTACGTCCAGGAATAAGTTTAAAAGTCATGAACACTAAAGTGTATACGAACTGAATTTGTCTGCTACAGTCAAGTTATTGGAAGTCGGGGACGGAATGAGAACAGTTAAATACTTAGTGGAAGTTAGGAAGTCAGTTGCGTCATGGCAAATGAATTCAACTAGCTTTCGGTCTATACACTTAGATTCAGTTTTCAATTTATCTCCGAAATCTGAAGTGTCTGTTCAGGAAAGGTTATCAAGTTGCTTTCTTCAGACTCATGACCATCTTATCTCAATGAAAAGATTTTGGCAAAACTCCTTCTCTTTCCATTGATAACAACAAATATAGAAAGCCCACGTCTGTTTGGTTTGTCGATTATGAAATTTCCAATTTCTTTCTTTAAAGAGACCGAATCTTCAGTCATTATCCCCACTAAGAGCATTTAGAAGGAATTAGTAATTATTCCTTTATATTTGTAATTTGTATACTGTAAATGCTTATTTGAAAAGGAGCTTTTCGAAAAAGAAGAGTATTTTGAGAATTTTTAAAAAATGAGCCTTTTTTTTACTTCAAAAAAATAATAAAAATTACTAATAAGAAGATTTCACGACGTTAATTTTTCGGCATTTTAAAAATTTTTTTAAAAATTCTGTAGAACATTTTAGAAGCTTTATTGAGAAAATTGAAATAAAAAGTTGGGGTAAAAAAGCTCCCCCAAACATGCCCACAAACACTAAGTAATATCCTTATGTTGAAAGTAAAATAGATGAGTTTATTGTTAAGTCAAGTCATGCTATACTTATAATTATCATAAAACTACAGCATCATACTTGCACTAAGGAGTTTTAACTGAGCTTTTCCTATTTCTGCACACTTCAAAATGTGTAGTTACAGTGAAACTAGTAAGAACAAAATCCTATATGGTTGTATACCAAACCTTAAGTAAGAATTTTCACTAGTACATTCTTAGATTGATCATGAGCCGCTTGTTAATAAAATTGCATCTCATCTGGACCATTTGTCTTGACTCTAAGGATTAAACGTACAATATCAATTACCGTGCATTTTATGTTTTTTAAGAAGACACGCTCAATTTTTCAAATAAGCACTTTTACCAAACATAATTAAAATGCAGCATGTGAAAGTTGTCTTTAGATAGATAACATTTTGGCTCTTTCCGTAAAAGTTTGTAGCGGTCACATAATTCATCATGATGTCATATTAAGTTTATCAATGCGATGTACTACTCAAAGGAAAACGTTTTTCCCTTTTATTGGTTTGTTTTTTTCTCTTCTTCTAAATACAGAATTCTACCACGTATTAACCAAGCAAAATGCTTCACAAGATAATTTTAGACATAATTAATTAGTTATAGTAATACTCTAAACATGATGAATGGATTACAACTTCATGCTTAATTATATGCAATAATCACCTTAACCACCTGGCTGATAGCAAATTATATGAAATTAAGAAAGCTATCTGATTTAAGCCTAACATCCAGAACGCAAACGCTGCAGAATACCATCATTGATAATGCAAGGACGAAAGATTTTGAATAACCACAAACTTTGGCTGAGACCTCGTTGTAAGTTCTGAAAGCTTCACAAATAAATAGAGCATATATATAACTATATAGTGTGCTATTCTTAACAGAAGTGCAGTTTGTTGGTTACCCCGAAAGAGTAGAAAGCATGTTTACTACGTTTCATCCAATATTTCTGCTTACTTCGGAAGTAGATGTAAATTAATTATATATCCTAACATAAGTAATTTTGAGAAGATAAGAACCATAAACCAGTCTTGCGGGTGAAAGTAACAAAGTTTTTGTGGTGAACAAATACGAAAGCTTTTGTCAAAACATGGTGCACTGTGAAATGAGATCTACGTACAGCCAGTATTAATAGCTTGTGTACATATGTTTCTGCACACATCTCATCAGTAGGCTATGTGCTAAAATGGCTTCTTAAAATACTGAGGAATCTCGTCAATGTAAGAAGCAGTGTGAAGCATGGACGGCATTAACTCTCAATGAGAGAGAAAAGCTATGGAGATAAAGTATATGGAAGCTTTTGAAGCACATACTGATTCTTCTTTCAGGAAGACATTACCGGTAAAGAGCTATCAACTAGCTCGGAGAAGAATTAATACTGAACAATATCTATACTGGATTTCCTTCGCATCAAGTATAAAAACAGTCAAGCTCTAACCTTTGATGCTTAATTAACTAGTTCTGAAGAACAGGAATATTTATAAACCTGGAAGTTGTGCTGCAGCAGATTAGAATCGATAGAAATTGAAGTAGTCAGGTAACGGAAACCAAGTGGATCACAGCAACATGAGGAGTGAGTGCTCCTCAATTATCAGAACCAAAATTTGAAAAAAGAAAGAAAGAAAAAGATCTATTTTTCACAAATTAGTTCATATCGGACGTTTCTGGAGCTCGTGTGTGTGTGTGTGTGTGTGTGAGAGAGAGAGAGAGAGAAGGAGGAGCTAGGAATGGATCACCTGGAGCTGGAGAACTCATAGAGTTTGCCTCGAGGAGAGAAGACTATAAGAGCAACTTCAGCATCACAAAGAACGGAGAGCTCAAAGGCTTTCTTCAGCAAACCGTTGCGGCGCTTCGAGAAGGTCACCTGCCTGCTTGTAGCGTTCTCTATTCTCCTCATCTCCGTCTTCCCCCTCACCATCTTACCTTAGATTTGATATCCCTATATAACAAATCCAGAAAAGATAAGACACACAAAAATGAATGAGATCAAGAGATCAGTAGCTAGACCCAAAATGAAGAACACTTCAAGAGTCTAACCTATAAGGTTTAGAGGTGGATCTCTATTAGATCTCCAGCTATGGAAACAATTAAGGAAAAAGTCCAAGGTTTGCTTGCTTCAAAGGTTATACTTTTTATCGGATGCGGCCCTTCTGTTCTGAGGTGGGCATGTTTATGTTTTGTGGAAGGAGAAAAACAAGAGAAAGAAAAGAAAAAAAGAAGGTAAAGAGAAACCTTTGGTTTAGGCAAAAAATGGCAAAAGACCAGATCCACGCGGAAAATAAAGTCTCGGGTCACCCTTTCCTTATTCGTGAAACCTGACCAAACCCAAAATTATCCCAAATCAGCAGACGACATCAGCACCACCAAGACCACCTCTCCGATCTTCATCATCTTCAACTTCTTTCTTTCTTTATTTAAAACAACAAAAATCAGTAGTATTAGGGACGCTTTGTCACTGTGTTTTAATTCCCTATCATTCTAATAAATATTTTATTGTTTAAATAAAATTTTAAAAATTTTATAATTGTTTTTTAAATTTAAAAATCATAAAACAAATTTATTCTTTTTTAAAAATTTAAAAATACAAAACATTAGAAATTATAGTTGTATATATAATTTTAGATTAAAAATCATTTTCTTAATTTTTTTAATATTTATCATTTCCAAAAAATTTTAATTTTACAGGTACAGTCCTATTAGTTTAACTCTAATTAGTTGTATTAGTTTTTCCCATTTGTTGAAAAACTGAATGAACAGCGCTGGTGGGTACGAATAGTTGGGTCCCACTAGTACGAGGATCTGGGACGTGAATGGACGTCCGTACAATAACCCCACTGAGAAATCGACACGTTTGTTTGTGGATATCTAAAAAAATTTTCCTACGGTTTAACGCCGCCTGACCAATTCTGTCATAGCACCGCCGCGTGCCCCACGCCCGTCCTTCTCTGTTCTTCTCTTCCATCTTCTGCTCTGCCATGACACGCAAACAAAACCCTACTTTAGTCATTCTGCTCCATGCTGCCAGAGAATGAAATTTAAAGTTTTGTCCTTTATTTTTAACCTGTACAAAAGTTTGGTTCTGCTTTTGAACCTCTGTTCTTATAGGGTTAATCTCGAAATTACTCGTGTGGGTTAATCCTGCTAACTCTTAAAAACATACAGTTTCATGATAAAATTAAGTAGAATTTCTAATTCATATTTGTAATTTTTTTATGTAATAGTCGTATTTAATTCCTTATTTTCTAAACACAAAAATAGTTTGACTTTGAAAGAGAAAAAAAAGCATTAATACGATATCCTTTATTCATATGTAATTTCTTATTTATTCATTTGATTCATTTATGTTTTTAATCTATGTGTTCGTAATAAAGACATAACACTAAAACTATATTTTTAATCCAATACATTTAATTACATTCAAAAGAACACAACACAATTTTAATTCACCATTTTCGTACCGAACTAACTTAATTTTCTCAAATGTGTTCTTTTGTAAAGAAGAACTTAAATCTCTTCTATAAACTTAACTAATTCCACTAATCCGAAAGAAGAGTTAACCTAATTAATAGCAAAATAGCGTAGCCTAAGGGAGTTGGTGGAGAGTGAGCGAGTGAAAAGAGCAGTCCAACGCCCTACTTAGCAACTACTTAATAATAATATGTAGTTGTAGTTGGGTTTTAAGGTTTCAAAAATGTCAATTACTATTATTAAAGGGACCACCGACAATTATAATCTATATGACCACAGACAAAGAAAACTAGGGTTGATGAATGAACGAACTGGTTTCTTTCTATCTTTTCCAGAAATGGGAATAGCATTATTTACATTCAGAACAAAGCCAAGTTTGAGTTGGGAAAGAAGAAGGTACGTGAAATGGCTAAAAGAAAATAATTAATGTACTATTTAAATTTTCTTTTAATTTTAAGATTTCTTTTCAATCAATTAAGTGGTTGACGGTGATGCTTTCTTCTTCTTCTTCATCCACTGATCAAGTTTTCAACGAGCAAAAAGTGTACAACTTTATAATGGGTTTCTTGATTTGTAGGGTAAAGAAAGTTGATCTTAGGTTTAAAAGTGAAGGAGTTAATTTGTTTTAATAAAATGAAAAGAGACAGTTTTGTTTGGTGAGGGGGAACTTTGAGTAGTGGGTTTAGTACGATCGGTTCATTGAGGAATAAAACGCTTCAACCAATTCGGTTAGAGTGCCAAGGACAGAGACGAAAGAGAAGAAGCAATTAAGTTAATTCTATTGGTTGATAATACAGAGCTTTATGTGCCACTTTCATTAAAAATAAAAAGTGATGAAAAAATTTGTAGTTTATGATTAATGTTGATTATTTATCTCTTCAGTGATTATCTTGAGAATGAATTAATTGAACGTATATTGTATTGATTTGTTTTGATGAGTTTACAAGTAATTACCCATATGTGCTTCCATAATTTTTCAGAAAGATGGAAGAATCAGTAAACTAAAAATTAAACAAATTAGTGAAATTCCAAAATTATAAGTAAGACTTTTGATTTTGATACAAGTTCTTAAAGTAATTTCTTTATCCGCAATTTGAGTATCTCCCTTAAAGTTAAAAGTTATCACAAAATGATGTAGCTATTCAGAATCATTCATAAATAATTTATAAAATCAAGAAATTATTAGAAATGGTATATGAAAACGTTATGACTCGTTTGAATTGGAAGAAAATGTCGATATTCTTTTGGAGATGGCCGTAGTACGTGATGCAAATTGACCTCATATTTTTAAGCAAATGCGAAAAGTTGAAAAGTTACTGGATTAACATGGTACTAGTTTTGTTTCTTGAGCTAGAGAATGCACTGCTTAGAAGTAGGAGAGACCAATCTTGCTAGGATTAGGTTTGGGCTAAGTTTTCAATTGCTCAAAGTCCAGTTAACAGATAACTGGGCTTATATGTGTATTTCTAATACAAACACCTGACAGGAAAAAGCATTCGCTTTGTTTAGTGGGCTCCCTAGGATTTTAGAAAAAATTATTTACTTCCGAAACAAGCAATTAAATTTATCGCTAATTTGGTGTTAAATGGGTGCGTTTGGCATCCCATTTGAAGAGCCGTTTTTTATTTTTTTTATTTCATATTTTTCAATACATATTTTATAAATATTTAAAAAATTTATTTAAAATTTTAGATAGTTTAGAAAAATTTTACATAAGATCTTTTTATTACATATATTTATTATTTTTTTGAAAAAAAAAAAAATAAAATTTATTTTTTAAAAAAATAAAAATATTTTTATTTTAAAAAAACTTTATTTCATAAATAATTACAAACGCACTTAAAATTTTTTCAACTCCCGTTGTTGCACTGCATCCACGTACGGAGCATGGCAACATAGGACTAGCAGCTGTTTATGACATTGATATAGCTTACCGATAATTAACTAGTAATCAAACTATTCAATTTCAATTCCATAATGAAAAGGAAAAATCCATCAAAATTATTTTTATCCTCAACTAATGCCTCACATCCCAACTTTTTCTAACTCGTCATTTTTACGAGTAGTTTCTTTTTCCTTATTTTATGGAGGGGTCTTAAATTTGCAAGTTATTGCCATACATCTTAAAAATGATAGCCGCAAATAGATTTAAAAGTCGTCTGAAATTATTTAAAATAAAATATTTGTAGTGAGAAACTATTTTTAAATGTTTTGAATAAAAAATATATTACTTCTTAATTTGGATATAATAATTTTATTATATATAAGTTTTTAATATTTTCTATAAAATTCTAAATTACTTTAAAAGTTAAAAAAAAACAAAATAAAATATTTTAACAATGCCAAACAAAAAACCTTAATGTGCTAATGATTACACACAAGCTCATCATAAAATTAATTTCATAATCTAAGCTTGCAGCCTTGGACATAAGAGTGGCAATTACGGTTGCTAAATCAATTTCGGATTAATCTATTTCATAATTGGATCAAATTTGTTCAACTTTATCTAATCTATAAATTTATATGGATTAAAATTATCAATCATAATCCAGCCTATTTAATAATCAGATCAAATTCGGCTTGACCTATTTAATAATTAAAACTATTAATTTTTAATTTTGTACTTTTAAATTTGAGTGAAATTATAAAATTAGTTAGAATAAATGTGCACGATGTTCTTGGTTAAAATATGATGAGCGCCCGTCAAAATGAGCATTTCTTAATATCTTTATCGATCATTAAAATATTCTAAAACAATTTTATTTTTATCTCTTAAAAATAAACGATAACAGTTAAAATTTTATGATTAAATATATAGTAATATTATCGATAAAAATTTTGATAAATATAACTAGCTAACTAAATTTTAATTAACATATTTTTACAAATTTTAAATTCGTCATTAAAAAAATACTTACACAGTAATACTTTCAATATATTATGATTTTCATCTCGCACTATTTTATTAAAATATAAAAATAAATAATTAATTAATAAATATAATTTAATAATTTAGTATTTTGATGAAAATGCATATATTATGTGCACTATACTCAAAAGTCCAAAGTCTATTCCGAACTTTTGTTAGCTCATTTTTTAGATCCTTCAAATGATGAAAAAGTATCCATACCATATGATATGATGGAGCTGGTTGTCCACTCGATATAGTTGCTGGCTCACTGGAAGCTTGCTGTACAGTGGGTAAATAAATTCTAAATCTCGATTGATTGTACGTTAGGTCGACGTTAGTGAATTTTACTTACGGTATCAAATAATATCGACATAAATATCGCGGTGCCGAAACACATAAAAATTTTTAGTGTTGCTGATAGATTTGCAATTCTTAACAGTTTATATTAATTTGTTTAAATTATATTATACTAACTATTCGATGCAAGATACAATTAACGTTCAGTCACTCGTCAATAACTTTCTAGTCAATTGACAGCTAATTGATCATTTATTGTTTTTTACCATAACTCAATTCACCTAATTTGAGTTGATATTCAACAAATTTCTCTTACAATAATTTATAAATTACTATTATCGATTATTTTTTGTTATTAAAATTTTATCATACTGTAAGAACAAATTTAAAAAAAGTTGTCCTTCAAAATATAGCAATTCGAATTGATAGATTAATTTTGAATTAATCCGAATCAATCTATTAAATAATTGAGTTAAAATTATTCAATCATAACACAATTTATATATTCATACATGTAAAATTTTTTAATCCTAATTGAATTTAATAGATTAATTTTGGATTAGAATTTTAAATTGAATCATATATTGTCAATCTAATTAGGACAGCATAAAAATGATTCGTAAATAACAAGTGCTATTTTGTTGGTTACACGATATTTAAAGAACAAATTTCTTTCGGTGAAAGGTTAATTTGACCACTTTTTGTAAGGCTCAAATAGCACGAATGGTCACTGAATCTCTCCGCTTTTCACACTTTTCGACATTCGTATATTAGCATGGTCGGACTTTTCTTCGCCACATCAGCAAATATTCTCATTTTATCTGATTCTGAGGGACGTTTAAATTTGTTAGTTCTCTTAAATAAAATAATAATATAAACTTTTAAAAATATATTTATATTATTATTTTTTTATATGTTTTAAAATACATAATTATAATATTTTTTCAAATTTTATAAAATCTAATAACAGTTTTGTTTAAAATAATAACTAGTTAAACATTGCCAAACGTTCTCTCACATCTAACTCTCAATTCAGATTACAAAATTTAAAGGAGATCGAAGTATTTACCACCGATTCCGGATCTCGCATGAACAGAGAAAAAATTAAAAGAAAAAGAAAAACACTTAATTTCTAAAAATAAAAGATAAATTTATTATATTTAAATGAATTTTATTTTTTATTAAAAATAATAATAAATAAAATTTTACTACCTAAAATTATTTATATCTTATAAAATTTTAAATAAATTCTGTAAAATTATTTAAAATATATATTAAAATATTAAAAATTATTTTTCATAAAAATATTATTAAAAAGCCCTATAAAATAATGTGGAAGGCGAGTGCTCCATCGTACCTATGATTCTTCAATTTCGTTGTGCGCCTGCAAGCCCAAAATGAACGAATCAATTAAAAATCTGTATACATTGATGCCCCCACGTACCACACCACACCAAACCACACAACGGAAGGATTTGAGGATACTTATAATATTATTTTTTTAATTTTTAATAAAACTTTAAATATATATATATATATATATATATATATATATATATATATATATATTATATTAAAAAAAGTAAATTCTTTTTTTGAAAACTCTAAATTAAACTTTATTTAAAAATTATGTTAAACAACTCAGACTTCTTACACAATGCCATTAATTATGAAATATTTAAAAATACTTATATAATAACATCTTCAAATATTTTAAAAATTATCAAAAAATAAATTTTTTTTTAATATTATTTAATTATCTAAAAATTTTATAAAATATTATAAAAAAATTTATTAAATAT
The DNA here is from genome assembly GCA_019914995.1 of Acanthochlamys bracteata. NCBI lineage: Eukaryota > Viridiplantae > Streptophyta > Magnoliopsida > Pandanales > Velloziaceae > Acanthochlamys > Acanthochlamys bracteata. The sequence goes on along the minus strand of CM034126.1, from coordinate 11,174,794 downwards.
GAAATAAAAAATTAAAATAAAAAAGTATTATAATGCATTACCAAACGGTGCCTTAATCCATCTGCATTCCACAATAGAATTCAATTCAGTTCATTTGATTCAAGAGTATTATTGATCTCTGCTTCACTTTCAAGCAGAACCACTGGTTCTCTTCTCTCTTGATAATCTCAAATCTTATCCCCTTCCTAACCAAATTCATTCATTCATGTTCTTTGTATATATGTGCGCACAATAGAAGAACAACAAGCAATGATGTTCATAGTATCAACAAATTTTTCTTATGTTAGCTTCTAAAGCAAAAGTTTCATTTTTCTTTTCTTGGTTAGAGCAGTGCTATGAGAATTTAAAACACTTCAAAGATCTCTTTCAACAATAAAAAAGCAATATCTTAATCAATTCTCTCACGTCTTCATTGAAACTAATATTACTTACAGAATATATGATAGTTGGAATCAAGAACCTAGCTGAAATATTGAAGTTCAGAGGATTTGCAATGATCTTTTGAGAAAAAATTCTTTGAATAGTACTCCGTTAGTTTAGACAATATTTGGCTTTGCTTTCTTAGTATTTTTATTTCAATTTTTTATTTTATATTTTTTAATAAAATTTATATATTATTTTATAAAATTTATTTAAAATTTTAAAATTATAAAAACATTTCTCATAAAATCTTATTATTGATAATTTTATTATTTTTCGAAAATTATTATTTTTAAAAAATATTTTTTAGAAAATTAATCTCAAACGTTACCTTAATAGGACTTCTCATATTACTAATATGAGAAGCAAACCTTGTACGAAATATACATAACTATGATAATTATTTTATAGGACAGAATAGAGACACCTTTATCTATTAGGGCATCCTTTATTTAAAATGCTTTGAATACAATTGAAAATCTATGACACGAGTCAGTGTAAAAATAATATTATTTTTTAATTTTTTAATAAATAGATATACTTTATATATATATATATATATATATATATATATATATATATATATATATATTATATTAAAAAAGTAAATTCTTTTTTGAAAACTCTAAATTAAACTTTATTTAAAAATTATGTTAAACAACTCAGACTTCTTACACAATGCCATTAATTATGAAATATTTAAAAATACTTATATAATAACATCTTCAAATATTTTAAAAATTATCAAAAAATAAATTTTTTTTTAATATTATTTAATTATCTAAAAATTTTATAAAATATTATAAAAAAATTTATTAAATATGAAATAAAAAATTAAAATAAAAAAGTATTATAATGCATTACCAAACGGTGCCTTAATCCATCTGCATTCCACAATAGAATTCAATTCAGTTCATTTGATTCAAGAGTATTATTGATCTCTGCTTCACTTTCAAGCAGAACCACTGGTTCTCTTCTCTCTTGATAATCTCAAATCTTATCCCCTTCCTAACCAAATTCATTCATTCATGTTCTTTGTATATATGTGCGCACAATAGAAGAACAACAAGCAATGATGTTCATAGTATCAACAAATTTTTCTTATGTTAGCTTCTAAAGCAAAAGTTTCATTTTTCTTTTCTTGGTTAGAGCAGTGCTATGAGAATTTAAAACACTTCAAAGATCTCTTTCAACAATAAAAAAGCAATATCTTAATCAATTCTCTCACGTCTTCATTGAAACTAATATTACTTACAGAATATATGATAGTTGGAATCAAGAACCTAGCTGAAATATTGAAGTTCAGAGGATTTGCAATGATCTTTTGAGAAAAAATTCTTTGAATAGTACTCCGTTAGTTTAGACAATATTTGGCTTTGCTTTCTTAGTATTTTTATTTCAATTTTTTATTTTATATTTTTTAATAAAATTTATATATTATTTTATAAAATTTATTTAAAATTTTAAAATTATAAAAACATTTCTCATAAAATCTTATTATTGATAATTTTATTATTTTTCGAAAATTATTATTTTTAAAAAATATTTTTTAGAAAATTAATCTCAAACGTTACCTTAATAGGACTTCTCATATTACTAATATGAGAAGCAAACCTTGTACGAAATATACATAACTATGATAATTATTTTATAGGACAGAATAGAGACACCTTTATCTATTAGGGCATCCTTTATTTAAAATGCTTTGAATACAATTGAAAATCTATGACACGAGTCAGTGTAAAAAAAAATTATTTCAATTAGAATATAAATTAATTTCTATCTAATTCTTTTATCAACAAATAATAATATTTTTAGTTTTTTTTAATCAAAATAAAAATGAAGGTCGATTCAATTAAAATTATTTTATAAAAATTTGATTCATAATTTTTTATATTTAATGATGAAAATTAAATTCAGAACATTTTAAATAATTCCTCTATCTCATACGATACAAAAAAAGATAAAGAAAAACATTGGGGAAAAAGATCAAGCAACAACTGCCAATTAACGACACTACAAACCAGGTAATTACAGTGACACGCATTGTGCAGGAGTTCAAAAATAAACAAAAAATAATAAAAAGACACTTCCATTAATCAACCAACTGTCACGCAGTCGGCGTTTCGTGTGGACCAACACAAGCAAACACCTACTACATCTCTACAAATTCTTTTCTTTTCACGAATCTACCGGTCATCAACAACCAAACATTGCACAAAAATAAATATTTATCAAAGCGATCACTGCGATACTAACAATCATCGTGTCAATCACAACACTGCTACTAACACAACAATAATCATGTTTCTTATACATCCAATTACCATCAAGTGATAACCAAAAAAGAGGAATAATCATAATTATTAATAAACACTATTCTTACAAGTTACAAACAACTAAAGAGTAATTAATTATTATTGATTCTCTGGTTAATGCCAAGCAGAAGCGACAGTGATACACCGACCGTTCCAGCCGAGCCAAACCGCGTCCGACTCGTCCTTCAAAAAGAAACCCGTTTGGTTTTGGGCAGAACGGATCGAATCGAGCCGATTCTTGACAGGATCGATAACCGCTTGGCCGAGTGGGATCGATTTGAACCCAGCCATGCTCATGCGGGCTCGCCACTTCCCGAACACTTCACAGCGCTCCACTCGTTCAGCGCCCTCTCGTCCGACCGAGTTAGCTGCTTTCCGGCCAAGACAAGCCTCTACTGTTGTGCGCTCTCTGTTGTCACGTGGAGCAACGCCGTCCAGAGACTCGAGAATTCCGCCGTAATGTGCGCAAGCTTCTGCGGCGCGTCCGGCAAGAGATGCCGTGTTTGTGTTCAATTCTTGCTCGGCTAGCGTGACTATTGTTGGACTCATAGCTTTCACTCTTCTCAGCAAGTCGTCTCGTGGATTTGCCGGCGAGACGCTCTCGTCGGCGACGCGGGAGAGAATGAAGGCGAAGTTCACAGCTAAAGCTTCCCCCTGTTCGCACTCGAGTGAAACTCGGTCGAGTTCTGACGGAAGAAGGGGAACGATGTTGAACAGGAGCCCAACGCCGACTCTCTCAGCTAAAGCTGCAAGCTTTTCTCCGACGGTTTTGAGGTAACCGGCCCCACCACCGCCGGAGTTGTAGGTATTGAAAGGGAAGGACGGATCGCAGACTGCAGTGATATGCAGCGATGGAGGGCGGCGGTGACGGTACTGATCGGCGATGGCGTGGACGAGGGAGGCGAACTGCGCACCACTACGGACATCGAAGTCGATCACGTGGATTCTTGGGTAATCTTTGCAGGCGTCGAGGATCGCGAGGTTTGCGGCAGAGAGAGCGAGCTTAAACGGCGGCGAGCTGTCAAGGACGACTTGGGTAGCTGCGAAATGTTCCCTCGTGCAGAGCTCCGGTGCGGGGTGGGGACCCGGAGGAGATGAACTCATGCGGCACAGCAGCGCCCCAACCATGTAAGTTGTCAACCTCTGCTCTGGATCGCCGCGTGGGTTCGCCGCCCGTTTCAAAACTGCTATGTTTGCCGCAGCTAATTCCATGTTGCCTTCGGCGATTGCGGCGGCAGTGTCGATAATAAGCTGCCTGCTTGAAGACGGCGACGATGAAGGAGGACACGACGCTGTTGAGGACGAAGAGGAAGACGACGAAGTCGTAGGCGAAGGAGATACAGGATTTTGAATCTGAGAGTTTGTCGAAGGCTGCAGCGACGGAGCAGCGGCTGCAGACGGTGGAGGAGGGGAGAGGAGCTGCTGCATCTCGTCGGTCCAGTCGGTATGTGTCGCTGTTACGACGGATCCAACGGAAGCGGTTGGCTCGTTTTCTTCTTCGTCATCGAGCAATTGCTTCTCCAACTCCAACAACCGGCTCTGCATAGCCGCCGAAGAATTCTTCGCCGGCAAAGAGAACGAAATATCCCCAGAAGGCCTACCTCCCATCTGCTGCGAAGGCGCAAAACCAAAACTTTGGGAGAAAGACAGCGTCGACGAAGAAGTAGAAGACTGAGCGATCTCCGGAGAGAAAACAGAAAGATCGATCGGAGAAAGAGTAGAGATGGGAGAAGATTGTAAAGTTTTCTGCTTTACTGATCTCAGAAACAACGCCTGTTGTAGTTGCTGCTGCCATTCCGTCTCCGTTACCGAACGCTTCAGTCCAACACCACCGCTACCGTTACCGACGTAAAGCTGCGGCGATCCACCGGAACCCATGTAACCCAGTGCGCTATAATAATCTCGTCCGGGATACCCTGACGCCATGCCTTACAATCTGCAGCACAAAGATCCAACAGCGCTAGCTACGGAACAATAACAAGAAAAAGAATCTAACAACACTCCATGATCTTTTCACCACCGAAGGCTAAGAAAACGGTGCTCTACACGAAAAGAAACGAAAGACTCCAACTTTCTTCTCCTTTTCTTTTGCTCTCTCTATCTAATAATCTCATTCTTGCTGTAACAATAAATTACATAAAATAATTGTTCTTTTTTTCTCTCATTCTTTATATGCTTGCTGCAGTAATAATAATAAATGTAACGATTGACAGAAACAATAAAAAATAGATTTGCAATTAGAATCCGAAAAAATATGAACATTATCTTCTATCCAACGTCTCCGATAATTAATTTGAATCAAATAAGTAAAATTTAGAACATATTTTATACTTTATTTATAATAAATTAATTTATTACATAAATGAGACTATTTGATGGGATAAAAGAATGTGATGTAAACTATTCCTAGAAAATGTAAAAACACGAAACTTTTTAATGTTTACCTCAACAAATTAAAACAGAAGGAGAAGTGGAAACCGGCTGCAGCGTGGCGAGAATTCCAGAAATACCCCGAGAATGTAAAGCGGAAGATGTGGCAGATTGAGTTGGAAGTGGGAGTGTTTGGTATTGCTTATGAAATAGAATTTTTATAAAATGAAAAGTATTTTTATTTTTTTTAAAAAATAAATTCTATTTTTTTTATTTTTAAAAAAATAATAAATATATGTAATAAAAAAATTTCATTTCGTAGAATTTTTTTACACTTTCTAAATTTTTAAATAAATTTTTTATATATTTATAAAATATATATTAAAAAATATAAAATAGAGAGAAAAATTAGGTTAAAAAAAAAGCAAAACCAAACACTCCCGAGAGTAACATATTAATAAAAGAAGTAGAAAGAAGGAAGGTGGAAAGGTTGCGTGAATGAGGGGATGTTTGGAATATTTTTAAAAATAAAGTTATTTTAAATAAAAACTTTTATTTTTTTGACTTTTAAAAATAATAAAAATAATATTTTATTATACAAAAATTTTTAAATATTTAAATTTTAAATAAATTTTTTAAAACACATATAAAATATATATTAAAAAATTAAATAATTGATTTTAAAATAAATAATACGAAACGCAACTTGAACGGGTGACGTGGAATTCGGTTAAGAAGGATCCACTCAACCACCACGCCGACTCAGTCGAGAGAGAAAGAATGCGAGAATGACTTGCACGTGGCGGTTGAGTGTAGAGAAAAACGAGAATGTGCTCATGGTTTGTGTGTTTGTTTGTTTGGTTTTTTTTTTCTCACCTTGTTGAGTTGGGACTTGGGAGAACCTACGGTTTGTTATGGGTTTTGGAGCGGGCGTTTTCAGAGAGTAGTTCGGAAGTAGGCTGCTTTTGTGCAATTTGCACTAGAGGATACAGCTGCTTTTGTTCGGCTGCAATAATAACTATTTATAAGGCGCATTTAAATGATCACCGAATTACTTTCTACAGATTTTAAGTTTACTAATTTATGTATTCCAATTTTTATTCAGAATTTTAAATTTTCACACCAAAATTTTCTAACTACATTTTACTTCACTTTTATTTATATATTCCAACTATCGCTCTTAATTTTTTTAAATTATATTTCATACTCAATTTTACTTTTTTAAACTATTAGTTTCATAAAATTCACATTAAAATAATTACAAATTTTGTCACAAAAAGATAGAAAATATTATTGTCTTTCAAATTAAAAATAATAATCAAAATATTATAGCACTTTTTGTTAAATGATAAAAACTACGACTTAGTGATTTTGTTTCACATCAAGCAATACACAAAATAATTATGTCGATATTTTCATATACACTGATCTTAATGTCACACTTAATTTGTCTTCTAATTTCAATAGAATTCAGTATTTTTGAAATTGTAAGTGATACACTAGAATCCGCAGATTGTAGCAGATACCATTTTTCTTTCTTTGTTTTCCTTTTAAAAAAAGGAAATCATAAGATTCAAATTTTAAATCCAGAATCTCAAATCACGTAATTCTAATCTAACTTGTACCTAATCGTACTGACTAAAGATCAGTGTGGATTCAAGTGCAATCTGTTGAGCTGCCTCGTTTGTCTAATCAGTGCTTACTTAAGGCTCAGTTAGGGACCAATGGCGCTGACTCACGGCATCATAATTAGTTTAGGGAGCATGTGAGTGTATGGTACAAAATGTCTCACAAATGATCTATTATATATATATTAAAAGAATCAAAAGAAAAAGCCCCAAGTTTGGCACCTGGGGCCTTTCTTCTCTGCCTGGTCCTCGATGAATTTTGCGCTCACATGGATACAGGGGAGTGGTTCAGGTAATGCCTTCCACCATTTTCACCGTTGCCAAATTCTTCTCACCGACCTCCTTCTTCTTTAGGTACGGATGAATGGTTACCTGAGGTACATAGCAATCTCTCATTTGTTAGTTTAAATCCATAAGCAAGCTAGCTAGTAGTTACGTTGTTTAGTGCTAGTAGTAATATTATACTAGAGAAAATATAACTGCTGGTTTTCTAACAACAGGTAATGTTTGCGGAAGTTGACAGATGACAACGTTTCTTTTCAACATCTCCGAGCTGTTTAGTTTGCTGAAAGATTCAGGACCCCTTCTTCAGAAAGAAAACGGTTGTCAATGACACCAACAACTATTGAAATTTTATTCTTTTCTTTTTCACCCCAGTAATTCTTTATATTTCGTTTTATCTGGCACTCAACATTTTATTATATTAATTTTTATTATTGATGATTATTAATTATATATTCTACATTATTTCATTAATTTGATTATAAAGGTATTATCTGATATGAATAAGAATTAATAGCAAAATTTCATTTATTAGTTTAGCTTCTTTTATTGGGCTCTTTTTTGAGTTTGAGATAATTTGCTAAGCAGTCTCCTAGAATTGCCCCAACTATCTTCTTGGTTATCGTTATAACACTTAAGAAAGAGTTCTCACGTATTTCACTACTTATGTGATTTAATTAATCAAAAAAATTTGCTTATCTAGTCAGGAATAGCCCAAGCCCATATTGAACTGGTTGTTCACATATAAAAACCAATTTAGAGATGCTACTTAATATATGCAAATGCCAAGTGTGGAGCCTCCAAATTAGACTAGGCTCGAATTAGTAGCGTATAAAATTTAATAGGCCCGAGTGAAAGATGAAATAGTTTGATAGACTAAGGCCGAGTTAGTAGCGTAGGGGCCTAGGCTGGTGCCCAACTAAAAAATGGGCTAGCTAACTTGAAGATGAGCCAGCAACTCGTCTTGAGTTGGACCAAATTGACTCTGATTTGGTGAGCTTAACAGTTCACACCTTTAATAATTCCATATTGATTGGATATTAGAATGAATATGTATTTATAAATGAGAAATACTAACTCTTAAGAAATTAGTCAAACTCTTTTAATGTGGGAATCTGATTTTACGCTAAGACTTTGGATCCATCTCTTATAGCCAATTTATTTCTGCATTCACGGTGCAAAGTAAATTTGGGTTTATGATTAAGTAGGCCGCATCCACCTTTTATTTTCTTTTTAATCATGTTTTCAAAGTTACGTTTATTTAGTCATTTCTCTAACGTAAAAGATGAAAATATCCACGCTCAGATCTTTTAAAGTTACATGTGTTCTTCTGCTCAAATCTAAAAGAATCCATTAAAAATTACCAGCTCAAACATCGCTAGGACTTCTGAGTTTAGAGTTCACTGACGGCTCCCAAATTAACATTAACAATGGCTTCCACAATATACGTTCAGATGATTTTTAATATTCTTCTTTTTTGTGTCTATACTGTTATTTTGGTTACCTCTTCATTTCAAAATTAAAAGCCCTCAAATAAGAATAATTACAAATAAAAACGTTTTCGACACAGACAAAAAAATATATATGATCTGAATTTTGTTCGAAAAAAAAAAAAAAAAACAATAATAATATATCGCACAAAGACGAGCGTCACACAAAGTCTGCATAACTAGCACTGTAACTGTATGTGGCCGCACTGGTCACACAAATAGTTTTTCTTTTCTTTTTTTATCTATATTTTCTCTTATTTATTAATTTATTTAAGTTGCATATCAGGTGAATATTCGGATGAAGCGCAAATAGCAACCAAACATACTTCTTCATCCGTTCCAACTATGACTGAAGAACCCTCATCGACATAATGAATTTCAAGTCGCCAATTCACTCTTTAAAAGGAGAGAACATCGAAAATTATTCACCCTTGAAGGTTAACTGATCAGTAATAAAAGAACATAATTTGGCTACTAATAAAAGGATGTGATCGTTGGCTTAAAATGTCAAGGATGAAAGTCAAGTATCACAAGGATGATTATTTAAAACTTCTCGATACTGAATTATCTAGACTTAAAAAAAACAAACATTCCACAATAACAGTTGTCATGAAATTTTCGCTAGCAGAAAAATCAATTCTGGGTAATTCTGTCTTGAGAAGTTTCAGCTACCTCGGTGATGCTTGGCCTTCAATTTTTGAAATTTCATGCTACATTGCATCCATCTTTAACCCACCAGATTACGTCTATTTTCATATAATTCATATATTTAATATTAGCTTTTGCATCCATTTCCAAAATTCTGTTATTATTAATCGTTAATTACCAAATGAATTTGCTTGCACATTGTAGATGGCAAATTGCCTTTTCTCCTTGTCATGGATTAAATATTTGAAAGCTAAAAAGAGCATCAAGAAAATATAGATATTTCGCAGCTTTGCTGTACATACATGAAATATATATATAGACATGTACATGAACGATATTATTACAAATACATGAAACCAAAATACACTTTCAGAAGCTTTAGCTTATGTTACTGTTCTTGGTATAACAGCGGTATAACACATTTGTTTTGTTTTTTGCTGAGTAGCACATTTATATAATCTGTAACACAGACCATAAGGTTCTGTTTTCACTTTTTAAAATATGCTTTTATAAAAATAAATTTAGAGTTGAAATTAAATTTGATAAAAATAAAATTTTGTGATTACATTACGTAAAATGAGTTTAAAAGTAAAATTTTTTGTTTAAAATTTGAATTTTAAAAAGTGAATTTTTGAAAAAGAAACTTAATTTAGGTTTTGTATTTAGTTTAATTCAAAAATAAATTGAGTTTAAAAAAATAAATTTAAAGTGTAGACAAACAAGCACTAAAAATATGCAAAAATTGTCTACGTTTTGCTAACACAAATTGTGGAGCGTGTGGTAGTATTTTTCTGAAACGAAATTTTTTTTATTTTATTTTTTAAAAACAAATTATATTATATTAATTTTTAAAAATAATAAAAATAAATAATAATAAAACTTTATTAATAGATTTTTTTATATTTTTAAAATTTAAATAAATTTAATAAAAATTTATAAAAGTTTATTAAAATATATGAATTAAAAACACTGAAAATAATTTTTTATAATGTAATCTCAAACGGCCCAAATCCTTCCAAAAAATTTAATTAACATATCCACATTCACACATCAAATCCCAAAAATCACAAATAACACCCTATATAATTACAATTTCGTATTTCAGTCCTTATTTCAAGCATCAGGTTCCTAGTTTACACAAGTCAGTACAAGATCTATTTTGTAAATAGAAAACAATTTATTATAAAAAAAGTTAGCCCCGGGAAAAGTATCTCTCGCTGCGTTTTCTCGGTAGCGGGAAATCTAACAGATCTCAACCAGCTCGGCGGAGAAATGGAATCCAACACTGATAACAAACCTCTCTCATCCCCATTGCCATCCCCTTCGTCACACACCGAGCCATCCTTCATTCCTCCCTCTCCTTCTCCTTCTAATCCTTCTCCCTCTTCTTCTTCCTCTTCGTGTTACTTCTCTCCTCTGCCTCCTTCGAGGACAATCTACGGCGACAGGTTCATTCCAAGCCGTTCTTCTTCTAACTTCGCTCTCTTCGATCTCTGCCCTGCTCCTTCTTCAACAACACCAACAACTCAATCAACACCTTCTTCAGATAAGGATTCTGCTGGGTCCACTTCGACAACGCCGTCGGCTTACTCTGCGTTGCTCCGGGCGGTGCTATTCGGCGATTCTCCTGTAGACGGCTTCAAATCTTCGTTCCCTTCTTCAATTTCGTCTTTTTCTTCGGGTTCGGGGCCTGCAACACCGAGCAGGAATATATTTCGGTTTAAGACTGAGCTGCCGCGACGATCGCTGTACCCTGCTTTCGATGCTGATCAAAAGCACCCCCTGCTACTGCCCGGTTATCTTCAACAACAATGCAAGCCTCCTCGTAAAATTGCTCGTTCCCCTTTCAAAGTAATCATTATTTAGTTGTTTATTTATTTTTGCGATTAATTATCAGGTTGAGGACTTGGTACTAAATGTAATTGAAATATTGAGATAAGTTTAACTAATTGGATTGGCTGATGAATTTTTTCTAGGTCTTTGCTTTATAATTGAGGAGGTTTTGTTAATGGCTATTTCCAAATGGAATTTTTTAGGTTCTGGATGCACCTGCATTGCAGGACGATTTTTACTTGAACCTTGTGGATTGGTCATCACACAATGTGTTGGCTGTGGGGTTGGGGAACTGTGTTTACCTCTGGAATGCATGCAGCAGCAAGGCTAGTACTTGTGAATCTGATTAGCTAAAGTTTTGTTAGTCTTCTCTTGAGTGTGCCACTTCCCATTTTTTGTGTTAACTTTGTTTTTTGTTTTACTATGAATAACTTAATTGGTTAGGTTGTGAATTCATCTTGTTGATTGAAAAATGTTTAGGTTACTAAGCTTTGCGACTTGGGATCTAATGATAGCGTGTGTTCAGTGGGATGGGCTCAGCGTGGCACCTACTTGGCCATAGGGACGAATCATGGGAAACTGCAGGTCCAGATGTCGTCTCTTCTTTTAATTATACTGCATTCTTTGTGAATGAAATTGACTGCTACTTAAATTCCTGAGAGAAATCTATATCAAAGTTGACGTTATTAGGATGGTATAATTACATTCTGAGAGGGGTGTGTATTTGTTGAGTGTCCTTTGTTTGTCTTACTATGTAGATGTCTTATAGGAATTCAGTGCTTTTTTAGTAGAGTAGTACATAGGTGAAGGCAAAACCTAAATAGATTCTCTAACTCTTAATATTTTTCTTTCTGAAAGTTTTGATCTGATTAAAGATTTATTATGTTGACCATTGACTTAAGTTTAGCTTGCTTTCCACTGTGCAGAGTTACTGTTATAGGTCTTTTCATTAACAGACGTAGAGTGGCCATAATTCAACATTATTTTTGTGCAAAGCTACATTTCCAACTTTATAGGAAGTTTTGGCATCAAAAGGAAGAGAAGGACATAGGAGTAAGGTAAAACTAAGAGGAAGAAAGACCCAAAAGGAAGTCAAATTGGAAAATAGCTGTCGTTTATTGTGAATGCCCTTTTTAACCATATTCTTAATAATGGCATTGTTGATATATATGGTCATATATTTTTTATATGCCGTTATCCATACATATAGTAGCAGCCTTGAAGTAGGTTAGCTGGACCTTTGTTCTTGAAAGTCATTTGAAAAATTGGAATGAACTATTAAAGAATGAGTTGCAAACTTGCATGTATAGTAGACATTATTTCTCTGAGTATTTGGAATACTAAGTACATGAATGGATAGCCGGTTTTGATGAAGGGAGACATCAACGACAAACATGGATAGAGGCAACTTAATTTTTTTGACAGTTGAAATATCCCTAGAGTTTGTGAATTGTAGCTATTTCCAACTAACTAAGACATTTCTTTAGATATGGGATGCTTCTCACTGCAGAAGAATAAGGACCCTGGAGGGTCACCATCAGCGAGTTGGAGCTTTAGCATGGAGTTCCTCACTTCTATCTTCTGGCAGTAGAGACAAGTCAATTCTTCAAAGGGATATTCGCTCTCAGGAAGATTTCGTTAGCAAACTGTCTGGGCACAAGTCAGAGGTAGAATTAGAAGATCTTCCTTTCTGCTGCATAAATGGATATATCTATCAATTGACTGCTACCACCTATTTGCCTCAGTATCATTAAACGAAGTTCAAAATGTTTCTGGAAAGTTTTTATGATTGACTTCATAATTGCCAGTTTCTTATTGCTGATGATCTTATGTACATAGGTATGCGGACTGAAGTGGTCCTATGATAATCGCGAACTTGCATCTGGTGGAAATGATAATAAAGTGAGTAGCATCATCTTTTTCTCGTTGTTATAGTCGTTTCCGTCTAAATTTAACTTTTCATTGTTGTTTAGCTTTTTGTTTGGAATCAACAATCGACACAACCGGCCCTGAAGTACTGTGAACATACTGCTGCTGTGAAGGCTATTGCTTGGTCCCCTCACCTCCATGGCCTTCTAGCATCAGGTGGGGGAACTGCTGATCAGTGCATTCGATTTTGGAATACAGCTACAAATTCACATTTGAGCTCCATAAACACAGGAAGTCAGGTAGATCATACTTGCTCATAGTTTCACGCTGATGCTTGATTGGATTTATTTCAGTAAGTGTGGTATACTGTATACCTCTTGTTTTTTTGGGTTTGCATAGATCAGTAAAGTTATCATCCTTCATTCTTATGTTGACAGCTAGATGCTAAAGTCTTCTTCAAGAAGTAGCCAAATCAGCTGAAAATGCACGCAATCTCTATTGTTAAAACTAGATTGTTAGTTTTGGGCCACCTGGTGGTCTTATTCTATTTTTCATTATAATAATTTTTCTCTGCTCTTTAATGAATGTTCTGGTTCTGAAATTTGAATGTCTTTGTTTCATCAAGAAGTACTTCCACCTACCAATTCAAGATTAGTGGCTGGGATCACTTTTTTGGTAACGGTAATTTATTTTTGCATGCCTCCAAAGTATAAACATGTGACTTATTACTAAGAAAAAGTGTTGAAAGAAGTCAAGGGATGAGATCAAGCACTACTAAAATATTGTGGTCCTGTACAATGAGAAATCTAAGCATAGATGCTGGTGTTGCTGTAGCCTGTAAATGCAGGAGATATGCTGCCCATGGCTGTGGCAGATATGACCCTTTGCAGAATTTAACTCTAATAGTGATGTCCCTAGTTTAACTTATCACTGAAGCATGTTTGATATTGTTGAATGTGAGTGGCATGCTGTGATGGTATGTCATGTGGATAAGGAAATCAGATGGGCTTTTGGAAATATGGTATGTTCATGGGCGTTATGGTGTACTCAATCTGCTAGCTCTTTTTTTCTTCACTATCACTGAAGATAATAATGTCATGATATCGATCTTTGAATACAGCCTTTTGTGTCTCAGTAAGTAGCTTCTTTAATAGGTGAGGATAAGTTCCCGTTTCAAATGACTGGAAAATGGAAAACTTCTGTAGTCCATCAACCAATCTTGTGTCACATCCAAGGTTGTTGCCATATCATTCATGAATCATATTCTTGCAAAAACTGCAAACCTGAAATATTGTATTCGATTGTTATAACAGATGTTTCCTGGTTTGACTGCTGCTAATACCTATATGGCAAGGTACCTTTTTGTAGATCTGCTTTTTGGTTAATGCAATTATACTGACTTGATGAGTTATTTTCCGGCGTAAATAAACTCAAACCTAAAAAGCTCTATGAGCTCAGCTTTATTTTTCAACTGGAGCTGAAACCAGACAGTACTGTAATATGCTTGGCTTGTTGTACATCCCTATGTGGGAACGTCAGTTATATAGTTACCAGCATGCATTTACACATACTGGCCATGTGCATCTAAAACAGTAAGAATGCACTTTTCCTAAAAGGTACTGTTAATAATGGTGAAGGTTAGACATTATAATGAAAGAAAACCCGTATTGATGACTGCCAAAGTTGAAATGGCAGCATTTCTTTTCTTCCCTGTATCTTGCTGAAGATTGCTGAAATATTTCATCGTTTTTCTGGAATGAGGAGCTAATGTTGTGAACTTCACAACCATGCAGGTCTGCAACCTTGCTTGGTCAAAGAATGTTAACGAACTAGTCAGCACCCATGGATACTCCCAAAACCAAATAATTGTCTGGAGATATCCATCAATGTCGAAGGTCTCTCATCTTGGTGCCTATTTACATTTCGTTTACAGCTTTTAGAACGTTCGACTTATTTTGTAACTTTTTCTGCAGCTTGCTACTCTCACTGGCCATACATTCAGAGTCTTGTATCTGGCAATCTCACCAGACGGGCAGGTATTACAGTCTTCCTTCTGTTTGTACTTATGCTATATGGCATCTTCCAACAGATTTCTGCATGACTAACTGTGTTCCCTTTCAGACTATTGTAACTGGAGCTGGAGATGAAACATTGAGGTTCTGGAATGTGTTCCCATCACCTATGTTTCAGGTAATACTTGTTCTAAGTGGAG
Source organism: Acanthochlamys bracteata (assembly GCA_019914995.1). Taxonomy (NCBI): domain Eukaryota; kingdom Viridiplantae; phylum Streptophyta; class Magnoliopsida; order Pandanales; family Velloziaceae; genus Acanthochlamys; species Acanthochlamys bracteata. The sequence goes on along the minus strand of CM034126.1, from coordinate 11,159,724 downwards.
GCCTTCCGCATAGACTTCTGCGTGAGTGCTAGTAACACTAGTGGCATCTTTGGTGAAGGAAAGTACTTGTTCCCTCGGGAAAATATGATGATTATGTTATGATTTTATTTTCATAATTTTATTTACTTGTTGAAAATTTGCTAGGTCCGTCCTGAACTGTGCTTCTTTTGCTAGCACTTCCGTTTAGCTTCATTTCAAGGAAGTTTATGAGCTTATCTGCCAATCAATCCACTACTCTCTGTAGTTTTTTAATTCTGTACTTGGGTTGTTGTGCAGCATAGCATATAAGGATGCTCTCTACTTCTCAAAATGGTAAGGCCAAATGACATATTCTTGTATTTCCGTTTTTCATGGCAGAATACTGGTAGTGATATTGGAGCCAAGTCCCTTGGGAGGTCCCATATCAGATGAACCAGTGAGGTATCAAGAGGCACTTAACATGTGTACAGTTGCCATTTTTTTGTTACTTGCAAGAAATGGTTCCACAATTGCATTGTTCATCCAATTTGACTTACCTATGAGCAGCAGATACACTTTGTTCTGTTTTAATCTGCAGCCTCTATTATGTCCCCTGCGTCCGACTTGCAAGCTGGAGCATGGTAAGCAACTTTAGTGCATGCGAATGTATCAATTAAGTTAGCTTCAAGCATGGTTATACAGCCAAATGGGGAATCAACTTGAAGTCTTTTTTGTGTATATCTATATGTATGAAACATGACAAGAGCTTCATTTTCATGCTCTTAATATTTGTTATATTTAGAAACGCAGCAGTGTATGCAATTTTGTAACAGCAGATGCAATCTCAAGCCTTTGTTGCAATCAAAGTCTCTCGATATTGTTGTTTAGAAAAGATCTGCTTTACGTTTGGAACTGAGCAGTTGGATGCTAAAAATTCTTCCGCTGAACTACATAAACGTTTCTTGCACCTGATCTCGCGCTATCAGGCCATTGCCCAAACTAATTGTGTTCTTCACGCGGACGATTCATTTAAGCAGAATTTGCAGCAGTTTTTTAGATGACGGATTTGTTGTTGGCGAGGCAACCCAATAGCTTTGCATGTTGATGAATTTATGAGTTGCTTCAAAGCTTTGCAAGTACATGATAGTAGATAAAACGCACCTAAAAAAGCATGGTGGTGTAGGTGGACCAAATGCGCACACACCAAGAGGGAGTGATGAACTGAACAGCACCACCACCACCAGCAAGACGACCACCGACACTATTCGGTGAGACCATATGTGTTCTATGCGGGTTGATTTTCTGTGCCACATCCCTCTCACTGTCTTCTCAATCGCGAACTCTTTCGTACTTCCTACGAACTCCACAGTTTCAATATAAAGTTTTGAGAGTAACCATTCATTCTGTGGTTGTTCCTCCATCCTTATTCCCCTTCCCATAATTCACAGTTAAACAACTATCCTTTTAGTACATGCTATCATACGTTGGTAGTTATTTCAGGCCCCGTCAAAGAAAATGAAATCACTGAAACTTATTGAACCAAGTCCATACAATATCAGAAACTATTCTAACGTACTTCGGGCGGGGCGGCGTATGGACGTTTATTGGTTTTAGATTCCAATGTAATATATATCATATGCATAGAAACAAAAGCTAGAAATTTGAATAAAAGTATGGAAAAAGAGAAGCACAGGTGAAGTGTTGCGTTACTAGTCAAGCTTGAATGACAGCATGCCCTTCTTTTATCTATATATAAAAAGAAAAAGAAGGTTTTGTCTTTCCATTTAAGGCAAAGATGAAGAGATTGATATGAAAGGAAACCACCTAGATATAAATATTATGAAAAGATTGGTGCCTAATTCTGATGATAAGATGAGATAAAGAAGTAACACCATCAAAATTGCCAATGTTACAAGCTAACTAAAGAAAAAGAAAAGTCAGACATAAAGAAGAAAGCTCAAAGTTGAGTCAACCAAGTAATTGCTGAAAGATACCATCAATGAAAAAAACAAAAGAAGCCTATAAAGTCTGGTTCACAAAGTTTAATTTGTGATCCACACTTTAGCTTGAAGCAATGGGTTTTCCTAATTTCTCCACATGAAGCACGAGTACTGAGAGAAAAACGGAGATTAAAGAGACAAGCCAGATTTGTGTTAGCATGCATGTATGGGAAAATTAACATGTTGCAGGAAATCCACCAAACTTCATATGTTCACAGCTTCAACAAAATAAAATTAAAGTAAAAACTTTAAACATGCCCCAAAAACGCTCCTTCCTTACGGTTCAAATGTTCCTATACCTACTAATACAACATCGTCGTCCTTGCAAAGAGCGTATTAGTTCTAAAACTATGATTTGAAGAAAAAATTATTAAAAGAAAAAGTCGATCGATGTTGGGCCATTTGACATGGTCCAGAACGCCACTAGCCAGTCTGTCCTATCTATCTGAAAAGACTTCATATACGCATTTGCATTTTGCATGCATGCAACTATTTAAGCGCTTAAATAATGATTCCTTCTGTTCTATGAAAATTAATATCATTGCTTGCTAGATATTATCATTGAGAGATATTAAGGTGAAGATTATGTGGCTGGTTTGCGAACCACCTACCTAACCAGCTGCAGTGCCAGCGTGTCTCAAAAAAAAAAAAAAAACTCAATTCATCAACTTAAATATATTCATATTACATCTATCACTTTCTCTTCATCCCTCAGCTATCTCTCTAAACAAAATCAAAACTTGATTCGCATGAATCAATTTCCCTCAAATGAAACTTTTAATGACCAAGTATTACATAATCAATCTTTGGCTATAGTTTTTCTTCTCGTGTCTACCCCACTAGTTATCAGGCTATCATTTTCGAGTTGAAACTTGACGAGAAGTAGTTGTGAGAAACTGCAGCTCAGCCTCTAATGCTGCTGCTTAGAGGCTTCGTGGTTCAGGCATAAGGTTTAAAGATAAATCAACCAAAACTCATCTCATTAATAATAAAAGAAAAAATAAAGAAAACTATTGCTTGATTAGTCAGTAAACCATCCAACCAACTGCTTTAAATTAATACAAATAAAGTTTAACTTACAACAATACCCAGTAAATACGTATTATACGTAAGTACTATTCTTATGTAATTAAAGAAGTAAGGGGTGTTTCTGTAACATTTTACAGCAGGTGTGAGACAGCGTTCCCTGTAATATTTCTTTTTCCAACAGAAAAAAGTTGAATGCTTTTCTTTTTGAAAATAAAATCACATATACATATCTATGTATCAAAATTTTCATTAGAAATTTTGCTATCTTTATTTGTGTTAGTGAGTGATTATGACTGATAGGACTAATTAGCTTTTAGCTTGTTTTATAAATTAACAAATTAATTAAATTAGAATGTCTGATTCCTTAATTTCTTTTCTTACCTTGCATATAAATGCTATAGCTTAGCTTCTGTGTTCTCTAACAAAGTGTGTTCATTTCAGTCAACAGCATCTAATCGTCTCTTCTTTACTACTGTATAAGATGGATACAAAAAAAGATAGCTAATTCCAATTGCCTTCTATCTCTTTCAGTCTCCCTCCTTCTCTCTTTCTTTCATTCATCAACAAATAGTACTATAATTGAAATTAATTAGCTTTTTTTTTAATAAGTGGTGATGGATATAGGAGGATTAGCAGGAAGAGGAGGAGCTGGAGATGGAGGAGAGTGCTCTTCTTCCACTGCAGCGGCTGTAGCAGCGGCAGCAGCTGCTGCTGTTGAAGAGCATCAGCAGCTAGTAAAGGCGGAGATGGCGGTGCACCCGTTATGGGAGCAGCTGCTTTCTGCTCATGTAGGTTGTCTTCGTGTAGCCACTCCGATTGATCACCTTCACCTAATCGATGCACAGCTCTCTCAGGCAGGGCACGTTCTCCGTTCCTACGCCGCTAGACACCGCCCTGTTCTTACGCCTTCTGATAAGCAGGAGCTCGACGCTTTCCTTGTCCGTAAAATTAATTTTTCCTTCAATTTAACCGTATAGCTAGCTTAGGTTTAAACAATTGCAACTCCTTTCAATCTCCGTTTAGCTTAAGTAGTTCTTAACTTGAATTGGTCTCCATTAATTAGACGCAGTACCTGCTGGTGCTTTGCTCGTTCAAAGAACAACTGCAGCATCATGTACGAGTTGACGCCGTTGAGGCGGTCATGGCCTGTAGAGAGATCGAGCAAACACTTCAAGATCTCACTGGTATGTCCATAACTAGTGTTTACTCTTCTTCAATTAATTATTCAAGCACTTCGCTATGAAGCATGCGTGTTATATATAGTTTTATGAAGCATGGAACCTAGCATACGGCAGTGCTGCAGCACTGTTAGAGTTACTTCGTTTGTATTCTTTTGCTTTCTTGATTCCGTCGATTGATCTGTTGATCAATTGAGAGGTATTTCGTTAATTGTGTGGTGGAACAAGGGGTCCATGAACGGTAGTTAAGTTAGGTAGAAGGATGCTATCTGCTTGCTTGTCACGTTTCAAACACCAGCTATTAATCAATATCTGCTTAATTATTATGCAAAGCTTCTCGTCTCTACATACAATATCGCGAAGTGAACCGATTGATGGCATCGCATCGATGGATCTTAATTAGGGTGGATGAGAAACAACGACAAGAAATCTTATGGTTGATTTAGCGCGCTATATAACAATGCTACCTTACAAGAACTGTGTTTATGCATGTGGTTAAGTGGTTGTGTCAACAACTTAATTAGGGTCTTCAAGACAATACCAAGTTGGAATTCATAAGATGCTGCTTTCATTATAAAGGGGTTTAGAAGATATGAGGAATAAAAAAAAGTTTGGAAAGTTATGTATATGTAAGGGACAATAGCATGTTCATGGATATGGCCAATAAAGCAATCTCTAACTTTCAAAAAAGTGAAATTTCAATGTTCAATTTTCACTCTTCGGCAAACAAAAAGGGAACACGGAGGACAGAGAAAAAAAAACTCAAGCGCTCTATGCATTGTACGTAACTTATAATAAAGGCTAGTGACCTTGGTTCTCATACACGGCCCTTCACGATTTGTAGTATGTGTTGTTACATCTACAGAGCGTGCGAAAGCTATACTAGGATCAATGCCAATGAATTAGCATGACTCTAGAGGATGGAAGATTAACTAATGAAAAGATTAACTAATCAAGTTATAATGCATTTTGCAGGAGTAACTCTAGAGGAAGGATCAGGTGCCACAATGTCAGATGATGAGGACGAACTTCATCTTGATTACCCATTAGATATGGGTATGGATGTACATGATACTATGGGATTTGGTCCACTTCTTCCTACTGAATCAGAGAGAACCTTGATGGAGAGAGTTAGACAAGAACTAAAAATTGAACTAAAGCAGGTAATTAGCAGTAACTTTCAGTTAGTTTCTTTTTTTTTTTATTTTAGTTAATTTATAAAATATTTATCGAGTGATGAGTTTATTGAAAAAATGCATGCATGTATAGGGATTCAAATCAAAAATTGAAGACGTAAGAGAAGAAATTCTGCGAAAAAGAAGGGCCGGAAAGTTACCAGGGGATACAACCTCAGTTTTAAAGCAGTGGTGGCAACAACATTCCAAATGGCCTTATCCAACTGTAAGTCCTATGCATGCATTCATAAGAACTACTTCCTCCTTTATGCTTCAATCTTATCTTCGTATCTATCATATACTTAGGAATTAGCATTCCTTGGGAGAAGACTTATTAAAATCCATCTAATGGTGTGCCAGTGTCTTTACAAAAAATAAATAAATAAGCATTCACCTTAAAACAACATGGTGATGATATACATATAGATTGAGAAACTCGAGATAGTACATATATAAAATACAATAGGTGGTGATCGATCATGCACTTCCTCATTTGAGTAGATTGATCTAAAGGAACATGCATATGAAGCTAATTACAAGCGCATGGGCTAGCACTTCTTTGTGCCCTTATAATTATCAGAATGCATAAGCTAGCACAGTAAATGAAAGGTAGCTTCTTATCGTGTTGGATATATAACAGAAATATTTTGTTAAACCTCAAAGTTAAAAGTCGCTTAACTAATGGCCCTATTACTTCTTGGAAAATTTAGGAATTTTGTGCTTATGGAGCTTGATTAGAGCAATTACTCCTCTTGAGTAGTTAATTTGGGATAGAAACTTCATAAGGTTGTTTAATGAATATGTAGACTTTGCTGATTATCCATAAATTATAATACACTTTCCAATTTTTTATTATAAAACGTCCGCCGCTTGCCGATTTCTTGCTACTGAAATGGATACTTTAATAACATGGAGAGTTGCAGGAAGATGACAAAGCAAAGCTTGTTGAGGAAACTGGCTTGCAACTGAAGCAAATCAACAATTGGTTCATCAATCAAAGAAAACGAAATTGGCATAACAATTCCCAATCAGCGACCACTTTAAAATCCAAGAGAAAGAGGTAAAGACTAAAACAACATACATAAGTTACTTAATTATTTCTAACTTCTTCTTGTTACTAATTAATGAAAGCTCTTCTGTTTCTTTTGCAGGTGAGGAAGGTAGGAAGGTTTATGATGATCACCTTGTGTACGTACCATATATTTCAGTAGAACTTGGAGTAAATAGAGTGATCATAGATTGATATAACACCACTGCTTTTGTTAGAAATTTGACATGCATGTTTTGTTTAACTTCTATTTAATAATCTTGAATTTTAGATATGATGTATATTAGTTTGAAATTTCTTTGTACTGATAACACATTATCATTTCCACCATACCATAGAATAAATAACAACAAAATTAGTTTTCCCATTTGAAAAGTTCCATCTTTTCAAAGTCCCCTTTTTAAAGTTTTTACTTATCATATAACGTGCACTCAACTTCTTCAACGCAAGCATTAATTAATATCTATTTTCTCATTAATCAGAAAAAAGGACCAAAAGAAATTAAAGTACGAAAAGAAAACAGAAAAGGAACCAAACGAGATAAGAAAACACTAGATATATTTAACAAGTGATATTCTTCTTTAAATATGGATAGAAAACCCAAATGAATTGCTGTGTCCCAATTAGTACTCAGCAAGAGCTACGTTTGAATAACTTAATTTGTTATTTCATGATGATCAGGCGAAGTTGACGTTAGCTTCATAGGTGAGCCCTATGCTCCAGCTGCTAGGGGCAACGTTATAAGCGACTATCGTTTGCCGAGTAGTGTAAGATGTGAGCTTGAATGACAGAGCCTGGCCTGAGAGGGTGGCGAAGGCCTGGTATGATGCTCCCCAGTTGTGACTCATGCTCATCCAGGAAGTCATCTTGCTCCCTTTAACCCACATCCCTGATATGTCACCTGCGCCGCCTACGTTCATCACGTACACGAGTAACCAGTACCCGTTACCTTGGAATTGAAACCGCAAGCCACCCTTTTTGACGCAAGGCACTCTGGAAAACCATAGCCTTAATTAGCACAGAAACCATGAAGAGCTACTAAAAGTTTTGCCTGTAGAATGCAAGAAGCGAGTGCAAATTGAATGGGCTGCTGAAACATTGTTTTATGGGCTTGTTTAGGCTTTTACTAGATGGGCTGTCCCTGTAAATATTCATGATCTCCGTGTATTATGGATTGTTACTTGAAACAATGCATGCGTAATGTGCATGTAACAAGTAGAAGAAATATAGATTATGCATGGAGAGGAGAGCATAGTACCTGCGGTACATAACGGGCACAATCCCGGCCTTCCAAACGGCGATCTTCATGAATGCAGGCTTCGCCATGTCAAAGTGGACTCTAGGGGGATTGCACCAGCCTCCATTGTTGGAGTCCTGCGACCAGTTCGGAGGGCAAAGGTTTGTGGCTGTTACTGTGGTCATCGGAGATCCACGGTAACACCAAGGTGAACCAACGCAACGGATCTGGTAACATTGCCCACAGGCGAATCCATTCTTGAACAATGTGGTGCTCAGAGCTGCGGTATTCGTTCCGTAACCTGTCTGGAACAGGTTTCCATACCCACAGGCACCACCTGATCAGACAAAATTAGCAAGAAATTAGTAAAACATTGTACATTGAGCTAATAATCAGAACTCAAGTCGATACTATGTTGCATCAGCAGCTCGACCAAGGCGCTCAACAAACCGACATGCAGACTGTCCGGTATGCAAGAATTGAGTTCAGCCATATACATAGCAAGCATTACATCAGTCAGGTCTCTTATTAGAAGTAAAAGATTACAATAAAAAAGTTTTGTAGCAAGAATTACCATTAGTGGATGCTTGCAAGGTTGTTAAAATCGGAATCTTAGATAGGATCGTTTCGTTTGAGTATGATCGTAAAATCGGAATCTTAAAGTAAAATCGTAAGATTTTACATACTGATACATTTTATGAAATTTTTTTTCAATACCATTAAAAATCTTTTATAAAAGCTTTTCTAATATTTTTTCTAAAAAAATTTTAGTACATTTTAAAAAATTCAATTTTTTTATAAAATTTTATAAAAAATTACCTATATTTTATAGAAAATTTTTCAAAATTATAATCTTTAAGAAAATCTTCAAACTTTTATAGGAAACTCTCTAAAATTTTATTAAAAAACTCTTTCAAATATAGTTAATTACAAAAAATTCTTCAAAAGTAAAATCGTATAAGATCGGGATCTTACCGATCTTAAGATTTAAATCGGAATTTAGGTGAGATTTTACTCAAAAAAAATTTTACTTAAGATCGGGATCGTTTAGGTGAAGGAATATCGTAAAATTTTAAGATTTAAATCGGGATTTTGATAACCTTGGATGCTTATATTCGGAAGGTAGCTAAGTCATGAAAATACTCTTGTATGTTGCAAGAGTATAAATAGGGGAATACATGTATGCCTAAGAATAATTAAGCAAGTAATATCTTCCTTCTTCTACTGCTGCGCCTCCCCATCTCGGTTCTTCTCTCTTCTACTAATCTTCCTGTTCTCATCCTTCTCCAGACTTCCATCAATATATTTCTATTTTCATCATGAAAACACAACGTACTACTCCTACAGCATATACGTAATTATATGATACTCCAGGAGTAGCATTTAATTTGTGACTGCTACATACGCAATAGGCGAATAGGAGAAAAGATACAAACCCATTGTTTCTGATGCAGTTTCATCGCCGTAGAATGTCGCATGAGCCAGTTGCCAAGGCGTCGGTCGGAAACGTCCGTAGTTTGCAGCATCAACTCCTGTCGGAGAGAAAGCCATCGACAATGCCGCCGATAAGACAAGGAGAGACAACCAACATCTTGATGAAGCAGCCATGAGTTGTTGAAGTTGCCAGAATGAAACCTATCTATCCACCTAGCTCTCAGCCTCCGGCATTCTGTGAGTTTTCTAGTGTTTATATAATTATTTGACATCAACAAATACAAACCTATAGACAGGTTGAAAAATACTTAAATGCCCCTTACGTTGGTTCGATGTATAGCTAATAAGCGGTGTTGCTGTTTGGGTATATAGGGAATTTCCGTTGGGAATGTTTCTGATAAGGCCTGCGCTGCAGGTATTGAAACTGGTCTGCGCATCTGCTTCTAACGTGCGTGCAAGTTCAATATGTTATCTTTCTATTCTTTTTTTATTCTTATAAAGTTTTGTTCCTTATTTGGTTTTTTCAATTCTGAGAATCAAGTAAAGCGACGTGCAGGAGAGTAAGAAGACGATTATTATTGGAGTTTTATCTAATACCTCAGTACTTGCTCGCACGGCCGAGAGCTCGAGCGACGAACACGTGTTCTGCCGTTCGTGATCAGTTTGTAAAAGTTTAGAGGCTTCACTGAATTGGAAGAACAGAGTTCCGGGAGCATGTTTCATTATTTGCCAAATACATTTCAAGAAAATTTTCGAAGCTACATTTATCATGCAGTCCATAAAGTTTGATATTAGAGTGTTATCAGATGAAGTGCAGGACATATATAGGAAACTGTATGCTTGCTTGCATAAGCTTGCACTTGGCAAGCTTATCAGCTTTTCTCAAAACATTTTGTTGGCTGATGAACTTTAGAGTTGAAAAGCAAGTTGAGCTCATCAGCCGCTGGACACTGGGACATTTAATTATCTCATACTGACAGCAAAACAGGGGGAAAGAAAACTCAATTACCTAATAGCAAAACTAAGTTTTCAAGTGTCTCTACAAACAATCTTTACAAGCATTATACTGTCCCAAGTACCAAAAACAAGTATATTCAGACACTTAAATACACCATCTCATCAATCAAAGAAGATATTACAATTTTGAAAACCCAATGGTTCTTCAAGCACCGACTTCCCAGAATATGGCTTATTTCGGATAGCCAGGTGGAGGATAACCCTGCTGTGGGTAAGATCCTGGTGGAGGATAGGCTCCTGGAGGTGGGTAGCCGTACGGTTGTCCATATGCAGGCTGTGCAGGAAATCCCACAGGTGGGGGAACAGATTGATCAATGCGTGACATTTGCTGTACAGGAGGGACTGCCATTACTGGTTGAGGCCCAAATTTCCCATCTCGTTTGTCCATCTCAACCTTATGTTGTGTCTGCAATTATTAACAAACAATCTAAATATAATGATGTACAGTACTTGTATACACCTTGTAAGCTCAAGAAAATGAACTTACCTGCATGCATGCACAGACCCTGTTGAGAAGAAAAAAAATGATGAATTATATCAGCTGGGAAACTCTACTAATGTGCTTCAGATTTTGATATACCATAAAAGAACACTTACGTGCAGTACACAAAGTCGGCCATTAAGTTCAAGATATTGGAAGCTTCTGAAAGTTCTTCACTCCCAACAATCATTGCCACTAATGAGAAAATACATGCAACTTGTTGAAGGCAGAACATGAAGCCCTGCACGGAATTTACAGAAAGCAACCATCAACTACATTTACGGCTGGCTTGAGCAATTTGATAAATTCAATAATGGATGCATGAAATAGCAGAAGAATTGGGCTTACGATGATGCAGTTATCACATTGAGTCGTCTGTATATTGAATTCATCTTGCAACAAGAAACGAGTTGAAGCAACAGAATTACCAAAGCAGAGGAAAACCTGGAAAAAACATAAAAGAAAGCAGTCAATACACCTTTCAACAAAAACCAAAAAGATTGAGAAGATATAAGAGTGCTGGGCACAGCATACCTTGTACTGGAAAGTATTCTCGTATTACAAATCATATACAACAGTAACTGAAAGTTCTATTCACCAGTAAGTTAACATAGGACATATGACTGCAAGTTTAATGTTGATACCTAATCCGCATAACTAGGGTATAGGACTCATGTCTAATGGCAGAAATAGCAGTTATGTAGCTTGAATTATTACTGACAGAAAATTTTAGAAATCATACTTTTGGGCCTTTAATTCTAAGAACAAATAATATGAGAATTATATACTAGAATCAATGAATTTTTACTTGGCAACATGCATTTTTTTCATTCAACAATTAATGCAGTTCAAGTCATGTGCACGTCTGACTGTGTGAACATCATGTTCCTAGAAGAAATCTCACTGATCTCAAATTTCCATAGTGATGACGCATGTACAATAGCTGATCCAAAATGTCCATGCATAACTCTAGTGGTGTTTATGAGACATGACACATTAACAACAGCTTTTCGGAGAAAGACAACGAAAACGGCAAAGCAATATCCAAGTAAAAGGAGCCGTGGGCAAAAGTAGGAGGGCAAGAGGTCAACGAGCAGGAGGAGGAAATTTGACAGTCCTATCTAATGATCTAAAGATATAACATGTAATGATAAAATATACCTTCTATCTTTTGTTAGGACCTTCTAAGAAAGAAATAGCCCTAAGGCAATAACAACTTCAACAAAACCCTTCACTAGTAAATTAACTAACAATGAGTTAGCCATTCTTATTTGCATCACAATACCAACTGTTATAACTAACCTAGCCAACTAGTTACATCCATCCCAGTTAATATCGAAAGAAATAGCCTTATAATGAAATGAAGGAGTTTAGACTTCAGATTAATAAAGAGAATTAATAACCCCAATAAGAAAATCATGCTTTCATAATCATTCGCATCATAGAGTATGGAATTTCCAAAATTTGCAATTTTAACATTCAGCTCGAAAAAGTTGTACCTCGGTGGCAAGGCATAACTCAGGGCATCGAGACTCTCCACATCTACCACTGCATGGCATATACCCAGCACAGCAAACATACCTAGAGGGGAAAGAAAAATCATGTAACAACATAAGACCACAGAAAGTTATACTCCAACTAAGTTGGTCAATGCAAAGATACTTTACCTTGACATGTCATTGTAAAGAGCACGCTTACGAAGCATGTATGAAACACATGGCCCACTGCAATCAAGTAATTAAGAAATCCAAATTAATCAGTTAGCACAGTAAAGAAAGAATAAACTAATAAATAAGCAGAATATAGCATCTTCTAGCAATTTAAAATACTCGGAAGACATATTAGAAGAGCAAATGTTGCAGAGCATCATGATGTCAACTGAGTCTGAGATGGAGGCATTAAGGAATCATTTCGTCATGAGCGAAAACCTTTTGAACCAGCAACGGGTGTGTCTTGGAATTCTGAGACAATAGCACCAACCTACTGATGCTTTGGGTATAACCTATGCTTTAATGTAAATCTCGAGTTACTAAACTTGCAGTGACCTTTTATGCTCTCTGTCATATCAATAGAATTACTTTCTACAATAGAAGCGTAGAGGAATTGAGCAGACAATAAACAACAACAAACACACACAAAAATACAAGCTTTTACGTAGAAAACCTTCAAACAGGGAAAACCAACATACACAGAGACAATCCACTATACCAAAATAACAAGAGTGTAAGAGTCGTCATTACTTATATGAACCTGAAATTCTCAATCCCAAAGGATATAACATCCCACATATCAATCCATATCATATACGAAAATACCTATAGTATATGTATATGGTATAATGCAACCCGTATATAGTATACAAAATGCCCCATATTCCTTGCATGCTGGAGCTCAAGGTAAGTCCCTTCGCTTTTGGCTTGAATCACTTCCTAAATGGACTTGATAAAAATGAGATTGATAAAGATGAGACATGCTCCAACATGAAGTAACTTTTACTCTTAAGTTCCTCCTAGGATGTTGTATTCCCACCTTAGTAAAAAGTTTGTCGATCTTGGTCTTTGATTCTAAATCACTATAATATTTTATAATTTTAAAAGTAACTTCAATTTATTTAGGTCATCTTCAATTAATTATCTAAAGCATGTCAGTTTCTTATGACCGTCTTCAGTTATCTACCGCATGCCTCTAGACATAAATATATCTCCTATGCCTAGCTCAACAGTGAACTTTATCATATTACCTGAGGCATGAGACCAAGTCTAATACACCTTCATATTCATCAATCTATCTCCTTTTGTTAAGTCAAAAATTCCTAAGCACCTTTCAAGAATATCCGTTAATATCCATGTTGACTTAGTGGAGTATGTTTAACATTTTATCAAATCTACTTAGAAAGTGATCCAAACAAAAGGCAAGAGAGTCCCTGTGCCTGCATGCTAAGAGCTGCTACAAAAAGAGTTGCATTATAATGGATACATATATGATATACTACATTTGTGCATGATGCAGCGTGATGTATAAGATTATATGCATTTTCAGGATTACTGATTTGGGTTGATATAAATATTGGTGAACGTTACTCGCTCTATTTTAATACACAGATTGTCTCTCTATTGGTGAGTCTTCCTTATTTTAGGTTTTCCTATGTAAAGGTCTGTCTCACTACATAAACCCTTGCTTTCAGCTTCATGATCTTGCTTATTTGCAGCATATTTTCTCAATAAACCTTATTGCCCTACCGCAATCAATGAGGCATTCAGTTGGACTCAATCAACGAAAGAAATAAGTAAACAACATGGTCTATTCAACAAATCCAAACTCAGTTCCGATTGATGCAAGAAACTCTCGTTCTAAGGTACTCTAATATAGTGGATCGTCTCTCTGCCCGTGGTTTTTCTCTGTTCTAGGATTTTCTATGTAGAAGCTTGTGTTTGTGATTATTGTTTTTTTGCTTTCTTCTCTTGATTATTTTCTGCATATTTCCGTACTGCAACTAATGATGCATTCACTTGGACTCGATCTAAAAGGAAATAAACAAATGAAACATCTACCAAACTAATGTTCAAACTCAATTCCGAGACATCCAAGAAATTCCTTTTTCCCTTATATCCGCTCCTAATTCAGGAAGCATCATCTAAGCTATTACGGAAAAAATTTGCAGCAAGAGCTTTTTAGTTCACCATCAAATAGCTGGCCAGAAAAATACTTCAAGGTTACCAAGTCTGGAACACCAAAGTAAAACAATGTACCACAGAGCGCGAAAAAGCCTAAACAAACAAATACAATCCCAACCACCGACAAAATCAACCTCAAAAGAAAAACGCTCAAATTCAAGCAAACCAACAGATCCAGACACATTCTGATCAAGGATGGGTATGTTTTCCTCACCACCACAGCGCCAAGCAGCAGTCTGCAGAACAAACAAAGTCCATCAAAACAACAAAAACAATTAAACAACATCCGCATTTTAAAGAAAAACAAAGATTGAATCTTTTTCTAAGAAGAGGGGTTACAAGGGAAGTCAGCTTGAATGGTGCTCATGAGATCAGTGTGCCAGAGATTTCGGTAGTTCTGCCGAACCTGCATCTTCTCCACATACTCCTGTGAAGCAGCCATATCGGCCCGCTGCCGGTCGCCGGAGATCAGAAGAAGAAGAAACGAAAGCGCGTGTATGAAAGGAAGGAAGAAGACACAGAGATAGCGACGACTTCTTCGGTTGTCTTTTACAAAGAGAAGAAACCGAAGAACCGGAAATAGTGAGGAAATAAAAGAAGCAAAAAAACTGGTTGATAATTGGTTCAGTCCCTGGTGGTAGGTGGGGTCCACAACTTTTGAGTCCATTTGAATTAAAAGATTTTCAAAACTTTTTTCTTTGTAATGAGCTTTGCTCTAATCTTATGTTAACAGATTATTATTATCTCAAATTGAAAGAGGGTGGATTATGTTCCCACTAATGTTTATGAAAGTATGAGGTATGATTAGTGAGTGGTGGGTGTTATGTCATAAAGAAAATTGGTACATATATTGGTGGGAATATTGTTTTCTTTTAAAAAAATCATATAGCATCGGTTACTATATATGTGTTGAAAGACAAAACTTACGATATCTTAGAATGCGTTTATCTTAAATTAAACTCATTTTTATAAAAATAAGTTTAAAATTTTAATTTAAAAATTAAAAATATTTAATATCAAAATCTTTTTAAAAATAAAATTTGAAACTTTTATAGAAAAAAATATTTATTTATTTTATATTAAAAATGAGTTTAAAAAAATTAAAATTTAAAGAGTTGGTAAACACACTCTTAAAAAAATAAGTGTATTACTAAGTGGATGTGAGAAAAAGCTTAAAAAATATTTTCAATTTAATTTTTTATTTCATATTTCGTAATAAAGTTTTTAGAATATATTGAATGAGCTCAACATCAACTCAAAAGAGAAACAATAAATTAAATTGATTAATTAAAAAAAAATAGTATTACATACATCAAATTTTCAATCGATTGTCAATAGTTCTGTATCCTACAGACTATTAAAATATGTATTATAACTATTTAGATTAAAATAAAAGTATTCAAAATATTTATATAATTTGATAAACTTTTTTGCATATATTTACGGGTGTCTATTACAAAAGTTAAAATTTCACTAAATTTTTAACAAATTATATTCATCAACCACAATTGCTTTTAAAATTTTCTTCACAAAAAAATTCTTCACAACTTATTGGACACTCTAATTTTACTGTTTAATTTGCTACTTCTATTACAAAATTATAGATTTTTTTTTTAAATTTAAAAAATACAAAAAAATTATACGTCGTGAAATTTTATTATCAATTATTTGTATTATTATTTAAAATAAAATTAAAATTATTTTAAAAAAAATTAAAATATATTTTTAAAAAAACTTTTTTATAATAAATACTTTCAAATATTTTCTAAATTATTTAGGAATTGACTAACGCTGCTCTTTCATTTATTTATTTCTTTTAAACATAAAATAACAATAAACAACACGCATAAAAAGAAGACATAGCATTTCATTACATAATATTTCCTCAAAGAAAACTTCGTTACATATTATTAAATATAAAATTGGATTTGGAGTATAAGAAAATAGAGAAGACCATTGAACATGGTGGACTACCTCCATGTTGACTTTTCTCCTTAAAAGTTAAAACTACGAAAGCGTTGACGTAGACCATTCTTATCTATCGCCTCCGCACTGTTATAGTAACAGGCCTGCTTTTTGTGACTGGACGTAGACTACAAACATGGGATGCATCAAGCCCACTGCGTATGCATTGTCTTTCTATTGGCATGGCCCATAACAAGTGTTAACAATTCTTTCTAGGGGCAACAATTTCCAAATCCATTTACCAACATTTTTTCGGTGATGTGTTGGTAATAATAATGCTCATCGAAGGAAAAGAATCAGTAGAAATTATTACGTAGGAAGCACATGTTTTTTACCTGGTGACGAAGGAATTGTGTAGCCTTAATCTTTTAGGAAGCGAAGACTATTACTTTCAACTTGCTTCATTGTTTTTTTTTGGTGGACTTGAAGAAAACAATTGTTACGGGAAGACTTTCATTAGCCTGATTTCTATACAAAGACTCCAAAAACTCTTCAATGGATTTGAGAATCCTCAAAGTAGAAACGCATTGATTAGGAGTCGTTTGGATTACAACTTGTTTATGAAATTATACTACGTTGAGTAGCTCTGACTTCTTAAAAGACGGTGATACTTTGCTTCTATCTAACAATGTCTTCGAACGCCAGCATGCTATTCAAATCGGTACCATGTACCATACATATAGTATTCTTTGGGAAATCTTAACACCTATCCTAAAAGAGAGAACCAGAGCCTTATAATGCATCAGTAGAATCTAATAAGAACTTGTATATATATATCAGTTATGCGGCAGAAACACTCTTCATCAAATGGAGAATATATCTATGTAACCTATCTATTCCCAAAATTTGAGAAGTATTTACACTCCACTCCAAAAGAAAAAAAGAATCAATTGCAACATAGCGCTTAGGTGCAATGTCAACATTCCTCGCAAATCTTACTGATCGGGGTGTTATATATTTTAAGGTACTATGTGCATATGTATATACTTCTGTCCTTGCTTGCAGTAAGAATGAGATTTAGTACTGAACGCTCAAAAATAGACCTGCATGCAGAAAGAAAAACAATTAGCAGATTAAAAATTAGTTTTTTACTTCAACCAATCTATACAACCTTGAGGTTACAAATTGTTGTGATAAAGAGATGGTTTTCTTGATTACCTGAACCTGAGACTAACCAAAGAATGAGGATAGGAATTCTCCACTGAGAGTAGCAAGAGTTTACTTGCTACTAGAAACTTTTTTGTAGTTAATGAAGTCACTCTTACAACCGGAAACCTGCAGCGCGTTGAATGATGTGCGTGGCAGGACGTACATTAGAGAAATCATAGAAGAGCAGTCACGTCGGAGAAGACAATCCAAGAAGAATTGCAGAGCTTGCTTAGGCTGCATCCAGTAGCAGCTGGATGCAACTGGAATGGCATCTCGGGTCTGGTGGGCACTTTGGTTTAGGTGTCAAATAGTTTAATTAATAAGTTGCTTACAGATTTGAGTTAATCAACAAAAATTAGAGTTTTGAAAGGAGTCTAGTTATAATAGTTAGTTGTTGAACAGAGTCCATAGGTTTTAGAAGTTCTCTTTAAACATGAGTTCTTTTGTAGAGGAACTCTTATTAGTATAAATAAAGGATGTAAGCCTCATGAGAGAGGCACGGAAGAAATACAATTAGTTTATTCTAGTAATCTAGTAGCTTAAAATTTTTCTTTTACAAAAGGTGCATCAACTTTGTACCAGAGCAAGGTTATGGGAAGACGTCGTTCCCCTACTCCGGACTCACCCAAGACTCCTGAGCCTACCATCACCATTGGAGATGCCGTACAAGCATCATCCAGCTCACCATCCACGCAAAAGGCACTGACCTACGGGGAAAATCTTATGTTGGAGGAAATAAGGCGCATGTCATCTAACATAGAAAAGCTCGCCCTAACGGTCTTGTCTAAACAATCTAGCAATGAACCAGAATTCACTGAGAAGATAGCAAAAGAATGACTTCCACAAAACAAAGACCAATCCAAGAGGGAAGCTCGTCAGATGGCTACAAAATTCAAACCGACTGGCCAGCCCTACAAACCTCAAACAACACTTCAAAAAAGAATCAAACACCCCATACACCAAGCAATTTAGATAATCAGTTGTATCAAACAAGACAACAGCAACACCAACCAAACCAGCAGGACTGTCGGTGGCAACCCATGCTTGCTGCACTAACTTCATCCAGACAAGACATTGCTCTCTATGAGTCTGCCCAATCAGAAGCCAATTGGCAGCAAGTAGTGCTTAACCAGGCAGGTCGAAACTTTTCTGCAGAATATGGGAGTCAGCATGCAAATACATATCTCACAGGACCATCTCCACAAGACACACATAGCGCAAGCCACTCAGCTCCACATCGGCTGAATACCTATGCTCAACCCTTCAAGGAACGACACAAATTTTCTTATTTCGATGGTAATGGACCGAATGAGTAGCTCTATTCTGCTGAGAAGTATTTCAAATTTTATAACATTGCTCCTTGGGATCGGGTGAGTATTGTTGTGATGTACTTACAAGATGAAGCCAATAGATGGTACCAAAGCTTCGAGCGTGACAGACCTCAGCATTCATGGGAGGAATTTCGTGAAGCCTTGTTGGCAAGGTTTGGACCTACTGCGTTTGGCAACCCCAGTCTCTCCTTACATCAACTGCGGCAAACCGGTTCGTTAGGAGAATACCTCACGGCCTCAGCTACCACCCACTACTGAGCGTGACTTGATCGGTAGGTTTTGTGGAGGACTGTCTAGGAGCCTATCAATGGATGTTATGGCAGCAAGGCCTAAGGACTTGCAAATGACATATATACTGGTTAAGATGTTCGAGCACAAGAACACTACTGGGCTGAGCAACCAACGCTCAGCAAGATACGTGTAGTTTCGGCAGCCACTCACACCATCAGCCCCTATCCGAACAACTGGGCAATTAGCAATTGGCACCTCCGCAAATGGGCAAGCACAGAATTCCCGAACCAAGCCTTCCAATCTGTCCGTGGCTGAAATCAATTCTCGGCGATCGAAAGGACTTTGCTTTTATTGCGATGAGAGGTATGCACCAGGACATAAATGTTCAATTCGTCTCTATGCTATTGCAGTTAGTGAAGCACAAAAAGTAGAAGAAGAGGAACCAGAAGAGGATATGGATGCAAGGGTCGAGGATGCCACCTTGTCTCTCAGTGCTATGCGTGGCCTGACTGGACCTCAAACGCTACGTGTTAGAGGGAAGATCAAGAAGCAAGAAGTTTTCATCTTAATTGACTCAGGGAGCACTCACAATTTCATATCCAATCACTTGGCAAAGCACCTAAGGCTTGTTTCCTCTCCAGTACGGCCACTCAAGGTAGAGTTGGCCGATAGAAGACCACACTCGGTTGATGTCATTTGTAAACATATTCCATTGTCCATCCAAGGGGTAGAAGTTCTAGTAGATGCTTATCCCTTCTCACTCGGAGGAATGGATTTAGTTTTGGGGATATAATGGCTTGAAGGACTAGGAGAAGTAGTGAGCGATTGGCGAAAATCACAAATGAAGTTCAATTTGAATGGCCAAGACTTCATCCTACAAGGGATCCGAGATGAAGGAATCTCGCGGCTTAACAGCCTCAACTCAAAGTCCTCCCTCTGCTCAGTGAGACTAATAGCAGCTGGGACTCTAGAGGAAGCTACTGGCACTGAGAGGAGCCCACTGCCAGCTGATTTGCAAAGTCTTGTGGATAGTTATACAATGATTTTTAAACCTATCATTGGAATGCCCCCTAAGCGCTCCTATGATCATGTTATTTCACTACTACCCGGGGTGCTGGGCTAGCCGAAAATCAAAGTTTATCAATGATCCTAAGTTAATGAAACTATCGACCGGCAAAAGGGGGATTATTCAGAGCGAGCTCAAAGTCTTGTGGATAGTTATGCAATGATTTTTAAACCTATCATTGGAATGCCCCCTAAGCACTCCTATGATCATGTTATTCCACTACTACCCGGGGCTGCACCGGCAAATGTCAGGCCGTACCGATACCCACACATCTAGAAGACAGAAATAGAAAGAGCCGTAGCAGAAATGCTTTTTCAAGGAATCATACAACCAAGTAGTTCTGCCTTCTCCTCACCTGTCCTACTAGTTAAAAAGAAAGATGGATCATGGCATTTCTGCGTTGACTATAGGGCACTCAACGAAATCACCGTCAAAGATAAGTTTCCAATACCTCTTATTGATGAGTTGCTAGATGAATTACATGGTGCTCATTTCTTTTCCAAACTTGACCTCAAATCCGGTTATTATCAAATTCGGGTGCGTGAGGAAGATGTTCACAAAACTGCCTTCCGAACACATAATGGGCACTACGAATTTTTAGTTATGCTATTTGGCTTAACTAACGCTCCGGCAACGTTCCAATCCTTGATGAATGAGGTCTTTAGACCTTTCCTTTGAAAATTTGTATTGGTTTTCTTTGACGATATATTCATTTACAGCAGGACGAGGGATGAACATTTAGAGCACCTCTCCACGGTGTTTTCAGTGTTAGAGAAGGAATCACTATATGCCAACTTATCCAAGTGCCGCTTTGGTTGTAAACAGTTAGAGTACCTCGGCCACATCATCTCTGAAAAGAGTATTTCAGCCGATCCAGTGAAGCTGCAAGCAATGAATGAATGGCCAGTACCCACGTCCCCCACTCAGCTTCGTGGATTTTTGGGACTCACAAGTTATTATAGAAGGTTCGTAAAGAACTATAGTACGATAGTCGCTCCCTTAACAGCACTACTTAAGAAGGAATCGTTCCAGTGGAGTGCAGAGGCAGCAGAAGCCTTCCAGTTGCTAAAAAGGGCAGTCGCAACGGCTCCTGTTCTTGCTGCCCCTAATTTCAATCTGAAATTCACAGTAGAGACAGATGCCTCAAACAAAGACATAGGAGCTGTTCTCACACAACAAGGGCGGCCAATAGCATTTTTCAGCAAGGCACTATCATCCACCGGAGTGGCTAAGTCTACTTATGAGAAGGAACTCATGGCACTAGTTTTTGCAGTGCAAAAGTGGAGACCTTACCTCTTAGGACAGCGATTCATCATCAAAACGGATCACCTAAGTTTGAAATATCTTCTTGAGCAAAGGCTGTCCACTCCATACCAACATAAGTGGTTGGTTAAGCTCCTTGGATACGATTATGAGATCATCTACCGTTCAGAGACTCAAAACATAGTGGCGGATGCACTATCCCGACATCCAGAAGCCTCTTTAGCAGCCTTTACCACAATGCAATATACGTTTTGGGATGATTTTCGAAAGGCACAACAAACAGACCCATTGGTGGTAGAGCTCTGTCAGGCGGCCCTCGACGGTTCACGGCCAGAACTTAAAGTGGTTGATGGGCTGCTTATGCGAAATAGGAAGTTGTGGGTGCCAAACAGCAGCTCTTTGCGTGCACAACTTCTGTTTGAGGCACACAATTCAGCGGAAGGAGGGCATGGAGGTCAGTTCCGCATTTTGAAGAGGATCGCCCAAATCTTCTACTGGCCAGGTATGTTAAACGACATCCCACAATATATTGCATCTTGCATTACTTGAGCTAAGGCAAAAAATGAGTCCCTACGGCCAGCAGGACTTCTACAGCCCCTACCCATACCTAAAATAGTGTGGTCGGACATATCAATGGATTTCACATAAGGCTTACCCCCATCAGAAGGAAAGGACGTCATCTTTGTGGTAGTAGATCGCTTATCTAAATATGCTCATTTTATGGCTCTCAAGCATCCTTATAATGCAATAGACGTAGCTAAAATCTTCACCAAAGAAGTGGTTCGCCTACACGAGTGCCCAACTTCTATCGTATCCGATAGAGACCCAGTGTTTCTTAGTAATTTTTGGAAGGAATTGCATCGCCTTCAAGGCACGACGCTCCACATGAGCACGGCTTACCATCCACAAATGGATGAACAGACGGAGGTGGTTAATCGAGGTCTAGAATCATATTTGCGATGCTTCACTAGAGATCACCATCGCAAGTGGATTCACTGGCTGCATTGGGCAAAATATTGTTATAATACAAACACTCATTCGGCAACCAAAATCATTCCGTTTGGGGCCGTTTGTGGTAGGACACTTCCCACTATAGTGGCCTGTTCAACAGGAGGCCGCCTAGCCGACGAACTATCAGCACAATTACGAGAGCGAGATGACATTCTCAAGGAGCTGCACTTCCATCTTACCCGAGCCCAGAACAGAATGAAGCAGCTGGCCAACAGTCACCGTGTATTACTTCGTTTGCAACCCTACCGTCAGAGTTCTGTAGCGGAACGAAAGAATCATAAGCTTCGAAGTCGATACCACGGTCCATATGAGGTGCTGGAGGCAGTCGGACCAATAGCATACCGCCTTAATCTTTCTTCTACTTCCAAGATTCATCCAATTTTTCATGTGTCCCAACTCAAAGATGCTAACAAATTATCAATGGATCTCCCCAGTTCGCCAGCCTGCACCGAGTTGCCCTTTATCGGCCACGAGGACGAGGCCGAATTTCAAGGGGAAGGGAATGATATACGTGGCAGGACGTTCACTAGAAAAATTATAGAAGAGCAGCCACGTCAGAAAAGACAACCCAAGAAGAATTGCAGAGCTTGTTCAGATTGCATCCAGTAGCAGCTGGATGCAACTGGAATGGCATCTCGGATCTGGTGGGCACTTTGGTTTAGGTGTCAAATAGTTTAATTAATAAATTGCTTACAGATTTGAGTTAAGCAATAAAAATTAGAGTTTTGAAAGGAGTCTAGTTATAATAGTTAGTTGTTGAACAGAGTCCGTAGGTTTTAGAAGTTCTCTTCAAATATGAGTTCTTTTGTAAAGGAACTCTTATTAGTATAAATAAAAGATATAAGCCTCATGAGAGAGGCACGGAAGAAATACAATTAGTTTATTCTAGTAATCTAGTAGCTTAAAAATTTTTCTTTTACAAAAGGTGCATCATTGAAGATAACTGAAATAAGCAACAAGCATGGAAGACTATGCATTCATGGCACATTTATGACTAAATACAACTGAATTATTCCATTAAGCTTGCCCAATGTAATTATTTGGTTCAAGATTATGCTTATGCTCCTTTTAGAAAGCGATAATGTCATATGCCATTCATGTTAATACAAGTTCAAGAAAACATGATAAGCATTAACACCGACAAACTCACACTTATAGATCCTGTTCTTTTCAACAATATAGGGGCTTATAAGTTCAACAAGGAAGTATTCAGTATTACAAAGTGGAAATAAAGGAGGGACGAAGGTGACAGACTTAGAAATAGTATAGTAACAGACTCACAGACCCTATTCTTTTTCAACAATGGTGAATTGTATAATAATAACAGACTTAGAAATATGAAATTGCTTTAAAAAGGAAGGACAAAAGTTTCTACGTAATTAATAAACAAGACTGCAGCTTACAAGAAAGAATTACTAAATCAAATTTGGCAGGAGGAGGAAAGGAAATTTCCAGTTTTCAAATAATTGGTCAAGAAGGTGAAAGTGATGTTCATAACAAGTTGCAGTTCATAACAAGAAACACAACAATTTCATGAACATATATATTGTAGTCCAATTGTATGACAAAGCGTATAAATTTAAACAACTAGAGTTCTAGACCGGTTTTCAAACAACAAATTGAAGCCGCTATCCTCACATTCACATTAATATAAGGACGCACGTGAGTGTTTATAAAATAAAATTTTTTTAAAATAAATAATATTTTTTATAGATTTTTTGAAAAATAAATTTGATTTTTTTTATCATAAAAAGTTAAAAATTATATATATAAAAATATTGTGAATATCTTTTCTGTATTCTAAAGTTAAAAAACCTATAGAAAACTGTACAAATTTTAATGACAAATATGAAGTACATATTTGGAATGATAAATACTTCAAAAGCCTAACAAAAACGTCCTCTAGGTTAATAACGACTTTACGGCAAGTTCGAAGATTTCAAAAGCCAACCTGACGAAGCTTTCACATAATCAATAAAGAAAGTCATATTGTCAGCAAGACTTGTGTGATAAATAATTGCGAGTAAATAATTACTTTCAGACTTATCTATTAGATAGCAATTGCTGACATATTAACTATCAACTGATTCATCAAGTGGAAGCAAATTCTGTGCAATTCTGGTTACATCCCTCTTTGAAACTGCGTTGCCAAGCTACGCAGAGCTTGTGAAACATGCTTCAAACATAATGCATCAAAAGGAATTTCAAAATCACCAGGAAAGCTAAAAACATACTTCAAACAAAATTCTGTAAAAATCAATTGAAATCTTGAGACAAAATAATGTGAAAAAGAAGCAAGTGAAATCGAGCTTACCGCTTCTATATCGATTCTATACACGAGCAATTTCCGTCGTTGCCGACAGCTTGTCTGGTAAGCAGCTAGCATATGAGCAATTCCTAAGATGAAGGAGCTAAAGAACAATGCTTCTGCCATCAATCCTTCGTTGCCAGAGGCAAAAGACCACCCGGTTTTCGTTGTTCCACCTCCGAACATATACACAGCTTTCAATGCAACAAAACCTACTGATAACAAGCTACAAGTTGTCGAAATCGCCAAGTAAAATCCTCCCCTTCCTTCAGATATCCCATAAGTACCTGTTTGAGCCAGTTTCACATAAAATACATTCAGAAATTCAACTGAATCTCTTCTATCTTTTATGAAGAAATCATTGATTACTTACAGAGAATAAGAATCGATCGAAAAACGGAAACGATCGGAACGTCGACGAGAGAAGATTTAAAGCTGTAGCTTTTGAGCTTTACACCGATCGTTGGAGGAGATAATAACACCGGAGAACCGGATAAAGAAGAGAACAGAGCAGATGGAACTAAAACATCAATCAAAGAAACGAGAACAGGCATGGCGCAGAAGAGAAAAGAAACAATCATGGTGACGATGAAGAACAGTATCTTCAATAGTCTCCATGCTTTAGATAAACCAAACAACATGTTCGTCTTCTTCTTCTTGCTACTACTGCTACTATCCATCTCCGTAACAGAAACAAAATATAAAGGTTATTCCAACTTCGTATGAAGATTATCGGGAGGAATTAATAATGATGAAGAAGAAACTCTTTAAACTTCTTTGATTGAGTAGTTGTGAAGAAGTTGTGTTGCTGGAAAGAAGCAGGAGAAGGCGAGCAGAGGTTGAAGAAGGAGAAAAAGAAGAATTGCTTTTGACTCGACGAGATTTATCTGACGTGGTCGCAGACGGCAGCCTAAAAAACAAAAAGAAAACACAAAATATTTGGAAGAAACTTCGGAAGTAATTAACACGGAACCAACGCGGCTAAGTTGCTCGATGGAAAAATACATATATATCGAACATTTCGTTGAAGTTCAACAACACGATTTGATTTATGTACAATTCTAAATAGCACGGGATGCTTATTCTTTTTCTAGAAGAAAACGCAAAAATATACTGGTTTACTTTTAAGTAAAAAAGGAAACAAATGGCCTGTCTTTGTATCTATATACTCTATTAGAGTTAAATTATCGGATAGGCCAATTAGCAGGAATGGTATTAGACACACAAATCAAGATCATCCATCAAATACTGAAAACACCGTAGTGAGAACTTAACGCAAAAAGCATAATGTTATAGATCGTTTGTTGTTGTGTCATTATGCGTACGTCATTGAAAAAACAGCTCTATAATGGATATCGAAAATTATTTTTAATTTTTAAAAAAAAAAAGAAAACTACTTTCAAAATTTTTAAAATAAATTATTTTTTATCTTAAAAAATAAATAATAAAATATTTTATAACATAAATTTTTATGTTTTTTAAAATTTTAAAAGTTATAAAAACTTATTAGAAAATATAAACTAAAAAGTTAGAATAAAAAATTTATAGGTAATACCTAAACTGCAATAACTAAATGAAGAATGACACTTATACCCGAAACGTGTACAACCTGGACCATGAGCATGATTGTACGTAAGTATGTAGGTGTGTATGTTTGTTTGTTTCTTGCATTGGCGAGATGATGAAAATTTTATTATGATAGTTTGTTTAGTTTTAGTTTAGTTGGTTGAGAAAGCAAAGATATCTTCCATTAGAGGAAACAAATACATTTGTGTTGTGGTCGCAGAGACGTGTTTGGAAAGCTGACTCTCTAGGTATAAATGCAACGCTCTTTTACGTTGTTACTTCGCAAGGGCTTTATTAGGTCGTTCGAATCCGAACCTTCCAACAAATGTTCTTATCATGGTTCTCTAATATATAACTAGGAAAAAAAAGACTTTATTAGGAACCACAACATTGCGTTGCCATGTCTATTTGATGAGTGAAGCGAAATCGCACTTCCAACCTTCATATTTATTTTTATTACTCGTTTGTTTGTTCTCATAATTTTATAAATTGTCCCCTATCCAAATAGTAGGCACATTCCAATCCACGCTACAAAAAATTTAGTCCGAAAATTTTGCATAGAGCATTTAGGGAGTGTTTATTAGCTTCTTTTTTTTCATTTTAAAATTTTATTTTATATTTTTTGATAATTTTTTTAATTTAAAAAATATAAAAAAATTTATATAATAAAATATTATAATTATTGATTTTATTATTATTATTTTTTAGTCGAAATATAGAACTTATTTTGAAAATTTTGAAAATATATTTTGGTTAAAAAAATTCATTTTCAAAGTATTCCCAAATATTTTCTTAGTAGGGTATTCTTTTGGCACTTGCTATTATACCCGTGAATAAGAAACAATATTTAACATATATAATTTATGGTTTAACATATACATTGTTCATATAGATGTAGAAATGTGATACTGACTCGGCATAATGGACGTTTGAAAGTAACAAAAATAAATTTTTTTAAAAAACTTATTTTAACAATAAAATGTTATTATTTATTCAAAAATAATAAAAATTATAATTTATTACTATCTATTTATTAAATTTTAAAAAATTATATATACTGTAGAATAAATAGATTAAAATAAGTAATTAAAATAAAATTTTGATAAGAAATAATTAGTGTTTGTCAAATAATACTATAAAATATCTCGAATATTCAGGTTAATTTTAGAGTCTGAGCCTCTTTTATTAATATATAGCTAAAATAGATCAATCTGAAATAGTCTTTTGCAATTTGCAAGGGTAATAACAAGTAACTACTGAGGAATGCTAGTAGACAAGACATCAATTCATAGAGGCGAATTTGCTAGCTGCTAGAATTTTCTTCTTTGCGGTTTTCAATTTACGATAAAAGACATTGCTTTCTAAACTTGTTAGTAGACTCATAGTTATAAGAACTCCACCTAATATCGAATCAAAAAATTATTCGGATCACGATTTTAGATTGATCTATCAGATCAATCGATCCAACCATCGGATCAATAATATTAAAATATTTTAAACTAATAATAACAATAATTATAGTAAGAAATTTATTATCAATAATACTACTAATAATAATAAGAATAACAATTATAATAATAAATTAAAATATTTTTATTATGATATTATTATCAACAACAATAATAATAATAATCACAACAAAAATTAAAGTATTGCCACCATCAATAATAATATAACAACTAAAATTTATAATGAAAAATATTTAAATAAATTAGAAGATTAGAAAAAGATAAAACCATAAGATATATAAATCATAAAAAAAATCTAAATAACCTTTTAGATATATATATTTGAGTCTAAATTTTTTACAATATAAAAATTTAAAAATCACTAATAATTGATATTTACAAATAAGATATAATCAATTATATTTTTGTATTATCACATCCAAATGTAAAATCTAAATTATATATTATTTTTCAACATAGAACTTTTAATAAATATTTTTGTATTAAATATATCATCAATTAAAAAAATTTTAATTAATTGTTTTTAAATTTTTTCAATCCGATTTGACCTATACTGGCGGATCGATCGGATTAAGCGGGTTATAATGGATCGATTGAATAAACGATCTTTTGATAAATTCGGATTGATTTACAGTCCGAATTAATAATTTTTGGATCGATCCGAACGGATCGGTCCAGATCTGACAACTATGAGTAGACTAGTTCTTGAATTCATCCCAAACGCACTAATTTTTAAATCTCATAGTCAGTTTCCTTACAGATGTCAATGAAAATTACTTCAGATTGTTAACCATTTTCTTGGTTCAATTTGAGACGCATTTTACAAGAATGATTTGGCTTTTCTTAACGTGATTGATTAATTAAAGGAGAAAAGAGATACTAATAAATCATATGATCACTGCGTTTGGAATTGCGTTTTCAAAAACTTTTTTTTAATTTTTTTATTTCACATTTTTTAATATATATTTTATAATTATTTAGAAAATTTATTTAAAATTTTAGAAAATATAGAAAAAATTTACGTAGTGAAAATTTTTTATTATATATTTTTATTATTTTTTAAAATAAAAAAATAAAAAAATTTTATGTTTAAAAAAAAATTTATTTTATAAACACTAATCGTACGCACAATTTTTAGTAGTTGAATAGTCGTCATCACAGACGTTACTGGGAATTGATGGTTGTTAATTTGTAATTTGCTACTATCGTCATTTTGACTGTGCTATATTTTCTCGCTTTCATTATTCAACATGAACTAAATTTTCTTGCGCATACTTTTTAATATATGGAATTACTTCCGGCATGAAAGATTTGTTCAGGACGCCCGATAAATTTTGATTTCTTCTACTCTACCATCCAAGGGCATAGTAGATAAGAGAGATACTTAGATTCACCTATCAATATTTTTTATTTTAAAATAATATTTTATGTTCTAAATAAATTTTAATAAAAATATTAAATTTATTACTAAAATTTTAAGAAACTTATTATTTTAAGCATATCTAAATGTTTTAAAAAATTATGCAAAACTTTTGGACCCACAAAGTAATATGTCGAAATGAATTGTGCTTTTGGCTAAGCGATTCTTCGAAAGTATTTTTAATTTTATATTTTTTAGTAAAAGTTATAATATTTTATAAAATTTATTTAAAAATAAAAATAAAAATTTTATGTATTAAAAGTTTTTATTATTTTTAAAATAAAAATAATATTTATCAAAAATATAATAAATATTTTTTATTACAAAAAATTGTATTTTAAAAACATTCATAAACATTTCCAAAATCTCTAAGCAGCCAGGCTGCAACTTGGTTCACATGCTTCTCGCCTTCTATCGATTTGATCACAGGGAAAAGAAGTTCATATCGTTTGGCCAGCAAACGTTTCATGAATTTCAGATTTATGTGATGATTCAAGAGACATGATGCAAGATGTTGATGCCACTCCTCTTTCTATCCATCCTATACTTTCTTCGACTCATTCGCGTTAGAACACTTTTGAGTGTATAAAATTTTCTAGTAAAATACAAAGCTACTACATAAATTTAAAAATAAATTATAATAAATAATTTATTAGAAGAAATTTTATTTGTTAACTGAATTAAAAATAAATTTAAAAATATTTTTTAATAAAAAGATTAATTATAAAGATGACAAAAAAACAATCTTAAGTTAAGACGAGCAAAAGAGTCTACATGATATTACTGTGTAAAATATTGTAGGTCTAATTTTAAGATTTTATTGATATTAAATTTAAAATCATATTGAATTCTTTACTCTTTAGTCCTCTCTATCTCGGATAAAGAGGGAGCCATTATTTTTATCTAATGAAATGACGACGCAAGTTTTTATAAAGAAACGATAAAGGGCGATCTTTCAAATATCCATCCGTAATTCCTTTTTTTTTTTTCAAATTTTAAGTTTTAACCAGTTTATATATTTTAATTATATAAAAAATTTAAAATTTTATTTTTATATACAGAACTTCAATTTCAATTTTCTTATTTATATATTTTTCAATATAACTATATTTTTCAATTTTTAATACACTTCTAAAATATATTAAAATTTAAATACTAAATTCTATTTTTATTTTATTTTTTAAAAAAATTTATTTTTTATTTTTTATTTTTATTAAATTCAATTACAAATATTTAAAATACATTCAAACTGAACATACGGATGGACGGAGTCATCTTTTTAATAATTCTCTAACTTTAATGCCAAAAGGAGACAGTTCAATGATTCAATTTACGAGGCAGATACTTAAAAATATTTATAAAATAAAAATTTATAAAATAAAAAATATTTTTATTCTTTTAAAAAACTAATTTTATTTTTTGACTTTCAAATATAAAATGAAAAAATCTTATTATTTAAAATTTTTGTACTTTTAAATTTTTAAATTTTTTTTAAATATTTATAAAATATATATTAAAAATATAAAAATAAAAATTAGAAAAAAATATTAGAAAAACGGTCAGCCAAACGCCCTTACTTGTAAACATAAAAAAAACTGTTGTGCAGTATAGCTACAATCTTTGATGTAAATTAAGATTACGATTTTGGATATTAGTTAGGTTTCTTGCACGTGCCTTACTAGTTAAGTGGCTAAACATTTTCCTAAACTAAAAATAAATTTTAGTACTTCTACGATTTTTTTTAAAATTTAGAAACTGTGTTCATTTAGTTTGATGGAACTAGATGTGGGTTATAGGTAAGACCCAATTGTCTAAGAGCCTTTGACGCATCATTAACGAATTTAAGAATTTAAGAATTGGCTGATAAAAAAGTGAATCTAAATTTGTATTAATATTATTTTAAAATTATTAATAAATAATATGATACTAACTATTTTTTAATATTTTACGGATTATTTGTTCTAAAATAAACTTAAATAAAACGAACTATTTACTATGTAATGAAATTAGATAAAGCAAAAAATCTGTTCTAAAATAAAATAAAATATTTATTTTATAATATAGTAAATAATTATTTTTTAATGAAATAAATTATCTATTCTGAAGGGAATTGAATTATTTTATTCTAAAATAAAATTAATCATGAAAGCTATAAATAATATGAATAGTAAAATTAAATTTAGCTCATATTTTGAATCGATTCGGTTCAATCCTCTCTGATGTTATTTGACGAACTTAAAATTAATCATGAAAGCTATAAATAATATGAATAGTGAATTTAAATTTTATTAATATCATCTCAAAATTATTAATAAATAATATGATATTAATTTTTTTTAATAAAGAGTAAAATAAATTTACTTGCCTTCGAGACATAACCGCTTGCAAATTATAATAAGGTTATGGCATGCTATCGCTATAATAGTGATATTCAAAATCAAAAGTGCGTCCAATTCAAACATTAGCACAGAATTAAACCAAAGCTACAAGCAGCAGATTCTTTTCTCTTCCAACTCATCTGTACTGGCAGTGTATGATTTTTCCTGTTTTTGGCAA
This sequence comes from Acanthochlamys bracteata, assembly GCA_019914995.1. Taxonomy (NCBI): domain Eukaryota; kingdom Viridiplantae; phylum Streptophyta; class Magnoliopsida; order Pandanales; family Velloziaceae; genus Acanthochlamys; species Acanthochlamys bracteata. The sequence continues at coordinate 11,128,158 of CM034126.1, read as the reverse complement.
TTACCGAATCTTGGATTCTTCTACTTGGTGATAGCAGTAACTCCAACCGTCCAACGTTGTTCCTGTAGACAGCACTCTATATATCTATCCATTCCCTCAACTTTCGTCTTTCCTTAATAATACCGCTGTCAAGAACTTTGGATCTTTGCTTTCCTTTCACTGCCAATCAACAGACAATTTTTTTATTTTCTTTCTGAGTTAGTAATGAATCTTACGCCCAAACCAAATACAAACACTGAAAGTAGTTAGTATTTAAATAATAAAAAACTTTGGATCTGTTTGGAAATGTTTCTTAATTAATTTTTCATTTGTTTTTACCTATTTCTTTTTAATTCTTTTTACAATTAAAAAAAGAATTTTTAAAAATTTAGTAAACATAAATCAATATCTATTATAAAATTATATATATATAAGTTATTATATTTTTAAATTAAAAAAATAAATTCATTTCTTAAAAGTTTATTATTATTATTTTATTTTTAAAACAAGCAATTGCAAACGAGCCTTTTAACTAATCAATACATTCCTTTGCCCCGCCACCTATTGTTAGAATAGGAGTTTGTTAGATTATACAGTAGTAGAATATACAGCTATCGAGTTAGATGCATTATGCATGTGGGCGGAAAGCCAGAAGCATTTGTAGTGTACTATGCTATTTATAGTTTTTAACATAATTAACCTTTGTGACATTCTTGTTTGATTCTTCACGAACTTGAAATTAGGCTACAGTTAATCTGTCTTGAACTTCTGCTAAATAGTTGAACTAGGCTTAATTAGAGCTGTTGAAAATTCAACTTGATATAGCTTATACTAAACGGGTTCTCTTAAAGGACATCGTGTAAACAACTGGACTTAGAAAATTGAAGAAAGTCCAAAGCTTGAAGGGAATAGATAACTTCTCAATTTCTAGTACACTAGCAGAGATGTAGAATCCTATGGGTCAGGAGCATCTGAGAAGCATTTACCTAGAATTAGGTACTCTTCGCTCACGGCTCAACTATGTATCCTCTCAATAATATGATGTAGATATTTGGTATCAATCAGTATCGAAGAAGATGATTTCTATAGGCGAAAAATTGGAGGGAGTTTCAAGACAGAGGGTGTAAGGATTGATTAGCTTTGAGCACTCTTTTGGATGAAATTCACGGGTGCGTTTGAAATTATTTATAAAATAAAAAATATTTTTATTTTTTTAAAAAATGATTTTTTTTTATTTTTAAAAAAATAATAAAAATATATAATAAAAAAATTTTATTACGTAAAATTTTTCTACACTATTTAAATTTTTAAATAAATTTTTAAATACTTATTAAATATATATTAAAAATATTATAAAAAAAATAAAAAATAGCGTTTGAAACGCGGTTCCGAAAGCGCTCTTCGTTATGATCGAGTTACGCAGCTTCTAAAAGCTACAAAAGATAAAACTGCAAAGAAAAGCAAAATTTAGCAAGAGGGTGAAAAAGCTTTTATAAAAAGAAAAGGTGGAAACTTCCCAAACTTCAACGAAGGAAAACAATTGTTAATACCAAATCAAGCTGCAAGCTTATTATTAACTACTTGAGTTATAAATCAACTTGCAATCTTATCCATTCACTAATAAGTTATAAATCAACCTGCTATATTATCAATTAGCTAATGAGTTATCACGGCAACAGCCACTCTTTAGCTAAATCAAATATTCTACACTAAAACATAAAACTTTTACCTATAAACTAATTGATTACAGTGCTCAGCAAGCATCGCCTTATATTTTCTTGAGATAGCTAGTTAATCTCTCATTACTCGTACCAAACCATTTCAGAAGTCTTTCAGATTTAACAGGCATCAATGCATTTGGCAAGTTTTTTTTTGGGAATTTTGCAATAATTTCTTTAACGTAAATTATATTGCGATCTTGCTCTATTCACTCTCATGGAGCTGAAATTTACTTGATGAAACCATTGGTTCTAACAAATCTAAAAACTGTAATCTGACTATATTAGTTCACAAGAGCCGCGATCCAAAACTAAGAACTTCAAACTCAATCTGTAATAGAACATAAATAAAATGGTATTCATGATTTACTAGGACTAATCACAGAGCTAAAGAAAACAAACCAGTGATCGTCAAGAGTCAGCACATATCAGAAGGAGCTGTTGCTGCAATCCTAAGCTGCGGTAGAGGTGGCCGCTCTGGTTCACTGTTTCTGCGCCATAATGCCCTCCGCCACCATACCTCAAACCCTATCTGAATATTGGGGCAATCATCACCAGAATTCAAGAACCTGTTGAACCAATCAATCAGAATCTCTTGCTGTAGAGCCATGGGTAATGTCAGGATTGTGTTCCCAAGCCCTTCCTCAACTAGATGCCGATCAAGTCCTTTACATGCCCGCCGCATCCAACCAAAGTCATCATAGAATGGCTGCAGCCATGTCTTCAGCAGTAGACATCGTCCCTCCTTGCTCACAAGAATCTGACCTTTTCCAATGCCTATGAATAACCTTGCAGTAACACGGCTGATTTCATACCGGTGAACCGCTGAGATCTGTCCATGTGCAGCCGCTAGCTCAGTCTGCTCTGCCCAAATGTGGAGAAAATCTTCAGCAGCCTGTCTGTCAACTAAAATGTCTAGAATCCAATGCAGGTTGTCAGACTGTCGTGCAATTTGAGCGGATTCGGTGAGCTCCCCAGCAGCAGCTTGCAGGAAATGTCGCCGAAGAACCTGCAAGCAATCTTCACATGCCGAGTACAGTGATTCCTTGCTCAGATCACTGCTGTTGTTTGAATTGATGTTCTCTCTAAGCATTTTTGCAAAGACCCCTTTCATCTCCCGCCTGGCTTTCTCATCCTGTCCTTCCAGAACAACTTGAAGAAGCCGAACTATAATGTCCTCACCACTACCACCACCATTCTTGATGTTGTTCATGTTGCTATTGCTTTCTTGGATAACATCAACAGAAACCCTTTTGAGAACTTCACCGGCACAGGAGTTTTCAAGGTGGAGCTGGGCAAGCACAGCCGCCACCTTCTCGTCCTCGTCCTCCGCCCACGGTGCTGCTTCCAAGTACTCTAAACACGAAAGTACCCCACCATCAAACGAAATCGCCGCCGAGACCTGTTCCAGTAACGACAACAACTCTGTTATCATCGGAGTAATTGACTTGAGAAAGTCAAACCTAAGATAGTGAATGAATACCTTCAGAATCGTAAGAACTTTGGAGACGTCTTCGCGTCTCAACCGCCGGCGAATATCAGGGCAATACATAAGCCGGAGAGTCTCCGCATAAGCCTCAACGTCGTCGCAGTCAGAGATTTCAACAATGTGTCCGGGAACCGATCGCTGCTGTTGCCTCTGTACTCTTTCGGATAACCGGGAAGCAAAGAACCTGCTATGAGCAACCAACACTGCTCGGTGAACATTAACAGTAACTGAAATCCCGTCCATCGAAGTAAACGTAAGCCTGACATCTGCAGTACCACCAGGATCGCTACTGCACTCATTTAAAATTTCTGCCACGCGTTCTTGAAGAAGCAACTGTCGATCATGAACTGAACAGTTTGCAGTAAATTGCACTTGTGTCGTTGCCGGTACCGGCAGCGGTGGAGCAAGAGGAGGACGAGGATGGTAATACTCCTGTTCATTCGCCATCATGTCGAACAGTGTTGGGCTTGAACGAGTTAGCTTATTGTGAATCGGATGCGGAGGTGGTGACATCGGGTTGAGCAGTCCAGCATTAAGAGCAGTGTTGAACTTGGCGTAGCTTGATGGGTAAGTCTCCATTGCCGGAGACAAACAGCCTCCGTTACTTGAAGTCTCTGATTCTCCTAGCAACGCCAGTTCGTGTTGTTGTTCTTGCTGCTGTTGTCTTGGCTTTGAAGTTGAGGTAACAGTTGAAGTTGAAGAAGGAGAAGAGCAAGAGATGGTTTTAATGGTGGTATGGCGCTTGTTGTTGCTGTTGGAGTATGTTGTGGATCTGGAACTGGAAGAGTGATTGGGTTTGAGAAGAGAAGCAGCAGCCATCACACACAAGGGGAGAGCTTTACACTTGAGTCGAGGGCAACTGACGGTTTGTCGTCTATTGATGAGAGTGAAAGCTTTGCACTTGACTCGAGGGCATGTTTTAATATTACCACAATGGCGATTACTCCTATGAAGGCAAATGGATTAAATACCTATAATAGCAAGAAAAAAAGCAATGCACTACTGAGTACTGAGTAGTAGGAAGAAAAAAAAATAAAAAATAAAAGAAATGAATGAATTGAAGAAGGAAAGAATCCCAGGCTGTCAAGAGTTATTGCAGTGAGACAATCTTTATACAGGAACCACACATTGCTAGAAGCAAATGCACTACTGAGTACCGAGTAGTTGAGAGTGATGTACACCACTGTGATATAAATGCCAGCTTCGCATTTTTCTGGTCGTGTGTTTGTCCAAAATTGTGCGCTGCGTTTCCAGCAACTGGTAAATTTCCCACTGTGTTCTCTGTGTTTTTATTTTTCTCGGTTAGCGAGAAAAATAGAAACTGTTATTTGCTTAGATCATGGGCCTCAAGTTTGTTCAATGGGCTAACATTCCGCGTGGATTCTATGGTCCCATATTTGAACCGAAACAATTGGTAAATGCACAGACATGCAAAGATACTGTTACCAAACCATAAATGACAGAATCTGTGGTAGATTTTTCTCAAATGTTGAGTGCTGGAGGCTCATCAAATATAAGTTATTATTTGCCATTAATTTTTATCTATTTCATTTTAATTTTTTATTATATATTTTATAATAAATTTTATAATATTATATAATTTTTTTAAATTTTAAAAATATAAAAAAATTCTATATTATAAAATTTATTATTATTTATTATTATTAATTTTTAAGCTAAAAAATAAAATTCATTTAAAAATTTTTTTAAATATCTTTTATTCTAACAAAACTTCTTTAAAAGAAAACTCCCACACATGCCCTAAATACATAAATTTAAGCTGCTACTGTACAAAAGCAGAAATCATAAGGGCCCGCTAATATCTTATTATCATCTCATTGCTAGTAACACTTCGCTACTGCCAGACACGAAAAAGCCTTCAAGGGAGAAGTCCGAGAGCACTTCTTCAGCCTTGGATAACACGTATGAAACATCCACCATGCTTGGTCTCTTAGCTGGATCCTTGTTCAGGCAAGCGCGAGAAACACCAACAACGCTGAGGAAGCTCTCCATAAACAAATCCTCTTTGGAATCCCTTGCAGCAATGCTTCATCCATCCACTCCAACTTTGAAACCACAACAGGATCTCCTACATGTTTACGGTCAAATAAAACCTTCTCAGCCTCCGACTATAGTACCTCAACATTATCACCAATTGCAGGATGACCAGAGACAAGCTCAAGTAAAAGAACACCATAGGCAAAGACATCAATCTTGGCAGAGATAATACCATCAACAAGGTACTCAGGGGCAATATAACCTTGGGTGCCAACAATATGAGTGGTGACAGCATTGAGGCCGGTCTTGGCAAGGCCGAATTTTGCAATCTTTGCATGGAGCTTGGAGTCAAGGAGGGCATTGCTGCTCTTAATGTCCTTGTGAACAACACGAGGCCAGGTGTGCTCATGGATGTATGCAGGCCGTTTGCAATGTCAAGAGCAATACGTAGGCGAGAACGCCAGTCAAGCTTGGCACGGGAAGAGGGGTCCTGTAGCCAGTCATCTAAGGAGCCATTTTCAAGGTACTCATAAACTAGATAGCAGTTGCTTAATCTGGTTCGACACAGAAGCCCTCCAGCTTCACCAGATTGGTGTGGTTCACCTCCAACAAAAATAGTAGAAGTAAAACGTTCAAAATGCTTGATCAATCTTGACTATGATCAGCTTCTCAAAAAAATCTTGACTATGATCAATACTCATGCTTAGGGCGCGTTTTCATTTGTAGGAGGTGAGTTTCGAAAAACTAAGTTCGATGCAACTGAGTTATGTAAGAAGTGGATTAGAGATGAGTTTGGTGAGTTAGGTATAGATTGAAACACAGAAAGGAGTTGGAAATCAAAATCTGGCTGAAGAAAGTGAGTTCCATGCAATTGAAACAAGCTCTTAGTCAAGCAGTTGATGATGAACCTTTGAGGCATGTTCTTATCATAGCACATACCCCTTTCTTAATATGATATGTCTCATTTATAGGCCCTTTGTCAAGCAGCTTAACAGATATTTGAAAGGGATTTCCCATGTTGTTCCCACTTACCAGTTATAGTTAGCAACTTCAAACTCAAAGCCATCATGCCTGTTAATGTTTATGTTAAGCCATTAAGGACACTGAGGTAAATAACATGTTCATTGACTACATTAATAAAATTTAGATAACAAATTAACAATAATGTAGCAGGTTATGCATGACTAGAACTCCACGAGTTCGTAAATTCCAAAAACCTATGGCCTACATATTCCCAATTTTGTGCACAGACTTCATAGACAAAGAGGGTCCAGAGCTTCATTTGATTATGCTAACATTCATGTGCATTAATGGAGTAAGTGATCATTATGATGATAACAACCAATTTTCTAAAGTCTAGAGTGCCTATGTCTGATCTACACCACAAAATTGCAAAAGCTCATTATTTTTTGGCGCTCATTATTTTTTGGCATTCACATCACAAGAATTGGATAAAAACTTGAGCGACTATTAGACTCCAATTTTTTGTACAACCATTTATATAGAAGCATACAAGTGGTACGCATCAGCACCTACAGAAAATGTAGACCTAAATTTTAGATATCTCTGAATGGCATTAATGAGTTAGAAATCAGAATTAGTCTGCAAAACTGGCTATAACTAACATAGAAGTTATACTAATGGATCCATTAACAGGAGCTTCAAGTTTGATTGCAAAGTGAACCAAGCTAGCATTTACCAAATGGCACGTGCAACTGTGTAAAACAGAAAAACTAGAGATGCTACCCAGGAATGTTAAAGAACTACTTTCGTGATGTTGGTCTAAATATATTCTTACAACAAAGAACTACAGTTTAGATATTTCTTTTGAGAAGTAGCTTTATTTATCTTCTTGGGTCTAGCTGTTTGTTTACATAGCACAATTTCAAGAAACGTCCAATCCTTGATGCAACTAGTCTCACTCACACTCTGATGTTTTGTTGTTACTGTTAATAGTTATATATCGTACAAGATAATTGCTCCTTCCTTTCTGTAATCCAAACTACAACTCACTAAAAAAACCTCTAATTTATTCATACTACCTAAAATATAGATTCCAATAACTGGAAAATTAGCTTCGCTAACTGATTTCCCATTTGTCCAAGATAAAAAGAAAGCATAATTTAGCAGACCCCCCAACAATTAAAATCAAAGTGATTTTGATGCAAGATTAAATGATTTTTGGTCTGACCTTCTGAAGAATCTTGAGCTCATCACAGGCATTCCACTTCATCTTCTTGACGGCATAGACCTCACTGTCGATGATCCCTTTGTACACTGCTCCTTTTACCAGCCTGCTTTCGTCAAACTCTGCAGTCCCCTTCCACAACTCCTCCATCCCAAACACCTTATACTTGTCCAACCACTCTGATATATCATCAACCAAAAACCCATCACCTGCAAATCATCCATAGACCCTGTGCTGCTGCTTCTGTTTCCCTTCCATATTCCAACCACCACTTTTTACTGTCAGCTTTCCGGCGACTGTGCCGCCACCGACGCCAGAAGAAACACAACAAAACAATCTGTAACAACCACAAAAGACCAATTATGCCTAATGCTACAGAGAGCCCAATAACAGTCCCTTTCTATTGCTATTGTTAATCACAATCCCCGGTCCTTGTGGTAACTCCTGTGGCGGTGCTGAAGCCGGTGGGGTTAAGTGCGATCTATTTTTACTCGGAACAATTGGTGGAGGAAATTGGGCAATTGGTACTGGTATCAAAATTGTATTGAAAGGTGTCACCTTGTTTTCATTTCCGTTCAGGTTAACGAGCGATTGAACGGTTGTACCGAAGTCAGAAGCTATGGTAGCGTAGGTATCACTCGGCTGGAAAACATAGGTAACAATGGCAGTTGTGGTCGATCCAGAACAGCTGCAGAAGAACGGGAAAATGGTGACGACTCCAATGGTGAGGTTTGTCGGGACAAGGTATTGATTGACAGCTTCAACACTAGTATAAGTCGTAAGGTTTGTAAATTTGTTAAGCGAAACAAGGTAGAACGTATCGCCTTCGTTGATCTGGTATGGAACAGGTGAGTAAGAAAGATTGGTGCTGCTTCCGCAAAGGCAAGAGAAAGGAATGAGTAAAGGTTGTCCTGGAGACAGAGGAGAAGAAACAGAGAGGTTGCTGGTGATCTCTATCATTGACCTGCTAACGCCGAAGAGGTCACTGACGTCAGAGATGTTTCGCTCTGTGTTTGCTCGGTAGAACGCGTAAGATTGGCATGGGTAGAACTAGCGTTTGCAGGCGAGCAAGTGTAGCCTCTTGATGGATCTAGTGCAAAGGATTTGGGTAAGAGAGGCAGAACAGCGAGCAACAGCAGAAGTAGCAGCGCCAGAGCGCTGCCGTTGTTCTGGTTCATGTTTGTTTTGTTTAGAGAAGGATGAGAGGATGACCTCACGTTTGATAATAGAGGACAAAAGATCGAAGACGAAGACAAAAGAGAGTGTGGTGCCAGTTGCCGAATGGGATTGGGGTTTGGAATTATGTTTCTCGTGGGAAGACGAAAAAGCGAGTGCGACTTGCTTTGGTTTGATTTTTGTGGAGTTGTTTTAGATATTATTTTTGGTTTTTTACTTTATAACATATGTGTTTCATCGAGCGTCAGACGAGGAATCGTATTAAATCATTAAATTGTGTATTATACAACACAAACTTGAACTACGGTGCTAGTGTGGAGAGGAATTGGATCTGGGTTCGTTTTGTTATTAACTACATATATATCTACTTTGTAAAAACTTTGTCTGTTCGTGATAAAATAAAAGATGAAAACGACTGGTAATGATGGTATCTTTCATTTATTTTAAGGATAGATGGAGCTGACCTGGACTTTTCTCAGAAGGCAAGTTGCATCAGAAGGCCCGTGACCGCGGAAGCCTTTTCTCACAAGGCGCACCTGTGACTAATGAGTCGTTTAAAAATACTTATAATAAATTTTTTTAAAATAAAAAATATTTTTTTATTTAAAAATAAGTTTTATTTTTTTATTTTCAAAAAAATAATAAATATATATAATAAAAAATCTATGTAGGAATTTTTATAATTTTTAAATTTTTAAATAAATTTTTTATATACTTATAAAATATATATATTAAAAAATATATAATTAAAAAAATTAAAAAATAATTTTTGAAAAGTTAAATCAAACGCGCTCTAACAACGCTTGGACCATCTTTAATTGTCAAGTGTCACCAGTAAATTCAGATGGATTTCAATTATTGTGTCAAGAAAAGCATACTTGATTTTTTTTAAACAAATAAATTTATAGTTAGATTTAAATTCGAGAAGAAATAAATTAAATGTAAACTGAATAAGCTCTAGATAAATTAAAATATTAAAAATAAATTTTAATTTTAAACATGGTCAACAAAATAAGTTCTAAACAAATTAGAAACAGAGAGACCTATATTGCTTGAGACATTGAGGGGGCGTTTGGGATTGCTTATGAAATGGAGCTTTTGTGAAATGAAGAATATTTTTGTCTTTTTTGAAAAACAAGTTCTATTTTTTTACTTCTAAAAAAAATAAAAATATGCAATAAAAAGATCTCATTCCGTAGAATTTTTCTACGCTTTTTAAATTTTTAAATAAATTTTTTATATATTTATAAAATATGTATTGAAAAACGTGAAATAGAGAATTGAAAAGTTGGGTTGGGGGAAAGCAGAGCCGTACCCAAGTGCCCATACAAACAAAGCATAGCATAAGAAGATAGATGGATCCATAAGAGGAATTCAAGTGGACAAGGTGGGCAACATTTTGCCCACGCCCAAAGGAAAAGACATATAATAGCATGCCGTTACCTTTAGATCCATGTTTGGACTCCGAACGTGGCCCATTTTCAAAATGTATAGGGAAACCATGTGAGAACCGTGAGGTGAACATGCACAAATGTATATGGGGCATATAATGAATAAAATGTGAGGTGAAAATAGAAGTGAATTCGAAATCATAAATGCGACATATAAAGTGGCAACTTCAAATAAATAAAAAAAGAAAAATTTTCTACAATTAAACTATGCCCTTTAATCAAGTGTTGGATATATTTTTTTTCTTATATCTTATTTTGAATTGGAAGCTAAATTTACTAACAGTTTTAAACCTTAGTAATTAGTAATAATAATCACAATTTTGTGTAGTATTAAGTATCGAATATTCAATGCCGACACTTTTCAAGAATAATAATTTGAATGAATGTAGATGTGGTTGGATGAGAAGGTGTTCTTTTTTTTTTTTTGTTTGTTTTTTTGGGGTTCACGTGAAGAAGATACCCAACAATTCATGTGACCGACCTGGTCCACTCTCTTCTGTATTACTGCCGGCAACACTTCTTTATGCGATAGCTATCTTTGGCATAATTAGGATCCGCTTATTCAAAAAATAATTACTAATTTTGAATTTTTTTTAATAAGCAACGAATCATAAGTATTCAAAATAAACATTGCGCAGCTTGGTTTACTTTTGATATTTTTGTATAAAGAATTTAAAATTTTATATATTAAAAGTGACTTATAAAAAAATTATTATATTAATATAAAATATATACTATTATTAAAAAAATTTAAATAATTATGACGTTGTTAACCTAATTAACCAAATCTTCTTTATTTTCATCTAACACTTATCAATAGGTAAAGAAGTTCAATTAGTGGATCTATTACTCTCTCTTAATTAAGGATCATTTCGAGGAAGAAGAACACTAATTCAAATCAATTCCTTGTCATACTCTTTAGAATCATCTTGACTCATGCTACCTTTTTATCAAGACATTGCTACATTATGCAAGTTGCTTCACATGAAATCATGAATATATAACAAAAATTTTACCTAAAGAAAAATCAAACAATCTATACATGTATCCGTAATGTAAAAATGCAGATCTCTCTTCAGGCAGACAGACATCAACTAATTGAACTGATGGATGACATGAGCAGAAAATAGAAATCGAACATGTCAGTGCCCTCGTGGGCTTGTGAATGGGCACCTACCACTTTTGTTCTCTTGCCTACAAACAAAATGTCCTAACACCTAACAACAACAGCAGCAGCTCCATTTCATCTCATATCACAAATTTCCAAAACAAATTTTATGAAGAGTGACAGTAAAATTAAATGAGTGCGCGTGGAGTGGGAATGGGGTACTTTATTAAAAAATTGCTAATATGTCCAAAATGCATGAGGCTGAGAGGTACCAGATACATGCAGATAACCCCTTCGCACCCGTCCAAACGGTCCAGCACCCTTTGCGTTGCGGGTCCTTATGTACCCGTTTCTACGGGCACATTCAGACCCACACCCACCCACCTTTTGATTGTCTCTCTCTTCTAGCCAGCTATTCAAGCTTCTTACGTGCACTTCATGGCCAAATATACCATTTCCTTTCTGCTAACTATCTTTTTGGTTTCTGTTATCTTCTAGTGAAGAAGCTAGATTAGTGTATCAGATCAATGCGCGCACGTACACATGGGGTATCCATCCGTGTCTCGCGAGAGCGTCTGCGGCTTTCATGCAGGCTTCTTCTGCTGCGCTATATGCAATGCACGAGGCCTTCAATAATTGATCATATGTTACACAGACGCAGCATATCATATCGTATCTCCTGCCTGACCCAGTGCTCCATCATCCAGTCAGTCGATTCTTCATAGTTTATTTGCCCATCTATCTATTACGCCTCATGCATTAACGTTTACATTGATACACCTGCATCTATGGCATGCGTTTTGAGTAGGTTTTTGTAACGAATAAACGTGTGACTTCACAAACTAGCCAGCAGGAATTGGGGTAATGCAGTTACGTAGAGATTAGATGCACAGGGTCAAAAAATTTTGTTTGGATTATGAATTTAAGTAAATTGCAGACAACACACGTTGTGAAACTATAGGAAAATTTTGGAATGGCTTGAAACATATCAGGATGAACGCACGTAACTACCAAGATTTTTTTTTTGGTTGATGTACGTTAGTCACGTTAACTTTGATGTACATGTGGACCATCTCACACACTTGAATTCGGTCCCGTCGTCTCCGGCCGATGTGATCATGGAATCCTAAATGTGTTATGATTTCTTGTACCAACTCATTTGAAAGGACCATTCATGACTTGGTTAGGTCTTTTTCTTTTGGTGTGTAGTGTGTGCGTGGAAGACCAGCATTGCGTTTTGCAAGCATCGTTTATTTGCACCGTTTAGCATTATTTTTGTTCATACTTTTTTTCCTCTCTTTTTTAAACTTTCTATTCAATAAGTTCTTTATAATATTAAAAAAATGTAATTTAGAAAGCATATTATAAATTTATATATTTTAAAATTATTATATATATGTAACTTTTTATTTTCTAAATAACAAAAATTGATTTCTAAAAAAAATTTTCCCACCAATATTTTCTTCTTTTAAGCAATCTCAAATAACCTCTTGATCATGTGCATGTTCATGTGCTACTGGGACAATTGTTTTAATAGTATGTTTGAATTGAGAGTAAATAAGAGTACAAAAAATAAATACATTGGGTACTTTTATTCAGTCGTATTTGGCAACTCTTTTATAAAATTAATGAAGAGCCAAAATTAATTTTATATGAATAATAATTTGATTGGGGTATAATTAAAAGGAAGAGTAATCAGAATTATAAAATTAATATCTTCTCAATTCATGGAAAGTTAAAAAATTACCATATGTATATGCATTTCTATCCTTTTTATATCTACTTTTTTCTAACCAACCAATTAACTAAATTTAATTAATAAATTATTAAAACTAATCTCTTCTTGTCACTCAACTATATTCTTCATATATAGATATAAAGTTCTTAAAAATTTTAAGATCTAATAAGAACAATTCAAACTTTTAATAAAGTATAATTATTTACTTTAGTTTTCTAACCAAATAAGGCTAATCTTTTACTCTTTCTTACTTTTATTAATATATCCAAATAAAATGAGAATGAACTATTATTCTACTCTATATTACTTTCTTTTTTATTAATTTTATTTTTATTTACTCTTATTTAATACTTTCGTATTCAAACAATCCTAAAATTTTGTTCATATTGTTGGATCCATCATGTACGTGTAGCATTTCTTTGTGTAAATTTTACATGCTTTACACAACTTGTTTTCTTTGCTAGCTTCTTTTACCTGTCCTTTTGCTTGAGGTTAATGTTCAATCCACAATTTGGAAGAATTTATATCTTCCATCTGATTTTCTGCTAACAAACTGAATTTTTACCGGTAATATGTAGACACATTTCAAAACCTTCGTTTTGATTGATGATTGTGCTACTTATGCTACGTGCAACTACTTCCCTTCATCACTGATTTTTCTTAATTAGAAGTTGCGTTTCTTTTATAGGCTACAACGAGTGTGAATGCTCTGGAGCTTGGGAGCTTTAGAAGAGTTAGAAAACAGTATACATCTTCAAAGAATACTACTTCAAAAATTCCAATTATAGAAACTATGATAAGAAATATATTTTAAAAAATAGAAAATGAGATAGAAGTGTAAGAAAATAAATAACTAGTAATTCTACATAATTAATAGGATTAAAAGTAAATACTATAAAAAAGATCAAGAGTTGGATACCGATAGATTTTAAGAAGAGAGGAACGGAATTGGAAAGACTTTTCAACGTCCAAATACTGAAAAATATATATTTATTTCCATTGCTTTCTTTTGGATTAGAAAAAAGCCAAACAAAATGCCCTAAATGCCTCATAATAAGATTAATTATTAAAAATAAATAATAAGTATTTAAGAGACCAAGAACAATTACATGAAAGTTAGGCCCAGAAAATGATGCAATATCTTCTCTATGTAGTCAAGATTCCATAATTTGAACGATCTAAAACGGTCAGCTTGGACCTTCACAAGGCCGGCAATAACTGTACTGTTACGATTTTTTCTTAAACAAGACGCTAAGACTCGTGATGAAGAATGTGATCATGAAGGTTTTTGAGAAGGCAATATAAGCATAAAATTAATCTGGTCAAAGTTGTTTTACTAGAAGCATTAATTAGACATTTTTAATATTTTGAAATTTGAGATCTTAATAATCATTATATATTAATTTTCTACATTTAACTTTGCCGTCCAAGGTTTCCTACCGCAAAAAAGTGGTAAAGAAATAGAACTCTTATTCTGCATAATTTCAAATATGGTATATATTATTTTCCTCCAGACAAGAATACATGTATTCTTACAACATGAACAAAAATTAAATTCCAACAGTAGAAATTCATAATTTCCATATACCAGAATTGATCTGTTATGTCAATATCTCCATCAACTTATTAGATCAGTGATTGAAATAGAACTATCATCTCCGGTAATAAATCCCAAGCCCATCTACCGCCGGAGGTACCAGTGTTGATAATAATTAATTGAAATTCTATCAATTGAATAAAGATAGGAAGTAATAAATTTTTTTAGTTTGTTCTTTGTTTTCCTTTTACGTGCACTAACTACTACAGTACACTGAATCCCACATGGGATTCTTTCGCCCATCCGTAGGGTAGGGAGACAATCATTTGTCCCTACCGAAGACTGTTATAAAATGCGCACCACCACCAGCTCGTTTCTGACTACACTTCACCTGCACCATCATCACTTCCTTCTGCCCTCTCTTCTTCCCCCTCTAGATCAGATCACCATCCCCATCCTCACCAATGAAGCTACAAATTAATTAAATAATCACTACTGAACTTCCCTGAGACTCCGACAAAGAAAAAGAAACACTTCATTTCTACTTCTTCTTCATCCTAACTTCAGGCACCAATTCCTCCAACCAACTATTATTCCCATCTTTTAGAAGGAGACAATAATTAAACAAGACGGAGATGGGGTTTCCGATGGGATGCTCGGAGCTTCTGTTTCCCCGCCTACTATTGCAGATGGCCTTCGTGCTAGATTCTATTAGGCAGCTTATCCAGTGGTGCCTGGCTGCGCTAGGTCTCACCCACCTCCTCGTAGAAGCATCATCGGAAACAGACCAGCTACCCTTCATGACATCATCATCAACGTACCTTTGTGAATTCAAATCAATCTCAGCTGTGTTGATTCAAGAATTGTTGCCAGTAGTACGGTACCGAGATCTCACTGCACGCTGCGGGATTGGCGAGGATTGTGCGGTGTGTTTGTGTAACATGGAGGCAAGTGATGAAGTCCGGCGGCTGAGCAACTGCCGTCATGTTTTTCATAAAAACTGCCTGGACAGGTGGGTTGAGCATGACCAAAGAACTTGTCCTCTTTGTCGGTTACCGCTTGTTCCAGATGATCTTAGAGATGATTTCAATGACCGGCTGTGGGCTGCCGCAGCTCTGCCGGACTCTTACTACTACTCTGAGCACTCGTCTCCATCGATGATGTCTTTCTCCTAGAATCAGGCTTGAAGCCGAAGATGATTAGAAATATAAAGAGGCGAGAGTGAGCTTTTAGCTAACCGTGCCTGTGTACATAAACTTTTCAACTACTTCTTTGGAAGGGAAAAATTTTACAAAAGCAAAAATGGAGAACAGTGTATGTGCTTTGCATTTGTGTTTAATTTTCTTGTTTTTTAGATACATGACTTCTAATTATTTAATTGATGTAGTTTGTGGCTTGTGGGTAATTGGCAATTGCTTTTGATCTGAGTTTGAAAGAACGGAGATTGAAAGAACATCTTCAAAATATGAGCTTGAATTTCTTGGATGTTTGCAAATTTTGGTTTGAGTTTTCAGATGGAGGTTTTGTTAAGGTAGTTTTGGGCACTACCGCACAGGCTTCCCTAGCTTGCTTGTTTGCTATTTTTTTTGTTTGGGATTTCATCTGAGAATGTATGGATTGAACTGAAGCAGGTCGCAATGACGAGGGAAAGAAGCATCTAGTTTTGTTTTTGTTTTACTACATAATTTAATTATACAACTTAAAGGATTATTCTGATTAAATAAAATTTGGACTTATTCTTGATGTTTGCTGTCGACTAAAAGCTACCTACCTACTCACTACATAATTTTTATTTTTGTTTTACTACATATTTTAATTTTACAACTTAACCTCACCTACCTACTTGGACGTACAATTTCACTAAAAGCTAAAGCGTTTGACATTAAAGAATTCCTATGAATAACTAATGGCGTATTTTTAATTCACCGAAATCTCAGTTTCTTTAGTCAAATTAAGAGTTTCAGTAAATTTATATATTTTAATACTAAAAAACGAAGCAGAACTGTAATTCTATATAAATCTCTTTTTCACTTGAGTTCTATCATTTTATTTTCATGCTCTCCGAGATAATTTTTTTCTCTACCTCAAATTCACTTTTAAAAATAATTGAAAAATAAAATATAAAATTTATTTTTATCTAATTTTAAAAAATAATAAAAAATATATAAATTAAATTTTATTTTAATTTATTTTTTAAAATATTTTATTTTTTACTTTCATAAATTTTAATTATGAATATTCAAAACACACATTAAAAAAATTTAGGAACTCTTATGCAGTCAGTAACCCCACATGGAATATATCCTTCTTAACAACTACATAGCAACCAACAAAACGACGCTCAAAACAAGCCACCACTAGACCACCAATTCTATCTTCAAGTGCTAAACAGAATTGAATCAAGAACTAGCGGTGTGTTTTTAAAGAGATCAATACAAGCAAATCCAAACAGTGTGAGGCATCTTCATTTAATTTTTCGAAGGTCCTGTTACAGGCCTTACCTAATTAGTCATATGTACCTTTTGGTAGCATTAATCCTTTATATCGGTGCTGTTAGACAATATACTAGAAGATCTTTTTAGGCACTATTATATGTTCAGAATGTGAAAGTTCGTGTATTAGAACAAGCAAGTACCAAAAAGCAAAGCATACAAATTGTACATAAGTAACAAAATATACGTAAAGGAACCTTTTTTTTGCTTGCCGTGGGAATTGTGAGTTCTGCTGCAAATAAGAAAAGAAACAGATTGTTAGACAGCAGAAATGAAAATTCAGATATATAGATAAATTTTTTATTAATTTATATAATAATTAGATCAAAATTATTTAATTTTAATTTAATTTATTTATTTATATAGATCAAAAATATCAATCATAATTTAATTTATTTATAATCAGATCAAACAAAAATTGACCTATTTAATAAATAAAATAATTAAAATAAAAATTATAAATTAATTTTTAATAATAATATATATAAATTATTAATTATGATATTTCTAAAAAAATTATTAATTTGATAAAATTTATAAATTAAATAAAAATTAGTTAAATTAGAATAAGTTAAGAAATATATATATATACAAATTAAATTTAAATTATTTGTTATTATTTTTTAATTATTAAGTAGTATATACTATATAAATAGTTAAACGGATCAATTTTGGATCAACTTAAATTCGATCCGAATTTATTTAAAATTTTGGATCAATTTCAAACCGATCCGAATTCATCTAAAACTTGATCCGAATTTAATTTTTTCAAATCGATTTCGAATTGGGTTCGCGGGTTGGATCTGAAATTGCCACTCCATAGTTAGGGTTCGGATTATTATTTTGAAAGAACACCAACAAACAAGTGTTTCTATCACATTCATCATGAAATGCATTCCTGAACATGTTTTTATCACATCCATCATGGAGCAAATTCTAGAGAATTTCTTCGGAATATCCATGATATCCAATGCGACCAACTGCAGGGCAACAATCAAACTCACGAGACTGTAAGAGATCACAAATACTAGCTATTAAATGGAGCCTAGCACATTATAACCTTAACTTCCAAGTCAGGAAAATAATGATAGCACACTCTACTTTTTCTAGTAATCAATTGTTCCAGCAAGCACAAGAAATTATCTCATTACCAAGAGAATTCCACTATTTTGAGAATTTACATGCAGAATTTTTAGAAGGCACGTTTGTTATATCTCCAACAGAAGAGGCTAAGAAATATTGATTCATTAACAAGATCAAATAACAATTCCGCACTTGAGAACCTTACCTTTGCAGCTTATACATTAGATAAAGTACAGGATCCAAAGCAGTAGTCTCTAAGCACTAACTAAAATCTGAAAGTTTCTTCATAACATGCAAATCATTAAGGTTTCATTCACATACATACAACTAAATGCAGTTGGAAGACATGCAACATATTACATGTGAATACTAGCCACCATAAGTGCCTACGATATGAGTAAAACATCACAAATTAATGAGGTAGACAGTATCTCCGAAGGAAGATCTTCAATTCTCAGCATCTCTGATTACCTGATAATTTTCTATAACGGCAACTAGGCAAGTGAACACCAGACCAGCGTTTCATATATTTGACTATGTTCAACTTGAATGTTACAAACTACATAAATAAAAAATATTTTTACAAAAAAGGCATATGACTTATTTATATATCATAGAAGGATTTCTGTTCACCAGTTTAGCCACATTGCAAAGCCGAAGAGTACTTCACAAAGAAAAAGACGAACCAGAAATCCTCTCTAAGTATACTTTCAAATGATCCACAGATGATAGTAAATGCTTGTAATGACTTCTTCCTCTAGCAGCAGTACTCCCTTTTAGTTTGTGTATTATGTGAAAGCCAAACATATCTACTAATGGAGTTGCTCTGAAGTGATAACCAATAAGGATGGTGACAGTTTATATAAAAACTAAATCAGATAACTCAAATAGAAAGCTGATAAGACAATGCGACACAAAGAATGTATGATGTAGCAAAATATTTTTAAAAAACACATAGTAAAATTAAAATTGAAATACACGTAAAGGGAGTGGGAGCATATACCACATGGCCTAAAGCTGCTTCAGTCATAGGTCATTACTTCCACAACAGGAATGACAATTTTCAGAGCTTCGAATTTTTCATTTGAAATCAAAGTAGTAGATAAGAGTGTTATAGACTTTGAGAAACAGTAACGGCGTTTGCCTTCCTCTTTGAGTCGCCAACAAAAAGATGAGGAACAATGGATCGCCAGCAGTCAGGAAATAAAATGAAGACAATAGGTTTCTGGAGAAACTGATTCCAAAACCTGTCAACTAGAATATCCTTTCACCTGAGTACTCTTTTAGAAGAGACCGGAGCAGAATTGTACACTAAAAAGCTAGGTAATACTTTGAGTGCTCATCCATGTCAAGTTCCACATTCCTCATACTGGAGGAAAGTAAAACGCAAGATGCAGGATACACCAAAGGAGAATGATCCATAGAAAAACGTAAATAGAGCGTTGAACTGATAAGAGAAATACTAATATATTAGCCTATCTTATCAACACTTTAGTAGACCAAACTCAAGAGCCGACTCCATTGATGTTCAATCTCTGCTGCAGACTTGAGACAAACCCAAGTTATTCTGCCCATTATGAAGCATGCATTCTGCAAATCCTTCTACTTCAAACGAAACTATCAGACCAAACAGTAGCAAACGTTCAATAAGCTAACCCGTTAAGATGATCATTTTATAATTAATAACAGTAGAAAGCGTTCCTAAATTTCAGTAACTGTCTCTTCAGCACAAACCAAGCCTAAAAGTAGCATAGGAGAAGCAAACGGGAAAAGGTCCAGGTATTAAAAAGTAACCCAAGATAGGATGATGGAGTACCTAGAAGAAGAATATGAAAAAAAAAACGGAATAACGGTAATTCCCTTGATGATCAAAATCTTTACAACCATGGAAAAGTAAAAAGCTATTATCAAGACTAAGATGCCTTCCCCTTTGATAGGAAAAAAAAAAAATCATCAGGTTTGGCATATATTGCCAGTCCAAATAAGCAGTGGAGAAAAACAATCCAACTTCAAGCTCTGAAGATTTCTCCTCCAAGGCAATCCTCCAAAATGTAATGCACACAAAAATTTAGTTAAACGGTTACTGATATCGTTTCTGCCAGCTGAAGTGAAGCTTCTGTCTCCTAGAAATGCGAAACCAAGATGGCTTTGCATGTTCTGTCTAATGATGTCAAGGTTGCATCTCCATGGGTGGAACCCTTTTATCATGGATTACAAGCTCCAAAACTATCTTCAACCTCTACAAGGGAAGTGATACATATTACCATCTCTATTGTATTGGCTCATAGACTTCATGCTTGTGTCCACAACTCCTTCCACCATCACCGGCTTCATCGCTCCTGGAATCTCTTATCTCCCCTATAAATTCAGGAGGTTGCTCTGAATTTGGCGGATTATAAAAGTCTTCTG
This sequence comes from Acanthochlamys bracteata, assembly GCA_019914995.1. Taxonomy (NCBI): domain Eukaryota; kingdom Viridiplantae; phylum Streptophyta; class Magnoliopsida; order Pandanales; family Velloziaceae; genus Acanthochlamys; species Acanthochlamys bracteata. Next base: position 11,107,792 of record CM034126.1, on the reverse strand, counting down.
GCTTAGCTCGTCTTGGGGAAGTCAAAGGATAATTTCTTTGACTCTGCTCAAGCACTCTCTTGGTTGGACTTCTTCTAGGAAAACGACTGCATGCATTCTTCCGTTCATCAATCCACCTCAATGAATTTGGAGGAGAGCTATGATCTCTGGTTGGACTACAGCGTACCATGCGATCTGTAAAGCCTGGTTTTTTATGAGGCAACCTCATTCTTTCTAATCTGGCGGACGGCTTCACATCTATAGGTGATCTGCTTCGCCTTCGAAATACAGGTGCACCATTCATCCTGTTGTCATTTGTTCCCCATGAAGAAGGCAAATCATGGGGAGAACGACTTTCTGATCTTGAGGGAGATTTAGTATGAGACCAGGATAAATGAAAAGGTCTTTCAGAAGAAAAGCATCTGTCCCTACTTGAACAACCAGCCAGCCATCTGCACCTTTCCCTATTGGGGGGGCTGACCATTCTAGAACCATATCTACTGCTCCTGTCCATACCAGTATTTACATGTCGATCAGGGGTCATCTGCCTTGACCTTTGAACAGCAGACACTCCATTTCTTACAGGAGATACTCTCCCAGAAGTCGACCGCATTATGCCTCGCGAAGAAGCAGATTTTCTAAGCATTCCTGCCTTGATAATTGTACCATCAGGTCCAACAACAAAGCCATCGCTCTCCAACTTTGCTATAGTAGCTGCAAATGCATTTTTCGGACCAGAGCGTGCATAATTGTCAGGGCCATTAAAATAAGGTTCATCACGGTGGAAACCAGATCGCCAGCCATTAGCAGCAACCACCCAGTGGGCACCTCTACCTCCACCTCTTGCATGAAAGGGTGTGGGTGCATCTCCCCATCTGAATGATTTACGATTGCCGTCATTCCTCTCATCATCAGTGTCTACATCATTGTCCCTACCATGCCTACGATAGAACAAATATCAACTAAGTAAATTCAAATGCTGTTGCAAATGAGCGAAACAAGAGTAGGATAGTGACAAATCTAAGACAATATTACCTGCTTCGATTTGAATAGCATTTGTCCTTTCTGTAAGACATCTCAGAAGACTTTGGCCTTTCAATTGTTGATGACAACTCCCTATCAAGGGGTGACCTTGTCATCCTACTTGGATCCTCAGGATGTAGACTGGAGTCTTGATAGCAAGCTTCTGGTAACTGATCCCATCCTGTAGATTTCAACTTACAACTTTTTGAGTTCTCGGCTGCACCAACTTCATCAAGATACCCTTCCTTTTTAGCCTTTCCATATTCCCTGGCATCTTTAAGATTAATCACCTGATGTTGTCTGTCTTCCTTTACACTATTTCCAAAAGAATTGTCCTTACAATATTCCATACTTCTATTACCAGTAGTAGTAGCCTTTAAATCTTGTCTAGGAGAACACTCCGCAGTAGGTCGAGAAACATCCACTTGCACATCCTTATAAACCAGTTGTTCCCCTTCATTGTAATCACAATCAACATCAAGCTTCTCTTTACGTTCTGAACTGTCACCATGCAAAGAGACACCAGGCAACTCGGAAGCTGCCTCGAATGCATCGATTTCTCTGTTATCTGACCCATAATCTGCACGCTCAGTTTCACCATCTCCCAAAGTAGAAAAAAATGATTCTCTGAATTCCCCATCCTCGTATTGATAATCATCCTCTAGCTCAACTTGTTCCATGCCAACAACCTGATCACTATCAGTGTGACAAGCATTCGAATCACTATTAGAGCCAGAAGGATATTCTGGTGCAATCTCCTGAGTGATTTTCTCATGTCCATATGTTAAGCTTCCATATGCTGCCTGAGAACTTACAGAGCCTCCTGATACTGATGCATCAAGACTATTATATGCTGCGCTCAGCAAATCTCTCATAGGTAATATGACACCATCATCTGAAGGATTACAAATATCAATCTTTGTATCTTGCAATGTTTCTGAGTCATTCTCATGGGAACTGACACTATCACCTGCAGACTTTGAAATGTTCTTATCTTCGGACTTAACATGTGTTTCAGACTTATGATATCCAGCAATGGAAATGCCTGCAAAAGGCTCACACTTAGATGTTAAAGCATTACTTTCCAATTTGCAGGAACTCAGGTTCAAGTCTTGGTGGTTCTCACTTCTTTCAGCGCTTTCGAACTTCTCATTGGATGATTCAACTTTTACAGTTTCACTTACAACACTCTGGACTTCTTTGAGTTTCCCTGGAGTTTCATTATGTGCAGCTTCACTGGCAACATCACTAACAAAAGACTCATCCTCAGATTTATATATGTCAACATACACATCAGGAAGCTCCTTGGCAGCAAGACACTGATCACTTTTGCCAGTACTAGAGTGACAAGATAATGAATAATGCTTTTGTTTTTGAAGAGTTTTCAAGCTACTAGCATCATTCACTGAACTGTTTTTTATATCATAATCTGTTAAGCTATTATCAGAAGCAGAAGCAGAAACTGCAGATCCTTCTCGGGCATCAATTTGAGTGACATAATCAGCAGTACGTGCCATGTCTGCAGACACCGTGGTGTCTCTACAGACAACTGGGGTATAGGCACAGTGACTGTTTTCAGTTAATTTAAACTGAGATTCTTCACCTTCAGAAGCTTGTTGACTACGGGAAGCATCTCCAGCAGTATCTTTTTGAGGCTCTTGAGCATGACCAATTGGTGAATATACGACATTAACTTCTTTGTTACACGACGAATTTGTGTCTTCAGTATCCAAAAGAGATGACGCTTGAGGATCTCCCAGATGGTTCCCTTCCTTGATCAAGCTATATCTGGGTGAGATAGATGCATCTGCTTCTTTGGTATGATTATCTCTAGATATAGATACATCTAGCACCTTTGACTTGCCTAAAGTATCACTTGACAAATGAGTTCCGTCGTCCATATTTCCAAGCCTGATTTGGCCATTGAAAACTTTTGTAGCATCCTGATACCCATCATGCTTTCTACCATCACTAACATTGTTCATGGCATTTGATTCACAATTTATGTTAACTTCCTCAAAGTTCTCCCAAGATTCCATAATTGTGTTAAGATCCCAGTGAAGCCGACTACTGCTAGACGGAACTTCAGCATCGGTTTTCTTGTCTTGCACAAGGCTTCTTGGTTTTGCCTGGTTATCCAATTTCTCTATTATTTCTCTTGATGACATATGGTTCTTACCATCTAAATCACAAGATTGGTCTAGGCGTTGTGCCTCTTTTGCAGCAGCTAAGCAAATTGCTTCAGCTCCTGTTGAGTTGTCATCAAATTCCCCATCTTCGAGAGAATGCACCCTAAGGACTGAACCATGAGCAGTTGATGAGTCAGCCACTGTGGTACTGTTGCATGCAGCAGTAGCCAATATAGATATGCCAGAAAAATCTGCATTGGCATATAACTTTTCGCTTTTATCTTCAGCATTTGTTTCATCATAACCATGAATTTTTTCAAGGTCTAACTTCAACTGGATACCAGAGTTAAATTCTGTAGCTCCTTGTGCTTTCAACAATGAATTTTCAGCAGGCTCCTTCTCTGCTGAAGTACAATCAATCCCATCCACTTTTGACTGCAATTCAGGCGGAGGTGATGGAGATATAAGAAATCTCCTCTTCTTAATGGGAACACTCTCTAACGAGTCACTAAAGCGTCTCCCAAGAATACTAACACTAAGCTGCACAGGAGTAAAACAGCAAACAATGTCACAGATCACAGATTAGCAAATGGGCAAATGCAAGAAGAAGAAGAAGAAGTTCAAACCTTCTCGAATTCAGTGATAGGCATGTCCTCAATAGTCTTTGTGCTTTTGTCAATAAATTCTTCACGATGTTTAGAGTCAACAGCAGTATAATTTATCTGGTTTCCACCAGAGAATGAAGTCCTGGCACGCCTTACAGCCCTTTTCTTATTGTTTGTGGCAGTCTTCCAGTTCAGTCGAGGATCAATGGCCCTTGAAAGTTCCAGGCCCACTGTGCCCAGTATGCTATCAGATAGCAGCCCCTGTCCATCAACTGATATTTTCCCACCACAATTCTTACAGGATTTGAATCCTCTTCTACCTTCTGTAGACTTGGTAATGGAGGTGGTGTCCTCAGTGCAAGAGCAAAAATGAATCTGCAAGGAGAAATGTCATCTATTTTAATAAAACCAAAATAAATATCAAGATAACAGGCCATAAATTCAGGATTTACCAAAATAAAATCAAGAGAGATGCCTTTATGAGCAACAATACTTAAGTACCAACATAAACTAACAATATAAAGAAAATTTGATCATTGAACGCAGCAGAAAGGCGACAAATGAATACATGAATATATACAAGTAAATGCCACGCTGATTTAAGTTATTCACGCTATGGACAAAGCATAGAGCTACTCTCGAATACAACACTGTCAAATCAAAATCTACGAGAAATAATCACACTAACCATTGGTATATCACCCTCATGATCCTTTTCCGGACAGAATAGTTGAATATCAAAGCCTACAAATCATCTCCAAGATATCTCATGAACCTGCAAAAAAACCTGCCAATCAGCCATTGAACAAAGAGCATTTTAATAATTCAAAGCTTCACCAAACACTGCCACAATAGGGTGTAATAGCCCAAATAGCTGACACAGACTGCCTGCTTAAGCCTTCAAGGGCCATTTACTTCTGAAGCAGACCATGTTAAGCAGCCTTGAAGCAAATATAGAGAGAGATACAAAGTCCGGGTCAACAACCAGTATCCCGACACCAAAACTTTACGTAGAAATCAATTTCTATGGAACTTAATCAAAAGACTCTTCGCAGAAGATCCAATGCCGATCCAAGAAGGCAAAACACTAGTCAATTAAATGGCAGTGCCGCAAAGTAGACCATGCAATGACTTCGGGTCCAGATTAAAATATCAAGTAATTCACATTTAGAGCACAATAGCGACACCCCCTTCTAAGGTTAGAGGAAGTCCATGACGAGGATACTAGAACTCATCAGAATCTATGACCCCCCCAAACCAAGATTTTGAAACATCTTAGTGATCAGAAAATAATCTAACATGTTCCTTTGAGCAAAGCATAGGCAATCATCTGTAATGCGGACAAGGTAAGAAAGATCCATTTCGAAGTTTAAGACAAGTCTACATCACAAACATGGTCAAGTATCTGTATCTCCATAATAAGCCTTGACAGCAGAGCTTATCTCTTGTAAAGCTGACTGCATCCAACAGCCTTCTGAATATCAAAGAGTAGCAGAAGAGATAAGTACGAACAAAACCACGCTGCAACACAGTTCTTCAAGAACAAATAGAGATTAAGGAGCCCAAAAGAGCAAAAATAGGTTGTTCAAGCTCGAAAAGGATGTAGCCCTTCCTCAGCATAGATCACAAAATAAGATGAAAGATCTGATGATGATAATGGTTGAATCTGTTTCATAAGAAACAACAGGAAATGCATAAGTTCATAGGGGCACTAAAGGAGTTTCTCCAGAGACATCAGCGTTCTCGATCGGCGTAGTCCACATACAGGATTATTGGGGCATTAGAGAAACGAATGAATCTGTAGATCAGTAGAAGTAGATCAACATTCTAGATGTCTCTACCCCGTGCTACCTGTGATAAGTCCACCAGTACTGGAAAAGTCTAAGGATATACGGATCAATTGCTAAAGCAGCAAACCAAACCCTCGTCATCTTCTTGCAACCCTTTAACTAAGCCATCAACCCCTGGATTGCCCTGCAAATACCTAAGATCTATAATGCTAAAGTCAAAGCAACCAAAGCAAGTTTTTCCCCCGAAACACTCTTTGAGGAATCCACCAAATACGAATCATATATCAGCAACAGGAGCAATTGGAATTCATGGACCCTGATATCTCATAACCACCTGTTGCGAAAATCCCTAAAAATACCCTGCCGCTAAGAATCCAATCAGCTTTTTCACAGAAACCGGAAAAAACCAAACTGGAAGAAATCAAAAGCTGTTTTCCGACGAGAAGAAGTAACCAGAGGCACCAAAAATCCAAGCTAGGAGAAAGCATCCACCGCCGAAGCTAACAACAACCCAAAAAGTTGATACAACTGGTCAAAAAACAAGGTCAATACCTGATTATTTTTTTCACCAACAGGGAAGATCAAGCCTCTTCCTTCCTCTATCTTCCCTATCTCTTCCCTTTCTCAATCTTCAATTTATCTGACTAATCTTTGCGCAGAAGAAAAAACCAAGCTCTGCTGCAATCGCCTTATTCTTGTGATAGGTATTACAGAATCTGGGCAATGGTCTCGATTCCTTGCTTGCAATCGATTGAAAACGCTTTTGTTCTTCGATTGTCCTCTTCTTCTCCTGGTAAGCTTTTACTTGAATATTCGTGAATTAAGTTCTTTAATAACTCAATTTCTCTTATAGCGAGCGATCGGTGACGGACACTCGGATCCCTAATTTATTATCGAGAAATTCATTCACACGGTTTGTGAACGAACGAAAACCATTCACCACTTCACACTGGTGTTGAAATTGCCCAATCCCGCATATATCCTTCATTAATTGATTAAACTACGAATAATGCCCCTAGGGCTTTATAAAGAGTTGTGTGCGGCTTCGGACTCTTCTTTCTTGTTACCGGCATTCGGGTCGGTTCAGTTCAGTCCGAACACCAGCCGAAAATTACGAAGCCAACAACTTCCCGGGTTAACTTTTAATTAAATGATTATTTATTAAAGTAATTTACTTATTGACTTTTCAGATATTTAATCTCAAAACAAATAACAAAGTAAATAATTAAATTAAATTATATAATAATAATTACTTAATGATGTTAACGATGATGGTAAATTTAGCGAATGTAAATCAGATAGCGTTAGAGTGCGTTTTGGAAATGGCTTATGAAATAAATTTTTTTTAAATAAAAAATATTTTTATTTTTATAAAAAAATAATAAAAATATTTAATAAAAAAATTTTATTACGTAAAATTTTTTTATATTTTTTAAATTTTTAAATAAATTTTTTATATATTTATAAAATATATATTAAAAAATATTAAATAAAAAATTAAAAAAATTGTTAAAAAAGCCTAAAAGTTCGTGCATGTTGTACTATAATTATCGAACCGAAAAATTATCCGGATCACGGTTCTCGGGTTGAACCGTCGGATCAATAATATTAAAATATTTTTAACTAATAATAATAATTATTATAGTAAGAAATCTACTGCCAATGATACTATCAATAATAATAGCTATAGCAACCATAATAAAAAATTAAAATATTTTTATTATACCATTACTATAAATAATAACAGTAATAATAATCACAGCGAAAATTAAAGTATTGCCACTATCAACAATAATAATAACAACTAAAATTTATAATGAAAAATATTTAAATAAATTAGGAGATTAGAAAAAGATAAAACTATAAAATAGATAAATTATAAAAGAGATATACTAATTTTTTTAAATATACATATTTGAGTCTAAATATTTTACAATATAAAAAATTTTAAAAATCACTAATAATTAATATTTACAAATAAGAAATAATTAATTATATTTTTGCATTATCACATCCAAATATTAAATCTAAACTACATATCATTTTTCAACATAAAGCTATTAATAATTATTTTTGTATTAAATATATCATCAATTTAAAATTTTTTAATTAATTTTTTAAAAAAATTTTCAACTCGGTTTGATCCGGGCGGACGGATCGACCGGATTAAAACAGATCAATTATATAAACAGTTTTTTTACAAATTCGGACCGATTTATCGTCCGGATCGACAGTTTCCGAATCGACATAAACGAATCGGTCCGGATCTGATAACTATAATTTTAACTAGAGAATCTAATAATTTTGAAATCGTAGTTTCTTTAAGAATATCAATCCAATTAAATACTTGTTTATGTATACTTTAAGCTCACTTTTTTTATCAAAATTAATTTTTTTTTAATTTCACTTTAATAAAAAATAAATATAAAAATTTAATTTATTTTCAAATTCTATCTCTTAAATAATTCACTTTATACAAATTTTTTTGCAAAATAAACACGTTCTAAAGAAACAAAAATTTTAAGCTTTCTATCTATAGCCTTATTTCCCTATCAGAAAATTTGATTTCAAATCATAACAAAATTAAAATTTTCATAAATGAAAAAGAATATTCGATTAGATTTTTTTAAAGGTACAAGAACTTTTCATAGTTCATCTTTTTATGTAAAAATTTATTTCAGTTTCATCAAAAACTTTTCTGCCAAATTAAGTTCGAAGGTGATTATTATTTTTAATTTCTAACTCAAAGAATATTAACTCACTTTTTACTGAATTTAATTTTTCACCAAATTTAAAGTACAAATTAATCACAGCAAGTTAACATTCAATGTTAAGCTAGTAGTGATTCTTATGGATGACCTTTAACTCATTCTAAGGCCATTAAGTTTTACTTTCCTGAGTTGACATTTTTCTAGCAGAAATATTAGAAAAATGTAACAAACATTCCAAGCTTTATGTTTTGCTACAATAGCGTAGTAGTTAAGAGACGTGGGATTCCAATAGAATGTTTGAGAGTGTTTATTAAAAAAAAAATTTTAAAATAAAAAATATTTTAAAATTTTTTTTAAAATAAATTTTATTTTTTTATTTATTAAAATAATAAATAAAAAATTTTATAACGCAAAATTTTTTATATTTTAAAATTTTATAAAATATTATAAAAATTTTATTGAAAATATAAAATAAAAATTTGGAGAAAAAAAACCTTCCGCCAAACAAGCTTTAAGTTCCAAACCTTGAATGGAATACGTGGTAAACGCTCGACTTAAGAGTTTAAAATGGATAAATGAGAAAAACCAATGTTACTATTTTATGGTCGGTGTATGAGAATCGAAATTTCTACCCAAAGTAAAACCTTAAAGTCAAATCTTCGGAAAGTTCATTATGTTTTAAATGATCATGTATTACCAGTTACGTACATCACTATCTCAAATGTTCACGGGCAATTCTTTTTCTTTTTAAAAAGTGAGAAGCCAAGCCATTTTAATTTTAATCATCAAATTTAAACTCAAAATTATTCATTTGTTTCATTATTTTCAAAGTTAATAAATTTATAGTTTGCTAGTTATCAAATTTATTATTATAAATTAAATATTAAGAAAGCACTTAGGAGTGTTTATAAAATAAAAATATTTTTATTTTTTATGTAATAAAAAAATATTATATAGAATATTTTATATTTTTAAATTTTTAAGTAAATTTTTTATATATTTAAATATATATTAAAAAATAAAAATTTATATCTAAAAAACGCATTTTCAAACATACACTAAAACACGTTCTATGTACCAATTCTCCAGCGACTTGTGATTGGTTGCAGAAAAAATATCCTTGTTTGTATCGTCCCGGTTCTTGCTTTCCTTTGGTGCAACATGTTGACCACACAAGTTAAAGTAGATCAATTTCATTCATCAGCATATGCTGAACCTGAAAGGGACTCCCACTACGTTTCAATGGATATTCAATAACTTGAACCCTTCTTTTAAAATGTTATAGGTACTTACCTGGAAGTTTCATCTACGCAAATATCATAATACCATGACGAGTTCGATTTCCTTCCTTGTGCATCCACGTGTAGTATTGTATTTTATTAGCAAGTAAGCAGCTGTAATCTTGTTTACTTAAGTAAGCTTTAGATTATGTCGGTAGCCTCCGAATCCGACAGCAATTTTCTTAATAAATAAAACACTAAGCTTTAATTGGGGTTCTCCAGTAAAAAAATTTAGAGATGTTTAGAAGTATTTTTTTAAAAAGAGTTTTTAAAAAAAAATATTTTAAAAGTTTTTAAAGATAAGTTCTAATATTTATTTTAAAAATAGTAAAAATAAATAATAATATAATTTTGTGATGTAAAATTCTTTTTTTTGTAAAATTTAAAAAAGTCTATAAATAATTAAAAAATACATAAATAAAAATTATAATGAAAAAATTAAAAAAATACTTTCAAATATCATCTTACCCGAGATCCTGAGAATTAATATTTTCGTTTTGGTAATTTAAGGTACGTAATATCATATTACAATAACTCCAAAAGAAAAAAGCATAATATAGGGCAATGCCATTTTTGGCGAATGATTCTTAGCAGATTCCATTGAGCGAAGCAAATCCTCCGAGGAAAAATTAGAAAGGGTAGCTCATCTCTGTAAGTATCTCTTTTGTTTTTATTATCTCTAATGATTCGTTTATTCTTCTTTGAGATGAGATTCGTTTGTTCTTCTTTAAAGATGCTTATATTCGACATTATGTTGCTGAGATTTGGAAACACTACCTAGTTTGTACAATTACTGTTCATTTCGCTCTAATTGATTTTACTTTGTTTTTTCTGTTTCTATTCTTCGTTGAAGCTAATAGTTTCAGTGGTACAGTGGCAACGGGTTACGACAATTGTGGCACATTTCATACTTGTGTTTTGCATGTTTTTTGTTTGTATTTTCTGAAATTTTCATTCTTAAACAGGCACGGTTTCTCTCAAAAAAGAAAATCTTAAACAAGCACTGGTTTCTGGCTTCAGTAAGCAAATGTTGCTTGGTTAATTCAGCTTATCGCCGACTAGACATGCTATATATTTGTAAGTTTTTTTTTCTTTTATGAACTGAATTTCGTTGCATTATTAAAACGGAGAGATGCATTTTTATTTCCGTTACAGTAGGAAAAGAAAATTCTAAAGTGTATACAATTCAACTTTAGAAGTGAGTAAAGGAAAATTCGAGTCAGATTGAGATGGATATCGAGCAGGGCATTCAATATTGTAAGGGCACTTACCTAACTTGAGGGAGGGTGATGGATCGGGTCGATGAGATTTTCACAAATGACAATGGCGATTTTGTTAAGCAATACTATTTTTACTGTAGTTGGTAAAATAATGGAAGAAAGGAGAAAGTGTACGGCATCTTTTTCTTTTTTGAAGAAGGAAAGCTTGCTGCTGAATCATAGTTATATAAAGATATTGAACTTGAGTAAATACTACCACCTAGAGGAAAAGCTCTTATGCAATGACAGGCCAACCCTGTGCATCTGAAAGATCTCAAGCATCAAAAAGATGTCAAAATTGTCCACCGCCACAAAATGTTGTATGCAGGTGAAGCTTGAATAGAACTGAGAGTCGAACATGGTTAATTCAGTGAGGTCTGAGATGTTCGTACTTGGAAATGGAACTGAGAAAGAAGTACTTAAAGAATCTTTATTCTGGTAATTCAGAAGATTTTCTGCAAAGTCAATTGGAACCATTAATCATAGAGTATGTATATAACTGTATTTATGCCTTTACTTCTGATTATGCTAATGTAGAAAGTGATGCTGGAAGGAAAATCTGCACAAAAGTTTCGGTAATCTATCTTTCTTGCTAAATAACTGCAGAAAATCCTACTTTGGAAGATGACTTTGTTACCTTTCACCAACAGGCTGAACTAATACTGATTTCTTTGAAAATCTGAAAGGCTATAGGCAATGTGGCATCATGAAGTAGGTATGCTAATTATGCTATGAACCACTTGCATGATACTTCAGACTACAGTTTTGACAGCCTCGGAGCAGTCATTTAATAGTTACTTGTACATCTCTTCGTAGGAAGCTGGGAACTATGTAAACAAGGATCACTTAGTGCTTGTTGATTCTTATGCTAAGATTTTCATAAATTTTCACGGCTTGCATGATTTTCTCAGTATCACCAATCATTGCTTATTTATAGTTTTTGGCCAATTTTAGAGCCAGAGAAAGTGATATTTAAATATGTTTTCTGAACTCTGCTTATGTTTTAATAGCAAATTAATTTGCTAAATGCTGCAAATGCAGATGTACTGCATACCGCTGACCCAAGTTCCTTGTTTCTGACATGAGATACATGGTACCAGCTGTCACTTACTAGGGATATTTGCTTTGTGGCTGACTTAGCATTTTCAGGTCATTCGATGGGAATAAGCCTGGTGAAAATGGTAAAATTTTACCCACTCAACTCTTGGTGGCAAGTTCCTCTCAAATCTCTTTTAGACATACGACCATGGTCTCTCCTGGGATAGATAGGGACATATGCTTTAAACAAAGAACAGTACAACAAGGTATTCTGCTCTGATGAAGATAGAGAAAACTTTTATTGTCCATCTGAAGATGAGCCTCTTGTTTACTGGCTTTGATCAAGTAGTGTGCTTCAAAAATTGATTAAAGTCAAACCAGTTAAAACTTCAGAATTTCATACGATTAAAGCTACAACTGGACCAGTTCAGGCCTGGGTCCTTATATCAGGTATCCACCAATCAGAGCGTCGAGGAAATTCTACTGCTGAAATCATAATTATGTTAGACATAGATAACATTACAGGTAATGAATTCTGGAAAAACCAACAGATTATGATTAGAGTTTCTGTGTAACTGACTGCACTCTGGTTGATTCTTTGGAATTGGACCTTACCTTGTTGATGGACAAGTCTAAGCTGCATACTCTAAAATATATATTTGGGTTTGATTCCTTCAACCAAATCTTACAAGTTTCTGTGGATGCACTAGTAGTTCTACAAATTAAATAGCTATAAGTTAGTCCTAAAAGTTAAATAGCTATAGCTCTTTAAGATATTTAGCTACAGAGTTTGGTTGTCGAATGCAGATGTCGCTTTGCTACCTAAAGTCTTCTCTCTAACAAAAAAAAATGTTGCTATCTAGCAGTCGCTGCTCAGAAACATGGGTTTTTTTTAGATGTTTCTGACTATAGTATTTTTGGAAAGAGCCTGGAGAAGAATGGTAATATATTTATCTCAAACCTCAAAGACAGTTGGTAAGTCATTCTCAAATCTCTTTAGAGGTATGAGTTTTGTTTTGCTTACCTATCCACAGCTGTTGTATAGAACAATGGGATGAGTAATATGCTGTTCTGAATTCTGAATGGTTGAAAAAGTAAAGCTTTTCTCAAAAAGAGTTTTAGAAATTTTTTGATACTAGTTTTATATGTATAATATATAATTCCATCTATAGCGCTTTAATTTTTTTTTAAAAAAAAATTCTATATTATTGTGAAAGGAATTTTGGACTTGAAAATTCCAAAAACCTTTCCAATAAGCGTACCAAATATGGCCGAAGAACAGATTTTTCCATTTTGCAGATGAAAAAAGGAGCACCATACAAGAAGAAAAAAAAGAAAATATGGTGAAGTTAACAAACTATAATCACTGAAGACAGATGAAGTTGGTGGTTTTTGATTGTTGAACTTATGAATTCCACTAACAACTCATGTCTCCATTTCTGAATTAGAGATACTGTTGGTGAAATCATAAATTTGTTCAACGTATATCATAAAGAGACGGCACGCTGTCTTATTACTCTTGTGAGATAGACTGGACTTTGAGTCTTTAGGATAAGATTGCACTGAATTAGTTTCTTAGAAGTGTTTAAACATGTTAAGTCTTGGTATTGGAAATACCAAAACAGGGAGTTCATCATAGCTTTCAAATAGCATGTGCTGAGTTAGATTTTCAAGTCTTTTGCTTCCCAGTTTGAAAAGATTATAATTATTTGCTTGAAATGAGTGTACGATTTCTGTTTCAATTTAAGAGTCGTTTAAGAGTACTTAGCAAGTATTTTTCATTCCTCCATTTTAATTCATATTTTTCAATAATTTTTTTGAAAATATTTTATTTAAAAGTGTAGGATCGGATCCCCACACTAAAAGGATTGGCCAACTTTTTAGAGATTAGTATCTCCCACTTATAAGCACATATCCATCCAAGCACCCAGCCAATGTGGGACTTATTAAGGGGTGTGGGCTGTTAAGCCCACTAAGCCAGGGTCCATTTGGACGAATCCAAGACGAGTTGCTGGCCCACCTCCAAGTTAGCTAGCCCGTTTTTCACACAGATCCATCAAGCCCACATGCTACTAATCCGGGCCTAGTCTAACTTGGAGGCCCAACAATCTCCCTCCAGCAACACGCCGAGTGGCTCCACCCTACCGAGCTCTGATACCAATTGTAGGATCGGATCTCCACACTAAAAGGATTGGCCAACCTCTTAAGGGTTAGCATCCCCCACTTATAAGCACATACCCATCCAAGCATCCAGCCAATGTAGGACTATTAAGGGGCGTGGGCTGTTAAGCCCACCAAGCCATGATTCATTTGGCCCAACCCAAGGTGAGTTGCTAGCCCACCTCCAAGTTAGCTAGCCCGTTTTTCACACAGGCCCATCAAGCCCACATGCTACTAACCGGGCCTAGCCTAACTTGGAGGCCCAACAAAAAGTACTTCCAAATGATCAATCACTTTAGGGCGTGTTTTAAATATCTGTAACTGAGTTTTGTGAAAGTGAAAAGTAAAAAGTAGAGTTTCTTGAAAAATGAAGTGAACTGGAGTTCAGTATTTATGTTTCAATAGGTTTTGAAAATGTGTTGAAAATTAAAAAATATAATTGTATTGAGAAGTGTATAAATAAGAAAGTTGGAATTGAAGTTTCGCATGTGAAAATGGAGTTCTGATTTCTTTGTGTAGTTGAAACATAGAAATTGTTCGGAACTCAAAATCTGACAAAAAAAAGTAAAATTATGGGTATTTGAAATACGCCCTTACTTAAAATTAATGCACGCAATGGGCTCCTTCTCTTGACGAGAGATCGTTTGAAAATTACTTTCAAAAAGGGTATTGCTTAAGGCGTACCTTTCGATCTTTTATTTCATTTCATATTTTTAAATAAATATTCTACACTATTATAAAATTTATTTAAAAATTTAGAAAATATAATAAAATTTTATATTATTGTATTATTATTATTATTATTATTTAGATACAAAAATAGACTATTTTTTAAATAGAATAATATATTTTTTGTTTCAAAATTTTTTTATTTATAAGCACTTCCGAAACTATTAGAGTTGCAATTCTTTTAAATTAAAAAAAAGTTTATTTCTTAATATATATATTATTATTTATCGTGTATAATTTATTTATTTATTTTATTAAAAAAGTAAAATTAAAGATGAATGGAATATTTGGAGTGCTTATAAAATAAAATTTTTATTAAAAATGTTTAAGAAATTTTTCAAAAAATAAGTTTTATTTTTTTAACCAAAAAATAAAAATAAGTAATAATAAAATTTTATTACGTATAATTATTTTATACTTTTAAATTTAAAAAGTTTATAAAAATATTTTAAAAAATATAAAATAAAAATTTGTTGAAATTCATTGCTAAACGGTGCCGAAGTGTACAGTCAAATGAGACCTTTTCAATCCTTTTCTTTACTTGAGATATTAAATGCAGTTAAAACTTAAACAACTTCCTGGCCTTGGGGGTCGATTACTTGTTTGATTAATAATCTTGTGATTCATGACTTCTTGAAGTATTTTGATTTTGGTCTTCTTGTTAATGCTTTTTGTTTGCAACTGCTTTTCTAACTCTATTTAACTTTTTATTTTCCAGAAATTCTCTATACTATCATAAATATTTTTTAAAAATTTAAAATATTGATAACTATATATAATTAAAATTTTATATGTATAATTTTATTTTTTAGTTAAACAAATAAATTATTTTCTAAATAAACTAGATTTTAAAAATATTTATTTTAAATAATAAAAAACAACCCTAAATAGATATAGGACTTACTATGTAGTTTCTTTCATTATAAATATAAAGTTTTACCGACACCGTATTATATTTCTTTTAAGAACTCTAGAGCATTTGGTATTACTTACTCTAAAAAGTAATTTTTTAATTTATATTTTTTAATATATATTTTAAATATTAAAAAATTATTTAAAATAAAAAATATAAAAAATTTAGATATTTATTTTTTATTGTATATTTTTATTATTTTTAAAATAAAAATAATTTTTTTTATTTTAGAAAAGTTTTATTCTAAAATTATTTCCAAACCAATCAGATATTCTTATTTTAAATTGACTTGAAAAATTATTCTAAAGCACATTTAATGTATTGCTTATTGACCCAAATGCAGGAACTATCTGGGAACTTGAGGGATTATTTAGCTTTTAATGATAGGTTTGACATTTTCTGACAACAGCACGGATAAGAAAGAATACAGTACTGAAATTTATATTTGATTATGTTTTATTTATATCAGACTTAGTTGTAGAATTACATATACTTTATAATAATGTACAAGATGTGAAAAATTTTCTTTTCCCCGTAATGTGAAAATTTATCTGGTCACGTGTTAGGTAATCTAGAATCGACATAGTTTAATTGCAAAATTTGATCCAGATTAATGTTTGTTCAATATGAAAGTTCAGTTCTTCGGAGATGTTTGTAAACAGTGGCTGGAAATTCAATTTTGTAATTTCTATTAACCATCCAGACTACTGAAGATTAATGTCATTTGCCGACAATTCCTTGCCGCTGTAACGCTTCAGAAAATAAATGGTTAGCATTTAATTTCACGCAGTAAAATTTTTGATTCATTCTGAACAGAAATTAATGAATCCAACGAGATACGACAGCTCCACCAGGTAGGGAATCCATAACATAATCCGATTGCATGACCAATACATCCATCCAAAGAGTGACAGGGTTGAGTTGTTTGATCTTGTTATTTTTTTTATAAAAAAATTCTATATTAGTTCTCTTAATTCTCTCAGCGTCATCTTATGTCTTACTCAAGATCTTATTTATACCTTTTCAATAATATGTTTTTATACATAGATTATATATTAGTTTATTCAATTGGGGAATGTGATACTATGATATTGTTTTTATTTTCTCCGCCAGTTTTGAGGAAGTCTTATGCATCGTGGCCATGGTAAGCTTGTGCATAGGTTGAAAGACTGGATTAAAACCAAGAACGAAACCAACCCAAACCTTGCAAACTGAACTTATTGCATCTGGATTAAACACCAACATGTGAACTCTGGATCCTAGCAGAGCAGAAGCAGAAGCCCCCCAGTCACTTATAGCTGGTGACCATGACAATGACATCTGTATCCAACCTAAATCTAGTCTTCTTCTTCTAGACTTCAACTAAATCATGAGGTATTCATATGGATCTTCGTCTTTTTCTCTTTCAGTTTTGGCAATTCGAAAGACACCGCCAACTAACAATACCCGTTACAGCAAAAAATCTCTTATGGAGTCGATGAAAAGGCTTAATAATTCCTTCTTCCTCTTTAATAATATATACCTGATTAAATCATTTGTAATTTTCTTTTGGTTAGTAGCAGACTGTGTTTGCACGCATAGGTAATGCTAGACTTGGCACTTGCCTACACTGCATGCCTTCTTCTTGCTCTTCTTCTCCCACCACCTCCATTGCCATCACCATCGCCATCTTCTCTTTTTCTTTGTTACTTTGAATAGCAGTAGTTGTTCTTGATCTCTCTGAGTCTCTCTATGTTCATCGATTTGTTCATTTCTTCAAATTGTAATTAATCACCATTGAAAACTTGCACGCTATTGGGACTTAGATCCCATTCGTGGATTCCCCAGAAGCAATTCTCAGAAACAAAAAAAAAAGTTGTTCTATTTTTCTTTCCAGGAGATAGAGGAGAGAGAGGGAGATGAAGAGTGTGAACCAACATAACAAGGTAGGCACAACACAGGAGTACCACCATCACGGTAGCTCCGTCACCGTCGCCGGAAAACAGCAGCAGCAGCAATCATTGATCTGGACAATGGTTGCCGGAAAACCATGTCCAGCTTCTTCAACCCGTCAAGCAGTGATCCCCCGTTTCATGGTTTGGCTTGTTCTTTCCATTTCTCTAATCTACTTCTTCTACACTGCTCATCTTCTTCTTTCCTCTCCTCTCCATCATCATTCCCATCTTTCTCCTTGCCCAACTTTGCCTGAAACAACTATCCTCCACATCTCCTCTTCTTCTTCTTCTCCTCCTCATTTACTTTCATCGTCTGCTCGAAACTTGACTAAATCAGTAGTGGTGGAAGAGAATGAGAATGAGAAATCAGAGACAGTGAAAGGAGAAGTTTTATCACTGCCGCCGCCGGAGACGGGATTGGAACACATAGTGTTTGGAATTGCAGGATCGGCAAGGCTATGGGGTAAACGGAGAGAGTATGTAAAGGTATGGTGGCGTCCAGGGAAAATGAAGGGGTACGTTTGGCTAGACAAGAAAGTGAGCGAGCGCAACGCTTCTACGCTGCCGCCGATTAAAATCTCAGCCGACACTTCGAGATTTCCATACACCCATCGAAAGGGCAGTCGATCTGCTATCAGAATCTCTCGAGTTGTTTCGGAAACTCTCCGGCTGCTGGGTGAGGACGCAGATTCAACGAATGTCCGGTGGCTTGTGATGGGTGATGATGATACTGTATTCTTTCCTGATAATCTTGTTCGGGTTTTGAGGAAGTTCGATCACACACAGCCTTACTACGTTGGCTCTCACTCGGAATCACATCTGCAGAACATCTTTTTCTCTTATAGTATGGCTTATGGTGGCGGGGGGTTCGCCATTAGCCGCACTCTCGCGGCCTCACTCGAAAAGTTTCAGGTAAAGCTTTAATCTTTTTAGTAAGAATTGACGATGTCTAAAACCTGTAACGCAAGAATCATTCAATCTGTGCAATCTGGAATATGTTATTTGATTGATGCTAAAGTTGAATTCTTTGTTTCATAATACTGGAATTTGATTCAATTAGGATAGGTGCATCAAGCGGTACCCCGCATTATACGGCAGTGATGATAGAATTCACGCCTGCATGGCGGAGCTCGGCGTGCCATTGACGCCGCACACTGGCTTCCACCAGTATGATGTCTACGGTGACCTTCTCGGCCTGCTCGCAGCACACCCTGTCACTCCCCTAGTTTCAATCCACCATCTCGATGTAGTCCAACCAATCTTTCCCAACATGGACAGACCCAAGGCTATCCGGCGACTGTTCACCGGTCCAGTAGCTCTAGATTCAGCAGGAATAATGCAGCAATCGATCTGCTATGAACCAGATAAAGGTTGGACTGTTTCAGTCTCGTGGGGTTTCGTTGTGCAGATAATTAGAGGAGTTATGTCACCGAGGGAGATGGAAATGCCAACAAGAACGTTCTTGAACTGGTATCGCCGAGCAGATTACACAGCATACGCATTCAATACAAGGCCCGTGGCAAGAAATCCTTGCCAGAGACCATTCATATACTACTTGTCTTCAACCAAGTTTGATGCCACATTGCAAACTACTGTCACTACTTATGATCGCCGGAACGAAACACACCCGCTTTGCCGTTGGAAGACTGCCGACCCTTCTTCGTTTCTCGACCGCGTTATTGTCTACAAACAACCAGACCCTGATATCTGGAACAGGGTAATTGCCACAACTAATTACTTTTTAGTGTTTCCAGCAAGCTTGATTTTTTTTTTTTGAGTGATTTATTTTGTTGTGCAGGCGCCGAGGAGGAATTGTTGCAGAATGATCGGAATGGAAGGAAAAAAGACCATGGCAATCGATGTAGGAATTTGCAGTGATGGTGAAATTGTAGAAATTTAAACTGATTTCTTATTCTTTTGCAAATTTTTGCTGCCGCTGTAGTTTCTTGTTATTGTGTTATTCTGCTCTAGAGAGCTAAACTAATATAGTGCACCCCCCTTCCCCTCCCCCAAAGAAAATTTGATTGTTATAAATTAATATTAATATAAGGTAATATAGGGAAGGGGTCGGAAGGCATCTTGGTGATTAGCAAGAATAATTATGTGTTTAGATAGAGACTAGTTAAATTATTAGAAATTAAAGAAAAGTTGGCGAAGGAGATTATTGTGTTTTGGTGTTTTTGAGCTTGTGATGGGTGGGTAGCAGACGGGATCTTTTTCCTTCTTTTTTGTTTATTTAATAATTGATGATTATGTTATGTATAAAGATTATTCATTTGGTATGTTTCCAGTAATCGGTTTAGTGGTTATTCTTATTTAATTAAGCAACAGTAAAAGGGCAAAGCTAGACAGCAGCTGTTCTCCAATTTGAGAAGACCAGATGCTCATTTTTTCCCACAATCATTAAAAAAGTGTTTGATATCACTGTTGATCATAATCATAATGGATTCCTTGTTATTTCACCTACTTATGATTCAAACATAAATGCATGAATCAAGCGTGGATCATTCATTAGAGCGCGTTTTAATTACGTAAAAATGAATTTTATAAAAATAAATTTTGATAACAAATAAATTTTAATGGAAATAAAATTCACTAGAGCGCGTTTTAATTTTATAAAATGAGTTTTATGAAAATAAATTTTAATAAAAAAATAAATTTTAATAAAAATAAAATTTAGAATGATAATTAAAATGTGTAAAGTAAAATTTAGTATTAAATTTTTATGGAGTAGAATTTGCTGTAAAAGTAAAAATAAAGTTCATATAATAATCGAAACTTATGAACTAATGAAACTTAAAACTTGGAAAAAAAAAAGAATTTTTTTTAATTAAAATATGCACTCAATGCATAGTTTTAAAATCCAACCCGGTATATGACCCGAAAAAATTACCGGATCATCGAGTAACCGAACGGGTCATCGAGTCGACTCACTAAGTCAAATTAAATTTATTAAATAAATATTAATATAGAAATATAATTATATATATTATATAGTATCTTCTATAGCATTTATTAAAAAATTAAAAAAATAATTGTATACGAGAAATATTGAATATGTTTTTAAAATTACTACAGTACAATAGTCAAAAAATCTAACGTATAGTAAAATCTCTATATTTTATCATTACAAAAAATAAATTATCTACATTATATATTTTATTTATTTATTACTTTCTAATAAAATATAAAAAATAAGAAAATAAATTAGTAACGGAAGAATACCCGATAAAGTGCATATTTTAGAATGCTAATAAAAATACTTTTCTATTTTAAATAAATAAATATATATTTTTTTTCTTTTTTTAAATATTAAAATCAGGTCGATCTGTCCAATCGGGTCACCGAGTTGATCCGGGATCCGGTCGACCCGCCCAACCGGGTCACCGAGTTGACCCGAGACCGGCCGGGTCGATCCGTCCAACCGAGTCACCGAGTTGACCCGGAAACCGGCCGGATCGACCCGAATTTATATTAACTCGGCCTAAAATCGGTGCCGGATCGCCGGTTTTCGGTCTGACCCGGCCGAGTTTTGAACCTATGACTCGATGTTCATCGATAAATATTTAGTAGCTGCTCTATAGATTATGTGGATATTTAGTTGTATTTATAAAATAAAGTTTTTTTGAATAAATTATATTTCAAAAATTTTTCAAAAAAATAGATTTAATCTTTTCAAAATAAAAATTATATATATAACAATTTCACGATAATAATTTTTATACTTTTTAAAATTTAAAAAATTTTTTTTTAAAAGTATAAAATGCTTATTTGGAGTGATAATCACTTCAAACTCAATATCGAAAGTTTTTTTCTTAAAATAAATTATTTTTATTATTTCAAAAAAATAATAAAATATATCAAGTTCT
The DNA here is from genome assembly GCA_019914995.1 of Acanthochlamys bracteata. Lineage (NCBI taxonomy): Eukaryota > Viridiplantae > Streptophyta > Magnoliopsida > Pandanales > Velloziaceae > Acanthochlamys > Acanthochlamys bracteata. The sequence goes on along the minus strand of CM034126.1, from coordinate 11,086,373 downwards.
AAATATAAGATCTATTTATATTTTTAAAATTTTTAAAAACTATAAAGTAAATAATAATAAATACTGATAACTACACACAATGGATACTTTAATTTCTTTCAGTCTTTTGTTTCTTCAAGAAGAATAAAGAAACGAAGATTGGTGAGCAAAGAAAGGAAGTTACAGGTATTGATCAGTGTGGTCAGCCTAGTGATCTGCGTAGGTGAGGGACACCAATGTCGCCGGGCTGGCACCTGCTAATTGATGCGTGATTGAGCTCTCATGCGTGGTCGGCCCGGTCTTTTCTGGCCGAGCTCAGGTTGCACCGGATATTAATACCGCATTATTTATTTTTTACTTTTTTTAACTCATTTTACACTAAATTTACTTTTAGAATAAAATAAACATAAAATTTAAACTCAATTTTTCCAATCAAAAGTTTATTTTTTAATTTAATTTAAACTTTAAAATTTCAGTTCCAAATTCAATTTTAATTCAAACTAATTATAAAAACTCAATTCCAAGGAGTGGTTTAATACTAAGATAAACACACCCTAATCCTGTCTAATCATGAGGGTTTCTCTTTGCTTTTGAAGATCTTTTAAGAACATTTTGGTTTTGTTGTCTTCATATGATGAAGCGTTTTCTGGTAGATCTTCGGAGGACTTTTATATGCTTGCATTTGTCTTGTGCAGCTTTCAGAAGGAAGTTTGTCCAGCTTTAAATACACGAGTGTTGTGTTCTGTGTGAGCAGTGTGTATGCATGCATGCATGCATCATGTATTAGGTGAGTGCTTTTTTCATTGTGTGCTGCGTGCCTAACGTGAAACTTGGAATTTCTTATTCATTTACTTTGATATGTATATAGTTAGTACTTGGTTTTGTTATGAATTTGATCAACAACCAGTATTGGTTGCTGATCTTTTCATCAATGTGCACCCACATTGTGAATTCTTAAATATTTGTTTTACTAAGCTTTATCTTAGGGAGACAGTTCAAGAAATGGGTCTGACGTTTCGGCACTTGGTAAAAGTGCTGGTATCATGTTTATTACCTTCCATCATTCTTCAAAAGCTGAAAAATACAATAGATGTTGCTTTCTCGATGATAGCAACTGATGGCACAAAGCGCCAACAAAATCCTAAAACATCAAAAAGTGGAAGATGCTAGCTTTTACTTTTTGAGCCCTATGAAGCATGCCTAGCAAGCTCTTTACATGAACTTATCGCCCACGGGTACATGCTCCACCACAACATTGAAACAGAAAGGACCTAAATTCCAGCTTGTTAAGGGAACAAATCTCGGAAGTCTATAACGATGAAACTTGTAGTTCACTCGAAAATATGTTTCGCAATACGACATCTTTGCTCATCATGGCTAGCAATGACTTTGGGCGTGTTTACCAACACCCCTAAACTCCACTTCCTTTAAACTCAAGTTTCACATAAATACTTATAAAAATTAAAATAAATTTTTTTATCAATAAAATTTTTTTAAAAATTCAAATTTAAAATTTACTAAAAATATATAATTAATATAAAATTTTATTTTTTATTAAATATTTTTTATTTTTTATTTTATTTTTTAAATTTATTTCCTCAAAACTCCACTTCCAAACCCTAGGTAAACACGCCCTTTGTCAAAACAAAGTTTGGAAACAGGATTAGTAGTACCTCGAATGTTGACTAAAGTCAAGCAGCAGAACCAAGCCACATCCACAAATGTACATGTCAAATAAGGCGAAAAGACCAGCGCTTCTCAAGATAAGTGTAACAAAGACCAGATAGCACAACATTCGATCAAAGAAAGTATGACAGACTTGTTAGACTAGTAGCACGACTCTCCCACAGCAAAAGAGATCAAATTCTGACGCAGCTCAGCAAAACAAAATTAGCTCCACTCCATGCATAGAAAACAGAGATGACCGACTTCTGTACATTACAAACTTCGAGAAAATTACACGGCTATATACAAAAGCACAATATTGTTTAGTATTCTAGGCTCATTATTGAAGCTTTAGGGTGACCCTAAATCCAACTTTGATGAAGCAAACTTCATATCGATGAAACTCAGGATGCTGCAAAAGAAATTGCTTCAGATACAAAACTGATAAAGGAGAATCAGAGAGTGATTATTGATAGTGAGGCATCATAATGGTTGAATTTTCAACTGTTATGTATTACATAGTGCTAGTACACCAACATCTTTCTACAAATAGTACTTGCAATTTGGACATGCATAAGATTATAAGCCAGTCTACATTTTGATTTATAAATCAGTAAACAAAAAATGCATATTTAACCTGAATAGAATATGTTGACCTTTTAGGAATCTAATGCTTCACAAATAGTTTATTTTTCATTATATCAGCCAACAAGCTCAACAGCAATCTTTTGAATATGCATTACACACTTCAAGTTGATGCTTTTCCAACGACTTAAGCCAACTAAAACGAAGTTGCGCCTTTTTTGACAGCTTAAACTTCAATTTTCAAGAGTACCTGGTTTTTAACCCGCTGTACTGCCTAGATTAGCACCATGCTTCTTAATAATGTTGACAGCTTGCAGCAATACATCTTGTTCTGCAGCAAAGAAATCGTCCTTCTTCTGCAACGGACAATAAATATTCTAGTTATAAATGCAGCTAAACATAGCAATGAATGTTGATCAGCAAGGGCTACTTGCAAATAAATGATTGTAAACAAAACTCTTTGCGAAGCTCTGATCAGTGACCAAATTTTGAACAAAGGCTAATGTAGCTTGCAGAAAGAAAATCTTCAACATTGCAAACATTGTGTAATTCTAAACTAGAGCCTCTATATGCAACAGAGATGAGAGCTTACCATTTTGAATAAAGGCTATATCTAACTTGCAGAAGAAAATTTCAACATTAACAAACATTGTATAATTCTAAACTAAAGCCTCTATATGCAACAGAGATGAGAGCTTACCATGTTTTTAAGATTGTATCCGATAGTAAGCTCTCCAAAAGTGCTTTCTATCCTTGACAGATAACAATAAGGATCATCTGAATCTAGAACTTTTGGGTTAGTTCTCAGCATGGTTTGAATCTCTTTGGAAATGTGTGGGATCTTCTCAAGATCACTAACACATACAGGAATCTTAGCCAAAGATGCCCGCCACAGTGCACGAGATTTATTCACAATGACCTGCAAAGTTTGGACCCGGCAGAGGTTACAGATACAAGCCAATTATCTCGCTCAATTCTACTGTTATGTTTGTGAAGCAGAAATTACACTCAAACATATACCAAGCAACTGAAAATACTGAGTACATTCCCATCACATGTATAACAAAATCACAATGCGAAAAACCAGTAAAAAGATTCTGAATTTCAACTGTTATCTCACTCAATTCTAGCAAGAAGGTTTAAGTCAATTATATCGCTCATGTTTAGAGGCAAAGCATGCTCAGCGTTTATCTAACTTGATTGTTGTACAAATGCAATAAGCATGAATAATACACAGATCATGAAACTGCAGTGAAAAATCAATGCCATGGGTGAAGACAACAGCTATGCCACATGGACTGAAAGCGGAGGACATAACCAAACAGACAGTCTGACGCGCAGATCCAGAGAAATATTAATCTCAAAAGTACAAATGAACTTAATACATTCTTACCTGACTTGAAAGTAACGAATTTGGAACGACGACAGGAAACTTTTCAGTATTTATCAAAGATGTTGCAGTCAATCCCATTTCCACTACTTGCCCTTCTATTTGTCCAGCCTAAAAGGAGGAAACTTATAAACGCAGGTACAACTGAAGTATCTTATTCTATTTTAAAAAAAAACATCACCTGCAGAGAGATCATAGATACTTAAAATTGGCAACATGTTGCAGTGTAGCAAAATAAGCCATTCTAGATAGTTTTGCTATTTCAATTTTAAGTTCCTGATCTTTAGCATCAAGATTGACAAAACTAAAGACTCATAACTAAAATGTTCTTTGGTAGAAAATAGCATTGAGAAGGACAAACATACTAAGGAAAAGTTCTGCAACGGAGATGACATCACCTAACACTGATGGCGCCTACTCTAAACAAATAATTTGTTCAAAGGTCACTTATGGTAACTCTAACAGTTAAATTTAGATAGACAGAAACCTTCTATTGCAGATTTGACACTTAAAATAGATGTACCTACACAGTCTAATGTTCCACTTGAATAAAATATTGCTTTCACAATTAAAAAGTAACTGCTTAACTGAAAGGAAAGGGTCATATATCAGGTACCTTTATGTTATCCCCAACTGAGAATGGCCTTGAAAACTGCAATGAGAGGCCACTAAGGAGGTTCCCCAGGATATCTCGAGCAGCAAAGGCAGTAGCAACTCCTAAATAAAAGGAAGAGATCAACATTCAGCAACTCCATGTACATATATTATTTGACAGGAAGTCGCAAGCTTCCATCTGAATCTCAACATTAAGGACGTCTACAATACTTGATGAATGCTGGATATTAACCTTTGCCTTCTATATTTGAGATTTCACAAACATACTTACTTCGTGTGGGTAACAGCTCTAATGCATAATCTTCCCCATTGCTATGGCGAACTGAGGCCTTGCTACTAAAACAAGGGTCTATCGGCCACAACATCTTTCAATGGTTAGTAAACTAAGCGCCTGTTTTATTTTGCACCCTCTTTCTATTCGGATTTCCATATAAAGTCTTCATTGGTGTTATTATCTTTCTATTTGTGTAGCATTTGTCATCATCGTGTTCTGACATGATGTGTTCTAGAGATATGAGGACTTTCCTTGGTTGTAAACTACCAAAGTTGGACGCTTTTACATTATAAAAGGAGCCCCACCCAGGTATCTAAGCCTTGGTAAGCTAAATTATTGCCCAGCGCGAACTGAACGCGATGTAATCAAACTTATGGTTGACGTTTCACTAACATGGTAAATAAACCTATCTTAGAGAAATTAGGAACTATGGTTCGAGTACTTAAGGTTCTACAAAATAATTTAATGGGCATGCATATAGGTCATACTAAAAGATCAGAGGCATGATTGATGATGTACACAACAGATTCACCACAAGTACTTTCAGACAAGGACATGCTCTATCTTAATCTAAAGCGCCAAGCTCCAGGATTAATAATCATAAACCTAGAGAGAAGCTTGAGATTTTGCTCTGGTTGAGACTGGAGCATTCCAATGGCAGGTCGGCCAAGAAAAGGGTCTGAAAAAAAGTCGGAAACAAATTCTCAAACTCATCTAGATCGTGAAAATCTTCCTCTAAACAAGATTTAATTTGTTATATAATTTGTTACTAATGTAGACATCATCAGCAACAAATACATCAGATTACTCTCAAAGCTTCTGTATTTGTGTCTACATTGATCTCTGCTTTGCATCTGAGTACTAAAAATAGCAGTAAAGAAGTTTTGACGGATGTCTGCAGTGTCAAAAATTAAAATATGATGAAACATCTCTTTATAAGAAGTTCGCCCACAATCATCAGGACGATTAAATACAGAAAAATTATTCAGCTAATATAAAAACATTTAGAAGAAATCTGTTGTCTTTTAGCTTTACCCTTTTCCAGAACACAAAAAGCTATACCCTATTAAGAAGCACAGCATCCAGAAAGTTGTAACCTATGTCACTTGCATCTCAGGTTGAGTAATGCAATTATACAGTAAACAAAAAGGAAACTTTCACCATGTAAAATGGCTAGGTTGATATATGAAAAAAGCTTTACAGGAAAGTACCTCCAATCCCTCCAACCGTCAATATTGACTGCACAGGAACACCGCATGCTTCAGCTGCTGCCATAGCTGCTAATACAAGTAGGCCTACTGAGGAAACTTTCTCTAGCGTCAACAGCTTGTCTCGATCAATTCTACTTGAGGCTGCATTAGCCAAAACTCGAGAAAAAAAGATAGTTTTCCACCTAAAAAGAAACCATACAAATGAAAGAACAACAGCTCCCCTCCAGGCTTGGGAAAGGTACTGAGTGGCAGTTGGCACCAATATTACCCCCCTGCAAACAGATAAAGCTAGAACAAACCTTTTGGAAAAAATTTACAAGCTGTATGGCTTTGAAAGACTAGAGCAACATAATTTTCATGAAAACAAGACTGGCTATGCAGTTATCACTTAACAGTCTCATTTTAGAACACAAAGCGCAGTGAACAACAAGGAACAGCTGTAAGTATGAATAGTTCACTAACAGTGGGATAAACACAAAAGTCAAAGACTGACTTAACCCAGGAGATAAGCTCAAATGACGAAGTTCTGAAAGAGCAACCAGAAAGCATACAAAGACAGTAAGCAAATGCTCACAACTGGCCTACCCAAACACACAAAGTGGCATTATTCCCACATTTTACTATAGAATAGGATCATTAAGCCTCCATTCCTTCAGGCAGGAAGCTAAACTGTGGACAAAATTGATCAGTTGTATTTGCTATTCATTACACTACATGAAAAGAAATGGCTGCAGTTCTCATGTGCTTATTCAAATTCTAAGACTCCTTTTAGGAGAGAGTTTGGAGAACAGATTACAAGAGAGGCTCCAATAGGAAAAAGGCTTAAAAAGTCCTTTTGAAGACTCTAATCTATGGTTGTTTGATCAAAACTTGGGCAATGAACAAACGATGCTTTAAAGAACTTAGCAAACACCTGAATTGCAATCACTTATACAAACAAGAAGCCATCGTGGTTTCAAACTTCTCAAGAATGGAGCCTACCCTCCAAACAGAAAATAAGAATTCTGAATGTCAACTATAGGAAAACAAACAGGAAACTGGAATTCTCATCTGTTGGAGAGAAGCACATATTTCATGAAACTCATGATTTACATGTTCAAACCTTAAAACAAGCTTTATGCATGAAAAACAAATTTGATCTCATGTGTTATGGAGTGCATGAGATGAATGGTAAAGCATGTGATCGCATTACATGATTTGGTTTTCATTCGAGTTTTGTCTAAGTTCTACATATGATTAAGTAAAGCATGCTATCGAATTATATGATTTGGTGTTCATTCGGACTTGTCCAAGTCCTTCATAATGTTGATTCTTTTAAGTTTTTAACATAATTTAATACGCAAAGAAGCTGTGAAAATGCTTTGAAGGAGTGAACAGGAAATTAGAGGGATTGAAGTTCTCACAGTTGTGAAAATGCCATGAAGGTAAATAGATATCTTGCAGGATCCTCCAAAGCACTCCATAGACTCCTCTCATAAGGAACTTGCTCCTTCGAAAAGCTTTTACCAAATACTGGAAAGGGACTCTGTTCAGAGTATGTGTGAAGTTTCCTCAAGATTGTGGGCATGACAAGCCAGGCCAAAAGAGCAGCAGTAAGAGTACCGCCAACAGGAACCATTATGCTTTCCATGTAGGGAGATGAATGATAGATCTGATGTAGGTAAGGATAAAATACTTCATTCGACATCTCTTTGACCTTTTCCCCAGCATTGATGACAGTATCTGAAGTTGACTGGCAGGCCTGCTTTACAGAATCAATCCACTCATTTCCTGCAGGAGTAGCATCACTAATTGCTTTGGTAGATGTAGCACCTGGAGCTTCAGTAGCATCCCGAAGGCCATCTTCTTTCCCCTCAACATGTGATGAATATGCCCGAAAAAAAGACCTTGCACTAACATGAACTGGATATGAAGTGCATGATAATTGTATTACGCTATTAATCAAACAGCGTTTCTCTGATGAATTAATTGAACATTTGACACTAGCATCCTTATTAGACTGCTGATATCTAAAGACGGGGTAAAGCGAAAGTAACCCATCACGTCTTTTCCAAGCATGCTGCAGGGACCAATCAATTACCTTGTTGAATGAACAGAAGTTTGATGCTGCTGGAAGATTGTAGATGTTGAAACTTGACTTATTCGAGTGGGAAGTACAAGAAGGACCTAAAGCAGTGGTGATTGGCCCAAATAAGCGTTTTCTAACAGCAGACATCTTAGAATCTTGCCAAAGCACAATTCAGGATCACTTACTAGATTTATTGTGAGCTCAATTCACAAAAGTATATCTGCATGCAAAAACCATACAAAGTTGAAAACTGAAGAACATTTAAGAACTATTGTAAGGGCACTGACCATACACCCAGCAAATCAGCAATGAAAAAGTAGAAACAGAAGCTACTTGGCAAAAGAGATAGAAGTTCAAGCCAAAATCCGTGATGGTTGGTTTAAGACATCCTTATCAAGTATGTTACTGCACTGAACTTTCTATATTGAGAAATAGACTCCCAACTCTCATACTTCAGGTGTTGTTCTATATCACCAATGGACCAAGACATTTCAAACATAAAATTCATACTCTCAAAAATTTACCTCTTAATTAAGCATGCAAACAACTTCACAAGGTTCCACTTTCAAAACACAAATTTACATCCCCCACATATGTTTGAAATGCCCAGCAACATATTTGTCGGTGGAATTCATCTGTTACCTCATTGAATATGTGGAACTAAAATCAAAAGACCAACCATTCACATTTGGTTTCCACTCAGTTCAGAAAAGAAAATTTTAGAACCAATTTAGGAGAAGTCTTTACTTGCTTCATCCAACTTAGCTTTTATTAAGTGCTGTTTTATCTTTTCTCAGAACAGAAGCACCGAAACCATGTTTGAGAAAAATCTACGAATATTTTAATATATATTTACTTCTTCCCTCAGCAAAATCAATCCAAAAAGCGTATTGAAATTTAATCTCAGACACAACATCAGCTAACCTATATATTCAAGCAGCAAATCGAAGAAAAAAAAGTATATCCGTTATGTTTCATGCCGATACGCAATAACAGCTTTGAATTATGCAGCATTATCTGATCAAATCGAGAACAATCAATGAACAGATGAAAAGTTAAATAGAACGGTTGAACACTTAACTGAATGAAGAAGAGGAAGAACAAGAACAAGACGACTAGTCGAATCGAGAAAAGAGAACTGACCGTCAACAAGCTATCAATCAATTGAGGAAAGAAGCTTTGAATTAATACCGCACTGGAACGATTGAAGAATTTTTCCTTTTGAAGGAGAGTACCAAACGGTTTTCTCACACGATCACTCCAAGAATCGAATCGACAATATGCGCTCCTGAAGCAACACACCCATCGTTTTGCCTTGCTGAGTTGCTGGAAGGGACAGGTGTTTCTTTTTCAAAATTCAGTAGTTTACTTTAATTTTTTAAAAAAATAAGAAACAGAAGAAAAGAATTATTATTTAGTTGGTTGGTTAGCATTTAGCAAGTTGGATTATTGTTATTTTAGTAAATGAATCCAATACTCGGCATAAAGGTTATCAAAATTTTAATTTTAAATTTTAAAATCGATAAAATTTTGATTTTTTTATAATTTAATGTGATTTTATTTTTGAATTTTTTAATAATTAATTATATTTGAAAGAAGTTTTTATAAAATTTTATAGGGTTTCTATAAAATTTTGAAAGTTTTTTGAAAAATGATAATTTAAAAAATTTTCTGTAAAAATAAAAACAAAATTTTTTTTAAATTAAAAGAATTTAAAATTTTTTTAAATATACTCAATTTTTCTAAAAAATATTAAAAACTTTTATAAAAATTTTAATGATATTAAAAATTCTTTTTAAAAATTTGTCGATACTAAAATTTTATAATTTTATATTAAATTCTATTTTACGATTATATTTAAATAAAATAATTTTATTAAATTTTTTTTTAATTTGACAAATTTATTTAGTAAAATAGATCCGATGTTAGATACTGTTTGGATTTATGATTGCAAGTATGTTTGAAAGAGCTTTTTTTTTTCTTATTTTTTATTTTATATTTTTAATAAAATTTTTAAAATATTTTATAGAATTTTTTTTTAAATTTTATAAATACGGAAAATTTATATCGTGAAATTTTTTTATTAGTTATTATTATTATTATTTTTAAAATAAAAAAATAAAATTTATTTTAAAAAAATTTTTAAAATATTTTTTTTTCAAATATCCCCTTTAGAAACATTAAAAAACAAAAGGAGTTGGCCTGTGAGATGTCACAAGTTTAAAATTTCATTTTTAATATACTGTAATTTATGTTTCGATAATTCAATACAATAGATAGAATGAGATACTTAGAATAAAAATCTGTATGAATAATTCTTTTTATTCTTTTATGAAGATGTGTTTTTTAATAAAAATATGTCTCTGCCCTTTTCTTGCTTCTTTTTCGTCCGAAAAATAGTGTACTTTCCAATTCATCTCAATCATTTCAAAATTCTACTGCTCCCTAGCTCAGATCCAGTCTCCTTCATGAGAATCTCACAAACAGCAAGGAAAATTTCCCGTTTTCCATTACTTTCTATCACTTGAGGTATTTGTTTTACCGTTTGTAATTATTTCATGTCTTCCCCCTACTTGCTTCTCCCGTTCTCTAAAACAGCTTTTCTTTTTGGATTAACTAGAGCAGACATTGTCTGTATTAAGCTTAAAATTACGATAATAGGGCTCCAAATTTTGAAAATCTTTTGCCATTAAGTAATGTTTTTGTTATGCAGATGAATATGCAAGTCAGATGTTGGTTACAGTAAGACTAGGAGTAGCTTGCAATTGTTACTAGTGAAATGGCTTCCCTCGACTAACAAAAGGGTTGCAAATTAAGTAGATTTGGTATTCGAAAACCCTGCAGCACCTGTTACTTTTGTGGTCTTGCAATTGACCATCAAAAACTAAAATTATGCTCTTTTATTCTGTCAAAAATATTTGTAATGAGGTTTGGTGTTAATTGTTGCAAACAAGTTGTATAACTTTTTTCTAGTTCAACTGATTTCATTTTCTGAATTTTTATGATAGAGATTTGTCTAGACTGAGAAGAACATGTAATTTCACAGAAGAAAAAATGAAATCGTTTTTGCAATGACTTATATAAAAAGAAAAAGAGATAATGTGACTGTAACAAACAGTCAATCTACACTGTAATGGAAGCAGCCTAGGAGAAAGAAGTAAATCTATCTGTCACTTATTATCATATTCAAACTAAAAGCAGCTTTTCCTTGCACCCAAAAAGCAATTTTTTTGTTCAAGGAACCACTCCATGGTGGACTATATATATGTAGTACTATTCTACTCTTATGAGATTGTGGATAGTGAAGTAAAAGGAGCATATTTGCAGTAATATATTCTTGTGAGCCATGGTGTTCTCAGTGTCTCATGTAACTTTGCAGAGTATCTAGTGAACATGGAAGCCAATCAATCTGAAAGTTGCAGAATCATATGAAATCAGCCTTGAGAAGTACAGATAGCATCCAAGAAATTGCACTTCAAGTAAGTTATTGCGTTCAATGTTAATTGTGTTGATCCTTAATGAACGGCAATGTGTTTGACATTAGAAAATGCTTCATGATGTTCATGTTTGCAGGATGTCTAATTTGATTGTGAACAAGCTCATTAAATTAATTAAGTACATTTTTTTAAAGAAGTACTTAGTTAACGAATTGTCGGAGTGAAACACTGTAGTTGGTCTTAATAGAAAAACATAACTTCTGTCTAGACAAGAATCTTTTCATAATTTGTATGGCATTTTTGTTTGTATGACATAGTAGATGAAAGGATAGTTGATTCAATTTAATGACTTTAGCAGTTCTAAACCTTTTAATGCATCAAATTATTCCAAGTACTAGGATTCCTTTTCCTTCCATCTTCACCAAAAGTACACTAAGTCGGTGAATGCAGGCCAGCATACTTAACCACAGCTCAATATTATTATTCTAGAGAACTTGTTTTGTTTAACTGAAGGTCACAGTGCAGTCCAATGCTGCATGCTACCCAACGCCAAAACCCCTACTTCTCTTGTTGGTAACAAATTAACAGTAGCCCCTACATCTCTCGTTGGTAACAAATTAACAATAGCCCCTACATCTCTTGTTGGAGAAGCAGCAGTTGTCGTTGGAAATCAACTTTTATCTGTGGTTCTTCTAAACTATAGGACTGTCCTTTTTTTGTCACAGCTTGCAGGTTTATCCGACTGAAAATGCACTAGACATAGAAGGGAAGAGTTACATATTGTGGTCCTGTAGTATTTCATTGTAATTCAACATACAACGCATTAAACCAACTAGATAGGTGCGTAGTATATGTGCCAAGAAAAACTTATCTGCACTGTGCTTGAAAGGGTGGCATGATAAAGATTTGTCTAGAGTTTCAATAGAAAGCACAACATGTGGGTAGATTTATGTTTGGATCAAATAGTGTGATTTGGTTGAAATGCTGAGTCCTGACGTGATTATTGCTGTGTGTTCTCAAATCTATTGTGATTATTTAATGGGGATTTTCTTGTAAAACCTTTTCTAAAGATAATAAAGAATTCAAGCTTTGTCTATATTGTAGAGTGAAGCCACTTGATGATGCAAAATGATGTAATATCTTTGCCTAATCTGACTTGTTGTAATTAAATTTCAAACTTTATAAGTTGTTGGCAAGATATAAGCATGTAAGTTCATCAGTGGCAATGTAATCTGACAGAATGTAAGAAACAATGCGGTCAGACATTATTATATGTTGTTTATTACAGAAGACCAGGACATCTTTATGTGGTAATAAAGAACTAAAAACACGGCACATGATAATAAGATACAAATTTAAGCTCATTATTTATGCAATAAGATTAACTCTGACATAAGCAAGGGAATGATATATGGATATAAAAGCTCAGCCAAATTTTCTAGAACAACATGAAATCTTTAAATATCATATGATTGCATCAATGAATATAGGCATTCACGTTGAGGAAGGCAATTTCCATGACTCCTTTTGTTCTTATTAAAACGCAACATCATATATACATTGACATGAAGCTTAAGAAATTAATATGGATATTCCTTGCTATTCCTGTTATTTGCTTTCTTTTTCCCCCCCTCTTTACTTCAAAAAGTTTGTCAGAAGCCAGAAGGTGTTATACTGTGTTTTTTAAATTTTTGCCAAAAGATTTGGCAAAATTTCTCTCAGATAATTCTTTTTCTTTAGATTTCCTCATTGCTTTTTACTAAAATTTAGTTGATATCTTCTATAAAACATGCATGTACGATATGATTCATTCTTTCGAATGCCTTATCGAATTTAAAACATGCATGTATCGAATTTAGTGAGTCCAAGAGATTTCTTTCCACCAGTATGTTGAAGTGGTACTGCAAAGAAGTAAGGTATGCAAAATTCGTGACTAGTTCTTTTGAGACAAAAAGGTAAAGACTTCATTGACTTTATATCATAATGATCTATACATGCATGAACTTACATCTTCAGCTCACCTTTAAGAGCTCAATCTTTCTACTGAAAATATCATCATCAGACACATGATCAATTACACACCATGACATATCATTGCAAACTAACAAAATTTATTGACAGATATCACACTTAAACTCTTTTCAGGTCTTCTCCATTGATCACCAGCTAAAGCTAAGTGATTTAAAGTGCAGATTTGGAGCCAATCCAGAAGAACAAATCTTTGCAACTTCATGCCGCATCGCAGATGGCCCGCAAACCATCACTCCTACATTTGAACCTTCACAGTTCAACATCATCTCTGCAATAGGAAAAGAACCATCAGTTACAATTTAAGACAGAATTCAGTAAAATCCTTAGGTAGTTGGTCATTTCTAGAAGCTTACTTTTGAGTTCAGGTCTTTTGCCATAGTGAATTCTTGTTGCCTGCACGATAGTTTCATTAGGAATGCTTTCAACCTCTCGATCAGGATTAGAGAACCATGCACTAGGCGAAGATAAAGGTGTGGCGGGGACATCTACGGTCTGGACTTGCTTTGCTTCCATTGAACTTCTCCTCTTGTTCCACAAAACTGCTAGACTAGCAGTGAAGGCAATACTTGCACAAATGAATAGAAGGTTCAGAAGAGATTTTGAAACCGAAGGATAGACTGCATTAGTGTTCTTGTCAATAGGATAAATATAGTATCTATTGAGAATCCCAAGCAAGATGAGATAAAAGATGAATGAAGTCGAAATTATCATTGCCATCCAGAGCCAGCCATTGGTGCCGAGGACTGGAGCAAGAGGAATGTCAGCAGGGCTTGGCTTGAACCAAATTGTCCGAATAAGCTTCCTAGCATCAGCACCGGGGCCTTTCTCTCTTGTGACAAAAGCTTCTATCTGCAGTTGTATGCGGGAGAGATCTGAGATATCGCCTGAGACAGGAAGGAGAAGGTCCAGCATGGTAAGGTCGGTAGAGTTTTTGAATGAGCAGATGAGTAGGACACTTGGAGTTGAGCCCTTGAGAGAAACTGTGCTCTGGTGAATGAGCTCTCTGATTATGGAGATGAACGGCGTGATTCCACTGCCGCCACTCACCATTACAAGAGAGTCATAGCTATCCAAAACCAAAAAAACACAAAGTTAGTTCATGTTAGATTTCAAAATAAGTTCGTAATTTCAATGAATAGTGTTTGACGCAAATCAGATACCTTAAAAAGTCCACAGAAGCAGGACCATACGGTCCCTCAACGGAGATGTCTAAACGATCCGGATTGTTTTGTTGGTCAAGAACCTGGAATAGCTTCGTGCTCCAGCTGCCCTCTTTCTTGATTATCACACTAAGCCTGTCCGGCTCCATGTTGCTGCTTGAACTCACTGTGAATGGATGCCATTGCAGCGACGAAATTGTAGGAACATTGATGAACACTGAGCTCATTAACGTATACGTCAAACCTACAACAAAGAGAATAAAATTAAAAAATAATTTATTATTTAGATCTTTAATGGAGATTCAGAAGAAGATAGGCTCACCTGGGGTCTTTGAGAAGTTTAGCTCAACCGTTTCGGAAGGCAAGAGACGGGCAGATATCAGTCTCACCCTATGGCGCGATTGCAAAAATCTGAGATATCTATCCAACATGAAGAGGAAGACACCCGGAAGGACATAGCAGAAGAAACCTATGCCAACATGGAGCAGGTAGAACAACATGAACAAAATGTAGAGTTGGTGACTGTAGAAGAACAGCTCAAACTTTCTGCGCCTGATCTTTGAGAAGGTTGTTGTCCACATAATCAAGCCGAAGAGCAGAGCTAGTTCTCCTGCTATATTCGATATGTCAGTCTTCGACCATTCCAGCATCTGCAACAAATTTAAAACGTTCAGAACTTCCTATATAGAACAAGATAAATAACAAAAGTAAGATCGGTTAATATTCTAGTAAATACCTCGGAGATTTCCTTAGTGGAAGCCCAGAAGATGATATAGCATAGACCATGAACAGTGAAAATAAGAAGGGCGATATGGCCGAGCCAGATGTGGTACTTAATTGTGGATTCTGATCGTAGGCCAATAAGCGGCAACAATGAAGAGCCACGGGACACTGGGTAGAAGAGAAAGGCGAGGCATATGTTCCCTACTAGGCCAAGGCGTAGTCCGGCAGCATCCAACTTAGCTTCCCACCTAAAACACATTTAAAATTTTTTTTTTCAACTAGAGTTATGTGAAAATATATAGGATTGCATCAAAGAGAGAAATAGTAGTTTGAATGAGAATAATGGTTACATTTTTTCACCGTCGTCTAAGGTATTTGGAGTGATGCGTTTGAAGTTGAGGTCCAAAGAGACGGAAAAATACCAAACCAGCAGTGCAATGAACATAAAAAAGAAGAAGAGTTCAATCCCTGAAACAACACCTAATGGTCCTTTCACGAGCACCGGCCTTTTCCATGCAGCAAGACGATGATCTAGAGAGCTCCTGTATATGATAAATTTTCTAATTTAGGGATCTTGTACCTGTAATAATTGCTCATTTTGTAAAAAACAACATCCTTTACCTCTTAATTTGAGTCTGCCTTATGGAGAAGTGAAGATGGATGCATCCAACTGCTGCTATGAACATAATAGGGAATGTGTAGATCAACATAGTTGTCCCTGAAAGCAACACAAGTGCACTAGATTATTAGCACGACCACACACTGCAACAAATCAAAGGCACTTCAGTGGTAGATCAATTCATCACCTTGTCGTCCAAAGTATGTGGAGACTGTTTCTTCTTGTAGCTTCAGGGACCAAATGTTGCGGTAAGTGTTTGTAGGCATCACAAACCATAGCATGATGTATCCCAGAAATACAAGGCCAAGCAGCAATTCAAGTACAGTAAGGAAAATTCTCCCGCTCCCATTCTTCTGTGAAGCCTCTGTCGCCATATTCTCAAATCTGAAGTGTTCTGGATCTGGGGTTGCCGCTTGAGCAACATGTATAAATAGAGTTATTCCCAAGGCTTTAGTAGTTCGTGAAGAATGAAGTGAAGGCATGAATCATAGCCGCAGACCATGAGTGCCTATGCATGCCGTAGTGTTTAAGGTCAACTCCATTTAATTTATTGCAGCAAACAATTCCAAGTAATCAACTCGGATTCATAAGGATGTCTACGTCCATTGCTTCCAATCTCTTACTCTCCATCCTTTTTCGTGTTAACTAAACTAAAAGTATGCCTCCCAAATTGACCACCGTATATAGACATACACATACTCCACCGAATAAAGAACTCGATCTTAGTTACTTAAAACTGCAAGGATTATAACTCCGGATAAATTTCTAAATATATTTGACATTCCTGATTGCTGACATATTGGTTTTCTTCTTTGAACAAACATATACTGACTATGGTGCTAATTTACCTACTAGCTTGCTAGGTTAAATTTCTACTGTATATACACAGTTTAACCTGTTTGCCACACTTCACTTGCTACGATAAGCTTACTTTGCCATTCTGTAGTGCTATTTTTCTTTCTGTTATCAGATGGCAAAGTTTGACATTGATATAAGCGCAGGGAATCTAAAACACAAGGATAACGTTACAGTACTTGTTTTTCAAAAGGGAAAGGGAAGGGACTGGCGGCGGAGGGCTTGCCAGAAAGATTGATGCGTGCAAAGTGCTCGCTCACAACGTGCTTGCCTGAGCAAGGCACGGTCCGTCATGCCAGAAGCTTGCTCCAAACACGTTGACAAACACTATTTTCTTAGTGTTGCTTATGATACTACTAACTATATATTCATTTGCAAGTGATCTTCGTTGAAATTAAAATTCTTTCATCATATGGACCTCCGTAAGTGTTTAAAATTTGATAGTCAATGACTTATTAGATTTCATCATGTATATTATTTCATCAGAGAATGTTGGAAAGTAATTAAAATAAGAAGCCTTTTGAAAAGGAAACTTATTTAAAACGAGTTTAAACTTCTTTTAATCTAAAAAATAATAAAATTTACACATATAAAAAATTTATAACATACAATTTATCTATATAGTTAAATTTAAAAATTAACTATAAAAACGTCGTATATGGTTAAATTTTAAAAAATAAAATATAAAAAGAATTTTCATATTTTGGGACAGTAAAAAGTGCGTTTTTAAAAAAAAGTACTCTAAAATATTCACTTAATTAATAGAAACACTAATAAGTTTTTCTTAACATATTTTGATTAGTTCTTTATAAGCATATGCATGTTGAAATATAGTACAATTAGATAAACAAGTTAAATCAGCAAGACAGAAACAGCTCGTAATGAGAAATCTGCGAACTAACAATTCTTTTAAAAATTAAATAAAACATATATAATATGGGAACGAACTTTAACCTCCTAATTTTTCAAAGCCATGATAAAACTTTCAAAATAAGTAACACACTGTAACTAAGAGCTTGAATATGCAGGCTTAAATCGACAAATATCTAAATTGGTTATATTAGAATTCTTTATTATTTAGAATTTTTTCTATTTAGTGCTATCTACATCTATATGTACTTGTATGAAAATTCAAAAAAATATGTATATATATTTAAATAGTTTTTCATCTCGATTTAATTCAGAATAAAATCCTAAATGTGTACGCAGTAGTCATGTAAAATCGACTTAAACGGTTAGGTTCAGTTTGTTTAACCAAGTGATTATTTACTATAGAAAGATTGATCGGTGATATAACTGAGTATACAACTTTGTGACAGACTGACATCGCTGAAAGAATGTTGTATAGAGAAAATGTGAGGTCTCTACGTTGATAACCTGGGCATAGACTATAGAGGTTTGCATAGGTGTTAGGCTAAGACTTGTGTGGTTCAGTCGGAGGGACTTGGCTAAATTCAGGAGGCTGTGTATTGTCCTTGTGATGAAACTCTGCTTGATACGGAGGTGTTTGTCAAAGCATCATGATAATACTTGGCATAGAAGGAGATTCCAGCAAGGGAGAACATTCATCTGGTGGACAACAAGCAGAGAAAGAAGGTGAAACAGACGAGTAAACGCCGGAGCAACTCGTCGGAGCCGGAGAGTTCACCGGAGGCTGATGGCTGGTTGGCAGGCATGTTCAGAGTGTGACCCATAAAAACAGTAAGAGAGCGGACACTTTGGGTTGCAGCTGATCTAGGCTAGAAGCATAGTGCAGCCTTTGGCGCTACGACACTATTTCAATGATGTCCTTGGCTAAGAACTTGCAGCAGGGTGCAAGTGCAATGCACCCAGGTGTCCAGAGTTTGTTATTTTAGATTTTTTAGGTCCATAGGGACTCTTTGAGTTTTAGTTTAATTTTACTAAAATTTTCCTTGATGAAAGTATTTACAGTAGGGAGGAGTTACAGTTTTGTAGTAACTCTTCTAGTATAAATAAAGGCATATGACCATGTATGATGAGAAAAGTTTTGGCAAATTAGTCTACTTATTAATTCTAGTTTTAATTAGCTATCGTAGAAGCCCTTAAGGCGCATCAACTGGTTCCGTTGCCGGGATCCATGAAGAACTAAGAAATGGCTGTTCTGAATTCGCCGAAGGACCAAGAACCAGCATCGTCCGTCACTACTAAAAAGTTTTAGCAAAGGACACCATCGCCACCACCTGAACAGCTAAGGAAGCATAGCGAGGAGCCTAGCACACGAGAACGAATGGATTTCTTGATGAAATGCTTGCACAACTGACTGTGGTGGTTTTCAGGATGCAACAGACCAAGGCAATTGATCTTGCCAACTAGCAAACCGTGAACCACTCAACCAAGGCTTACATAAACTAAACACACTCTCACTCCTAACAACCAAGATCACTTTTGGCCACAAACCCCACCTGCTCCATACAAACAAACACCCTTTCCCATATGAGCTAGAAAGCTCTTCAAGCCAGATTCCCTACAGCAACCAAAATAAGAAATATCAATCAAACCAGTCTTACCCAACTAACAGTAATCAGAACCAAAATACACACCATTATCCAAAGCGTGTTCCCTCTATTTCAGAGAAAGACATAAGTTTTCCCTACTTCGATAGCTCAGAGCCAAATGAATGGATTTTTGTTGCAAACAGATATTTCAGATTTTATCAAACACCTCACTGAGGAAAGGTAGGAATAGTCACCATGTATTTGCAAAGTGAAGCTAGCAGGTGGTACCAAAGTTATCAAAGGGACAAACCACAACATACAGAGGAGGAAATGAAAGAAGGCATCTTGAGAAGATTTGGACCTCTGGTTTTTGAAATCCTAGCTTTTTCATGCAGCAATTGTAGCAAGCCGGCTCATTGAGCGTCTACATGGCAGAGTTTGAAGAATTGAGGCCTATCTACCACCTACTTCTGAGACTGAGTTAATAGGACGCTTCTGTGTTGGCCTATCTAGAAAGTCGGCAATAGATGTCATGACATCCTAGCCGAAGGACTTACAAACAGTTTATTGATTGGCGAGGATGTATGATCACAAGACAGCTACCGAGCTGAGTATTACTCATAATAGGCAGAATGTTCCTCTAGAAGGGAACCAGCCAGTTATATTGCCTAGGACCAGCGCAACATTGTCGGGTGGCTTTAGTACTACATGAGAGAATGCTCGGCAAAAGAGTTCCAGCCTATCGATAACGGAGATTAATAAACGGCGAGCTAAAAGTTTATGTTTATATTGCGATGAAAAGTATAACCGTGGGTATAAATGTACCACTCGTCTATACTTTATCGCTATGTATAGTGAGCCACAGGAGGAAGAAGGGGTTGCTAAAAGAAGACGCCACTTTGTCTCTTAGTTATACACGGATTGGTTGGACCGCAAATTCTCATATTTGCTGGCAAAATTAAAAAGCAAGAAGTGTTTATACTTACTGATTCCGGAAACACACACAATTTTATATCGGATAGACTTACCAAACACTTAAGGATGGTACGCACTTCCATGCGGCCGCTAAAGGTAGAGGTCGTGGGTGGGCACCCTCATTCTATTAAGGTAATTCATAAGAAGATACCACTAACCATTCAAGCAGTAGAACTAAACGTCGATGCTTACCCATTTCTTTTAGGGGGAATGGACTTAGTGTTAGGCATCCAATGGCTTGAGCGCTTAGGGGATATCTTGAGCGACTATAAAAAATCAGAAATGCGCTTCACTCTGCACGGGCGTGAATACGTTTTGCATGGAATAAAAGATGGCAAAGTATCGCAGCTGACTGGATTGAACCTTAAAACCACACTTTGCTCACTGAGATTACAGGAAATCCAGCAAGCTGTAGAGTTAAGTCAGGACAAACAAGTGGATGTACCTGCAAACTTGAGGTTGTTACTTGGGAAGTATGAAGCTGTTTTCAGAAGCATCTGCAGGTTGCCTCCAAAACGCTCCCACGATCGTAGAATTTCCCTACTACCTAGATTGCTATCGCTAACAGCAAACTCTACCGTTATCTCTGTATGCAGAAAGCAGAAATCGAAAGAGCAGTGAGGAAATGTTCTCTCAAGAAATAATTAGACCAAACCATTCATCTTTTTCTTCATCCGTACTCTTAGTTAAGAAGAAAGATGGTTCATAGAGATTTTGTATAGACTATAAAGCTCTTAATGAGATTCGGTGAAGGATAAATTTCCGATATCGGTACTAGATGAACTATTAGACGAGTTGCATGAAGCTAAGTTCTTTTCGAAGCATGACTTGAAGTCTGGATATCATCAAATTCGAGTTCGAGAGAAAGATGTGCACAAGACTGCATTTAGGACACACGATGGGCATTACAAATTCTTATTGATTCCTTTCGATTTGACGAATGCGTCTTCAACTTTTCAGTCACTGATGAATGATATTTTTCGTCTCTTTCTTCCAAAATTTGTACTAGTGTTCTTAAACATACTCGTCTACAGCAAAAATTAGGAGGAGTATTTGGAACACATATCCAAGGTATTTTTGTTTTACAACAAGAATCTCTTTATACTAACATGACAAAGTGCATATTTGGATACAAACAATTAGAGTACCTGGGCATATTATTTCTAAAAATGACATAGCAACAGATCTAGTGAAAATCTGAGCTATGCAGGACTTGTCTATACCTGCATCAGTCACTAAACTGAGAGGATTTTTGGAGCTAACCGGCTATTATCAGAGGTTTGTTAAAGAATATAGACTGATTGCCCAACCACTGACTGCATTGCTAAGAAAGGACTCATTTTGCTGGACAACAGAAGCTACTGAAGCCTTCCAAGCACTCAAGGGGGCAATGACAACCACCCCAGTTCTCATTACACCAGACTTTCAGCAACCATTCATTGTGGAGACGGACGCTTCCAACAGAGAAATTATGTCCTCACATACAACAATAGGCTAGTAGTCTATTTTAGCAAGACGCTTTCTGCAACAACATTGGCCAAATGTACATACGAGAAGGAACTCATGGCACTTGTGCTCGCTGTACAACGGTGGCGGCCGTATTTAGTGCGACAATACTTCACTATCAAGACGGATCACTCGAGCTTGAAGTATCTATTAGAGTAGCACCTAACCACTCTCGATCAACATAAGTGTTTTGTGAAACTTCTCGTCTATGATTACCAAATTGTCTATCGATCAGGTGCTCAATATATAGTGGCAAATGCACTGTCTAGGCATCTAGAAGTATCATTGTCGACTTTAACAAACTTACAATCTTCATTTTGGGAAGACCTCAAGCAAGCATAATAGAAAGATCCGTCTGGAGCAGAGCTTGTGTAAGCAGCCGAGTAAGGAACAAGGCCTAACATCAAGGTGGCAAACGGGTCATCTTGTTCAGTGAAAAGTTATGGGTGCCCGAAGAACCTTCCATCCTGAAGCAGCTATTATTTGAAGCACATAACTCTGCAGAGAGGTCATGGGGGACAATTTCGCACTTACAAATAACTTGCACAATAGTTCATCTTGCCAGGTATGTCTAAAGATGTATGTATGTCAATGCATGTTCTATTTGTGCTAAGGCAAAATTAGAATAACTTAAGCTTGCAAGGCTTTTACATCCCTTTTGTATACCTGAGAAAATTTGGGCGGATATTTCAATGAATTTTGTAGAAGGATTACATATGTCAGGAGGCAAGTGTGTGATCTTTGTGGTAGTGGATCGACTCTCTAAATATGCGCACTTTCCCATGCTGAAGCATCCATACACAGCAGTAGAGATAGCAATTTTTTTGGCCAAAGAAATAGTTCAACTATATGGCTGCCCGGAGACTATTGTGTCGAACAGAGACCCCATCTTTCTCAGCTCTTTTGGGAAAGAATTGCATCGACTCCAAGGCACCTCATTGCACATGAGTATCGCATACCACCCTCAAACCGATGGGTAATCAGAGGTGATAAATAGATGCCTAAAAACGTATCTCCGATGCTTCGTAAGCGAGCACCTTCGAAAGTGGATCCAGTGACTGCATTGAGCGAAGTATTCATACAATACAAGTACATATTCGGCAACTAAAATTACTTCCTTTGAAGCGGTTTATGGCAGGCCTCCACCACCACTTGTATCCATTCCTATGGGTTCCCTACTCTCGGATGAGGTGCGGATTCAGATTAGGGAGCGATATGTAGTCCTTCGTGAGCTACTAGCACACCTAGCCTTGGCTCAAAATCATACGAACAGCTGGCAGATCGAAAATCCAGAGAGAAGCAATATAAGCAAGGGGATCCTGTATTTGTCAAGCTCAAACCGCACAGACAATCGTCAGTAGCAGAACGAAAGAATCACAAATTGCGTTATAGATATTATAGACCATTTTCCTTCTTAGAAACTATTGGACCATCAGCTTACAAAATCCAATTACCAGTAGGATAAAAAATTCACGCCATGTTTGATGTGTCACAATTCGAAGATGCAAACCATATTTCTCTTACTGATCCTCAACTAGCTGACCAGCCACTCTGTCCACCCCTGCAAAGCATCAAGGACGATGTAGTTTTTCGAGTGGAGGGGAATGATATACTTGGCATAGAAGAAGATTCCAGAAAAGGAGAATTCATCTGGTGGACAGCAAGCAAAGGAAGCAAATGAAAAGAAGGTGAAACAGACGAGCAGATGCTGGAACAACCTCGTCAGAGCCGGAGAGTTCGCCGGAGGCTAATGGCTGATTGCCAAGCATGTCCAGGATGTGACTTATGAAAACAGTAAGAGAGGGGACACCTTGGGTTGCAGCTAATGTAGGTTAGAAGCATGGTGCAAGTGATTGGCGCTAAGAACACCATTCAATGCAGTTAATCTAGGTTAGGAGCATGGTGCTGCCCTTGGCACCAGGACACCATTTGAATGGTGTCCTTAGCGCCAAGCACTTGCACCCATGTACAAATGCAATGCACCAAGGTGTCCAGAGTTTCTAATTTTAGGTATTTTAGGTCTATAGAAACTCTTTGAGTTTTAAGGTAATTTCTATAAAACTTTCCTTGAGAAAAGTGTTTACTGGAGGGAGGAGTTACAGTTTTGTAGTAATAAATAAAGGCATATGATCATGTATGAGGAGGGAAGTTTTGGCAAATTAGTCTACTTATTAGTTCTACTTTTAGAAGCCCTCATAGCGCATCACATCAAGTCTCAATTATTTAAATTTATAGAAATCATTTGAAGTTTTCAACTATCCTGGACCTAAGCATTGGGTTATTGAACCATGTAAGGGGTATTGAACCATGTAAAAATCTTTACTTCCATCTCTGGATTGCTTGTTTCTTGATGTGTTTTGCTTTACTATGCTAACTTGTCTAGTGCAGGAATCAGTGCTGCGGCCAGTCAATTGGATTCGATTGAAATTTGTCTAAAATTTTATTTGTAAAATTTTAAATTGCTTAAACTAAATCAAGTCTGACAACATCTACATAGGAAGACCTCCTTAATAAGTCCTATATAGGAAGACCCATGTACGGCAATATCTGTGAAGGAAAGTTTAGTTTCCTTGTTTAGTTGCTCCATAGCTTGTTAAACGCTTTTTGTGCCAATTCTTTTCTATCTGCTTTGGTTCGCTACTCTTCATAATTGTAACATATAAGTATCTTTTAGCCTCTAGAAGAATTTAGAATTTGTTTTCTATATTTCTACGGAAGTTGCACTTATGATATGTGATATAGGCCTAATTATTTTAAGCTATTCCCAGTACAGTCACTAAAATTCAGTTTCTAACTTACTTAAAAAACATTACAATTAGTATTATTGACCAAATTAATAATTTTAAAACATATATAGTCCTAATATATTTGTTGGGCCAGCCCAAAATTGCAGACTTAGACCTAAAAGACTGAGTTATACTAAGATCGTGATCCAAACTTCAATTAAATTCATTTTTAATATAAAATAAATATAATAACTTAAAAATAAAAATTTTCTATCAAAAAATACTCTTTAAAATTTAATGTAAAACTTACTATTAATACATATTAAGATATAAAATTATTTTTAATTAAATATTTTAATTCTTAACTTTATTTTATAAATTTATTTTAAAAAAATAAATTTATCTCAAAATACACACATTCTAAGCTCAGTTCATATTCTCAAGAATGTAGCTATGCACTAAGCTCGTCTACGCAAAAACCACAACACTGAGGTCTGAGCAGCCCAAAACCAGAAGAAACCAACACTACTCTCCAAATAAAACACTAGTCAACCAGAAATTCCACGGATCATAAAACTCCAAGACTTTAACGTGTCATTGACTCATTGCATCAACATTACAAACGATAAAATATATGAGTGGCAATAATTGACCCCATCTAAAATACAATTCAAAATCGATCAATTTAATTAAAATTAGTGTTAGAAAATTTAACCCGCATAAATATATAGATTGGATTAGAGTTGAACGAATTTAATCCGATTATTAAATAGATTGATTCGAATTAATCCGAAATTAACCTACCAATTCGAATTATCATCTATAAAAAAATAATATTTAATTTTTCTTTCTATTTATTAAAATATTAGTAATAAAAATAATCGATAATACTAATTTATAAATTATTATAAATTAATATTTTTATATTTTAGTAAAATTATATAAGATGAGAATTATAATATTATCGAAAGTATTATTATGTATGTGTTTCTATAATAACAAATTTAGATTTTGTATAAAAATATTTATCAAAATTTTGTTAGATAGCTATATTTATTAAAATTTTTATCGAAATTATTAGTATATATTTGTAATCATATTATTCAGCTATCACCGCATATTTTTAAAAAATAAAATTTTTTAAAAATATTTAAGGATCGATAAAGATATTAAAGAAAGTACATTTTGATGGATATTCACTATATCTCGTTATTAAAAATATCATATCTTTTTATTACAACTGATATTATAAATTCGCTAAAATTTAAAAATACATAATTAATAATTTTAATTATTAAATAAATCGATATGAATTTGATCTGATTATTAATATATTTGAATTAGTATTGATAATTTTAATCTTTATAAATTTATAAATTAAATTAAAATTAAACAAATTTAACGAATTATTAAATAAATTGATTCAAACTTAATTTATTAATCCAAATTGATAACCCTAATAAAATGGAATACAAGACGACGACTTTCCCGTATTGACCTGGAAACCAACGAAAAAATCCAAATCAAATACATAATGGAATCTCTTTCTGTCGCACTTGCTTCCATCCAGCCACCGAAATCCAATCCACTCATAATTCCACTTCTTCCATCATCAACCTATCAGCACCAACAGTTGCATCAACAATGGCGCTGCTGTTCAATCTCTCTCTCTTCTTCTTGTTCCTCTTCCCTTTCCTTACTACTGCAGCTTTCACTCCGGCTACCAAGTTCTTCCTCAGCTGCGGTTCACCAAGCACCGTTCAACTCAACGGCAGTGACAACCGTGCTTTCACTTCAGATTTTTTTTCACACTTCTCCAACTCCTTTCCTCTCAGCAACCCTGATAACACGAGCTCTGTTTCTTCTCCTCTGTACGAAAACGCTAGAGTCTTCACCTCTGCTTCATCCTACGAGTTCACCATGAACTCGAACGGAACGCATATTCTTCGTCTCCATTTCTTTCCTTTTACTAGCGGCAACAACGATCTCTCCGCCGCCGGCTTCAGTGTCTTTGCCAACGACGTTGCTCTACTCGACAACTTTTCTGTCTCAAAGAACTCATCTCCGGATGTTAGGGAGTTCTTCATTTGGGTCGACGTCGACGTTGATAAGTTTGTTATCACCTTTTCTCCTGATAAGAGAAAACTCGCCTTCGTCAACGCTATCGAGCTCTTCACTGCTCCATCGGGTCTCATTCCGGACTTAGTTGATCGGTACGTGAAGCCCGACGGTCCTGGAAACATTGCAAATTTGAATCAGAAGTTGCTCCAGATTGTTTACAGGTTGAACGTTGGAGGGCCGCTAGTGAAGGACACACTCTGGCGTACTTGGCTTACCGGAGACCAGAACTATCTCACTAACAACGCTACTTCGTTGGTTAATTCTACCGCTCCAAATAACATCAAGTACGTTTCTCCAACGATGTCACAGGAGATTGCGCCGGCAGACGTTTACGACACGGCGAGGACGATGTATTTGCCTGATTGGGCAATATATAGTAATACTGAGTTCATAAACATCACCTGGACCTTTCCGGTGACAGATCACGGTGTTTACTTCGTCCGCATGCACTTCTGTGACTTTGTGTCCAGCAACTATTTCGATTCCTTTTTCAACGTTTATCTTTTTGACTATTCGGCGTACCCTGATCTGCAGCCAGCCTCGTTCTTTAACGGCACGCCGGTCGCCGCGTTTTTTGTCGACTTCGCCGTGGATGCTGACTCTGGTTTATTGAATGTTAGTGTCGGTAGGTCGAGCAGGAGCAACCAATACAACACTAATGCTTTGCTTAACGGAATAGAGATCATGAAAATCAGTGAACCAATTCAGAACAAACCCAAATTAATTCCAATTATCCTTGGTTCGATTGCCGGTGGATTGGTTATTATTTCTACTGTGGTTATAGTGTTAGTATGTTCAAGAAAACGGCGAAGGCAACAGGCAAAGCTGGCGGCGCCAGAACCCAAGGTAAAGATAGAATCATGGTCTCCTTTGGCGCTAGCCATACCGCCGAAAACAACGACTCCGATAGCGTGGCTAGCAAGTGGACTAGCAATGGCACGACATCGACGTTGACACCGGGAGCTATTTTCCTCCAGATGTCGTTTGATGTACTCAAGGTGGCCACAGATAACTTCAATGACAGCAACGTTATTGGCTCCGGCGGGTTCGGCAAGGTTTACAAGGGCGTTTTGGTAGATGGCGCCAAGGTTGCCATCAAGCGATGCATACCCGGTTCCAGGCAGGGTTTGCCTGAGTTTCAAGCAGAGATAACCTTCCTTTCATGCATCCGACATCGCCATCTGGTGTCGCTCATCGGATATTGCCATGAGCAGTCTGAAATGCTTCTTGTGTACGAGTACATGGAAAAGGTACTCTGAAGAACAACCTCTATGGTAGGGGAAGTGCAGATTTTCCGTGCCTTACATGGGAACAGAGGCTCGAGATATTGATCGGCGCTGCTCGCGGGCTTCACTACCTTCACACGGGCAACTCTCAGATCATCATACATAGAGACGTCAAGTCGGCTAACATACTTCTTGATCATGATTATGCCGCGAAGGTCTCTGATTTCGGGCTTTCCAAGTTTGGTCCTGAGTACGGGCAGTCGCACGTTACCACGCTCATTAAAGGCAGTTTTGGGTACATGGACCCGGAGTATTTCAAGACGCAGAAATTAACAGATAAGTCCGATGTTTACTCTTTCGGCGTGACGATGTTCGAAGTCTTATGCGCTCGGCCGGCCATCGACACTTCCTTGTCAAGGGAAGAACAGAGCCTTGCAGAGTGGGCAAAGAAGTGGCAACGGAAAGGGCAGCTAGATAAGATCATTGACAAAAGGCTCGTAGGCAAGATCAACATGAAATCGTTGAAAAAGTTTGGGGACACCGCGGAGAAATGCTTAGCGGAGTACGGCATTGATCGGCCGACGATAGGGGATGTGTTGTGGAATCTTGAGTATGCGCTGCAGCTGCATGTAACAGAGTTGAACAGAGTGGCGTATGAAGATAGCGGTGACATGGATGATTCACAGATTCACGTGGAACTTGTTAGAACACCGTCAAGGAGTTTGCCGGCGCATGAAGAGGAAGGTGAGCAAGGAGAGGAGTGTAGTTCGTCACAGTCGGACATTAACACAAGTGCAAGTATTAACGTTTTCTCGCAGCTGATCACCGGACAAGGACGGTGATCGATGACGTGAAATCTTGCCTCAGACGAGATGGATATAATATAGGAATAATTACTTAGCATTGTTGTAGCTCCTTTTCTATAGTGGTACATACTTATATTTTTTAACGAAGTTTATAAATTCATGTTAAAAGTATTTGATGATTTTATTTCTCATGAAATACAAATAATTATTCAGTGTTACCGTAACGCTTTTCTTTTAGTGCTACGTCCCCCGGAACTTATTAGAGTTCTTAAAATAAAAAAAATTTTAAAAAGTTATTTTAAAGTTTATCAAAAAATAAATAAGATTTTTATTTAAAAAATAATAAAAATTATAAATGTAGAATTTTTATGACTTATAACTTATTTATATTTTTTGAAATTTCTAATTTCTTTTAAAAGTACCTTAGAGCTATTGAAAAATAAAAAATTGAAATGAAGTTTTGAAAATAGTGATAAGTAGTGCTACACAAGCCCAATATAGTTCTTAATAAATTTCATAATTTTACATAAATTTGATAAAGAATTTGATGATTTTATTTCTCATAAAATACAAAATTTTACTACCGTCAAATTTTTTATACTTTCTAAAATTTAAATAAATTACATATAAATTATAAAATTTTATTAAAAAATATAAATTAAAAATTAAAATATTATTTTTTTGAAACGTAATACCAAATTTAAAGCCTTAATATCATTGAATAGTTATAATACTAGTTTATATGAGTATAAATTTACATATTTCGAAACTCAAACAAATAAACGAAATATTTTTCTATCAAAACTCCTCGAACAATATTGTGCCTATTTAAAGTAATTGCAGTCAACTTTTTGTTTTATGATTGTTTTTTGCGACAAAGCATTTCCCTAATCCTTCTCTTTTCTAAAATCGCTTTCGTTGAATTAGCCACAACTAGGGCCGTAATTTGGTCGAGTCAATTCTGATTCATCGATTACGCTAGTGGCATGTTTGATAGATTTCAAAGATACACAATCGTAAAACCGAGTGATTTTTTTACCTGATCGCTTAAAACTGTAATTCAACCTAAGCGAATTTGATAGTGTACTTTGTGATGAGTGGTAGAGTATCATGGGTACATTTTCCCTTGCCATGAACTATCATTTCCATGGGATAATATGGCAATCTCGTAGTCGTAGAGCGTTCAACACTGATCGGGATGCTAATTTCAGAGAAAGTAACAAGTTAAGGCTAAACGAGTTGAATATTCTAGTTTTGGGTTTGGATATTTTAGATTCCAACCTTTCAAATAATCCGATAGAACAACAATGGAGTCTGAAAGTATTCTTGTTCGTATAGGTGGCCTTGTTTTGTTTTGTCTCGTCGATCACTTTCTTCCCAGCGACGACCGCCGTGGCTGCTGCTCTCAGGTCTATTAACTTCTCTTTCAGATTTGCTATCACTGATTAGCTTTTTGCGCCTTAATTTTTAAAAATTGAAGCAATCCCGGGTAAAAATGGTTGTAGGTTGCTTCTCAATTTTTGTTCGCTGTTCGTTATTTTTCCTTTTCTGCATAGAAATCCGTGATTTCGTGATTACTAAAGCAAAGAAAATCGATATGTTTTGGCTGCGATTGATTTTATAGTAAGTACAGGATTTTATGTTCTTCAAGCGGACAATCAATGGTGTTGTAATAAGATTATGATATTTATAGCACCTGCGGATGACAGAGAACTGGAATTTGCTTGAATGAAAAATTAGTTGATTGGCATCTCTTTTTTTGTACCCAATTCAAGACCTTAAGTTTATGTAGATTCTAGTTGATGGATTGATTTGCTTAGCATATAATGTTTGTTGTTGCCAATTCGGCAAGAATTTTTTACTTGAACTTTTAAATTTGGTTTAGAGCTGTAAGTCAAGAACATGATGTGGTTACTCTACTGCAGTAGAGTTCTTCATGATTTAGTGTTTAGTCTAATCTAATTCAAGTTCTACATATAACCTTTTGTCGCAAATTTGTATGAGAGAGAGCAAGCAGTATGAGCTATTTGTTTATCATTTAACTTACATGACCTGGTTATTAACAGAATCATCATAGTTAGAGGAAATAAAATGTGTTCAACAGAGAGAGCCAGTCGAGTAAATTGGTGATTTGTTGGGACTCTTGCTATATGATGATTTGCCTGTTACTAATTATGATTTTGTTTTTTTAACTAATAATGATCTTTTATCTCCTTGTTATTGCAATGTAAAAAGATTGCCATTAGAAAAGGTGGGTGTGATTTTGTTGGTTAAATGGAAGTTACTGAAATTTGATGGACCTCCCTGTTAGTACTACAAAGATAAAGGGACATATAATGCAAATAAAGCATTCCACCTGTTACGATACAATCAGAATGATCTGAAAGAGAAGCAAACATGTTTTTACTGGTAGCAATACTTGCGGTGTAATGTGTATAGATGGAAATTTAGACATCTCTGTAGTCAGCTTCATACATATTTGTATTTCTTCTAAACGAGTCACCTCTCATGTTCTGCAACAAAGAACTTGGCTTTCTCATTATTAGCTATTTCATATGCCTTCTTCAGTAACATATCCATATATCGATCATAAGCATCTTGTTTCCTCTTGACATGCACTTCAACCTGCTTGCGAGAAACATGCGTAATAAGACTACAAATTAGGAATGGTTTTGACGCTTTGCAATTTTTGGCTGTAAGTATCAACAAGTACAGAATCAGTATAGACAGATGAGTATATGTATAAAAATTCATCTGACCCAAAAAATCGATATTGACGCTAATACAAGTTTAAATTGTTTTAGCATGAGCATCAGAGATAATGTGACACGCATCAGCGTAAGAATCCTAAGATGAGTTTGGTTTACATGGTTTCACAACCATTTTTTTAGTAGACAGAATAGCATCTTATAAACAGTAAGTTAAGGCAATACGATACTTGGCTCGTGAAAACACTCGTGGAGAAACGAATGCACTCAGAGACATAACACTGTCACTATTTTGTAACAAGGCTAAAGCTAGAGAAGCACAATATGTAGTTCTACTAAAATGTATCAAGACTTAGATTTCATAAACAACAATGCATAAAGATCTAGAAATATATAAGGCTTATAATTAAGTAGGAAGAAAGTTTGATTAGTTACCTCTTCTGTCAGTCTCTGTTGTTGCTGCTTCTCATGAACGCTTACTTCATCTTCACCTTTTGAATAACGAAAGCTATATGAATCCTTCTCCATTTTACTAGCAACCAACTATCTTACTTCCTGTAGCAGACAGATACCTACCTTAATTACCTGCATGATCTATTTATAATCAATTTTTGTTAGTGCATGCAAAACCATGTGAAAAACGGATTCTGCAAAATCTGTACTTTCACCGATACACGAGGCGTTGAAAGTGTAAAGCAGAAAAAAAAAAAAAGTCCAACTAAGATTTTCCGGCGATCGTCTGCACTTTACCGAACTGTTTTGCAAATGTTACGGTAAAATGTTTCATTACATTGGTTGGACGTGATTATTGAGGGGTTTGTTCAAATTTGGGCATGCACAATGTGAATGGCTGGAAGAATTTCTAAAACTTAACAGAATGTTTCTTTCATTATTTTTGTTTATATTATTATTCTTTAAAGTAGAAGAGAATGTCTTTATGGTGATTAGAAACAAAAATAAGAAGACAAGGAGAAGAAGATTGTTACTGTCTCCCGGCCCACTCTGTAGTGGGCTGGGCCCAAATGCAAATTAGAATGCCATTCGATCTCTCCGCCGCCGGCTTCAGTGTCTTTGCCAACGACGTTGCTCTACTCGACAACTTTTCTGTCTCAAAGAACTCATCTCCGGATGTTAGGAGTTCTTCATTTGGGTCGACGTCGACGTTGATAAGTTTGTTATCACCTTTTCTCCTGATAAGAGAAAACTCGCCTTCGTCAACGCTATCGAGCTCTTCACTGCTCCATCGGGTCTCATTCCGGACTTAGTTGATCGGTACGTGAAGCCCGACGGTCCTGGAAACATTGCAAATTTGAATCAGAAGTTGCTCCAGATTGTTTACAGGTTGAACGTTGGAGGGCCGCTAGTGAAGGACACACTCTGGCGTACTTGGCTTACCGGAGACCAGAACTATCTCACTAACAACGCTACTTCGTTGGTTAATTCTACCGCTCCAAATAACATCAAGTACGTTTCTCCAACGATGTCACAGGAGATTGCGCCGGCAGACGTTTACGACACGGCGAGGACGATGTATTTGCCTGATTGGGCAATATATAGTAATACTGAGTTCATAAACATCACCTGGACCTTTCCGGTGACAGATCACGGTGTTTACTTCGTCCGCATGCACTTCTGTGACTTTGTGTCCAGCAACTATTTCGATTCCTTTTTTCAACGTTTATCTTTTTGACTATTCGGCGTACCCTGATCTGCAGCCAGCCTCGTTCTTTAACGGCACGCCGGTCGCCGCGTTTTTTGTCGACTTCGCCGTGGATGCTGACTCTGGTTTATTGAATGTTAGTGTCGGTAGGTCGAGCAGGAGCAACCAATACAACACTAATGCTTTGCTTAACGGAATAGAGATCATGAAAATCAGTGAACCAATTCAGAACAAACCCAAATTAATTCCAATTATCCTTGGTTCGATTGCCGGTGGATTGGTTATTATTTCTACTGTGGTTATAGTGTTAGTATGTTCAAGAAAACGGCGAAGGCAACAGGCAAAGCTGGCGGCGCCAGAACCCAAGGTAAAGATAGAATCATGGTCTCCCTTTGGCGCTAGCCATACCGCCGAAAACAACGACTCCGATAGCGTGGCTAGCAAGTGGACTAGCAATGGCACGACATCGACGTTGACACCGGGAGCTATTTTCCTCCAGATGTCGTTTGATGTACTCAAGGTGGCCACAGATAACTTCAATGACAGCAACGTTATTGGCTCCGGCGGGTTCGGCAAGGTTTACAAGGGCGTTTTGGTAGATGGCGCCAAGGTTGCCATCAAGCGATGCATACCCGGTTCCAGGCAGGGTTTGCCTGAGTTTCAAGCAGAGATAACCTTCCTTTCATGCATCCGACATCGCCATCTGGTGTCGCTCATCGGATATTGCCATGAGCAGTCTGAAATGCTTCTTGTGTACGAGTACATGGAAAAAGGTACTCTGAAGAACAACCTCTATGGTAGGGGAAGTGCAGATTTTCCGTGCCTTACATGGGAACAGAGGCTCGAGATATTGATCGGCGCTGCTCGCGGGCTTCACTACCTTCACACGGGCAACTCTCAGATCATCATACATAGAGACGTCAAGTCGGCTAACATACTTCTTGATCATGATTATGCCGCGAAGGTCTCTGATTTCGGGCTTTCCAAGTTTGGTCCTGAGTACGGGCAGTCGCACGTTACCACGCTCATTAAAGGCAGTTTTGGGTACATGGACCCGGAGTATTTCAAGACGCAGAAATTAACAGATAAGTCCGATGTTTACTCTTTCGGCGTGACGATGTTCGAAGTCTTATGCGCTCGGCCGGCCATCGACACTTCCTTGTCAAGGGAAGAACAGAGCCTTGCAGAGTGGGCAAAGAAGTGGCAACGGAAAGGGCAGCTAGATAAGATCATTGACAAAAGGCTCGTAGGCAAGATCAACATGAAATCGTTGAAAAAGTTTGGGGACACCGCGGAGAAATGCTTAGCGGAGTACGGCATTGATCGGCCGACGATAGGGGATGTGTTGTGGAATCTTGAGTATGCGCTGCAGCTGCATGTAACAGAGTTGAACAGAGTGGCGTATGAAGATAGCGGTGACATGGATGATTCACAGATTCACGTGGAACTTGTTAGAACACCGTCAGGAGTTTGCCGGCGCATGAAGAGGAAGGTGAGCAAGGAGAGGAGTGTAGTTCGTCACAGTCGGACATTAACACAAGTGCAAGTATTAACGTTTTCTCGCAGCTGATCACCGGACAAGGACGGTGATCGATGACGTGAAATCTTGCCTCAGACGAGATGGATATAATATAGGAATAATTACTTAGCATTGTTGTAGCTCCTTTTCTATAGTGGTA
Source organism: Acanthochlamys bracteata (assembly GCA_019914995.1). Taxonomy (NCBI): domain Eukaryota; kingdom Viridiplantae; phylum Streptophyta; class Magnoliopsida; order Pandanales; family Velloziaceae; genus Acanthochlamys; species Acanthochlamys bracteata. The sequence continues at coordinate 11,051,898 of CM034126.1, read as the reverse complement.
CATACTTATATTTTTTAACGAAGTTTATAAATTCATGTTAAAAGTATTTGATGATTTTATTTCTCATGAAATACAAATAATTATTCAGTGTTACCGTAACGCTTTTCTTTTAGTGCTACGTCCCCCGGAACTTATTAGAGTTCTTAAAATAAAAAAATTTTAAAAAGTTATTTTAAAGTTTATCAAAAAATAAATAAGATTTTTATTTAAAAATAATAAAAATTATAAATGTAGAATTTTATGACTTATAACTTATTTATATTTTTTGAAATTTCTAATTTCTTTTAAAAGTACCTTAGAGCTATTGAAAAATAAAAAATTGAAATGAAGTTTTGAAAATAGTGATAAGTAGTGCTACACAAGCCCAATATAGTTCTTAATAAATTTCATAATTTTACATAAATTTGATAAAGAATTTGATGATTTTATTTCTCATAAAATACAAAATTTTACTACTGTCAAATTTTTATACTTTCTAAAATTTAAATAAATTACATATAAATTATAAAATTTTATTAAAAATATAAATTAAAATTAAAAAATATTATTTTTTGAAACGTAATACCAAATTTAAAGCCTTAATATCATTGAATAGTTATAATACTAGTTTATATGAGTATAAATTTACATATTTCGAAACTCAAACAAATAAACGAAATATTTTTCTATCAAAACTCCTCGAACAATATTGTGCCTATTTAAAGTAATTGCAGTCAACTTTTTGTTTTATGATTGTTTTTTGCGACAAAGCATTTCCCTAATCCTTCTCTTTTCTAAAATCGCTTTCGTTGAATTAGCCACAACTAGGGCCGTAATTTGGTCGAGTCAATTCTGATTCATCGATTACGCTAGTGGCATGTTTGATAGATTTCAAAGATACACAATCGTAAAACCGAGTGATTTTTTTACCTGATCGCTTAAAACTGTAATTCAACCTAAGCGAATTTGATAGTGTACTTTGTGATGAGTGGTAGAGTATCATGGGTACATTTTCCCTTGCCATGAACTATCATTTCCATGGGATAATATGGCAATCTCGTAGTCGTAGAGCGTTCAACACTGATCGGGATGCTAATTTCAGAGAAAGTAACAAGTTAAGGCTAAACGAGTTGAATATTCTAGTTTTGGGTTTGGATATTTTAGATTCCAACCTTTCAAATAATCCGATAGAACAACAATGGAGTCTGAAAGTATTCTTGTTCGTATAGGTGGCCTTGTTTTGTTTTGTCTCGTCGATCACTTTCTTCCCAGCGACGACCGCCGTGGCTGCTCTCAGGTCTATTAACTTCTCTTTCAGATTTGCTATCACTGATTAGCTTTTTGCGCCTTAATTTTTAAAAATTGAAGCAATCCCGGGTAAAAATGGTTGTAGGTTGCTTCTCAATTTTTGTTCGCTGTTCGTTATTTTTCCTTTTCTGCATAGAAATCCGTGATTTCGTGATTACTAAAGCAAAGAAAATCGATATGTTTTGGCTGCGATTGATTTTATAGTAAGTACAGGATTTTATGTTCTTCAAGCGGACAATCAATGGTGTTGTAATAAGATTATGATATTTATAGCACCTGCGGATGACAGAGAACTGGAATTTGCTTGAATGAAAAAATTAGTTGATTGGCATCTCTTTTTGTACCCAATTCAAGACCTTAAGTTTATGTAGATTCTAGTTGATGGATTGATTTGCTTAGCATATAATGTTTGTTGTTGCCAATTCGGCAAGAATTTTTTACTTGAACTTTTAAATTTGGTTTAGAGCTGTAAGTCAAGAACATGATGTGGTTACTCTACTGCAGTAGAGTTCTTCATGATTTAGTGTTTAGTCTAATCTAATTCAAGTTCTACATATAACCTTTTGTCGCAAATTTGTATGAGAGAGAGCAAGCAGTATGAGCTATTTGTTTATCATTTAACTTACATGACCTGGTTATTAACAGAATCATCATAGTTAGAGGAAATAAAATGTGTTCAACAGAGAGAGCCAGTCGAGTAAATTGGTGATTTGTTGGGACTCTTGCTATATGATGATTTGCCTGTTACTAATTATGATTTTGTTTTTTTAACTAATAATGATCTTTTATCTCCCTTGTTATTGCAATGTAAAAGATTGCCATTAGAAAAGGTGGGTGTGATTTTGTTGGTTAAATGGAAGTTACTGAAATTTGATGGACCTCCCTGTTAGTACTACAAAGATAAAGGGACATATAATGCAAATAAAGCATTCCACCTGTTACGATACAATCAGAATGATCTGAAAGAGAAGCAAACATGTTTTTACTGGTAGCAATACTTGCGGTGTAATGTGTATAGATGGAAATTTAGACATCTCTGTAGTCAGCTTCATACATATTTGTATTTCTTCTAAACGAGTCACCTCTCATGTTCTGCAACAAAGAACTTGGCTTTCTCATTATTAGCTATTTCATATGCCTTCTTCAGTAACATATCCATATATCGATCATAAGCATCTTGTTTCCTCTTGACATGCACTTCAACCTGCTTGCGAGAAACATGCGTAATAAGACTACAAATTAGGAATGGTTTTGACGCTTTGCAATTTTTGGCTGTAAGTATCAACAAGTACAGAATCAGTATAGACAGATGAGTATATGTATAAAAATTCATCTGACCCAAAAAATCGATATTGACGCTAATACAAGTTTAAATTGTTTTAGCATGAGCATCAGAGATAATGTGACACGCATCAGCGTAAGAATCCTAAGATGAGTTTGGTTTACATGGTTTCACAACCATTTTTTTAGTAGACAGAATAGCATCTTATAAACAGTAAGTTAAGGCAATACGATACTTGGCTCGTGAAAACACTCGTGGAGAAACGAATGCACTCAGAGACATAACACTGTCACTATTTTGTAACAAGGCTAAAGCTAGAGAAGCACAATATGTAGTTCTACTAAAATGTATCAAGACTTAGATTTCATAAACAACAATGCATAAAGATCTAGAAATATATAAGGCTTATAATTAAGTAGGAAGAAAGTTTGATTAGTTACCTCTTCTGTCAGTCTCTGTTGTTGCTGCTTCTCATGAACGCTTACTTCATCTTCACCTTTTGAATAACGAAAGCTATATGAATCCTTCTCCATTTTACTAGCAACCAACTATCTTACTTCCTGTAGCAGACAGATACCTACCTTAATTACCTGCATGATCTATTTATAATCAATTTTTGTTAGTGCATGCAAAACCATGTGAAAAACGGATTCTGCAAAATCTGTACTTTCACCGATACACGAGGCGTTGAAAGTGTAAGAAAAAAAAAAAAGTCCAACTAAGATTTTCCGGCGATCGTCTGCACTTTACCGAACTGTTTTGCAAATGTTACGGTAAAATGTTTCATTACATTGGTTGGACGTGATTATTGAGGGGTTTGTTCAAATTTGGGCATGCACAATGTGAATGGCTGGAAGAATTTCTAAAACTTAACAGAATGTTTCTTTCATTATTTTTGTTTATATTATTATTCTTTAAAGTAGAAGAGAATGTCTTTATGGTGATTAGAAACAAAAATAAGAAGACAAGGAGAAGAAGATTGTTACTGTCTCCCGGCCCACTCTGTAGTGGGCTGGGCCCAAATGCAAATTAGAATGCCATTACAGATATTTTGTGGGCATGTTTATCTATATTTTAAATATCACTTTTAATTCACTTTCTATTACTTATAAAAATAACACAAAAATTAAAATCAATTTTAAACTCCACTTCTAACTACCATATTTTAAAAATAAAACTCTATTTCGAACTCATGTAATTAAACTCACTTTAGTTTTTATCAATTTAGTTTTTAAAACTACTTTTAAAACTCCAGTTTAAAACAAACAAACAATGCCCTTCTTTGTGTATGACCCTACAGGTAATACTATGCGTCACTCATCTACATGTTTGTGTGCACTTTTATTAGTTCGTATGATTTTCAATGATCCAATCTGATTAGAAAGCAGCAACATGTAGATTTTCCTCCCCAAAAGAGTGCTAATTATTTAAAAATAGTTATTAATTTATATGTTATACCATTCTCGATCACCAGTTAGACTACTAGTATAATATTTCTCTTTTGCTAGAACTCTATTTAACTTTATATTTTTATTTGTTGCATTTACTTAGAAAGGGTACACTAAAAGGTTTGCTATTACCAAACCATTCACTAATGGATTGATACTTAACATTTAACAAATACCTTATCAAAGGCACTGCAACAATGCTAACGTACTAAGTGATATCTATAATATTTCGGCAGGACATTATACGACACAGGTACATAATACATACGTCTATTAAATATTACTGAACCTTTCCACGTCTATCAAATATCATAAGGCAACTATTACAAACATAAAAATAATCAAGTATGCATTGAGACTATCAAATGTTTAGCACCACCATCGGCGGCAGCTGTTACCGACATAGAACATGGCGGTGACCAATTAATTGATAAAGTTACATGCATAACATGCTATAAATAACCAGTATACTGAATCAGAAGAAGATTCCAACATAAACATCGGCAACATGTTTTCTGAAACTTCCGAGTTGTCTTTGCTTGCAGGTTTTCTGTTTCTGCTCGTCTTTCAACCAGCAGACAATCAACTTCTTGTAAATTAGTAAAAAATAAATAGACTTCAGTACAAGTGCACAAGTTTCTAAAGTTATTCCACGACCTTTGAAACTTGAAGGAGTCCGAACACTTCAGAGCCAATGTCGACCGTGTTTGGAAGGAACGTGATCTGAGAGCTGGAGTTCTCTGATAATGAAATACAACTTGCCAACCTTGAAAACTTTTCTAGAGCCTTTTGAGTTGTCCTATCCGATATAGATACAGTAGTGCCAGTGGTACATCTTCAACTCTGAACAAGACTCTCTCCTTGCATGTAGAAGAGAAACAATCTACGGTGACGCACTGAGATGAACAACAGTGCGTTGCGGCTAATGGATACTGTTTCGCTAACAGCAGTTCAAGAAACCACAAGTTGATACCGAGGCGTGACGACAACAAGCGTCGAGATTGCAGCTACTGCACTTCATTCCATCAGCATAATGTCATATCAGACTTAAAGCTGCAAACGCAGTTCCAGAAAAAGCAGAGTACATGATAGATTTTTGGCGGGCAGTTTTCCATTTTATGATCCAAAGATTGTTCTATTGGTTGATTTTGTATTCGATGATGCCTTTCAAATTGTGATTATTGAAAACATGTAATATGATAATTTGTTAGGGGTTGTGTTTGTAGATGTCTTCTATCATTTCCGTTCTCAGTTTTTCAAATCAGGCTAGTCTTCTTTGTCAATGAATATAGATGCATATATGCAGTATATAAGGAAGCAATCCTTGGATTTGTAAGCAAGTTATCTTCAAGGATTGAAGGCAAGCTTACTGCATTCTTGAACATACTTCACAAGTAATGCTGTTATTCTTTGCTCTACATGCTCACAATCCTTCCCCTTAAAGAACAACTGATTGTAACATCAAGCATTTGATATCAAAATTCATGGAGGTTGCTTCCATGCCGTTCAATGTCCAACTAACAGGCCTGCTCCGTACCAGATTAGCTCGAAATTTTATTTCTCTTTCATTCACAACAAGGAAGTCTCAGAAATGGGTATCATTGGGACGAAAAGAAAGCAATCTACATCAAAATCGACTAAAACGGGGGCCATTTTGCATGGCAGAACCATCAGAGCCTAATGATGGGGAACAGCTTCACATATTAGAACCTGTACCTCCAATACTATCAAGATCTGCAGCATCCCTAATCCGTGACTTCTACGCTTGCATCAATGATACGACTCAAGACCAAAGTGATATAGAAAAATTCCTCGCTGAAGAATGCTGCTTTGAGGACTTGGCTTTCCCCCACCAATTCAAAGGAAGAAAGGTCTGAGCATATTTCCTACGTACTCTACAGCTTATTAACACGTTAGTGCTCCATAAAATTTAAAATTTGTAGAACTTTAATCTGTGCAGGAAATTAGCGCATTCTATAAAAGATTGAAAGAAGCAATGGGCAACAACATCAGATTTAAGATAGAAACAGGGCATCAAGGGTATTCATCTACCATAACTGAGCAGCCAACAGCTATTGTAATGTGGCACTTAGGTACTAGACCAATTGCCGCCTGAGAACTAACATGCCTACAGTTTCCTAACCAGCAAACAAGTTTTTCAACGGAAAAATGATACATATGAGCTTTAACTTATGCAGAATGGAATCAGTTACCAATCCCTTTCACTAAAGGTTGTACCTTCTACCAATGTTCAGGGGATGAGAAGTCACTGTTAATAAAGTAACACAAGCTTCAACCTCTTCCAGATATTAGAATAATCGCACTGAAATTTCATATAATACCAAAATCCTTAAGATTGTGTTTCCATGCAGGAACGCACTGGTATTTGTCGAATCACCACTCAAACCAGGTGACATGGCACTGGTAAAGAATTAACTTGATTCGAGAAAAACATACTAAGTACTCTTGCTTTTCACTCATTGCTTCCTGTACAAACTTTTAGGACCTGTTGAAGATAACAAGCACATTATTCCAGAAATTCCCAGTATTAGCAGAAAGTACGCTCATTAAAAATCCAACTTCAAAATTCAGAAAGAGGGGATCTCAGATTCTTTCATTTCTAACCTTATGCTTGTTTGAACTGCAGAAATCTTAAAGGATCCTCACACTGTCATTATATTCATAGTGAAGATCTACAAGTTATTTATTGAGCCATTCATGCTCCCATTGATGGTATATTACAGCAACCTATGGACATTTGCAGCCGGCGTGCTATCCTACATGTTAAACATACTTCAAAACATATGGAAATCTTCTGCCTAAAAGTCATGCAGTTCTCTTCTTATGTTCAGCCAACTTGTTTGTACAAAACTTCAACGTCATGGCTATAGACTCTATCCATTACTTATCTTTATCATCAGTTACCAGTATACAGAGAAGAAGAAGAGGCCCAAGCACAGGAGGCAGTGGGGGAGGCCTACTGATGGCAACAACCGGTTCAAAATTGTCATCAATGAAGCTTGATTCTTTAGGTTCATTGTCTTCATGTCTGTTAGGAAGTGAAATGGTCATGAACCCTGTTTAAAGACGATGTTGATCAGATCATTGAATCACAATGAGCTTCAGAAGAAAGAAAGTTCAATTAGTTTCTAGACATTACTTGATAGCCTTTGCAGGGGATAAGCCTGCCTTAGTATGTGCTTCAGAGGATATCTTGTTGCACCACTCATCTCTGTTCCAACTGCTTCAATTGACCAAGGAGCTGCTCATAACACCACAAAACAAGATAATAGCTCGCACAATAAGCATGATGCTTTAAGCCTAAAAGTAAAGAATAAACAATGAAAAAGCATTCGTCCTCCATTAGAAATCATAATTAGCAAAGCACGTAAAAATTTTTATTAGGACAGTGCTATCTAATAGAGATTCCAAATCAATCAAAATAATTTATCCATAACATATGTAATCAAAGTAGCAACCAATAATCTGCTACTCAGAAGAAAGGCTTACTTCAGACTCCTTAATAAATCCCTTGGTAAAAAGGTTGCATAATGTATATCATAGTTATAAATTCAGCAGGAAAACTATTAGTTAATATGAAACTGTAAACGATGAGGTGCTGCCTTTCACGAATCAAAATTTTCATATGAAACTACCTCTGTGGTCGGTGCATAATATGCGAAAGAACCGCTAGAAAAACATTACTTGTATGTGATGATATCTACTTTCAACACTTCCAACAAGAAAGCTGCTATCACCAAAACCAGTGTACATATAGTCCAAACTTTCGCAAACACATGCAACAAGAGATTATCCGCCTATGGAGCAATCCAGAACCTCAAATTCAAACAAAAAGCTAAACCAGTACCTAAATCAAGTGATCCACACTTTCGCTTCAATAAATTCCTAATGAAATACAAACATATGAGAATAATGAAACAACAACAAGGTTCTCCAAATTCTGTCCTTCAATGTCGATACTAACAACTACAGCGATTGCAGAAGGCAAGACTTACAGATCAGATAAAATATAAAACATTTCCTTCAAAAAGATCGTCTAGAAGAAAAAAACATACGATAATTATAGTTTGAATTTAAAGCGTGCCTAGTTGCTTCAGAGATTCCTTCTTTGAGTTTTAGGAAGAAATTGGTACGAACTATGAACTAAGAAGTTCAAAGAGGAACAGAGACGGAGAGAGAGATCCAGAAAGTTCGAAGAATCCGGTAAAGACACGGAGGGTTGGAGTCGCGCTTTATTTGATTAGTCTCATTTAATTGGGCTACCTGAAGGCCCAAAAACATGACTCCACGTTTGGGCTTAGAGCTGGACAACATAAATATGAAAATATAATGTTATAAATAGTTAATTTATGTAATTTAAAAAAGTAATATATTTTAAAGTTCAAAGTTTTTATCTAGATATCAATTGTATCGTATGTCCATAACCATAAATGTTTCTTTTATATTTTTTTAACTTTTAACTGAAAAGATTTTAATCTTTGAATAAAGAGTTTATATGTAGACCTTCAATTTTTATAAATGAGCACAACATAAATATGAAAATATAATGTACTTAAAAACGCTGAAGCCTTATCTTAACTAAATGCGATATGTTATTTAATTTTTCTTTCCGTTATATTCTTTGTTGTTAATAATTTATTCGATCAAGCAAATAGTAGATAAATTATTTTTAAAAAATCTAACCAAATTTTCTAAGCAGTACTTTTTCATACCTTTTAACAAAGAGAAGTTTTATTAGTTAACGTTTTTCTTGAATAAATATATTTGTAGATCTTTTATATGATCAAATTATTGAGCTGACGTATTCGGATCAAGTGACCATCTCCAACGTCACATTTCGATGAACTCTTCCTGGAATGTCTGTCCCGTTAAGTACTTATTTCAAATACCAGCAATTTCGTAAAAATAAAAAATAAAAATAAAAATTTTTAAAAATATATTAAAAATAGAGTTTAATTTTTATTTTAATTAGTTTATAAAATAAATTAAAAATAGAGTTTAAAATTTATAAAAATATATATCAATTAAGAAAGCGCGGGAGTTTAGCAAGTACTTGAAGGTGTCGGAGAGGTTGAGAAGGACAAAAGATCGATGAAAGAGATAAACGAATGCTGGAATTAGAATTCGATGGATAACTCAGACACAATAATAAAAATTTTTAAGATTCGTATATAATTAAAATATATAAATTTATCGAAATCTCAAGTAAAACGAAAAAAATTAAAGTTCTGGTGAATTAAAACACGACTTATTAGTTATTTTTCTGCCAAACTAAGATAATACATTAATATTAAAATTATATTACTTATCAATAATTTTAAAATAATATTTTTTAAAATTTGTGTTTATTTTTTTATTATCAATTAATTTGAAAAATAATTATAATTTTGTCACTGACCGGATTGTATTCAATCAAGAGAAAGCTAAGTAGTATTCATCATGTGATGCCCATCATCAAGGAGTGTGTCTCGCCTTATGTTTTTACTATACCAAAAGGAAATTTTTAAATATAAGGGTTGTCTTTTTTTAAGTTGTAACCATAGTTGTCAGACCCGAATCGACCCGAAAATCGTCGATCCGGACGATAAACCAGTCCGAATTTGCAAAAAAATCGTTTATGCAATTGACCCATTTTGATCTGATTTGACCCGTTGATCCGCTTCAACCCGGTCGATCCGTCCATCCGGATCAAATCGGATTAAAAATTTTTAAAAAAATTAATTAATAAATTTTAATTTAATAATATATTTAATACAAAAATAATTATTAATAACTTTATGTGGAAAAGTGATATGTAGTTTAAATTTAGTATTTGAATGTGATAATACAAAAATATAATTAATTATTTTTTATTTATAAATATTAATTATTAGTATTTTTTAAATTTTTTATATTGTAAAATATTTAGACTCAAATATGTATACCTAAAAAAATTTAATTATATCTCTTTTATGATTTATCTATTTTATGGTTTTATTTTCTCTAATCTCCTAATTTATTTAAAAATTTCTATTTGTAAATTTTATTTGTTATTATTATTATTGGTGGTGGTAATTATGGTGGCAATACTTTAATTTTTTCTGTGATTATTATTACTGTTGTTGTTGATAGTACTAATATAATAAAAATATTCTAATTTTTTATTATGATTGCTATAGTTATTATTATTGATAGTATCATTAGTAGTAAATTTTTTACTATAATTATTATTAGTTAAAAATACTTTAATATTATTAATCCGACGGTTTGACTGGTTGATTCGATGGTTCAATCCGAAAATCATAATCCGAATAATTTTCTGGTTCGATATTCGGTCCGATTTTTACAACTATGACTGTAACTATAATATTCCGCTAACCAAAAAAGTCATCCTAATCTAATCTTCACGTTTCCTATCCCTTAAACGGATCCATACATATAAAAGAAGAAAGATTTCAATTTTCCAAATCTTTCACTCTTTTAATTCCTTTCTTCAGACGAACATAAAAAGTAAAGCAACCGTTTCTCTCCAAACAGTTGCTATATAATTAAGAATACCACTGAACATTCTCTTCCCCACCAGTACCAACAACAATGGTGTTTAAGTTTTCATTCTCAGTAATGCCCACTTTCCAGTTTCTCCTTTTGGATCCTATTCTTGTTTTGTTGTTGTTGTTGTTCAATTTGTTTCTGTAATTGTTTACAGGTTTGCTCATGGATATCGCTGCTTTTATCTTGCTCGTTGTTATCTCACTTAACAAATGCGGCAGTGACACTACCGTGCAGAGCAAAGACGGCATCGATCGTGGACTTTAGTGGAGTCGGTGACGGAGAAACTTCCAACACCGCGGCATTTGCGGCGGCGGTAAGGAATCTTAGCGCTTACTCTAACGCGGGGGGAGCGATGCTTGTTGTGCCGCCAGGTCGGTGGCTTACCGGACCGTTCAATCTTACCAGTCACTTCACGCTTTTTCTGGAAAAGGATTCTGTCATTGTTGCAACGCAGGTATGATTTTGGTTGAATTGGATTGAATTATTCCACCGACATATGATTGAATTATTAACTTACGATGAAATTAATTGAAATGTAATTGAAATTGCGGTATCTTGGGAATAATTCTGCTTTCGTTCACGGATGCGCAGAGTTGGTGGTTGAGTGGTTTGAAGAAGCTTGAGGTGGTGTTTGGGAGATTTTCACAGATTTTGCTCTAGCTAATTAATATATGGCTATATCGTAATAGATTGGTTGCACTAATGAATGGTGTGTAGATAATTTCTTCGTTTAGACTTTTGGAGAAATGCTTTTATCTGACAAATGGGCTAAAAGATTAATTTTCGTCTATTAGTGATGCTATTTGTTAGTTTGGAACTCTTGGCCCGGTCCTCATTTGGGGTTACACCACCGTAGTTTAACTTTAACCCCCAAAAGACCAAAGATTTCACCATTGAGTTTGACACCTTTTCGGCTTTTAGAATCTATGTTGAGTTTTTGGGTTAAAATAAGAGAAAAAATAAAAACTAATTTTTGTATTTTTGCCAATTTTTTTTTCTCTATAGATAAATGAAGGCTACATTTCTGAAATTAGTTAATTCAACTAACTCAAAATCTACAAATTTCAACCTTTTTATCTCACATTACACTAAAATCGTATTTCAATCACATAAAAGTGAGTTTCACAAAATGGAGTTCAGTGAGACGTATGGTTCGGTGAAAGTAGTTTCAAAGTGGTTTGAAACACTTAAAAGTGTAGTTTGAAGTAAAATTTTGGTGGAAATAGAGTTAGATGTAAAAATGAAAGTGGAGTATGGAGTGGTAATTATAACATATGAAATTATATTCAAACTTTCAAATGAGAAAGTGGAGTTCGTTGGCAATCGAAACATGCCCTAACTCAACTCATTCAAGCGCGTTCTTTTAAGATGAAAAGCTTAGAACTAAGATCTACAAATTTTAGTGATCATTTTTGAGAAATGGTAGTTTTGAAGGTCTTCTCTATTATATACTTTAATTGGCTTATCATATATCACTTGTGATGGGCGTGCTCCAAATGTGTCTTTATTTACTTAACAGCTACATATGATTCTTAATGATGTAAATCCATAATGTAGAAAATTTATTTGATCTTAAGAGGTTATGTAATATCGATGCATTTTTTGAAATGTAGAATATCGATGAATGGGCGCTCATTGATCCACTGCCCTCATATGGGAGAGGCCGAGACCTGGCTGGTGGAAGGTACAGCAATTTTATCACGGGATCCAACCTTACTGATGTTGTGATCACAGGTTATTAGTTGTTTTCATGTACTTTTGGTAATCTTTTCACTCAGTTATCTAGAACTTTATGTCAGTTCCTAAGATTATTGATTCAGCTTGAAACTTTGGTTTATCTTCATATAGGTAAGAATGGAACAATAGATGGACAAGGTAGCATCTGGTGGGAGAGGTTCAGGAACAAGGAGCTGAGCTACACACGAGGTTATCTAATAGAACTGATGTTCTCTGATCAGGTTGTCATTTCCAACATCACATTGATGAATTCTCCCTCATGGAATCTTCACCCAGTTTATAGCAGGTAAGACTACTTTTTCTACCACAATATAGAATTATATTAGAACAATCTAATCTTATTACAAGTTTTGAGTTGTATGTGTAGTAACGTCGTGGTGTCAGGCATCACTATTCTTGCACCTGTTAACTCCCCAAATACAGATGGGATCAACCCAGGTATTTCTTCATTCACAAATTGGCATCCATGAAACCGAGATGGTGATTAAGAATGGTAACCTGCATGGTTACATATTATGGCTAATGGTGTGAGGATCTGTATGAATAGGCATTAGTAACATTATTTCATATGGAGGAAATATGTCTAGATTTCTGCTTCTGTTTTAAACAGGGTTACCTTTTTTGCTTGGAATTGAGTTTCTAGCATGTCTGGTGCTAATGTTTTCTTGATAAAGGTTATATTTACAATATTTAGAATATGACATGTAGAGATATTTCTGTTGTGACATGTCTATTCGAGTCACCCTTGATTTACAATCAGTTCAGTATCTAATTGGTGGTCTTTCTAATTTTTGGTTCCTGCATCTGATGGTTTGTTCTGTCTACTTTGCACAGATTCCTGCTCAGATGTCTTTATAGATGACTGCTATGTAGTATCTGGTGATGATTGCATCGCCATCAAGAGTGGCTGGGATGAGTATGGTATATCTTTCGGAATGCCAAGTCAGCGCATAGTCATTCGTGGTCTCACCTGCATCTCCCCAACAAGTGCTGTCATTGCTCTTGGCAGTGAAATGTCGGGTGGGATCCAAGACGTACGTGCAGAGGACATCACTGCAATCAACTCAGAATCAGGCGTCCGAATCAAGACCGCTATTGGTAGAGGTGGATTTGTAAGGGATGTTTATGTCAGGGGAATGTCACTACACACCATGAAGTGGGTTTTCTGGATGACTGGCACCTATGGCAGTCACCCAGATGACAACTATGATCCCAATGCCATACCTTTTGTGAACAATATCAATTACAGTGATGTTTTTGCAGAGAATGTTACCATGGCTGCAAAGTTGGAGGGTATCAAGGAGAGTCCCTTTTCAGGGATTTGTATCTCTAATGTGACTGCTCAAGTGAGGAAGTCTAAGTTGCCAATATGGAATTGCACGTATGTTGAAGGTATTTCAAGCACTGTGAGCCCCGCTGCTTGTGATGCTCTTCCGGACGAAGGATTGAATGCACCTCCTTGCCCATTCCCTACGGAAAGACACCAATCGAAAAGCTTGTTTTTTTCCAAGTGATTGCTGAGATAATGGCTGATTGTTTCTTATGCAATTCAAATACTATGGTTATCTTATATTAGTAGACTAGCGTTTTCTTCTGCTTCTTCTTCTTCAACTTCTTATTAGTATTATCGGGAGAAATATTCAGTTATTAAGGACGAAATTGAGCGCTTTTCTTGTGTTCATATATTGCAACTAGCCCTTTTCCCGAACAAAAGAAGCAGTAGTATAATTAGTAGTGACACAAAAGTGTCCTCCTTTTGGTGGATATGCCTTTCTAACCAAGTGAAGAATTCAGGGATGAAGTGCCTTCTGAGAAACAGAGCGCTTTACATACGTCCAAGTGGCCAAACATTTAATGTTTTGCTCAAACTAAAGGCAGATAACGCGTTGCATACACCGTTTCTGTATACTTCATATGGAGAAGTTCTTATATCAATGATGCTTGGCAGTAGGCACCCTTTGCACACAATGAGAGCTAGATTCTCGAATAAGGAATTCATATATTTTTTTATTGGACATAAGGAATCAGAAACATCTTATTCATGATGAAAGGGGGAAGATATTCAATTACCAAATAATTGCGGACAGATAGTACCAATAAATAACATGGGTTTCCACCTTGAGGTATCTAGTAGTACCCAGCCCCAAAAAAAAAAAAGAAAAAATCCTACTCTTTACTTCACTTTTTCTCTTGTGGATATCACATTTTATGATTGTTATAGTAGCAAAGCTGTGTACTTTTCCGCTCTTTTCTGTTCTACACTTCTCCATCTCCTTGCATATTGTAATCTCTTTATACGAAATGGCACATCAAAGTATGCCAATTAACTCTGGCGAGCTTTAAGTTCACTTTCCTAACAACATGCATGTTTTGTAATCTATGTTGCTAGAGAGAAATCCACGATTGGCGGTATTGTATTGTCATCTGCAATTCGGTCACTAACCACTACTAATTGGTCACCGAATGGCACCATCGTTACCTAAAACGAGGTGTTATTACTTAATTTTGTGAAACTAATATTGTTAAATCTCATGCAAGATCAACTCAGAAGGGAAGGAATGAATTGAGTTGATAAATAAAAAATTTCGTAAAATTTAATAATCCTACAGACAGCAAGCGTACAGTCGGCTGTTAGTAGTCTTGTAACCTACAGACAGAGAAGGTTAGAGTATATGGCGATTTAGGTAAAGAAAAAAATACTCAGAGTATTTTACGTGATTCGGTAAATCTCTTTGCCTATATCTATGGATGCTCTATTACAAGAGCCAAATCTTAACTAAATTTTTAATAAGCTACATATACACCAAAAGTAAAGCGCTTCACCAAGCACACTTATTCTTAAAAGGTTTCTTCACCAAGACAATCCTTCACAACCTATTGGACACCACTGTTCCTCTGGCTAATATGCTAGCTCTATTACAAAATTTAAGAACTTTCACCAAGCTCCAAACGAGCTTCTTTAGCAGGTGCTCCGAGCATCCTGTTATAGAACTGTATGAGGTTAGAAGAAAAATAAAGATTAGGCACAGAATCTATCTCATCGTGAATGAATATTCTCAGGAGTTTTCTGTTGAAATGATCAAGCTAATTGCTGAGAATGCTGCCTTTTGTGCGATCAGCAGCAAAATTTCAATTTTTACTTGAGTGATTTTAGCGTTGTAGAGCAGTTGAGTTTTTGGGTCTTTGTACGTTGATCGCTGCTCTTCTCTATTTCTCTGCTTCCCTTTTTATAGACTTTTATTTCTTTGCAAGATGATTCTTCCCGTTGAAGAAGATTGCCGTTGGCGCCCTTTTGCGTTGGTAGATTTTCAAGACGGAGAGGAGCAATTTATTCAGCGGTTAATCAACCGCTTTCACAATCAATTTCGGCTACTCTGGTGCAAGATCTTCATGGGCATTAAAATGCAATGTGGAAAGAAATTTAATTTTACCCGCCAGTGATCCTAGACTTGGTTCAGCTGAATTGTTGTTTCTAAGTTTCAAGCTGAGTTGTCTTGTCCTAATTTAATGCATTCCGGTTGTCTGCTTTGGATTGATTTGACTTTGCCAGCTTGACTTAATTAGTCAATCTTAGTTGTATAATCTCTTTTCTTTTCTTAAACATTGAATTTTTCCTTTTTGTGAAGAGAATGAATTTTTGCTCGTTGTGGATCTTGTATCATCTGATTTGTTTCAGTGAAATGTGAATCCAAAAGATCTTGAAATGAAATGCTTGAGCAGAAGTTTTGTTGTTGAACCCAATCCTTTATTTTTGAACGTTACAGAAAAGTCTTCGTATGCTTCAGTAGTTGAATGGCTGGCTGTAGTGTGACTATAGGGTCATCTGTTCTATATGCTGCTTGATTGATAATGGCAGAGCAGCTGGCTGTTCAATACTTATTATTGTTGTCTGCCGTAAGTAAAGTAAGCTTGATTTATTTAATTTTACAGAACTTGATTTTAATTTATTAGTCCAATATAAATTATAATTTTTAATTCAATGTTATCATCAAAATCAATTTGAGAGTTCCAACAAATATGAAGCCCGGCAATTTTCACAAATTATTTCAAAATCATGAATGGCATTTATTACAGTAGTGCTATTTATTAAAACCATAATATCTATACATCAAATTGATGTGTCAATAGATAGTATTAATTTTTTTAATTAGGTATTACTAACTATCTATTAACACATCAATTTTAATGCAAATCAAGACCAATATTATCATGATATATAGCAATTATTTTGTAACGAATTAATACAAAGCTATAGAAAGACAAGGTTTGGTAGTTCAGTTTGGCCATGAACAAGTCTGCTCACAAGCTCATGCCTCATGCCTCATATGCATGTGCATTAATAACGAGAACAGCAGGAAAGTTGCGCTCACTGCTTTTGGCCTGCAGTGTCGTTTCTTTCGTGCATTATAGTTGAATAAAGCTAACTCCTGAATCTCACTACCCAAAAAAAAATACCATCCTTGTCATGCACTAAGTTGAATTTGTTATTTGCTTCCTTTCCGTCTTTCCGTTATGATCACCCTTTAATTATTAAATTGTAACTAAGTTTATATTATCTTATAAATACGTGTGCGAATCAAGCTTAGACTAGTAGCAAAAATCCAGCACTGAAATGTTTCACTTTTATTAGCTGACCTTACCTAAAACTTTGATTGTTCCCTATTTAATTCTATAAATTATTTTTTTGACATAAAAAATATTATCTATTAGAATAAGTTACGGGCAGATGTCTGCAAGCTATTTGATTCACTCAAATAAACAAATTAATCACTTCAGTTATGAGTCATGAACTTTATTGTTATTGTTGTCGTTTATATTCTTTGAAAATTTGGACCCCTACATCTCTATGAGTATTAGGCCTATAAAATCTTTTATTTTATGACTTTTTGCTTTTGCTTTAATGTTTCTGTTCGTTATGTATACATAAATTGATTTCCTTCTCCTGTTGTTATTTCTTCGGATGTGTACATCACTACCTTTTGATTTAGATATAGAATTCTTACTTCAATTTTAAAAAGAAAATACCTCTCATCGTAAAAACAAACATGCCGTACATATAGAAAGATCAAACTTTGTTATGAACGTTTTTATTCAATTGAAAAGGGAAGTACAAAATTGTACAAAAATAAAACAATTGAGAACATGTTTTCACCTAAACCCCTATCTAAGTTACGGTATCATTCAATAGCCATGAAGCTGCATGTTATATAAGGAAAACCCCTTAAAAAAAGGAACGGAAAGGAAAAAGAAAAAAAGAATGAAGATCCTGTGAAATTGAATGCCTGATTCACTTAGCTCCGCGTATCAGATTTAGTGTTGTTATAGGCGTTGATTCTTCGGTTAATCTCCTTCTCCAGTTCCTCTGTTCCACCAACTTCTTCCAATTCCTGGTAGAAATATCAATAGGAAAGCAACAGCTTGTTCATATTAATATCATGAACATACAACCGGAGAATTGGTGATGGAGAGTTATGGCGAAGATCCAATTGTGTAGCAGAAAGTTACCTTAGGTCCCAGAAACAAGCCATATGGAACACCACGGAATTTGTCCGAATGGTGGATCTAGAATAACCACAAATTCAAGCACATACGACAAGGTCAGCTACATGTATACAAAAGGAAATTTCATCAAAGAATTTAGAAACAAGCAAGTATAATAATATATATACACTTTAGAAAATCATAGGCAAGTTCCATTTGTGGGTGCCACAAGTTAAGGCGGTAAGACAATAAGAGCTGCTGATTGGGTACCTTGTGGGCTGCGGCAACGCGGCGGAAATATGGCACATTGGCAATTGGTCCAACTGGGAACCTCCGGTGTACTAAACCATCATGAACGAACATGTAGGCCATCCCAAACATTGTAATTCCTAGTCCCTGTAGATATTACACGCATATTTGATATAAAACTTCCAATTAACTTATACTCCGAAAGAATGGGCAAAAAATTGTGTAATCATTCTGCGTTCCTTGTTTGATATTACTATAACTTATTCTTTGGCCTTAAAAGTGGCTAGAATGACTGCAACTGACTTCAAACTCAAAAGCAAATTAGGCAGGCAACTTTTCTAGCCTCCAATTTCAGGCAATAATCTAGCCACACTGATGCATCCTCAGCATTCGATACGTTTAAATGTCTTGACTCAAATCCTTCATAGAACATTCTTGTCAACGTATACAGTAGAAATTCTTTGAACTATGTACTCGACATGCCTATCACTCCAACTGGTCCATCACACTAGCAGTTTACTTATTTTCTGTCAGACTACTAGACTAGCTGTTTATACACAAAATTAACCAGAAATACTGACTATCATAGAAAATATGTATAAACTGAAAAACATAGCAGAGTCAAACATCAAAGAGTAGTCATACAAAGAAATAGCGAAGTTGTACACAATGATTGTTGGAAAGAAAGGATACTTACCGCACCAAAGCAGAGTCCAGGGAAGATGCCATGGTTAAAGAAGCCATAAGCGAGCAGTGAGATTGCCGGGACAGCGTTGATTATAGCAAACACATCGTTGAGCTCAAACGGTCCATCCCGTGGACGGTGGTGAGATTCATGCATCTGCCACAACGATGCGTGCCAAAGCTCCTTGTGTGCCCATCTTGCCCAGAACTCCATTCCCACCTGTGCATACATACACAAGTATATTTTAACAAAAGTACCCAAATTGATACTCTGTTTAATCAACCAATTTTCATTCAATGAACCGATTGGGAAAATGGAACTTACTGCTGCGCCCACAGATAGAGAGAATGTGCCAAGCATTTCAGTCACCGGAACTTCTCCACCCTGCAACAAAATTTTCAAATAAGCAAAAAAGCCTAGTTGGTATCTATCCCAAATTGTATAAAAAATCCAGAAATTTTGACTCGAAATTGAAATTGCAGAACTAGATTGGGGAAAAGTTTGTGACAGATTGAATCATTCTTTATCGACTAATTAATTACCTCCATCTGCCAGGCGAATCGATAGTAGACGGCTGCGATAGCCATGGAAGTAATACCAAGGCTTGACAACACCGCTGCAACTAAGTATGTTTTTCTCTCCGTCTTCTTTCTCTCCATTTTCTCTGCAACTCGTTGTTTAACTCTCTTCTTCTTCTCCTCTTCTTCCTCCTCAACAACAAACTTCACCATTTCAACATCCAACTTTTCCAATTCGAATCTTTCTTCAACAGCTCCACCATTACTTGGTGATTTCGTTTCTTCTTGAGTTAAGTAACAAACCGTCAAAGGCCGACTTGGTTTTCTTCTTCCCCACCATGGTTGGCTAACACTCCCAAGAGAATTTCTTTTATGTGTTGCTAACGGCGCGAAAAGACGCGACCCCTGTTGCTGTGTTACTCCGGTGCGCGGCAGCAAAGCGCTTATGCACGGCATAACTCCAACCACTCTTGCCGCCATTAAAGACAATCTCAAAGCTTTTAAATTTTCTTGTAACAACAACAAGAACAACTCTATAAACAATTTGGTAATGAAAAGAAGTGAATAAATGAACTTTGGTAATTAATGGTTAGTTTCTTGCTTTCCTTATTCTTATATTGATATCTGATTTTAGTGGTGGTCACAGAAATCAGAAACCACACAAACTAAAAGCGAACGGACGTTTTGCAGATAGTAAAAGAGACCACTTTCAACTTTCAATCTAAGTTTTTCTATTTCTTTTTCTTTTAATTTATTTAAATTTTGTTCTATATTCCTTCGCAATCGTTCGCATTTATATACACAAAAAGTAACAACAGAGATTTCTAGGAAACGCCTCATTGTTTATGTAAATTACAGTTATGCCACTGCGAGAACTTGGTGCGGAATGCGTGGTAGATCGCGTTGGCGCGATCACGCAATTATTTTCGGGTTTGAGTTTGGTTTGCTGGCAATAGAACGGATTCTGTAGAGACAAACTTTGCAGACAGTTTCAGATGAAATAGAATATTCCGTTGTTACAGATTGCACCGGATGGAAAACATGTGTTATTGTTCCTTGACCTGAAAATTTCTAATTCCTTTATTAGCAAATTCATTGCATTATTTAAATTTGAAGTTATAAGTGTGACATTGTTGCACTGACCGGTAAACTATAATTGACTCTGAAAAAAATTTAAAGATTTCCTTACAATTTTATTGTTTTAACCTTCAAATATAGAAAATTTTAAACAGAACGTAGGCTTATAATGATCGCAGTATTTTCTTCATTTATAAATAACTCATCAACACTTATTTTCAATGGCTTATTTATATTAACGAGCATCAGAATTGCGTGCTTTGGGGAAAAAAATCGATTACAGCATTCAGGGAAGATGCTTCTTATGGAATTTAGGCTTTACCCATACGCTTATTATTACGATTAACTGGCCAACAATTAGTATGTAAATGAGTAATTTTGGTTTAAAGCTTTGAACAGCATACTAATAGTAAGTAATTATACGTTTCATTCTTCTACTTCAATTATCCGTATGCTTTGATGTTTATGGGCAAATGATCAGGAGTGCAAGCTAGGCCATAAAGTTCTATTTTGGATCCTGAGGAAACAAGAATTTTCACTATCTTTTTGAACGAGAATCCAAATAAACTAGGAATGAGACAATTCTTTTTTTCTCCTTCTAATTCTCTCTCCAATCAAACGTAAAAATTGAGAAGAAAACTTATCCTCAGATTTGACCATGAGGCATTTAAACGATTAAAGTGTAATGTCTTTAGTGCAGTCTATTACAACGTATCACCATTCTCTAAATTATAATACTCTTGTCGAGTACAAGGCAAGGACAGTCTATGTTTGTTTGCTACATATTATTTCTAATAACATTCCAATATTATCAACAATATCTACAGGATATATGGAGTTTTTGATTTGGCATCTATGCTTGATATTGCTAGCATAAGACGGGATAAATAAAGATAGTTCATATTCGTGACTGCTAGCTTAATTGCTTGATTCTGTGCAATAGGATTCTATTCGGACTAGTACATTAAACCACAACCTTCACGATGCTCTGAAACATAACAATCAAAGAGGAGCCTTCTTTTTTATGCCTCCTCTTTTTGATATTATATATAGTTATTAAAAATAAACAAAAAGAGAAACTATATTAACACAACTGAAATTCCAAGAACAACAAAAACCTATTTCTTATGAGCGCGCTTGCGACGGCGATAGCACGAGGTAGGCATACTTATACTACAAATATTTAGAAATACTTATTTTTATAAAAAAAATTTAAATAAAAAAATAGTTTGAAAACTTTTTTAAAATAAGCTCTATTTTTTTATTTTAAAAAAATAATAAAAAAAATTTTATAGCGTAGAATTTTTTTGTACAATTAAAATTGTTTTAAAAAATTTATAAAATATTCTAAAAACTTTTTTTTAAAAAAAATAAAACATTGAAAAAAAAAACTTTTCAAACATGGCCTATTACATGTCAAATAATTTTTGTAACGTATGAACGTGCTAGTGTGTTACACGTAAATTTCTAGTTTTTGGGTACTTAGGGTGTGTTTGGTATCGCATTTTAAAAACTATTTTTAATTTTTTTAATTTTATATTTTTTAATATATATTTTATAAGTATTTAAAAAATTTATTTAAAAATTTAGATAAATATGTAAAAAAAATTTACGTAATGAGATTTTTTTATTACATATTTTTATTATTTTGAAAATAAAAAAATAAAAATATTTTCTATTTAAAAAAACTTTATTTTATACGTAATGCCAAACGGACCTTTATGTGATCCTGCACAACAACTCAATTATTTTGGACTTTTGGACACCTCGTCAGATCGAAAGTGGAATAAATGAGGAAAAGCACTTTCTAATTGGTATTTTGTAAGCAGCTTTGCAAAAAGCTACTTCAACTTTTTCCTTGTAAATGGATTTAAAGCTTTATGTCCTCGGTTTTGTCTACTGTTTTGAATGTATAAGGTGTGTTTAATAACAACCTCAAATCTTATTTTTTAAATTTATTATTAATATAAGATAACAAAAAAATTAAAAATAATTTTTTATTTTCTAAATTCAGTTTTAAACTTACAATTAATAGAATTTTATTTTTTTATAAAATATTTTTAATTTTTAATTTAATATTTACTTTTTTAAAAATTCAAGTTCACACTATAGTTGTAAGAACCGGACCAGACATCGAACCGAAAAATTGTCCGGATCACGGTTTTTGGGTCAAACCGTCAGGTCAACCGATCGAACCGTCGGATCAATAATATTAAAATATTTTTAATAAATAATATTAATAATTACAGTAAAAAATTTATTAACAATGATACTACCCATAATAATAGCAATAGTAGTCATAGCAAAAAATTAAAATATTTTTATTATAGCATTACTATCAACAACAATAGCAATAATAATCACAGCGAAAATTAAACTATTGTCACCACCAATAACAATAATAACAACTAAAATTTATAATAATAAATATTTAAATAAATTAGGAGATTAGAAAAAAATAAAATCATAAAATAGAGAAATCATAAAAGAGATATATTAAATTTTTTTAGGTATACATATTTGATTCTAAATATTTTACAATATAAAAATTAAAAAATCACTAATAGTTGATATTTACAAATAAGACATAAATAATTATATTTTTGTATTATCACATTCAAATACAAAATTTAAACTACATATTATTTTTCAAAATAGAATTATTAATAATTATTTTTGTATTAAATATGTCATCAATTTAAAATTTTTTAATTAATTTAAAAAAACGGTTTTTTATAAATTCGGACCGATTTATCGTCCGAATTGACAGTTGGTTCTCTGATCGACATGAACGGGTCGGTCCGGGTCTGCCAACTAGTGTTCACACGCTCCTGGAGAACTTATGATTAGACATTATGTACGCAAGTTGTCTAGCTTATTAGCTATTTATTAGTCGATAATGAGTTCACCGACTTGACACTGCCGACTACCGTGCCAGCGGGATTTTTTAGTTGGTAGACTATTTACTCACTAATGGCTGTTTGCCGAATCATTCGCTCCATCTTATTTTATTTATATATTTTTGAAATATTTATAAAGTTACTTAATTTAAAAAATAAAATTGTTATGATATTTTATTATTATTTATTATTTTTTTAAAATATAAAAATAAATTTTATTTTTAAATCAGGACAAAATTGTTTTTGTTTTAAAAAAATTTATTTATAAGTAATTTCAAAGAGCCCCTGATACCAATTTTTCTGTTCAGTGGGTAACGACCGATTTTTTTTTAATGTTGGGATTTAGATAAAAGTTTTTGGTAAGAGCGTGTTTCTTTCAAACGTACGTAAACTTTATTTCTTAAATTTTAAGTTCCGAATAAATATTTTAATTATATAAGGAATTCAGAATTTTATTTTTATATACAAAACTTCAATTTTAATTTTTTTATTTATATATTTTTCAATATAATTATATTTTTAAAATTTTAATATATTTCTAAAATCTATTGAAATATAAATACTAAACTCTATTTTTATTTTAATTTTTCAAGAAACTATACTTTTTATATTTTATTTTTACGAAATTCAGTTACGGGTATTTAAAACGCGCCGTAATTTAAACACAAAATTGCATAACGAAGATCACCGCATGTTCAACACAGCGGAACCTGTCACTGTTGGGGGTGCATTGTGATAACAAACTGTCACTGTTTTCAAATAAATTCTTTTTATTCTTTTATGGTTAGAATACTTAAAAAAAATAAGATCAGATGAATAAATTATATATATCATAAAAATTCGATATACATAATTTTATAATTTCTAAATATTATAAATCTATTTTCCAAGATTGTATTAAAATATTTATTTAAAAAAACTTTTTTATTTTAAATACTTCCAACCATCCCTCAATATTTTAATAGTTTTGAGTATGGTAAACGATTAGATGTTAGCTTACGAATCATAATTGTAAAAATCGGACCGGATATTGAATCGAAAAATTGTCCGGATCAACGGATCACAGGTTGACCCGTTGGATCAATGGGTTGAACCGTCATGTCAAAAATACTAAAGCGTTGACGGTAGTGCGAACGCTTATTATTTCAAAAGAAAAAATAATAAATTTTTTCTTTGTTAGAAGGCATAAAAAAAATTAACAAAAAAGATATAGAAAAACAAAAAACTATTTTAAATAATAAATTTCAAAAGAAATTCTTTCTTTTAAAATAATTTTGTTATTTTTCTTACAATTTAACAAAATTAGTAATATAAAAACTTAAAAATCACTAATAATAAATATTTACAAATAAATAACAAACTTATTTTTTTGCATTATCACATCCAAATATAAAATCTAAACTACATATTATATTTTAATATAAGGCTACTAATAATTATTTTTGTATCAATATATCACAAATTTAAATTTTTTAAAATTTAATTTAATCCGATTTGACCCGGACAAGCGGGTCAACCGGATCGAAGTGGGTGAAAGCAGGTCAGAGCGGGTCGATTGTATAAACAATTTTATCATAAATCCGAACTGGTTTATGCTCCGGGTCAACGATTTTCGGATCAATCCAAGCGGGTCGATCCGAATTTTATAACTATGTTACAGATGTTACGCTACAAATTTTCGTATGTCTAGTATATAGATAAGGTCCATATAATATTATAATGTCGTATAGTATGTAAGCTGTTACATGTAACTAATCTTTTTTGCTCCCAGGCGTGTTTTAAATACTCATAACTGAGTTTCGTAAAAGTGAAAATTAAAAAGTAAAGTTTTTTAAAAAATAAAGTGAAAATAGAGTTCAATATTTGTGTTTCAATAATTTTGAAAGTGTGTTGAAAATTAAAATAATTGTATTGAAAAGTGTGCAAATAAGAAATTTGAAACTAGAGTTTTGTATATGAAAGTAGAGTTCTGAATTTTTTGTATATTGAAATATATGAACTGTTTGAAATTCAAAATTTGATGAGAGAAATTAAAATTATGGGCATTTAAAATACGCCTTAAAAATCCTTTAAGATTTGGATCAATAGCATATCAGTTAATACCACTTTGCCGAACAAACTTCGATTAGAAGCCCAAGTGCGATGGAAGAGTTTTTCAATTTGACAAATGCTACAACAACAAACAAGTTACACGGATCTCAAATTGCATAACATAAATCACAGTTGCGTCCCAAATCATAAAATGTAGGACATAGAAATTACGGATGCTGCAAACCAGTAGTAGTCTCCGGCCGGAGAGAGAGAGAGAGAGTTGCAGCGACACGGAAAGCAGAAGGGGAAGATGAGATAAAATCTATCAATTTTTATATGTTCTAGAATGGTACCTATTAATATCTGAGTGGTGCAATGCTGTGTTTTTTGTTCTCCGATTTAGAGTCCGTCTGATGGTTCGTCTAATTTGTTCGTTGCCGAAGCATGAACAAAAATTTATGCCTATAGGTCTTGGGTTGGACCTGTGTGTAGAGATCACTCAAATCATCCAAATCTTAGGCCTTTTTAGGTAAGGGCTTCCAATCCAAACGCACAATTTTGCGGAGAAAAATAAAAAATCTGAAATTTCTTTTATGTTGTGGAGATTGCCTGAAACTTTGTGATCTCTGTTCTAACCAAATTGGGGATTACCTCTCACTAGCACACAATAAATGATGAAATAGACTGACAGATACAGAATGAGATATCATTGGCTGTTAAAGATAATATTGATTTATTCTCTCTTTTGTTTCTGAAAAGTAACAATAATAATAATAATATAACAGGGACATATAGAAGGAAAATACAAAATGTTTTTGAAAATATACCAAGAGGCAGGACCTTAGAGAAGTGAAGGGGCTCAACGCTGGAGAGCATGGCAAGGAAGAGTTTGGAAAGAAAGACGTATTTAATTGCTGCAGTGTCGTTCATCTTCTGTTTCACGTCTACTGCCCTCGCTGGAATCTACTACCGTTTCGCCTCCCAGACCAGGGCAAAACTTTTCTCTCTCTTTATTTCTCTGTTTAATTCTGTATAGATACCAGCGAAATTGGTTTGAGTTCTGTTCAACATCAAACTGGATAATCTTGTTTTACGAATTTGCCAGGGTGGAGAGTTGCCGGCGTTAGAAATGCTAGCGATGCTAGCACTAACTGCTACTGCCGCGGTACACTTCCTACTCTTATCAACAAATTATCATACGCAACAACTAGATATGGAATTTCTGTGGTTGAATATGCGTGTATAGGTGGGTATGGAGTTTTGGGCAAGATGGGCACACAGGGCCTTGTGGCACGCATCATTGTGGCAGATGCACAAGACGCACCATAGCCCCCGAAACGGACCGTTTGAGCTCAATGATATCTTCGCTATCACCAACGCTATCCCGGCAATTGCCCTACTTTCTTACGGCTTCTGCAACCATGGCATTTTCCCCGGTCTTTGCTTCGGTGCGGTATGTTCAATGTTCTTTCTACTGGCAGCAGTTATGTAGTGCCAACAGTTGCTGAACGTCTTCCAGTTGAAATTTGAAGACAAGGGTCATTAGCGTATAGACCCCAGCAGTAGCTTTGCACTTTGTAATTAGAATGATCAACGAGAGCATTATTTTGCAGGGTCTAGGAATTACAATGTTTGGGATGGCCTACATGTTTGTTCATGATGGCTTAGTACATCACAGATTCCCTGTTGGACCTCTTGCCAATGTGCCTTATATCCGCCGTGTTGCCGCTGCTCACCAGGTACCCAATATCAACTATTCCCTCTAGTCATACATATAGTGTATCTCCAAAATATCAATCCCTGAATATGTTTATGTTAAGTACTTAAACTATTAATCCTTAATAATAATAATCGTGATACACATTCACCTCTAAAGATTGAATCTGCTAGATGAATATATAGTATACTAGATGAATGTCTAACGTTCACTGTATTGTAAACTATAAATCCTACTCCCAAAAGTATATATATAGGAGAGATAGATGTACTCCCTCCTTAATGACACTTTCGGACACTCCTTTCTCGGTTTATGGCCAGAGTGATCTCCAAATCTAATCTCTACCGTTGGATATGAAAAATTATGATTTAAAAATCTACTCATAAAATTTCAGTTCAATCGTGCCACGAATTTACCTCTATCCGTTCACTTGATCAAGATGACAGAAAAAAAGAAAACTTAAAAATATATATGTTGTATCATTTCTGTTATCTTGATCAAGTGATCGGATGGAAGTAAATTTGTGATCCGATTGAGCTGAAATTTTATGGGTAGGCGTCTAAGTCATAGTTCTTTATATCCAACGGTGGAGATTAGATTTTAAAATCACTCCGGCTATAAACGAAAAAAGAGTGCCCGGAAGTGCAATTAAAAAGAAAGTGTTTCTATATATATATAAAAGGTGTCTTACTAAGGTTTTTCATCTACAGACTGCAGTCAGCATGATAGAAATTAATGAATTCCTGTTCTCTAAATGACAGCTTCCAATGAATGATTGAAAGATCTTGATGAAAGTTGATCTCTAGCATAAATGTTCACTTACATTGTTTTGTCTCTGCTGTGTTTCGTCTTCAAACTTGTGTGGTCATGGTAGATCCACCATTCGGGCAAGTACAATGGAGTGCCATATGGACTGTTCCTGGGTCCAAAGGTTAGGAGTACTACTCACAGTTTCATTCACATGCATCCAACTGTAGCTGCAGTCTTGCACCAAACACATAAGATTGTTGAAAAGATAATGTTCTTTATTCTTTTGATCTCTACTAGGAATTGGAAGCAGTTGGTGGAATGGAGGAACTAGAGGAGATTAGTAGAAGAATCAAGTCCCTGTAACAACAAGAATCAGATGCCTAGAATACTAGATCTCAATAGAATGGACTTCTAGTTACAAGGAAAAGTTCCCATGCAGAATTTCGTTGAGACTTATCTATATTGATTATCTGTATATGAATCTTAATTTGTTGAATCATGCATCTTTTGAGAAAATCAATTTTACAAATTATACATATGAACTTATGCATTTAAGTTGGACTTGAACTGCAAAATTAAGTTTAGTAATTCTCTCCTAGAAACTTTAATTAAAGTGTGCATAATATGTCGATATTGTGATCAAGTATGTTTGTATTGATTGCCTGCAGTGAGACATATGGCCTCAAATGAGCACATGAATTCTGAAAGCATCTAACCTGAAAATGGACTAACCTGTCTAAGCAAAATTTTATCATAGATCACCTTTTAGAGGAACAAATTGTTGCATGCAAGAAAAACTGTACCTCAATGCGTAAACATTAACAGACAACATGTACCAACTCATACAAGAAATTAAAAATCATGTCATAATTTCATCTTGTACTTATATGTTACATAAAATGACATAATATTGTATGTTGTATAATTATGACAATTAAGTTAATCTACCTTGTTCATATAGTACATGATTCCATATTACTATATCAAGTGATTCATTGACTAGAGATCATCAATCATGCATGATATGCATATAATTATACTGTCAATTAATTATGCATCATTGTATACTCGTACGAATTTTGTTTGATGTATCAAATAATGATAAATTATAGCATGAACTGCTTCAAATTAGTGAAATAATTGCACCTATAGGAGCAGCTAGAGATAAACAGGTGTACTACAATTGCAAAAAGAAAGCGTGCGGCTTCATTTTTTTATATGTCAATGATTTTTTTCTTTGTCAATGAAAGCGTGCTGCACAATAACAAAAACTAACAAATACCTGCTCGAAATTTTAATGTTGCATGACTTACTTGCATTTGTCCAGTTAGCTAGCACAGAACTTTCATAACTAGAAAACAACAAACATTATGCTAATGATTCGTAAATTAAGTGAATGTACTTGGATAATAGGGAACATATGTACAACGCAAGTGTGTTCAGATGAATATATGTAGCTGCAACTTCATATATATAACCAACCTTGTAAAACAAAGTGTATATGCTGAGTTACATAACATATATAATATGCATACATAAATCAAAAGAGGAGAAAATAGAAAATAAAATTATTCATTATTGCAATTGATCAAAAAACCCTTTAATTTGAAGA
Source organism: Acanthochlamys bracteata (assembly GCA_019914995.1). Classification (NCBI taxonomy): domain Eukaryota; kingdom Viridiplantae; phylum Streptophyta; class Magnoliopsida; order Pandanales; family Velloziaceae; genus Acanthochlamys; species Acanthochlamys bracteata. The sequence goes on along the minus strand of CM034126.1, from coordinate 11,022,572 downwards.
ACTAGCTAGGCACCAGTAATTCTGTCTTTTAAGCTTGAACAATATGATAAACTAGCAAAGTTACTTTGATTCTAAATGGTAAATCACCTTTTGCATATTGCAAAGGTTCAGGCAAAGGAAACTTCACATCTTTTAGGATGCAAGGCTTAGTGAGTAAGAAAACTAGCAAGAAAATTAAATATATGTCAGTGCATCTTCTTATCATATATAATGATCTCTCCCTTAATTAGCCAAGGGAAATTTTCAGTAGTAATCAGATGCCAAAAGAGCATCTGAAGGTAGAACTCTATGTAGTTAAACGTAACAAATAAAGGGAGGCTGAAGAATAAGATAAATCGATATAATTATTACATGAAAAGCAGGCTTCATTTTGTCAATGAAATAAAAAGATTGATTCAATTAACTTACTAAGAACGAAAAAGAGAGAGACAGCTAGAGATTCATGATCTACATATATAGCTAGCTCTTACAGGAACATGATATTCCTCTTTTCCATTCCTTAATTAGGAGTCTACTATAATTAAGTTAACAGCATTTGTATGTAAACAAGAGCATTTTGTACAAGTTAAATTCATCAACCATTCTAAAATCCTAACAAGCAAATTAATCGTGTTGATCAACATACAAGCAGCTTAAACCAAGCACAACTCAGGATATATATATGATCACTATTGTTGAATTTAAAAGAAACAGCAACACAGTATTACAGACAGCTCATGTTTGATCAGAAACTCTCATGATAGCAGCAATTATTGTTCTCCTTGATTCAAAAACAAGCACACATGTACTAATTATATAGTCAATCAAATCACACCAAGCAAACATACAATCATGCGTAATATAGACAAGACATTGTATACATATAGCTAGAGTTCATCTATATATTGAATTCATGCGTGCACACATATTTGTTATTTAAATCAAAGAAACCGATTTAGTAAATAATACATAGATAGATTGACGATCACTTGTCTGATGAGTTTTCTCCGAAGAGATAACCAAGTGATGATTCTCCTCCTGGAGCTGCTTGCACCTTCGTCGAAGGACGACCCTGTATGATGATCAACAAGAACAAAAAAAAAATGTGAGAAATTAATGTTGCACAAGTATTAAGTGCTAGTGATCAATTAGTGTTTCTAGTACTACTATTATAGTTTTGTCATTTAGCGTTGCATGATTCTTCGTCTTCTCAATGGTAGTAAAGAATTGACAGAATCATTCTCTGATGCAGATAGCTAGCTTGTGGAAAGCAATATCTAACATGCTTGCTTGCACAAGCCCTAAATTCTTTTGAGTAAAAGGAATTAATATGTTGGTTGATTAACTCTTAAGGAACGCAAACAGAATTAATCATAGGTTATGTGAATATATACTAACCGTGATGAAGTTGCCGGAATTCTGGCCATGAGCTCTGTGGTAGTTGTTCGAGATCACCGAGTTTCGCTTAACTTGCTGCTCCCTATCTTTTTGTGCAGCAGGCTTCTTCTGATCTGTGGCTTGTTGCGATGGTCCTTTCTCTTGCTTGCTATGATCATCACTAATTTTGGCAGCAGGTATTTTCTGATCTGCAGCTTCTTCTTGTTTTTGCTTTGGCTTATCTTGATTATGGGAATCACTTGAAGCAGCTGGAGGCTGCTTCTCAGGTTTCTTGTTAGAACGCCGATCTATCTCATCATCGTAGGATTCAAAGAGATAGCCTAGAGAGCTGCGTCCGCCGCCGAAGCTATCGCCTCTACTCATGGCTAGCTGGCTGCAGTTGCCTGATCAACTTTCTGCAAAAACTTCTCAATTTTCCTTGTTTGGTGGTGTGTGGTGTTCTTGTGGGTAAGCACAACAATTAAGGAGTAGTTTGAAATTACTTAAATAAGATAGCAAAAAATAATAACTATTATATATATAAATTTGATGACGTATAATTTATATTAAATTTTGAAACAAATTTCTAAACTATATAAAAAATTTTCTAGAGAAAATAGTTTTAAAAAATAAAAAAGCACATGAAATGTTGGTGTGAAATGTAATTCTGACACTCCTAGACTGAATATGTCATGTTGTTTCTGGTCGATCAAAATCTATGTATACCGGCGTGTAGTTGTACAATTTTTAGGATCATATATATTAATTAGTAGGTGTGAAACCATTTGATATTGAATTAATCAGTTATTTTATTAATAATCATGTACGATTACAGTTGTATAATATACATTCAAGATTATAATAATGTCTCTATCATTTGACGATAATAGTATACTTTGTTTGCACTTATTACAATAATTATGAAAATTTCTAATTACTTGTCTTGAAATCATCCACAGAACACCATTATAGAACCTTATAATGCTGCGCAGTTAATTACTTGGATTCAATTTAATCAAATGATGGAAAATTATTACACACACAGTGAATCCATTTAAAGCTTGAAGAAAACTGTGATGTTTGAATTTTGTTATGGAAGGGATACGTACATTAATTATATATGTAGAAGCTACAAAAAGAGAAGCTACAACTTTTTGTCCTTGCTGGTGCATTTGTTAATTAGATAGTAACAGTGTATAAACTGTTGATGTAATAGTAATTAAAACACCGACTTTGAATTGAGTTTGGAACATAGAATGTTTTTTGAAAAAAGCCAATGAAGAGAACAAATTGAATCACTATTCACTTCACTGCTAATTAATTTGGTGCAGAATATTTCAGTACTCTTCACTAAAACTAATCAATCAAACCAAAAAGAAAAAGAAAAAAATTTCCTCGTATGCATCAAGGTGAATATGCAAGCAAACAGGAATGCTTGACAAATCAAATCTAGTTGGTTAAACGTCCATTTCTAAAACGATCAGCTATACTTTCTAGTTGGTTGAAGTTCCATTTCTAAAAAGAAGACGCACCCTTGTTTTGTTGATATTTGAAGACATCTCTTCACCACAAAGTGGCCCCTAACTTTCTTAATACATTGTGAATGACTGATAATTAACATCAACATCAGCGTCAAACACAACATGGTTTCTATATGGCATAAAGGAAAAAGACCATAGAAAGAGATTCATCGATCGATCGGTTGGTAAGCTGCTGTAATCAGAACTGCTGATTCCTTTCTTTTGATTTTTCTTGTAATGAATGTAGACTCGTGTGTGTGGCCCTTTCTGATCTGTATTGGTTGTACAGCAGCAATGGTTCTCAATAGAAAACATATTCTGCAAGGTTTCCAGTTGGATATCGCCACAAAATTTTGGAACTGAATATTTTCTTTGCACGTTCAGTATGATATATAATTAGTTGGGTCCTCTCTTTGTTTTCACCCACTAATACGTTGATGAAAATACATAGCTGGGGAGGTAAGATCATTGGAACGCTTGGTGGGGAGTAGGGATTTCATGACATAATATATTATACAGTAACAACTCAAGTGAAGTTCAACTGTTCCAACATACACAACATTAGTTAATAAGACAAAATTTGGAGTCCCCATTCCAACCTAAACATAAATCTTTAAACATAAGCTTTTAAAATAAACATCCAAACATGTTTGCATATTGTTGGTTCCTGTAAAGCAGATCATGAGCGAGTCTGCTTGCTCAGATGGCTTTAGGAGATGCTGAGTTTTTGAAAGTGTTTATAAAATAAAATTTTTTTAAAATAAAAAATATATATTTATTTTTTTAAAAATAAATTATTATTTTTTTATTTCTAAAAAAAATAAAAATATATAATAAAAAGATCTTATCACGTAGAATTTTTTTACACATTTTAAATTTTCAAATAAATTTTTTAAATACTTATAAAATATATATTAAAAAATATGAAATGAAAAATTGTAAAGCAACATTAGGAAAATGCAATTCCAAACATGTAAAAAAGTAGCTTCTTTTTAAAGTTTCTCAAAAAATAAATTTGATTTTTAATTAAAAAAATATTATATGTATTAAATATTATGGTATAATTTATCTATATTTTATAAATTAAAATTTTTTTAAAATACTTTTAAATTTTTATTTAAAAAAATTGAATTAAAATTTTGATAAATAGTAATAAACAACGCCACATAATACCTAAAATCATACTGAGTTTTATCTTCCCCTTCTAGACTTCTATTGATTCAAGCAAGAAAACAAACACCTCCACCTGGAGAGGGCTTGCAACTACTCCCTTTAGTATATGTCATAAATGGATTGGAGTTTTCCTTCCCTCAGCATTTTCATCAATTTTAGCTGAGGAGTTCGTTAAATGGGTCTAAATAAAACTCAACTCCAAAAACTAGCTCATAAAAAGTAGGGAACTCATTCTACGTACAACCAGATCCTAAGCAAAACAATCTGGCCGTGGTATTGTACTAAATGCAACTTCAACACCACCCCTCATGCATAGTGCATAGAGGCAACGTTTAGAAATATTTATAAAATAAAATTTTTCTGAAACAAAAAATATTTTTATTTTTTTTAAAAAATAAATTTTAATTTTTATTTCTAAAAATAATAAAAATATGTAATAAAAAAATCTCACTACGTAAAATTTTTTACACTTTCTAAATTTTAAATAAAATTTTTACATATTTATAAAATATATATTGAAAAAAATAAGATACAAAATTAAAAAGCTGCTTTTCTGATAAGCTAAACAAAATAATCCTAGAGTCGGGCCCAATTTTCACCCGCCTACAAATTGGTGTACTCTAATTCATATTAAATTGGCCAAGTAGAACTCATTCTAAAACACTAACTCAAGAAAAATAAAAGAGGCTATTCCACATATAAAGAAATCGCAATCCAAACAATGTGATATGAAACTAAATGCAAACTTAAATAGAACTCGCTAGACGAGTAGACACAAATTCATGGGATGTTTTGCAATTATAGTTCTCAGAACCGAACCAAGCATCGACTCGAAAAGTTTTCTAGGTTAATAGTTTTCGGATTGACCTAACGTGTTAACGGATCGACCCGCTAGATCAACAGTTGAGATGGTTGATGATAACTGGTTGCCATTGAACTTCTTTGAGACCCATATTACTACTTTAACTGAATCACAGAGGGCTCAATCATTTTTTTCATCTCCATAAATGGATCTCAAAAGGAAGGAAACAAAATACGTTCGAAGCAGAATATCACAAAGCAATTCATGTACTAAAACTAAAAATTTGACGAAAATTATGAAAGCTAGAAACTTTCGAAGCAGAAATCTGAGGGAAAACCCAAAAAGGCTAGAAACTTTTCAAGAAGAAATTTGCAGAGAACCTATGAATTGAAACTTTCAATAAAAAATATGAAGAAAACTAGAAATCTAAAATCTTTTTTATAGAAAAATGTGAACTTTCAAAAAATCATTCACTAATATACCATTTAGCCACCAATTCCATTAAGAAAACAATAGTGAACGCAACAAATTAGGACAAATTTTGACTATAATATTCAATCTTTTATACTAGGTGAGAGAAATTTTCTGGAGAGCCGAAGATAAACTAAAGTGTCGTGCTGGCTATTGTTGTTGGAGAGCCAAAAGATCGGTTCAACGCCGTGCTTTTGTTCCCATTTTCAATTCCAATGACAACTCCAAATCCAAAATCAAAGAACATGGACAACAGAACTTCAAAGTATTTTGAATAAGAAAAAAAATTTAATAAAAATAAAACTTTTTCTGATCGGTCTCATCTCCAGGCCTAGTTTCACAGTAACTATTTAGGCAGCACGATCTATGCAATTAGATCAATGACAAAGTGGGAAAGCTATTGACTAACAGTCTCAACTGGGATGCATCGATGCTAAAGCGATCGCTAGCATAGCTATTGAAATTTAGCCAGAGAAGGAGGAGAGAGTACAGAGAAAGAGAAGCTATTCGAATCTAGTCGAAGAATGGATAGTGAGCTCATTGGGGAGAACCTTGAAGAAAGAGAAGCAGATTGCAGAAGTCTAGAATTGAATTAGAATTTGAGCCGGGTAAGTTACTAAGCTTAGATTTTTATTTTTAGATTTTTTAAAATCCGAGTTGATCCGAACGAGCATGTCAAAATGGATCAGTTGCATAAACGATTTATTTTCAAATCTGGACCAATTTGACGTTTGGATCGATAATTTTCGAGTCAATTCTATTTGGATCTAACAACTATGTTTGCAATGCTTACCCGAACTATTTTATTCTTCAATATTTATTTTTAAAAAAACCTTTTATTATATTTTTTTGAATTTTAAAAAAATATAAAATTATATGTTGTATTATATATATAATTTTATTATTTTTTAAATAAAAAAAGTAAGATCATTTTCTATAAAATTTTTAAAATATTTTTTAAAAAAAAAATTCTTTCTAATAAACATTTCCAAATGTTCCCTCGGTCCATAATGGTAGAAGCGCTTTATAGAAAACTTCTATTTGCTAGAGTTGTTTTAATTCTCATTCCCTTTTGAATTATATATATATATATATATAACAACTAAAAATTATTGTATACATTTTTATAAAAATAATATTTCTTTTAGTTATTAATTTATTATATGATTATGTATTGTCGCATCAATTCTAATTTATACCAAAGCCACAACGGTCTTCTTGAACAGCACTAGACAACAAATGCGTCCCGAAATTAAGGGTATATTTCATTCACATAAAATAAAATTTTGTTAAAGTGAATTCGATGAAAATAATATTCAAAGTGATAATTAAAATATGAAATAAAATTTGATATGAAATTTTAATGAAAATAAAATTCTGTAGAAGTTAATATAAAATTCAGAATAGTGATTAAAGTACTTAAAATGCTAGACTTAGAATATAACGAAAAAAAGTGAAATTCGCTATGCCCTAAAAGTTTGAAACACAAAGGATAGCAAGTTAACAAACTTTAGTTTCAGCGACCGTCATTGCAGTAGCTTTGAACAGTTAATTTCATAATAATCTTGCACTACGGAGATATGCATGGAATATTCCAACTTCGGGAACAATGTTCATCGTCCCATAACGGTTCATAGTTACCAAATTTGATGCTCAGCAAAAAAGTGTTCCAAAGAAATTCAGTGCATGGTAAATCAGATCGCTAAATATTGATAATGGATGTTATTATTCAAAGTGAGCTTTACAGAACTTATTCATCACTTAATGAACATCTTCGAGTAACTTTCAGATTATTCTACTGAACAACTTTCAAGATACTACAGTTGATCTCCCCATTGCTTCAATTTGCACCTTGCGGACTGGTTCCTCTCCCTGTTAATTAGGAAACAAACATCTCAAACCTAATCTATAAATTAATAAAAAGTATGAATAAACTACGAACAAAATAAAATGGATCATATACAACAAGATTCAAAAGATGCTTGCAGCTTTCTCTGAGAAAGAAGATTGAGAGATGTCGTACTGGTATTGCAATTTAGAGTTTTATAACTACTCTTATGACCATGTGAGAATGCTGTACCCACAAGACGTGCATCCTTAAAGAAAGATGATACTCCCAGACATGAAAAGTGTAAAATTATTGCCAATCTACTGCATGTACTTAACATCATTAGACGCATAAAGAACTAAGCCAAACTAGTACGATCTGAGTTTGACGGTTCTACAGCAATTGCCCTTGTGATGTGAAAATTCTAATTCTACGGTTGATTGTATTGAAATAAGGATCAAGACGACTTTCCTCAGTTATAGGGAACAATAATTGTGCCTTTCGCAAGCAATCACAAACCTCGTAGACTTAACAGCTAGTGAAGGAGCTTTCTAAAGCCATGTTGCTGCAAAAAACTTCTAGGGCCAAGATCAGATGTAATCCATATCTGAAGGAATTGAGGTTTCAAGAGCGCGGCTATGATACTGTAGCTAATAAAAAGCCTGATAATTATAGTTCTAAGAGCAAGTAGGACTTGGCAGCAGTGCCTGATTGGTACACTGAGGGGATTCAGCAAAGGTCTATCAAATCTCCATGGCTTAGCTGGACTCATAATATTGTTACAGATATGCAATACACAAAAAGCTAGTACTCAGAAAAGCTCTAATAGACCTTTCAAACAAGTTCTTCAAACAGCTGCTTTACTTCAGCGACCAAAAGGAACAACTATCTAACTTGTTTTGAGATAAAACAAACAATTACTTCAAGAAACAAGTGAAATTACACATGAATGGAAATAAAATCAAATTATAAAGGGCTAAAACAACCCAATTTGGGATGAATCATATAACAATTGTAACAAGAACAAGCACTAAACGAGAAAATTACCTCTTGTATGAGTCTCATATGCCAGCTGAGCAGCTAGAATGTCCACTACTGCTGTCCCAACAGACTTAAACACAGTGATCTCCTCATCTGTCGTTCTTCCAACTTTCATACCAGCTACTAACTCCGGTAAACTACCTACAACATCCTGCTGCTGCATAATTCCACGCTCAAATGCTCCAACAAGCTCTCCAGCTTCCTGCATTGCAACTTCAGCATCCACAAACACTCTTCCTCTCTTCAACGCCACATCATCGCACTCTGCCATAGCCGGAGTAAACGAACCAACCAAATCCAAATGTGTCCCAGGCCTCAGCAATTCCCCCTTGATGAAAGGCGTATGAGATCCTGTTGCACAGCTTATTATGTCAGCAGCAACAACAGCTTCATCAATATCTTTCACCACAACAACCTGATCATCATTGAACTTCAACTCCTGCTTCAGTTTCAAAGCAAGATTACACGCCTTATCAACCGTTCGATTCCAAATCAAAATTTTATTTATCGAAGGCCGAACAAAACAATGGGCAGCAGCAAGGTAAGCCGAAAGAGCACCGGCGCCAGCAATAAGCAAAGTAGAAGAATTTGATCTAGAAAGAAAGAGCGAAGCGAGACCAGAGACGGCTGAAGTACGCAAAAGAGTAAGTGTTGTTCCGTCAAGAGCGGCAAGCGGGGACCCGGTTATTGAACTAAAGAGAAGGTAAGCTGCATGAATGCCTGGTAGATTGTGGATGGAAGAGTTTGAAGGGAATGAAGTCACAGCTTTTAGACCGATGAAGGGAAGAGAAGGGTGTGAACACCATGAAGGCATCAGTAGAAGGGAGTTGTTAACGTTGCTGTTGTTGTTGGAGTTGGTGATAGAGAGGTGTTGGCGAGGAGGAGAGAAGATAGAAGAAGAAAGAGAAGGGAGGGAAGAACGGAAGTGGGGGATTAGAGAAGAGTGAGGGATTAGAGAGTGGAGAGAAGAAGAGTCAAGGTAGATGAAGGATGGAGGAGCTGGTGTTGCTGCGGCTGCCATGAATGCAGAGAACGAGGGTCGCAGAGATGGTTGATGGAGTTTTTCTTTTTTTTTTTTTTTTTTTTTTTTTTTTGAGAGGAAAATAATTAAAGAGACAGAAATGGCGAGCAAGAAGACTCAAAAAGGTATGGAAGTCAATGCATGACTTGACTTTGGCGGAGAAGTCTGTTTTATGGCCGGGACGCAAGCATATTCACATGTTATTTTCTGATTTTGAATAAAGTTTTATTGGATTTCAAACAACAGGGAGAAATTGCATTCCGTTTCCACGAACATTCTCTGTATTTCGGTTCTCGTTCCGATTTGGAGGAGTGTAACAGATATCAACATTGAAATTGCATGATCAACTTTAACAACCTAAACTTTTTTATTATCATTACACAGTTCTTCAGTTTTTAGTAAACATTTAAAAAATGATTAAAAGATAGTGACGATTAATATCGAATAATTAAAATAACTTGATGAATCATAAAATAGATTGATCTGATAATCATAAGGCTTGCGTTTCGAACTGGTAATTGGTAAAGATACAGATAACCTTTAATCTAGGATTATTATAAATCTCATCGTCATAAAAAAAATTGATTATTAAAGAGTTAGAAAATGCAAAAAGTCATCAAAAACATGAACTGAACAGAAAAAAAAGTGATGGAGACTCAGAAGGAAGGCAGTGGTAGAGTTGTTTGGTAATCAGCGGTGGATCAGATTTAACAAAACATCCTCTCAGTCTCATCAAAGTCTCTAAAGCATTTTCAATTCAAATCAACTACTTCCGTGAGAAACATAAACTTAAAACACCTAAAACAACACAATGAAAGCGTCTAGGAATAACAATTGCTCAGAGCAGTGATTTATCTTCTCATCGATATAAATCTCTGAAGTCTGACATGCGAACTAATATTATCACCATTCATCACGGCAGTATAAACAAAATAAAGAAAAACTAAAGCTGCATATCAAACAAATTAACAAAAACCAAATTATTAAAAGTAGATTTCATGTGGGATCAGAGATCGGTAAGAAATTTCTAAATCACATGGTTTTCAGAAACACGGACCAATTCTTTCTTCATCACTTCCCACAACAACAATCCACAAACAACAAACAGAAATCAAGAAAAACTAACAAGACAAGCAAAACACAAAGACATCAAATTCGAACGGAAGGAATCATCAGAGACTTAAATACTGAAAATCATAGAGATTAACAAAGTAAGTTTTCATATTATTGCAGTATTTTCTCATCCCTTGATCCCTCAACAATCATAACAACATTACTTCACCTAAACATAACAGAGTGCAATTGCTATCAAAGAAGAGAAAACGAAAACTAAATATGTTAATGAATATCAGGAGAGGAGAATCAGGAGATTAATGGCGAAGAAAAAACGAGAGCGCTAAAGTATTCATATATAGTAAACCGGCGGCGATAGGGAAACACAAACCCTAGCAGAAACTACATAAGAGTCGATTTATTGGGGCTTCTGTCTGAGCCCAATATGAAGTAGTCCACATACTGATCAGCAGTTATTATACATGGCTTTATATTTCGAACAATAAACAGGTCCACAACGTGAATCAACCCACAAAGCGAATCAAAATTTGCTGAATATCCAAAGAAAAGTAATGCCTATAAAAGTTTTAAGCTCCGTTTGGATACATCCAAAATTAAAAAAATATATACACATATTAAACTAATGAGATTCTCCATACATTGTATACAAATTCTATTTATATAAAATATGCTCTGATAAAAACTTATTCTAATTATTTTAAGTAAAATATTTCAGTTAATTTAAATATAATATTTTCAAATATGTTTAACTATTTGTAAGGAATGCTTTTAAGAAAATATTTTACACATCAATTAATTTTAAAGTACCTTCAGCCTCTGAATCTAATCGAAAACTCCTTAGCAGAAAATTTCTTTTATGTTTAACTCTTCATGACGAACCTCGCAGTTTCCTTCCAATCCCTTTTCTAAGCAATTTCCTTATAATATTCTTTCTTCCAACCTGCAATACCTTTCTATCTTTATTTGATCATATGATTCTTGGTCTTGATTACGAGAACTCGTATATCATTATATTCATAATATGCAAATTAGAGTGACAATATATGATTTGACTCAAAAATTTTAATCCAAAATATATTTATTTAATTAAAATTAAAATTAAAAAATTTGATCCATATAAATATATGGATTAGATTAGTGTTGAACGAATTTGACTCTATTATTAAATGGATCGATCCGAGTTAACCTAAAATTTACCTACTAATTCGAATTGTCATCTTTTGAAATAACAACTCTTAATTTTCTTATCGTATAACAAAATATTTATAATAAAAAAATCAATAATAATAATTTATAAATTATTAAATTATATTATATTTATAATTAATTAATTATTTTTATACATTAGTAGAATAATATAAGATAAAAATTATAATATTATCGAAAGTATTACTATATAGGTGTTTCTTCAATGATGAATTTTGGATTTCGTATAAAAATTTTTGTCAAAATTTTGTTAGATAGCAATATTATCAAAATATTTATCGAAATTATTAATATGTATTTATAATCATAAAATTTTAGCTGACACTACATATATTTAAAAAATAAAAATAAAAATATTTTTGATATTTTAAGTATCGATGAAGATATTAAAAAATATATATTTTGACAGATATTTACTATATTTTGTCACTAAAAATATCGTGCATTTTAATTCCAACTGGTCTTATAATTTCGCTGAAGTTTAAAAATATAAAATTAATAATTAATAATTTTAATTATTAAATAGGTCTATTTAAATTTGTTTTAGTTATTAATATGTTGGATTAGGGTTGATAATTTTGATCCGTATAAATTCATGAGTTTGATTATAATTGAACAAATTTGATTCGATTATTATATAAACCGATACGAAACTAACCCACCAATTCAAATTATCATTTCTACCGCAAATAATTGCTTAATAAGATACTTATAATATTAATAACTAGATTATCGCCTATTTTTACACCAACTTTTTAGTAAGTAAAAAGCAAGTGGCATCATGTCACTAAACCCACGCAAAAAGGAGCCCAAAGTAGTAAAAGCACGAGTGCTAGTTCCTCCAATATAAACGCAATATACAACAATCATTAATTTTTTGTTCTTAAAAGAATAAAGTGTTAAATGCAAAATCCCTAAAGCTAAGATAAATGCATACCACCTTCCTAATTATAAGTCTAAATCAAACCAAAGAACAACAGAGTCAAGAACTAAACAAACAAAAACGTCTCCAATGCCAAAGAAGAAAACCAGCGGACTGTTCTTTTCCCTCAGCTGCGGCTGCGGGGACTCCACCGCCGTCTCCGTCTCCGACTCATCGGACCATCGATATCGCCAACCACTCGCTCCACAGTCCTCGGGCTCAACCCTCACTCACACCACCACCGCTTCCTCTTCTTCTCCGTGGAACTTCTACGAAGAAGACCAAGAAGAAGAGGACTCCATTTCATCAAGTACCACACCAAGCTTCTCTGGTCTTCTTCGTCAACTCAACAAGCTCGAGCAAAACCTTCGTGCATGGAGCAACAAGAAAAAATATGAATTCGAAGAACAACAAATTCATGAGCCGCAGCAGCACAGGTACAGTACTAGCAGTAGTATTGCGGAGAGTGTTGCTGTAGTGAAGGAGAGCGAAGACCCATTCAGTGATTTCAGGAGTTCTATGTTGCAGATGATTGTCGAGAAAGAGCTTGATAGTGGAAATGAACTGCGAGAGCTTTTGCACAGGTTTCTTTCTTTGAATTCGCCGAAGCATCATCAAGTTATTCTTAAGGCATTTGCTGAGATTTGGGATGAAGTTTTTTCTGGATACGAACAAACACCAGATATTATTGCTCATTCATTTTGTTCCCGTCGTCTTCATCGCCATGGTCGCTATAGTTAGCTAATTGTTCATCTTTTAATATTCGATGAAATTAAATCATCCGGTTCATCTTCGATCTCCTTGAGCTTTGTTAATTTGTGTTGCAGAGCGCTACGGTTGTAACTTGTAAGGAAGCACAACTGTGTGTTTCTGCTTCTTGACAACCGTGGTTTTAGAAGCTACGAAGAAATTACTTCTCAGAATTGTATTCCAAATGTTATGAGAACTTTCCACGCATTTGCTTTTGGAATTCCCAAAAAAAAAACATGCCATTTCCACCCGTTTGTGCGAGAGACGTGATTTGGATTTTTAAAAAAAAATTTTGATTGCACAATTTGCGTATTTCTGACACCGATAAGTTTAGGAGTATTTTCGTTATTAAGGAACAAAAAAAGCTTTTTTGTTTTTTGTTAGAGCATCTAATGCTGGTTGCTTTTCGTGAGAGCTATGAGACATATTTGTTCGTGCTTACTTTCAAATTAATGTATACAGGGAAAATAGTGTACGCTTTTCTTTTATTTAATATAATACTTTGGCTGGCGTTCCACTTAATCTTACTATTTTATTGAATATAATTAATTTTACATAAATTATTTGGATTTAAGTTTATATTATTTACTGATTTAATAAATTAGATGGTACATATAATACTTTTGTAAATTATTAACTTGTTTAGAACTGATTAATGCTTCTAGATCTATGTGTTCCATTAATTATTTCCTAAAACTTTGAATTTTATGTAGGAATTGATTTCAATGGTTTAATGAATTGTTTGTTTGGGAATTAATAAAGAAGGAATGTTTTGATGAAATGGACTTTTGCTAATTAGTAATAGGAGAATGAATACAACGTAGAAAAATTTATCCGAAACATCTCAACAACTTCGACTTCCGTATGGACTTTTGCTATTTATTGAACTTAAACTGTACAACGCTAGCTGTTTTCAGTTTATTGTTAAAGAATAATTTAGTTCATATTATTTATCAATAGTTTCGATATGATATTTATAAAAATTTAGACTTATTTTTTTTATTGCCAATAAATTTTGACAAAAATTTTAAATTCGTCATATGATATCAGAGAGAATTAGCCGAATCGGTCTAAAATATGGGCTAAATTTAACTTATTATTTATATCTATTCAGAGCCTTAATGATCTAGTTTATTCTAAAGCAAAAATAGTCTGCTTCATTTCAGGACAGATAGTCCGTTTCATTCAAAGAACAGTTGTCTGCTATATTTTAGTGCAAATAGTTTATCTTATTTCAGAACAGATTTTCCGCTTCAATCTAATTTATAAAAAAAAAAATTGCTCTGGAGGACATGTGCTAAAAAAATAATTTAATCTTATATTACTTATCAATAATTCTAAAATAATATTCATAAAGACTTAAACTCATTCTTCTTATTACTATAATTAATTTTAAGAAGAATTTTAAGTTCTTCATAATTATAATTTTTTTTAGAGCTTGGTATGTATATTTCTGTGCTTTTCTACGAAACGAAGTCATAATTATTGCCTTAGTTGTAATCTGTTCAGAATTCATTTGAAGTATCCACTCCAATGATTTTCTTACATTTTTTCCTTTGCTTGCATTGCGCTTTGCACATGGTTGATGAAAGACTATCATGTATGTGTACGAAAACAAGAGAAAGTCCAGGATGGTAGGCAGCATGTCACACTCAAAGCTTAATAGATTCTGAATTTTAACCAATTTTCTTTTAACTAAAGAATATGTACTAGCAGGAGCATAAACACATATATAATATATTTATTAATTAGCATAAAATAAATCAATTTAAAAGTTACACTGTTTATTTAAGCCATCATTGTACTTTTTCAAACCCAAAGGAAAATGTTTCTTAGAGTCCTTTGTTAGACAACATTGTATCATAAGTTGAACAAATAATAAATAAATACTTGTATTTATGAATTCATGTCACTACTTACTTGGAGATGAAGAAAAAGCTAATGCCTAATGGGAGGATTATGGTGAACTTGCGGTGGGTGCTCTTGCAGAAATGTCAAGTGATGGTGCAACCAGCATCTCTCTACTCCATCAAATGGCTCGTGGACGAAGAATTCAACCATTAGGTCTGTGCAAAACATTTCCTAGAAATGTTGGTTTTTTTTATTAGTTTATTACTTTTTACTAAGTCAAGATATGCACACTGTGTCATAGTCTTCATTGATGTCTTAATGGAATTTCTTACAAGCTTTATATATTGCAAAGAATTTGACATTTGATTCTTACATCGTTTAGCATTTGATTCATGCTTTAGACTGTAACAAAATGCACCTCCGCACTGCATTCTCTGTTCTAGTTTCTCTGCTTTATCTCCACTGGTCTCTACTTTCTATGGAATCTGCTGCAGATTATTGTCATCTATTCTTTACTGAGGAATTAGTGTATCTTCATGTGTTAGCTTCCACTCTTCCTTCCCTTTTCCACCATTCTTTTTTAAATCAGTTTTTCTTAGGGCGTGTTTCAAACGCCCGTAACTCCATTTTCTCCTGCCAGATTTGAGTTTCGAACAGTTCATATATTTCAATTACATAAAGAACTCAGAATTTCACTTTTATATGCGAAACTCCAGTTCTAATTTTTTTATTTACACACTTTTCAATACAATCATATCTTTTAATTTTCAATACACTTCCAAAACTTATTGAAACACAAATACTGAACTCCACTTCTACTCTATTTTTTAAAAAATTCTACTTCTTACTTCTTATTTTTACGAAACTCAGTTACGGACATTTGAAACATGCTCTTAATGAATTGTTGGAGCCCATCTCGGCCAACTTAGGGGACTATTCTCTAAGGAACATTCATCTAATCCGTCGTTCTTTTTCCAGATTAGTGTTACTTTGCCATCTCTCACACCATTGTACTGCACCAAAAAGCTTCAATATTTTTAGAATAACTTTCCAAAATAGTCATGCATGATTCTTGCATTATCGCCTCATCATTCAAGGAGCAACTCTCTTTGAAGTATTTGTGTCTTATCCCCGAATAGCAAGCTTGTTTTTGTCCTTTCGCAACTAGTTAAATTGATTCGTACGTAGTCGAGTGTACATACTCTTTATTGATTTGTGGATTTTGTGTAGTGCAGTTAAGCTGGAAGAGAATGGCAGAAGAGGAGAGTGAGAATTATGTTGCACTCACAGGAAAGCTCCCCTGAAATTGGATGCATGGTCAGCCGCTCTACCTCACCCACTATGCTTGGCTGACTGGAGATCTTGTGAACTTGATTGATGACTTTGCTAAGAAGATACAACACTGGAGGAACTAAGATAAAAAAATTCTAAAGAGTCTGAATCATACATTAAAAAATCCAATCTAAATAGAAAACTTAAACTAATAGATTATATATAAATAGATTAAAAAGTTCAATTTTTATTCTATATGAGTCTCATCTACTTACTCTTGAATCCAACAATTTTTTCGAAAAATGAGTCAATTATATTTTTTGTTATTCGAGCATCTTATCACGCACCAAATACATCGATCATTCAGAATCTTAGCCACTTGACTCCTAGCATCTTTATTGCACACAAAGAGCTAATTTTCAGAACCAAATTTTTTCTAATTATTACTCACTATGCGAAAACTGACGAGCCATGCTACTCTAATTTGATCGTCGTATACCAGCTAAAATTCTAACATTCACTAGACGTACCATTTACGCATAGTTTTTGCATAATAAAAAATAATCAAGATATTCCAACTTATTCTGAATCTTCGCTCATACTTTATCGTGGGTCTTCCAAACATTCATTGTGTTTATTGGCAAATTGCTCTTTTCATTTTAAATCTTATGCAGAATAATTCTGATGGACTCAGCTTGTAACCAAAGTATTGGGCGTGGATGAGTATGGTAACCTTGTTCCATACTACGAAGACATCCAAGGAATTAAGAGGATTGTCTGACACTAGGCAAGTGTACAGATTCTGTGGCTAGCTTCCTTGTTACTGAGTATTAATTTGTAAAGATTTTATGAGTTCGTTGCAAATGCTTCATTACTATTGTTAACGTGTACAACTCTTTTAGTCAGTTGTAGCACAAGTTCTATCTATAACGAGATATCAATTGCAATATTTCATGAACAATTTTTTGAAGATTTTTCCGGCCTATGCTCTTTAAAAGTCACTTTTGAAAGCGTTTAGAAGTGTTTAAAAAATAGATATTTTTTAGAATATAAAATATTTTTTATTATATTAAAAAAATAAGTTTTATTTTTTATTTAAAATAATAATAATAATATATAATATAAAATTCTTTTTTATATTATTTTAAAATTTTAAATAAATTTTATATAAATATTTAAAAAAAATTATTAAAAACTATGAAATAAAATAGAGCGTTCGAAGCGCCGTCAAACGCAACGCGAAACGCCTTTAGCGAACGATGTTCAAATTCCTTTTCAGTATCTCGGGGGCATTTGATAGTGCTTATAAAATAAAGCTTTTCTGAAATAGAATGTATTTTTGTCTTTGTTAAAAAATGAGCTCTATTTTTTTACTTTCAAAAAAAATAATAAAAATATACAATAAAAAGATCTCACTTCGTAGAATTTTTTACACTATCAAAATTTTTAAATAAATTTTCTAAATACTTATAAAATATATATTAAAAAATATGAAATAAAGAAAAGTTAAATAATTGCTTATGATAAGCAGTGCCAAACGCGCTCGTCATCTATCTATATATTGGCAGTGCTTATGAAATGAAGCTTTTTTAGAATGAATAATTGTAAGCTGAGGTTGTGAGTATGGTCGAGTCTTTTGTCTTAGGCAAACCTGCACAATTGTTCATCACATTTGTTTAGTTCATTTTATAGTTTTTCGAAGTACTTGAATCTGCAGCATAGGCTTTTAACTTACTTCTACATGAAGCAGCAGTAACTTTCCACATTTGGCTGGCAGCAGCAGCGCTCGTGTTATGTTCACCGCAGCTTCCTGCTTCCCTGTTGAGCCACCTAGCAAATTACAGAGGCACTTAGGATCACTTCTTATTAGACTATTAAGAGGATCGCAGCAGTTTTTTGATGGATTCTTGTTTGAATTGATGTACTCCAGGCAAGGAATGAGCTTGCTGAGGCAAACAGTTTCCTGAGCCTGCAGGATTGGAACTAAACTACAGATGATCAGCAGAAAACAAATGGATGCAGATGTTGTCTTCATTTCTGTAGATTTCTGTCTTTCTAAATAAGTTTGAGGTATTCATCAATGTAACTTATATCTTCACATAGAATTTTTTATTTTTAGGGTCTCTGCAGTATATTCTTTCTGTAGGTTGGAGTTGGTGATCAGAAAGCTTTGTGTTGAGATTTGGAAGACGGTTGTCTTAAACCCATGAACTGGTTTGATTCTTAGGGTTGTGTTTCACAACTACCTATCGAATATCTACACATTTTTTTAGGTGATGTCGCTAGCTTATCCAGAAAGAAACGAGCATAACTACTCCAACTAGTACTTCTGAATTAAACACAAAGTCTCAAGTCTTTGCTTGCTATGCTGATTGGATTGCAGCTGACCAGATTGCTAACAAGAGACCAGATTAAAATAACCTATGTTTTTAGAAAAGAAACATTTTGAAATTTCTGAGAAAATGAATTAATTTTTTCGCTAAAAAAAATAAAAGTTGTATATAAAAACATTTAAAATGTATAATTTATTAATACCTTCCAAACTTCTAAAAGAATTCCAAATAACTGTAAAGATATTTTGAGAAATAAAAAAAGATGAAAATAGAATTGAAATGGAGAGCCAATGATATTTTTGGTGCACTGAAAGGAGCGTTCGAGAGTATTTTTTAGAACGAAAAATATTTTATTTTATTTTGATAAATAAATTTGGTTATTTTGATCTTAAAAAATTATAAATAAATAATAATAAATTTTTTTATATATTTTAAAAGTTTAAATAAATTTATAGAAGATTATAAAGGGGGTGTTTGGTAGTGATTATGAAATGGAGCTTTTCTAGAGACAAAGATATTTTTATCTTTTTTAAAAAATAAGTTATATTTTTTTTATTTCTAAAAAAATAATAAAAATATGCAATAAAAAGATCTCACTCCGTAGAATTTTTCTACATTTTTTAAATTTTTAAATAAATTTTTTATATATTTTTAAAATATATATTAAAAAATATGAAATATAGAAAAATTGAAATATATATAAAAATTTTTTCAATATATTTTTCAATTTTTCAATATATATAAGAAAAATTTTTTATATATTTTTCAATTTTTATATATTTATAATTTTTTAAGATCAAAATAATCAAATTTATTTATCAAAATAAAATAAAATATTTTTCGTTCTAAAAAATACTCTCGAACGCTCCTTTCAGTGCACCAAAAATATCATTGGCTCTCCATTTCAATTCTATTTTCATCTTTTTTTATTTCTCAAAATATCTTTACAGTTATTTGGAATTCTTTTAGAAGTTTGGAAGGTATTAATAAATTATACATTTTAAATGTTTTTATATACAACTTTTATTTTTTTTAGCGAAAAAATTAATTCATTTTCTCAGAAATTTCAAAATGTTTCTTTTCTAAAAACATAGGTTATTTTAATCTGGTCTCTTGTTAGCAATCTGGTCAGCTGCAATCCAATCAGCATAGCAAGCAAAGACTTGAGACTTTGTGTTTAATTCAGAAGTACTAGTTGGAGTAGTTATGCTCGTTTCTTTCTGGATAAGCTAGCGACATCACCTAAAAAAATGTGTAGATATTCGATAGGTAGTTGTGAAACACAACCCTAAGAATCAAACCAGTTCATGGGTTTAAGACAACCGTCTTCCAAATCTCAACACAAAGCTTTCTGATCACCAACTCCAACCTACAGAAAGAATATACTGCAGAGACCCTAAAAATAAAAAATTCTATGTGAAGATATAAGTTACATTGATGAATACCTCAAACTTATTTAGAAAGACAGAAATCTACAGAAATGAAGACAACATCTGCATCCATTTGTTTTCTGCTGATCATCTGTAGTTTAGTTCCAATCCTGCAGGCTCAGGAAACTGTTTGCCTCAGCAAGCTCATTCCTTGCCTGGAGTACATCAATTCAAACAAGAATCCATCAAAAAACTGCTGCGATCCTCTTAATAGTCTAATAAGAAGTGATCCTAAGTGCCTCTGTAATTTGCTAGGTGGCTCAACAGGGAAGCAGGAAGCTGCGGTGAACATAACACGAGCGCTGCTGCTGCCAGCCAAATGTGGAGAGAAAGTTACTGCTGCTTCATGTAGAAGTAAGTTAAAAGCCTATGCTGCAGATTCAAGTACTTCGAAAAACTATAAAATGAACTAAACAAATGTGATGAACAATTGTGCAGGTTTGCCTAAGACAAAAGACTCGACCATACTCACAACCTCAGCTTACAATCATCTATTGCTGAACACCTTAAGCCTCATCGGAGCTGTCGTCTTTCAAGTTATACTTCTACTTTGAATTCTCCTTAGAAAAGCTAAGAAAAAAGATGTAGCGAGCTAGCAGCCTGAGTCATATTATACTGACAGCGAATATAGCAGTATCCTTCAACTCCCAGTAAAAGCTTTCTTTCATCAGAAGATTTAAAGAACTACAATGCACGGTTGAGATTATCCTCCATGATTTTGTTTGAAATTTTCGGAACACAATCTGTGCTCAGGAGAAGTAACTCAAAGGCCATAAACGCCAACAGTAGAAAGTAGAATATTGTAAAGAAAAATTGCATCCAAGTTATACATGGTCATGTACAATACAAAATTAGTTACAGTAACAAATCTATCAGAGTACGATAATCAAAATCCTAGTGAAGCTTTATCTGCCATGTACGCAGAAGATAGCACCGCCACTGTGGCAAATGACAGGCCCAGAAGAACTCCAGAAGGAACGATCTTACGTGTGGTCACAAGTCTTATACCTGAAATCATGAGTCTACCATTTAGCTAAAGCACACATTGTAAAATATGAAGGAACTGAAAGTCTTATTTTGAGTATTTTCCAATTACAAGAACAGATTATTACCAAAAACTGAAGTAAAGACTAGAGCAGCACCAAATCCAATGGCATCACCTAAGACCTTTGTCTCAGGTAACTGCATCAGATAGTAGGCCTGCACACATCAACAACAACCTTGAGCCAACCATAAAGAATGCTCTTAACGGAAGATAAAGGACCAAAAAACTTCCAGCATAAGTCGGTACACATAAACATCCTAGAACAAGAAACATCATGCACTATTCCAAAAGGTATTGCTCAGTGAAAATTCAGTATGCTGCAAATATTTAACCTTTATCACTAACTACTTTTGGTAAATAGCTTTTACCTAAAGAAAAAGAGTGAAGAATCATTTTAAATGACCTCAGAAATAAGGTTTGTTTCACATGCTTACATGTTATGCCCGATATTCCCATTTTTCAGGACACAGTAGACAAATATCCCAGTAAGTAAACTATTTTTCTACAGAGAATTAATTCATCATTTATGAACAGATCACAAGCTCATTAGTCAAGTTAGATGATAAAAAACAATTCCATTGCGAATATTTAGTGTACACTTCCATGGGTATAACCAAATAACCAAACTTATTAGCGATTACAAGGAATCGTTACTTACAGCTGCCATTAGAGCAGAACCAGAAATACCACCTATAGCTGACCCTTTGCTTTTTGTCCTCGTATCTGTATGAAAACAAAAGTCTGATTAAAAATAAAAAAAAATAAAACATAAAGAATAAATCTCCTTGATTTAACAAATTTATCATACTCATAGAATTGAAAACTTCAACTTCACTCACATGCTATAATTCCACCACCAAGAAGCAGCACACCGTAGGCGGCACATGCATTAGGGGCAAGGTCAGCTAACGGCATAGGCAATTCAGCTCTGCAGGTAAGTGCTCCACCACTGTTTCTACTTCTCCCTTGTTTCCCTTTTGCTCTAGTAATATTTGGGAAGCAAGACAGTTGTTGATTTCGTTTAGTTACCGGCAAACGGAGAGGGAGTAGAGATAGCTGTGCTGCAGACAAGCTCGACATTTTTCTTCTTCTTCTTCTTCTGCTGCTGTTGTTGAATGTGGCGGTAGTGTTGCCGAGAATTTTAAAGCACTGAAGAAGAAGGAGCTGGAGAGCCGGTGAGTTGGATTGGAATTGTCCAGGAATGGAACAGGCTCGTTGGATGAAACTTGGATTGCATAAACGGAATGAAGCTAAAAGAGAAGATCAAGTCAAACATGGACGAGTTAAGAAACAACCAAAGAGGAAATGGGTTAGCTTGAATTGCAACCAAACACTTGGGACGCCGAGAAAAATTTTCGCTATCGAATCCAAATATGGAGTAGCGTGACGAAGCGTAGTGCTGGAGAGCAGATGGCTCCACATTATTAGAGCCAGTTAAAATTTGTTGGTTTCTCGAAGAACATAATAATCGAATCCGAGATTGAGAATTGGTTCAGTTTATATTCAAGTAACGGGCTATCTAGATCGTACTTTCTATTAATCGACATATCTAATAATAATGATATAATACTTTCATCTAAAATCTATACATTTTTATCGATAATAATATATAACTTGACGAAAATTCAACTCAATATTAATCTATTTAATTAAATTAAAATTAAAAAATTTGATCCGAATAAATATATAAATTAGATTAGAATTGAGCAAATTTGATCCGATTATTAAATAGATCGATCTGAATTAATTCAAAATTGCTCTACCAATCTGAATTGTCATTTCTTAGAAATAATATTTAATTTTTTTATTTATTAAGTTATATAATATTTCTAATTAATTATTATTTTTATATTTTAGTAAAATAGTATAAAATGAAAATTATAATACTATCGAAAGTATTACTATATAGATATTTCTGTAATGAAGAATTTAGATTTTGTATAAAAAATTTGTTAAATAGTTATGTTTATCAAATTTTTTATCGAAATTATTAGTATGTATTTATAATCATAAAATTTTAGCTATCATCACATATTTTTAAAATAAAAATAATTTTTTTAATATTTTAAGGACCAATAAAGATATTAAAAAATATATATTTTTGACGAGTATTCACTATATCTCTCATTAAAAATATTGTGCATTTTTATTACAACTGATATTATAAATTCACTGAAATTTAAAAATATAAAATTAATAATTAATAATTTTAATTATTAAATAGATCGATCCGAATTTAATTCGGTTATTAATATATTAAATTAGAATTGATAATTTTAATCTATATAAATTTATAAATTAAATAAATTAAATTTAATTATTAAATAATTTGATTTGAAATAAATTTACTAACTTAAATTGCCATCACTGCGTTCTCTAAGTGCTTAACCAAAATTAGAAGGGAAGAAGAGCTAAACAGCGAGTCCCTACGTAACAGTCTTTTTTTTTTTTAAAAGCTTGCAAATCGATGCACGATGGTTGCATTTGAGTGCACCTTATGAAGTCTTCCACCTACGATAAAACGTAAATTAGAAAAACAACCAAAATATTTATTTCAATGTGGTTACATTGAAAATCTGGCGTGTGAATGACTGACATCGGTTGATTGGCGAAACAAGGTTTCAACGTTCGATTAACAATTTTTCTTTTTTCTTTAAGTTTAGCCGATGCAAAAAGATTTGATTTGTGTATTCTTGTTTATTTGAAAATAAAATAATAGCATATGATTTAATTATGTATTGCTTTAAAGTATATTAAACTGAAATATGGCTATGGCGAACGTTTATATAAAATTTTAGTTTTTCTAATTTTCCTAAATTGAGTTATCCAGGATCAGACTTTAAATACTAGTAAACAAATTATTTAGAACATATTTTAATTATAAAAAAAATGAGCAGAGCTGAATTCGATAAAAATAAAATAAAAATAAATTTTGAATTAAATTGAACTATAAAATAAATTCAAATTTAAAATCTGATTAAAAAATGAGTTTGTATGATTAAAATATGTTATTAAGATAAAAGTTAACTTATCGGCTAATATTATTTACTTATGGTAATACTTAATATTTGTTGATAATTAATTACGTAGAAGGAAATTTTAATATTAATAGAGGAAGCATTCGAAACTTCTTGTTAATAAAGCAGGATGTCCTTCATCGTAACATAAAATGAGTTTGAGGTTTTCAATTTTAAATAATAGAATATATTGTTTAAGTGATTTTTTTTGTTTTATTTAATAAATATATATCTTCATTCTGAACTTTATTTATTTGTATTAGTTGCACGAAAAAAAACCTAAGATTTGTTTGTCCACTATAATAGAATTTTATTTAATATTTGTTTAAAAAATGCTTACCATTATCTGATATGCAATTTAGTTATGTTTCAAAACTCATTCGTAAAAAGAATTCTTTTTTTTAAATCAAATGACAAGTTAGGGCGTGTTTACCAACACCCCTAAACTCTACTTCTTTTAAACTCAAGTTTCACATAAATACTTATAAAAATTAAAATAAATTTTTTTATCAATAAAATTTTTTTAAAAATTCAAATTTAAAACTTACTAACAATATATAATTAATATAAAATTTTATTTTTTTATTAAATATTTTTTATTTTTTATTTTATTTTTTAAATTTATTTTCTAAAAACTCCACTTTTCCCAAAATTCCACTTCCACCCCCTAGATAAACACGTCCTTAGTGAACGGAGGTCAAATCCAAACATCTTTCTAGAACGGGAGAGTGTTAGAATTTTCTTAAACTTCATTTTTTTTCCTTCAAATTTTAATAATCATAATTAGACATATTTTAATTAATTTTTGAATATTTATTTTTATTTATGTTAAAATTTATTTATATTAAATTTAATTTTATTAATTATAAATATCATTATAAATTTTATTTTTATCGAATTTTAATTTTATAAAATTTAATTTCGTAAAATTTAATTCTATTGAAATACGGCTCTCAATAAAATACATAATCTATATAATAATTGATAAAGAAAGTCCCATACGCTAACGCCGAACACACAGATCTACCCGATGCAAGCAGCATCCTCAGCAATGGGAGCCACCCACGCCGGACACCATCGGAGTTCCTACGAGCGTTACTATACGTCCTATTCATTCTGT
Source organism: Acanthochlamys bracteata (assembly GCA_019914995.1). Classification (NCBI taxonomy): domain Eukaryota; kingdom Viridiplantae; phylum Streptophyta; class Magnoliopsida; order Pandanales; family Velloziaceae; genus Acanthochlamys; species Acanthochlamys bracteata. The sequence goes on along the minus strand of CM034126.1, from coordinate 10,997,340 downwards.
TAAACACTAGTACTTCTGTTATCTCATCGTCTTCTTCTTCTTCACCTTTGCCTTCTTGATGAAGTCTGTTACTCTTGTGGAAAGGTTTGCTGTTGGAACCAACCTCGGCCATCGGCGTGAAACAGAGTTGATTATTATGTCTTCTATTGTTGTGACTAGTGACCACTGCAGAATGAAAGAGTTGGTGGTGGTTTTGAATGTGTTGTTCCTCGCTTGCTGGCAGAGGGATGCGCTATCTAGCTGGTGTGCAAATTAACAATAATAAATCTTGTATCTTGACAAACATTGACTGGTAACGTGCTGCGACTCTTGCTAGCCGGCTGAGGTTTTCTTTTTTCTTTTCTTTTTTCTTGGGTAGATTGTTGAAATATATTTGAGGAACGAGTTTAGTACTTATAAAATAATTTTTTTTTTAAAAAATTTTTTTTTATTTATTTTAAAGAATTTTTTTTTATTTTTATGTATTCTCAAAAGTTCCCTAATTTATAAGCTAAAGATGTGTCAACATTAGACAACTGCATAGAAAGTTGAGTGAAATGTTAGGCAGCTTTGATTTCCTTAATCAACAATTCCAAAAAGTTTTCTTCTTCTGATGCTAGAGACAGGATAGAGGCATGCTAGATAGTGTTTATCTGACTTCTTAGTTAAAAGATTCAAAAGTCAAATATTTGTATCACAGTTGGGAAACTTACTAGCTTTTCTAGTCAAGCCTCTTGGCATTTTTTCAACGTTTTGTCCCACCAATAACAGCGAAAACATTAATTCCCCTGAGTGTCATCGTCGACAGACGTCATTAGCCTAAAGTTAGAAACGAAGTTTCGACGTTGGATCGTTTAGCTCTTTCTCCATTGAAATCAAAACGAAAAGGCCACAAAATGCATCGCTATCCATGCAGCTGGAAAATTGTAATTAAAATTTTTAAGCACCATTACTGCACATGGACGACGGACATAATTAGTCAACTGCTAAATCTTTGAATGTTTCTTCTCTTGTAACCAACAAACCTATAAATATAAGAAATTCTCTCTACATGTTACAGACACATCTAGTAGTCAGATAGGCTTGAGAACTTAATTAGCTTGTGAAGTGTTATGGAGAACAATTCTGCAAGCATCGACCAGGAACATGGACGACGATTTGTTTCAAAGATGGCTGCAGGAGATGGCCACGGCGAGAACTCCTCATACTTCGACGGCTGGAAGGCATATGATATTGATCCCTACCATCCGGTTCGCAACCCCGAAGGAATTATCCAAATGGGCCTTGCAGAGAATCAGGTAATTAATATGCACATACATGGACTCCACTACTCTTCGAGATCACTATATCTTTTGGCTTAAGTTGACTTTGTTGTTACATTTCAGCTGTGCCATGATTTGATTGAAAACTGGATTAAGAGGCACTCAGAAGTGTCGATTTGCACGGCAGAGGGAGCTTCACAGTTCAAGGAAGTTGCAATCTTCCAAGACTACCATGGGCTGCCATCGTTCAGAAAGGTATAACTCATATTTCAAATTAATAAGCAATTAATCTTTAAGCTATTAGAATCAATTGATTAATTTTGTTTGCTGCAGGCAATAGCAAGGTTCATGGAGAAAGTGCGAGGAGAAAAAGTTAGATTTGATCCAGAGAGAATAGTGATGAGTGGTGGAGCAACTGGAGCAGTAGAAACAATTGCCTTCTGTCTTGCAGACCCTGGTGATGCCTTCCTTGTCCCGACGCCGTATTATCCAGGGTACGTTAATTCCTGTGTGGTTGTCGTTCTTTTAATTATTACCACATTCCCTATCGAGAAATTCTTGCGTAGACTTGTTTACTTCGAGAAACTCGAAATATTAACTCCTCCTTACTGGATGTGTTTATGTAGATTTAATCGAGACTTCTGCTGGAGAACAAGAGCCCAACTATTTCCGGTCCACTGCAAGAGTAGTAACTTGTACAGAATTACTAAAGAAGCACTTGATTCTGCTTACAGGGAAGCTACAAGACATAGTATAAGAGTCAAAGGTCTTATAATCATCAATCCCTCCAACCCTCTTGGCATCACAATGGACACTCAAACACTCAGCACCGTTCTCAACTTTGCTAGTGAGAAGAAGATCCATGTCGTTTGCGACGAAGTTTACGCTGGAACGGTGTTTCACAATCCCCAGTTCACCAGCATTGCCCAAGTAGTGCAACACTCAAATATTGATCCATCTCTTGTGCACATAGTGTGCAGTCTCTCCAAGGACTTGGGTCTTCCTGGCTTCCGCGTAGGCATTATCTACTCGTATAATGATGTTGTTGTCAGTTGCGCACGTCGGATGTCAAGCTTCGGTCTTGTATCATCTCAGACACAGCATTTAATCGCCTCCATGCTCTCTGATGAAGATTTCACTACAGGGTTGTTGGAGGAAAGCAGGAAGAGGTTATCAAGAAGGCGGGAGGTTTTCGAGCTAGGCCTAAGGCAAGTAGGTATCCGTTGCTTGCCAAGCAATGCTGGATTGTTTTCTTGGATGGACTTGAGGCATCTGCTCAGAGAAGACACGGTCGAAGGAGAGAAGGATCTGTGGAGGGTTATCATTACAGAAGTGAAGCTGAATGTGTCACCAGGTACTTCATTCCATTGCATAGAGCCAGGGTGGTTCAGGGCATGCTTTGCTAACATGGATGATGAAACTATGAAGGAGGCACTGAGGAGGATTCAATCTTTTGTTGAAAAGATGAAGGAAGCTGAGATGATAAGCAGGAAACAGAAGTGGCAGAATGGATTGCTGAGGTTGAGCTTGCCTCGGAGATTTGATCAGGAAATGATCGGTACTACAACAGTTCCAAGCAGCTGCTTGATGTCTCCACGCTCCCCTCTAGTTCATGCTACTAATTTAATAGCTGTTTGTGCTGATTCTTTCATTGATAGTTAATGAAACCTTAAAATTATTTTGTTGAACTTGTACTGTAATTCCTTCAGTTCATAAGGAAAGAACAGAGGAGATTGCAGGCTTGGAAAACGTACTGTTTTTGAGTTCAAGTGATTACTTCTTTAAACTAAAGTTTTTATATACATACAAGTAGAGATTGAAGTATATGTAAAATTAGTACTACAACACTTGAATGATTCATGGTGTTATATACATTATCCACATGAAGAACGATTGAAATTTGCGTAGAGATTGAAGTATATGTAATAGCAGCTTAAGATATTTTGAAATGCAGACTTTCGAGAAATATAGTCTAAATATTATTCCATTCTAACTTGCGTTTCAGATTGTTTAGAAAGGAGCATCATGAACGGAAACACAAATGTTAGAAAAAGGCTCAACGGTTACTGCTAGTGAAATCATTACCAATTGATTGTTCAACATCTGTCACATATATTCACTTAAAAAGAAACAAAGCTTTCATGCATACGCAGGTTACAATAAACAACTTCAACAATTAACTTTCAGCTCTATGTACAGACAACAGCATAAAAAATTGTAAAAGAAACAGAAAAGAAATAGAAGGTCAATGAAACCAGTAGGTGATGATGAACTCATGCATCTAAATAAAGATTTAACAAACCTATGGTGTTAGTTGAACAGAAGCCATATTCCAAAAGCCAAAAGTTGCCAACTTTGATTTGATAATCTTTCATTCTTCTTCCCAAGAAAATATGTATGTGGTCAGCTATAAAACTTTTACTGTTGTTCATCTTTCCTTCTAGATGCCCATCTCTTTCTTTCCCATAAAACTGACCAGCACTTGAAGCTGACTTGTTCTTTTTTCCTAGAACGTAGAACAAGCATTGGAGTCAGAAATTCTTTCTTGTTGAAATAATGTTTAATAACACAGTTCTAACAGCTTCCACAATCTACAAAAAACTTCTTCAAGAATCACAGCTTTAGCTGATGGTAATTTAATTTAAATTCGGAAGTAACATGAATGAAGGAGTTCTTCATCAATCATATATAGTAACGTTCAACTTTACATCACCAACATACCACTGAATTTCTCAAAGGAACAGTTAAGTAGCAATGGGATGATCATATTTACCTCTGAGTCTTACTGCAATCTGTAACAATCTCTCGACGGCTTGATCCCCTGCTCGAACACGAAGTTAAACTACGAGTAAGAGAAGCAGGGATGTAAACGTTAAGCAGAACTCCTTCACTGCTAGCAAAGCTTTTCCTGCTACTGATTCTCTTCTTCTTCTTCAACTCTTGAACAACTGAATTATTCTCTTTCACTTCATGGGTAACCTTGTCATTAGTTACATTACTTGCAGAATCTTTCTGTACAAGATCGGTAAGCGAAAGCTCGTAGTCTGATTCTGGTAAGTCTTTCAAGAGCCCGAGAAGCTCTTCTCTGCTCTTTGCAATTTCTCGGGCTCTTGCTGTTTGAGGGACTCTTGCAAATGCCTGTGACTTCTTTCCGGCGAACCAGAGAGACCCTGAGAAAGCTTTTGTGTTCTCTAGTGAGTTGGTTTTGATCATTTCTGCAGGTGAAGAAAGAAGTAACGACAACACAAGAACAATAAGAAGGGAAGTGGAGAGCTAGTTTGTAGAACTTTTTAAGAAATCTGAAATAGAAATGAAAGTGTTTTATTATTTTTTTTTTCTTTTTGTGAATCAAAGGAGACATTGCAGACGTGATTGTTGTTTTTATTTTTACTAGTTTATGAATATTTATATGAAATGTGGTGCAATATGTAGGAGAAGTAGTCAAGAGGATACTTCTGTTGCTATGTACTAATCTTTGTTGTTGATCAATTAAAAAGAAGGTTCTCTAATTAATTGAAATTAATAAATAATTAATCAAATAAAGAGTGGTTGATTTTGTTAATGAAAAAAGCAACCCAGTGTTGACTCTTAATTTAATTGCTATATCTCAAATATTAAAACATTATTTTGGTTTCCTTTTTAGCTTAATAAATGTAGAATTAACTCATGTATGACAGGACAAACCTTCTATCCGAAGTTCAAATTTTCTTGCCTAAATATTGAATCCAAAATAAAACTTTTAAGAGGAACATGCTCAGCATTACTCTAGATAAGTTCATCTTTTAGATATTATGTAAAGTTGTACTCCAAATTTCAGTATATTGGATTTGTTTACTTATCATGAAATAATCCAAAAATGAGTTTCCAAAACATAATTTTTTTGAAAGTAAATTATTAAAAAATAAATTTATAAAAATAAGTATAAAAATTTATTTAAAACTTACTTTTTAATTGAAGAAAATAAGTTACAGATAAAATAAAACAAGCCCATTATGTAAAGTTATACTAGAATTTCAGTATATTCAAACTTGTGGCAGTTTTCATCTAACACACATCAAGAGCTTACATAAAACAAGTAGTTGTTTCTTTTCTTATATTCCTATCACTTGTTTGTTAAATTGTAGTTTATATTATGATCATAGCCAAATAACTTGTTTGTTAGTAGTTTATTTATCAATTATTTCAATCAATTCAAGGACATACATTACTTTCATGCGAAAACTCTGCATTTTGTCCTTAATTCAGTTTACAACCAACTCCTTAAGCAATCAAATCGTTTGACCTTGATTTAAAGTTAATCAAGCAGAATGTTTTTTCTTTTTTCCTTTCAAGTTATTAGTTAATAAGCCCTCTTTAGAAATCTAAAGCCTACTTCCTTTGACTAATATACTTACGACCCTCTCTTCTAGAGAAAACTGTAAAAGAATACAACTTCAATATCCTGACAAGAAAATTGTTTGTGTATGAAGAATTCCTTAAAACGTTGCACATCATAGAAATATTGCAAAACATAAATAATTTCACCTACTGATATCAGCACCAAGTGATGAAAACATAATAACTCGTGTAATATGGAACTGCGGAGATAGTGAACCCTTCTAAGCCTAGGAAAATTCATTCCAAAGGCACAACGGCAGCTCTCAAGAGGTACTTCATCCATAAACTTTAAAGGAGTTGTTAAGAGCGTGCAACTCATAAAGACAATAGACACTAGGAGCATTGTACAAGTACTCAATCTTCTCATAAGGTCGAGCATTGACAATTAACAAATTTTAACAACTACATATAATGCAGGTTCATGTATTAGACTATAAATATGCTCTTACAAGTGAAAACTGTATTATGATCGCACTTTACAAATCTTGTACAAAGGTGAAGAAATGCCTCACGGTTCCTTGTCAGTGGCAAAACAATAATGATGTCAGGCATCACCATTCTTCTGGGGCTTCTCCTATGCAATTCTTTGAAGCCTGTAATGAGACAAGCACCTATTATAACGACTGCTGTGAGACAGTAGAATAGCATTAATACAAAGAACAGAACATTTGGCGGCCATTTGGATGAGGATAGCTTTATACTAGTATTGTCTCTTCCAATTTTATTACAAAGGTATCATCTTAGTCAAGAACTATACTAACTCTCTTCAAAGGAAGGTAACTTGCAGCCAGGGTTATATGAAACTGCCTGACTACACATGTGCAAGCACCATAGAAAACATTATTTTCTTCGTGCAGTGATTTCCAATATATCCCAATTCTGTAGACTCTTCCACATTTTCCTTGGTAGGAATGGAGTTACCATGGAAACTCATGATACAATAGCTGCGAAATTGTGCACTACCATATCTTTATGGAAAAAAGTTGCAATAAGGATTTCAATGGTGGCACTATCTCAGGTCATAGCAGGTTAAAGTAAGAGATCTTCGATTATGAGAATTTTCTTTTCCTGAAAGAAAATAGCATCTGCAGCAAATTTGAACCATATGAGCAGCCTATTTTGCTTGCAATACAAACATCCGCATAGATCTCAGTTTGAGTCTTTATACGACAAGTTAATTGTCAATTGCCAGAAGCAGGTCATGTCTGAAACTTTTTGTTCTTCCTATTGAAAAGGCTAACTACTGGGTAGCATAAAATTATCTAATAAAGACTTCTACACTTGCTACCTAAGGCCTAAAATTCCATGCTAACTATGACTTTGAAACTGACAACTACAAACATATCTTCAAATACAAGAGGCTCTTCATATAGCATATAGAAGTTCACATATGCAGTATTATCTAAAGATAAAAGTCTGTACTTGAAAAGAACATAAAATCATGAAATCCGCCAACAAAATGAACATTGGTCCTATCCGTAGAAAACCAACTTAGCATTCTACACCTACTTGTTCATATTACCTGACTTCTAGCCAGTGAATTTTGTTCGGGACCTTTCCATTCTGTCAGTGAATTTGGTGATGACCTATTCAGAGAGCCAGAGACGTGGACAGCATTAGACCTATTACTATGTTGAGAAGAAGGTGATCTTGCTGCAAAAGTTCTATACGGTGAAAAAGGAGATGCCATTGGAGTTGGTCGCTGAAGAGGATTTGTAGTTCCTGGAGATCTTGGTGATGCTCGTTTAGGAGGTAGCATATTTATCTTGATTCTGCCAAGCATAGTGACAATGTTCCTTACAGAAGAAATAACAATAAACAAAATGTCTACAGGAATGGTCCAGACTTACTTGTTGTGGACATCAACATACTCATCAGTTTCATCCAGTATTTCTTCCTGCGAGAACGAAAAAATATGAAGTTATTACTTATGCAATTATGATAAGGTTTGGAAGATGGGTGCTACGCCATTTTTGAGATTTCACATGCATCATACCATATAAATTTCACAAGCATAGCCTCCTTATATTGAAATCACTGATAATTGTTGTGTCCCTCAACATAATCAGTACAGCAAACGTAATATAATCTGTGAACTATCACTAATCTAGCACATCCCCAATTGATGACAAACTGTCGAACTACCTACATCACTGGAGTAGAAACTTAACTACCCAAATAATCCAGTAGGATGTAGCTTCAGTAACATATATACCTTTGATGCAATTAAATTAGAAAGACTCACAAGAAAATATCTAAATGTGGTTGATAACAAGGATATGCAATTAATTTCCCAATATATTACTAAATTTTATGAAAATCACCAAAGCTATCGGCTGTGTAATATCCCCTAAGTTCAGACTAATGGTGTTGCCAAGGAAGTCCAAATTGAATCATCATTAAGGAAATGTATGAAAACTATGTCTTGACAAGAATGCAAATGGAGTTCGTGCAAGAGGTAATTTTTTAACTGAAAAATACTTCTCTATAAGAGAAAATTAGTAACTAGTATATAAGAGTGCTTCGCAAGCATCCTACCAACTCAGCACTTTAGCAGCAAGGAAACCAGCTATATGACAATAGAAATAAGAGAATAGATATCTAATTATGTAATCAATAAATTTGAACATATTAGTCTTCAACCTGAAGTAATTCCTCCATCACATCCTCCATAGTTATGATCCCAACAACTTCCTCATCTATCGAGTAGCTTGGAAGAGATTCCAAGCTAACATCAAGAATATTGTTATGTCGTCCTCTCTCTGGCTTCTTCAATTGTGAACGTGAGTATCCTTGTTTTTCCACATTGCTTCTCAAAGGAAATCCAGGAACATTAGACTTCAAAGTAGATGCATTTGAGATAACACCCAATTGTTCAGCCAAAACATGCTGAGATCCTTCTCCTGGAAAATAAAGAGTCATTATTACCTTATTGCTGTAAAAGCCATACCATCTATTTATTGCTCACTCTATTCAAATTGGATAGTTAATGGATGACAAAACTATTCCACACCACATGATAAAGAACTTAAATGAAAATGCCACAGCAAGTAAAAGCAGAGGTTTACTCACGTAGTTTTGTTCTGTCCTCTGGTATAGAATCCGCACCCTTGTCCAAGATTGCACTACTATTTTTCATGCGCTTGACAACTACTGCCATGTGACTGTGACCCTTCTGAAATTCATTCAGTATGTCATAAAGGGGAAGATCATCATAGACCCTGAAATAGTTATAAATCACTAAGAATACAACAATACAAGCTGTCACTAAAGTATTATGGATGATATAAATGACTTTTTCTTTCCAAGAATTTGTTCTTCATTATGCAGTACATATAAAGCTTGACAACAAGGAAGGAAGAACTTTTAAGAATATCAAACTAACATGACAATTAAGAGTTAATTACGTCAAAAGAAGTACTACACTGTTACATTCTGTGCATGAACTGTTGCCTGCATCTTCATTAACATTTTCCTGAGTATCTGTTCATTAACTGAAAGGGACTTCCTTTTCCTTTGAAAATATCACCCCAAAAGAAAAAGGGTGAAGGGTTTTGGTACAGACCCCAGCCAGAGTAAATGACTTCTCCAATACTAAAGCAGATACTCATTTCTTAAATTCTAGCATCATCTATTTGTAATACTAATGGCTCTATTAGTTGGAACACATAGACTAATGTTTGATTAATTCAATATGAACAGCTTCTTGAATGATGAAAAATGTCAAATGAAAAGAAGTCACAACTCGTAAACCAGTTATAACAGAAACTGTTAATGAATGTCGTACATATCAGTAAGAATTATGTCTGAATGTGCGAGGTTTAATACTTATCAATGATCTACATCAAAATTCAGTTCTTCTGAGCTATAGATCTATCCCCTTTCTGTTATTTCAGTTTATAAGAATTATGACCAATGCTTGAAATACTTATCAATAATCAACGCTAAAATTCATTCTTCTGAAACAACTATCCCCTTTCTATTTATGCCGTTTTATAGTCAAAATGGACGCACTACATGCATGTGCCAAGTATCATAAAATTCAAACACTCCGCCAATTGTAAGCATCAGACCTCTTTATGAAATGTTGCTACATCTAACAATTAGAGATCATATACGTAATTGTTGCAACTCACCTCGGAATTGTTCTAATGGTGACATTTCTAATGGGAATCTCATCTTCAGGTCTACAGGTAATCAAGTTTTTCACCTGAAACCATGAAAAAGTTAATCTATCTGCGAAAGCAACATAAACAGAAATAAAACACACTTGAATACCTATTTCAACATTCTATTTCACGCTATGAGCACTGAATACACTACCTACAGTAGAAGCATTCTCGCCTAGAATGTTTCTAGTGTATTTTCCCACACAATAGATTGGCTATCTACACTATGGGTTTGCCCTTGGATCTCTTAAAAGAGGTATTGTCATTGTTAACAAGTTATAAGGATGAATAACCTCAATCAAAATATAGACAGATCAGCAAGTAGACTCGGTAGTATTCTACTTTGGATAGTGATTAATGCTTGCTGAATCAGCAATTGCCAGGTGACCTTAATTGCACTACAAGCAAAATGCAACAGAGTTCCCAAAAGAAAAGAAGAGAGAGAGAGAGAGAGAGCCAAGAGGTGCCAGCATTGAGTCATTTGGATCAGGCCTTGAAACACAGTACATGACTTGTTTACAATTTCGCCAAATAAAAATAATTATAGCATCCTTTAAAAGTTTATAACTTGTTTCAGAGAATCAGAGAATTTGTACTCACTAAAATGAGGCCAATGATGTTCTTCGGACTTCCCAAGTAGATAGGGACACGGCTATGACCCTTTGTCATTATTAGACCAAAAGTGTGCCTACAGATTATGCAAATTTTGGCTGTTAGGGATGCGAACGATAACACTAATACTGTGCAAAAACCATTTACATACATGTCAAGCTTCAAATTTATATCAAGAGAAAAGGTTTCTGATATTGGGGTCATAGCATCCTTTGCAGTCTTCTTGGTCAAATCCAAAGCTCCACCTATTATAGTAGTTTCATCATGAGTGAGTTCCCCACCCTTCCCTGCCTAAGAACCAATTGCAGAATATATAGAGCTTATTCATTAAGCGAAAGAAACTACCAAATAAATTGGCCATGCTTTAAAACTTTCAACATGTATGAGTTTGCAGTTGCAAATGAATATATGCTAAATAATTCAAAATCTTACATTACACAAGTAAAAACATCGGTCATAAAATCTAACAGGGCAAATTGCGATCTTAAAGAATGTAGGAGAGATCAAATATTATCCTTGATGACACAAGCGTTTGTCAATCGTCATCTTCGCAACTCTCTTGTATTAGGAATTCAACTTGCAGACATAACAATCTGGTTGTTTGCTTTGGTATGATTCTTTAATGTAACCCCAGTGAGACACAGACGAACATAGTCAGCTTAAATTTCTGCAATGTTTATTATAAGTCAATTTGAAACTTAACTAGATGTGAATGCCCAGATGATTATTAACTTTTAACTTCTCCTGTAGGTTAACGTAGCAGATCCAATTATAGTCATCAAAAGTCATCAAAGAAAATAGTTTAGGAAAATAAGGCTCAAAGGTTTAGCAGATAGAGGACTTTCTGTGTTTGTTATTACCAAATGGTACTAAATTCATCTCTATGCCTAATTTATCAATCAAGTGGCTTGAATCTAATGAACTTGCATGAACCAATTGTTGAAAAAGAAAAAGAAAACAGTCATATACTTCTAGGTATGCAGTCATGTAGTTAGCTAGAAAGCATTATACATATTGCGAGAATAAAATGAAACACATACTTCATTTCCATGCATATCCACCAAAGTCTTCAACTCAGCCCTCCTGAAAAGTGCGACGTGGTCCTTTCCTAATACTAAGTCAAGTAGCTGCAGAAAACATAGTACTATTAGAACATCGAATACTCAAATAGAACATGATCATTAGGATTTACATTCGCATGTTTAACTACACAAAAACCACATACAGAGTCAGAAACAAGCTTGAGAAAGATACACACCTTACTAATGGGATACGATACAGGAAAGAAGATCAACAGAAGCAGACTAACAACTGGAGCCAGCTTGGCACCCACACTCAGCCCATAACGTGAACAAACTGCTTGTGGAATTATCTGAAGCAAACGATAAGTAACAAGTTCCAATATCTCCCCAGTTCATAAAACAGCTCCAAACCTTTATAGCTAGAACATGAAAACAAAGCTACTTTCCAGAAAATTACCTCTCCAAAGGCAAGAATGAGTGTCACAGATATCAAAATTGCTGCCCATGAGGGCACTAATGCATCAAGAAAGATTGGCAGTGCCTACACAATAACAAAACCAACAATTAAGTAAACAAGCGCCAATCAGCGACATGTTTACAATTTCAAATTCCGGCGAAGGAACAAGAAGCTCACGCACCTCCATGGCAAGTGAATTTCCAATTAGCAGTGTGCACAGGAGCAGATGCTGGTTCTTAACAACAGGAAGTATTTTAGCTGCATCAGCAAGCAACCAAACAGATATGTCAATCCCATTTCAGTCCATCAATCTCAGTTCTTTCCAATAAAGCAAAAACTTTCTTCCAATATTAACATAAACTCAGAATAAAAATCAGACTTTTCTCAATAAAAACAGAAAATAATTTTAAGATCAAACTCTAATTGAATAAATATCGGGAAAGAAACTGCTGACCGGCGTTAGCACGATCTTTCGGTTGCCCAGCTTTCTGTAGAACTTCAAGATCGACAAGACTTAGAGACATAAGACCAAGCGTGAGGCCAGACATCAACCCAGCGAAAAAAACCAAAGCAAAACACACACAGAGGTAAACCCAAAACATCAGGCCACAGCAAGCCTGCTTCGCCATGTCTTCTCTTCTTCTTCTTTAGCAGCTGCTCCAGTAGAGTAGTGACTCAAGAATCGTTTTGGGTACGATCAAGAACAAGAAGAAGAAGCAGGGCGTCGCTTAAACTGACCAAACAGAAGAAAAGCAACAGAAAAAAAAAAAAAAATCATTTAAAATAAAATTAAAAAAAAAAAAAGAGAGAGAAAAGCAACTGAAATTGAAGTTGGACAGTGAATGAATGAACGTCTGTAGAGTAGAGACACAATAATATAAATGAAATTAATTAGAAAGCTTATTATTTAGGGTCCAAATATTTTGTATTAGTAATTTGGTATTGATAATAATAATAATAATAATTTTGCCAATACAAAAATTATTAAATTAAATGATACTAACTTGAATATGTGCATGAACCAGTATCCAGAAACTAATATAGGCCCTGTTGGACTGTGATAAAGTCCGAAAAAAGCACGGCACAGTGTTAGAAATGTTTGGCAAAAATGCTTTAAACTACTTACAGCGACTTTTAACAGTTAAAAATAAAAAGCACCGATGATGAATTTTGAAAAATTATTGGTTATTTTTACTGACAATTAATGAATATTAAGGTATATTTGCCTATGCTTATTCTTGCTGGTCTGTTGATGATTTTTGAGAGATTGTTAGTTATCCTTACTGGTTTGGCTTAGTTTTTGAAGTGGTGTTGTCTATAAACACCCTCACTGGCCCAATGATGAATTTTGAGTAATTGTCGGTTATCTTTACTAGCAAATAAATATTTTTTGAGATATGCTGTCTATATTTGTCCTTGCTAGTCTATTGATGATTTTTTAGAAATTGTTGGCTATCGTTACTGGTTTGATTTAGTTATTGAAGTGGTGTTGTCTATAAACATCCTTACTGGCCCTATGATAAAAATTTGAGGGATCGTTGTCTATCCTTACTGGTAAGTAATGAATATTAATATATATTTGCCTATGCTTGTCCTACCTGTCCCTATCTGGATTTTTTAAAATTGTTGCCTAACCTTACTTCTCATATGATGATTTTTGAGGGTTTGTTGTCTTATACATTGCTAAAATAAGATGTTTTGTTGCCTTATAATCTTTTAGCCCCTTTTGGATGGCATGGCAGGAATTGTTATTTTGAATAAGATATTTGGCTAGTTTGATAATTAATAATATCATGATAGTGGAATGGATGCTAACACTTATCTTAGCTAAATATATTTGGTTGTTGCCTATATTTACCCTTGCTGTCCATATGATGATTTCTGAAAGTTTGTTGTCTTATACATTGCTAAAATGAGATGTTTTGTTGCCTTATAATTTTTCAGCCCCTTTTGGATGGCATGGCAGGAATTGTTACTTTGAATGAGATGTTTGGCTAGCTTGATAGTTAATAATATCATGATAATGGAATGGATGCTAACACTTATCTTAGTAAAATATATTTGGTTGTTGCCTATACTTAGTCTTGCTGATCCTATGATAATTTTTTCAGAGAATATTGGGTATCCTTGTTGGTCTGTTTTTTTAGTTATTGTGGTAGTGTTGCCTTAGCTATTCTTGCTGACTCTATGATAACTTTTAAAGAGATTTTTGCCTTATACAATTCTCAACTGAGATGCTTTCCTTACTGGCATTTTTTTGAGTTATTGTGATGGTGCTGTTTAGGCTCAGTCTTGCTGCCTATGATGAATTTTGAGGGTTTTTGGCCCTATAACGTTATGCTATCCTTGCTGGCCTGTTTTTGAGTTATTGTGGTGGTGCTGTCTCGGCTCAGCCTTGCTGCCCTATGATGAATTTTGAAAGTTTGTGGTAGTGTTGTCTATGTTATCCTTACTGCCATATGATGTTTTTTGAGAGATTTTTACCTGGTGGTGCTGCCTATGCTCACCTTTCTGCCCTATGATGATTTTTGAGGGTTTGTGGTAGTGTTGCCTATGCTATCCTTGCTGTCATATGATATTTTTTGAGAGATTTTTGCCTGGTGGTGCTACCTATGCTCAGCCTTGCTACCCTATGATGATTTTTGAGGATTTGTAGTAGTGTTGTCTATGCTATCCTTGTTGCCATATGATATTTTTTGAGAGATTTTTGCCTGGTGGTGCTGCCTATGCTCAGCCTTGCTGCCATAATGATGATTTTTTAGGGTTTGTGGTAGTGTTGCCTATGCTATCCTTGCTGCCATATGATATTTTTTGAGAGATTTTTGCATGATAGTGCTGCCTATGCTCTTTCTTGCTGCCCTATGATGATTATTAAGAAATTGTTGGTTATTCTTATTTGTAATTAATAAATTTTGAGGTATATTTTTTGTATGCTTGTCCTTACTGGACTATATGATAATTTTTTAGTGATTGTTGGCTATCTTTACTACCATATTATATTTTTGAGGTATATTTCTCTTACATACTATTCTTGTTGGCCTGTTTTTTGAGTTAGTGTGTTGGTGTTGCTTATACTTTTTTTCTGCCCTATGATGATGTTTGAGGGATGTTTGCCTTATACAATGCT
The DNA here is from genome assembly GCA_019914995.1 of Acanthochlamys bracteata. NCBI lineage: Eukaryota > Viridiplantae > Streptophyta > Magnoliopsida > Pandanales > Velloziaceae > Acanthochlamys > Acanthochlamys bracteata. Next base: position 10,982,335 of record CM034126.1, on the reverse strand, counting down.
CAAATGAGATGCTTTTTTACTGCCCTATGATGATGTTTGAGGGATGTTTGCTTTATACAATGCTCAAATGAGATAATTTCTTGCTGCCCTATAATAATGTTTGAGGGATGTTTGATTTATACAATGATCAAATGAGATGGTTTCCTACTACCCTATGATGATATTTGAGAGATTTATTTTCATATATTTATGTGCAATCCTCAAAATCACGTCGATCAAGAAATGTGAGCCCGATTAGGTGGACAGATGTTATCCACTTTAACTTTCTTGAATATTGTGAACAAGAGGTATTTAAGGGGAATAGGCTAAGAATCTATTTTAATGTGCAAGACTGAGCAAATATCAAAAAATTATTTGAAAATTTTTATGGGCAGGAGGTTGAGCGAAACAATTAAAAAATCATTGGGATGGTATGAACAATGATTACAATAATTATAAACTGTTGGTTCGTGGAGAGTCTGGTTTATGATGGAATTATACTCGCAACACAATCGCTGTAGATGACTGAGTGGTGAAGAAAAAATTAAGGTATTTTTATCTAATCGTAAAGATGTATTATTATCATTAAATTAATTTTCTGAATTAATGAACTCTTTCTTTTTTTTAGGCATATCCTAAGTTTAAAAAATTTAAGAGAAAAGATTTATATATATACCGCGAATGATACCCGGTGTTATTTGATGATCTTGTTGCCAATAGTTCACGGGCTTGTGCACCATCACAAGTTCAACAGAAGACTGCACCTTCAAACCCATTAGATTTGAAAGGCAGCGGAGATAGCGACGACGTTCGAGTCAATGAAGAACCTCAACCTGCATTTCAGGTTCCCTTTTCTATAGTAACTGATAATAATCTCTTTTCACAGTCTTTTTCTATATTTCAAAATTCTCTAAGATCAGAAAATAGTGATAAGAAGCGAAAGAGTTCCGGATCATCTGGAAATGAGCATATCGATGATATGATAGAGATAATGCGTCAAAGACATGCAATGACGTTATCAATATCCACCATCCATCAATGTCTGGCAATATTGGATTCTATTCCGGAGACAGAAGTCAGTAGCCCCCTAGCCCATTATGCAGCATGTGTATTGATTAAGAAAGAAAATCTTGAAGTTTTTATAAGTTATTCTAATGCTGCAGCTCGATATAGTTGGCTGAATTTTCACTTTAACTTTTGGACCGGAAAAATCTTAAATTAGTTATTGTATGTTGTAATTTGAACATTGTGAAATATTATTGTGCTAGTAGTATTATAAAGTTAGTATGTTATAGGCATTATTGGAATATTATTATAGTTGTAAAATGATATTATTGTATAATATTGGTGGTAGTTATTGTATATTGTTATGGTTGTTATGTAGTATTATGGTGAACATTATTAGAATATTGTCGTGTTAATATGATGTTCGTTAAATAATAATATTATAAATATTTTTGAAATAATTTTGTAGTGGGCATATGATGTTGGTATGTTGTTACTGTGATTTAATTGAACGTTTAAAATATTGTTTTGATAGTATGATGCTAGTATATTGTGTCATGGTGGTAGTATATAATACGATCAAAATTATATTATTAGAAAAAAATTTAATACCAATTATAATATTATTGTTTTTGAGAATTATGAGTTTATACGTATTTTTTTAGTTAATATTGTCACTTAAAACTAACTTTTATATTTACAGTTAAATGGTTCCGTGGGCCAGTGATAGTGAGGAAAATGATAATGAAGAAGAATAGACAGTCTTATGTGAACAAGCAAATTATGCAGTAATTCAGTACTAAAATCGACATCTATATAAACGTCCATGTCGTACATTTATACATACGGGTAATATTTTCATAAATGACATACTGGAAGGAAACGAAGTTCGTTTCTATCAAAATTTTTAATTTAAGGTACCTATTTTTTACAACTATGTGATTAGTTGATAAGGTTGTACGACTTAGATACAACACGTGGAATATCTATTCATAAAGAAGTTGCTATGTTTCTCGTAACGTGTGCGCATATTTTAGAAAATAGAGTAAATCAGGAATATTTAATCATTCGGATGTGACGATTCATCGACATTTTCATTGAGTGCTTGAGGCTGTGCTGAGATTGGTTACTAATATTATAAGGTCTCATTATAGATATAACGAGGGAGAAGCATTTCATAAACCACAAAACGTACGTTATCTTCCATGGTTTAAAGTAAGTGATCAAATCGAATTTCGACACTTACATTGTTATAATAGATAAGTTTAATTTTTTATTTTAATATCAAAATTTGAATACAGGATTGTATTGGAGCTATCGATGGGACACATATTAAAGCAACTATACGGTCAGAAGATGTAACACCTTACGTTGGACGTAAAAGGTATGCTACTCAAAATATATTTGGGTATGTGATTTTAATATGTGGTTTACATTTACATGGGCTGGATAGAAAGGGTCAGCTCACCTTCACACATACTGAACGAAGTATTACGCAGGCCTGAACTGAGATTTCCTCATTCTCACGAAAATAAATATTATTTAGTGAATGCAGGATATAAACATACCTATAGATATATGGTCCTTATAAAGGTCGGACGTAAGATATCATTTGGAGGACTTTCGTCGTGCCAATACACCACAAGTGCGGGCACCTAGAGGGAGAAAAGAAAAGTTCAACTTTCTACATTTTTCATACAGAACTATAATTGAACGTACATTTGGCGTATGAAAGACGCGCTTTGCAATTTTAAAAGATATGCCGTCATATTCAATAGAGGTACAACGTAATATTATTATTGCGACAATGACGATACATAACTATATCAAGATTAAAGGAGCAGATGAAGCATTTACAGATGCTGAGCGTGAAACTTATCTACCGTCAGCATTTGAAGCATCTTCTAGTACATCAAACGTTCAATCCGAGGATGAATCCGATCATAATGATAGGTGGGGTACATGTCGTCATGCAATTGCAAGTAAAATATATAGACATTTATGAATGTTATGTTTCTGTTTGATCTTATGATTGTATTTTATTTTGTTACAATATGTATGACCGTATAATACCTATATTAAGGTTTGTTTGATATTGTTAACAATTGACTTTATTAGTTGTTCAATATTTATTTAACATTTTTATACTATAAAAATAAATCTATAATTATACAGATTTAAATATATATCAAAATTATTTACTAATTTATCATAATAATACTAAATTTATAATATAATATAAAATATTTTAATAATTATTTAAATATATTTTCAAATTTAATATTGTAATAATTATTATATAATTAATATTATTCAAATTAATTATTGATTGATATCAATAATATTATTTATTAATAAATTTATAAATATTGATATAAGTAATTATTTATATAATTTTTACATAATAAAATTATTAAATTTTAAAAAATAAATAATATATCAAAAAGAATTAAAAATTTCATAATATATCAATTACCATATATGTAGGGGCATTTCAATTATTATATATTTCATAGAGAAATAAGCATAAATTTAGCCAAATATTTCATTCAGCTTTCAGTATTAAAAAGCACGATACAGTAAAAATTTATTCAAATACTTTTCAGCATAAAGCTGTTTTTATAGCAAATGTTTTACAGTCGCTTACAGCATCTAAAGCAGCTTTAATTCAAAAGCACAAAAGTTTTGACACGTCCAAACAGGACCAGATAAAGGTTGCATGAAACTTCCAAAGCCAGACAAAAGCTTTGATGCAAACTAAGGCGATGTTTTTGAAATGATTTTGAAAACCAATTCTTCTGAAATTTATTAGCTTATGCTTTTCCCTCGATAGTGCCCACTGGATAATAAAGCATACCGTAGCCAAAATGTTTGTTAAGCAAATGATAATAGTTTAACATATATATATGGTTTCTAGGTTTACTACGCGTTTAAAAATTCATTTGAAATAAAAAAAATTTTAATTTATTTTCAAAAAATAAATTTTATTTTAAAATAATAATAATAAAATTTTACTATATAAATTTTTTTAAATAAAAATTTTAAAATATTATAAAAAATTTATTAAAAATAAAATTATTGAAATTAAGTGAAACTCCCTCCCAGACGGGTTAGTCTACCAAAATAACGCTACTTCAAAAAAATTCTCAATGCCCCGAGAGGGACGAAAAATTTATTGCATTTATTACTTTTCAACCGGCAACAGCAACAGAAGACACACCTCGGTTATTACCTCATTAGTTGCTTCATTGCCCCGAGCGCAAAGCCGAATTCGATCTTCTCCCACAATGCCTCTATTTATAGTTTTCCTTAGCTGCCCATGTTTTATCAAGTAACTAATGTGTCATTAAATATCTGGTAAAAACATTTTGTGGCGGTTTACGTCCTTCTTGAACTAAAGAGAGTTTGTACCTACGAGAAATTCACAACATGCAACAACTTATTGCAGCTTTACATTGTCAACTCCCTTTGCTCTTACAAGATCGTACATATCATTTTGAGATCTTTTCTTAGAAATTTCATACATTAATCTGCTTCATGCACTCACTAGTACAGAAACTTCAATAGAGTTGACATAACTTATCTATGTAGTCATTACAGAATGCACTTGGAGCTGAATGGCATAGCTAGTTAAGTACGTTCCAAATGCTTGTGAGCCTTCCAATCAGCTGCACTGCTGAATTTTCTGATATATTTTTATGTGATAAACCAGCAGGTAGTAGCAAATGAGATCAACAGGAGTCCAGACCAAGACTACCATTTCCAAGGAACTATATTAACTACATACGTTGTGTACCCGATTACATCATCAATTGTTCTGTTTTTCAAGTTGAGATATAACTTTTTCCGCATCCAGCCACCATTCACACTCTTCTGCTATATCCCCATCCTGCAAGAAACAACTAAGTGAAGAAAGAGAAAAACTACACACAGGAAATGGAATACCTTCCAGAAAACAGGAAAGAAGAACTCATGATATGAAGGGATAATACCTTACACTGCAAAGTGTAGACTAGAAATAAATATTGCTAGGCTAAAAAGAATAAATCACACCATTCTTTTAAGCTTGAGAAAATAAGTTCTTCTACCTGATTGAAACTATAAAAACAATTGCTACCATAGGTGTAGGTGATCGCTAGCATACCAAGCTTTCTTGTTTTCTCTGCTTCATTCTTTGCAATATGACCTAAATCCGGAAAGGTACTTGGAAGTCAAAATCACCTACATCTGCTATAATCTGCGCAAAGCTCTTAAGGAAATTCCATGCAGTACCATGTACCAGAGCCCAAATCAACAGATATATGCCAACAAAGGTCAATTTCCAAAAGATTATCAAAGATAAAAACCATGGTGTTTTAAAGCTAAGCTACCAAAATAGGCAGCTTATAGATTTTTAAGTGAATCCAAGATGGTGTTGTAAACAATCCCTAAAAGTTAAAGCACTACATTTAAACAACAGGGTTTGCCCTGGATTCAACAATGATGAATGACTAGATGCCTTCTGTTAGGGAACACAAAATTTAAAATAAAAAACAATTTAGGTGTAAAGCTGATAATTAAATAGTTAGAAGATGAATAAATACAGTCCTAACATATAACTAGAATGAGTGATCCTAAGAAAAATGTCATAAATAACAGTCCCTAGAAACTAAACTGGACGAGAGGTATGATAGTTCAAACCATGCAAGAATTCTGCGTAAGTAATATTCAAAGGAGACTAGTTAACCATAGCAAGGAAGCATGAATGTCCACAGAATAACTCGCAAGAGGAGAACCTGCATGACTAAAAGAATGAATAACACAAAGAATAAAGACATATGCACCAACCAATTCACTGAAATCATGTGCCACTCTAATGTTCTCAATGCCATCAGCATACCGGACGACTTCCTCCCACCAGCTCCTATCCTTCTTGCAGCTATCAGTAGCATAACCATTCACTTCAGGGGAACAGTTTCGCGCATCTTCATCATGTTGAACATCAAAAGTGATGCTAACATCTTTGCATTTTCCTATATGCATTGATGAGCAAATTTCTACATTATCTGGAACAATATCCAATGGCAAAGGTCGCAAAGGAGAGCGATAGCCTGTTAAAACGGTCACAGGTTCATCACATACCATGACCTATTTTCATTTTAGCAATTGGACTTAAATAAATTTTCAAATATTAAAAGCTACCAAATGACCGTTTTGGCCATTACCTTTACAGTCTGGATCATAACATTTCTGGTAATAACCAGCCCTCCAGAAATCAACAATGTACATCACTGGTAAAGATGCAAGAGAGCCATCATGATAAAACTGGTTACCAAGTCAACCAAAATGATGTATTTCCAAGTACTTCCACGGAAACAAAGAGATGATCACAAAAGAAACTATGAATGTAGTAAAGTATAGCTTTTAGGTTACCAAGTTCTTGAAAAAAAGCATGCATTGCCCTTAGAAAAAAATACCTATTAACACAAAAGCATACAGACATGATAACAATTGACTGCATACCAGGGTGTCCATTTATTGATTGAAGGGTTGGTGGTATTAAAATTTCCATGGACATTTTCGTGTACTAAATATGTATTGCGACCTACAACTTTTTCCATCATTCAATAGATTTCATGATAGGATTTCGTGAGTGAAATATTAATACTAGGATTACAAAACCTTTTCAACAAGGCAGACACATACAACGTGAGGCGTGAAAGCATGCTGGATAAAAGAAACTTCTTAACTCACACGATCTCTTTTCTTCTCGAGCCAAGCCTTATCCCACCATGTTGGTTCAGCTACATAGATCTGCAAAGATCCATATCATAAACTTTGATAGAATTAACAGGCGGCTGCCAGCCTAATCCCAACCCTCCTATTTTTCTACATACACAGTTTTTTAACTGATATGATACTAGTGAATATTGCTACAAAGAGCAATAACCAAGAAGCACTACCCACCAATAACAACTGTATACTACTAAATAATAAGAAGTAACTAGCATGATTTAGAATGTACTTTCAGTTGAGGTGCCTTGCTAGCTAAGATCTTTCTCTTGATTTGTTTTGATACTACTATGAGTTTTTTACTTGATCAGGTAGATGCAGGAGTCACATATAAAATCAACTAAGAAACAGCAAGAACAGAAATATTTGACAACAATCATGTTTAGCCACAATCAAGCAACTGTACTTCATTAACACCATAAAAGGAAATAATTCACAGCCACATATGAAAGAAAGCAAATTTAAAAAGCAAATCTAACCAAGATGTTTGATGTTCAAAGCAACTACTGCATAATTTTTAAATCTCTAGGCTTATATGCTTATCATATAACATCAAACATTTGTAAATGCAATTTAAACAACATGACACTTCTACACCTTAAAGGCCAAGGTTGTAATAGGAAGAAGACAAACAACAGAAGAATATCTTGTGTCATACCATGATTGCTTTTATGTTCTCTTCCAATCCGCTCACAATATCTATTTCTTAACATATTGTAGACTATCAAACCATAAGCAGAGAACCAATACCAGCTTCGAATTTTTCCTGACAGAGGTTACAATCAACCTTATCAGTAAAGAATTTGAGACTATGGAATCAAATTGATGTCAAGAAAAAGACATCAACCGATATGATGACATATATAGAAGCAACTAAATCATAAAACGTCCACATCATCAACAAAATGATTGAAATCAAAGTGAAGATATCTCCCAGTAGCATATAAGCAAGAGATTAGAAACATAGACACTTGAATCCATCTACATATGGCTATTACAATAAGTCAGCTCTCTCATCTAATGTAAATCATTGCAAAGTAGAGGAATCCTCTACTAATTATAACATACATACTAGGTGATAATAGGAAACCAGAGAAGGAAAATAGAGTTCAGAAATTATTAAAATTTTAAAATTCAATAACAAAGCTGGCATGTCTCCAAGGAGCCATTCATTGTCATCTTTTGAAAACTAACGTCACGAAAGTGCCATGTCATATTATTCCGTAAGTCTTTTTTTCTTTGGGGGGAGGGGAGAAACTGCTCTAGGACAACCGATACTTAAAATATAGTTTGCTCTTCTCATTTGGAGGATCTACAACTATAGGAAAGCTTCAGTTGCATTCCACATATTTAATCAAAGGGAAATTTTAATTAAAGTGATTCACCAAATGATTTGTTAGCTTTTTCTAGAAAAATGCAAACACTGCAACCAAGTACCATCCAAATTATTGCCACTAGAAGCATTACACTCGATGAGCACATCTAGAAGGAATGTTGTTTAGTGGTTCTTTGAGATCTATACCATAGCAAAAATGCAAACACTGCAATTAAGTACCATCCAAATTATTGCCACTAGAAGCATTACACTCGATGAGCGCATCTAGAAGGAATGTTGTTTAGTGGTTCTATGAGATCTATACCATAGCAAAAACTTACGGTGCCTTTTGAATACCAATATTTCATGCAAACAACTAAGCCTCATCTCACTGAGCGGTGGGTCGGCTACATCCAACAAATATTCTCATGGAAAACTTAAATAACATTAAGCAACAAATGATAACAATAGTTCTTCTGTAAAATGTAGAAAGACCATGACAAAGTTTACCACCTGGAGTATTGCCATTGGAAGCAATAGACTCAATGAACACATCCAAAGCTGGAAATGGTGATTTCCCCAAACAGTACGTGTTCCGTAAGTCATTGTCTTGGTGACATGAAGTGACATCAAGGAACACACTATGATTCCCCTTGTGAACCTATCAAGAAAACTAAGAAACTAATAAGAAAGAAAACTAGACAGAAATCTTCAAAAAACATTAGCTAGCAAGGTTAGAAATAGAAACAGGTGGGGCTAAGAAGACCACAAAAATTATACACATAAGTTACTTTTGTTTTTATTAGTTCAAAAATTTTAATTACTAACTCACTGTTAAATGGTGAGAGCCTATATATATGTTTATGTATCATTATCTATGATAAGCAATTATATTTCTATAAAAAAATAAATACTCACATTTACAACTGAATGCACATACAAGCATAAACTTCTATCCAAGTATACATAAACAACCTCAAGGTACAGAACATGCATATACACATAGATATGTACAGGCACAAGAGTGTGATGTAGTTTGTATGCAAAAGTGCATTCTTATCTGTACAGGGTATTGTCTCATGAAGTTTTAAAAATGAACAAACCTCAGTATCAAAACAAAGGGTCTTTTGACAATCTAAATCAACTTTGCATGTCAAAAGCTTCTCACAATCCATATCCATTCTGCAGATTAGTGAATCCATAAACACTTGCTGCTGATTCTGCACCAACTTCAATAATCAATTGATTAAATATTTACAACAACTATATTCTTAGAATATCCATTTCCACGAACAGTCAACTACCCAAAAGATATCGACAGAAAAGATAATTTAAGCAAACTTAATCATTATATATACAGACCGTATGCAAGGTTAGCATAATGAAATAAACATCATGGATATATTTCAAAATAAAGAAACCAGTGATAAATTGATAAAAATCTAGCTGATAAAATAAACACAAAGGAAAATATATGAAACAAAGTGCATACCAGATCCTTACATTTGAAACGTCCAGTCGGCAGAAGAAAAGAGCTCTTGCCAGACTTAGATGAGAATACTAGGCGAAAACAACGATTTCGAGAATACACAGCAGTATCCATAAAAAGTTGTTCTGGGTCATCAGGGTCTTTTTTGACATATAATTTCTCAAGTCTGGGAACTTTCCCATGTGAATCAGCAATGCTTTTACACACCTATATAAAGAAAACGATCATGTAGAAATCACATTATTTCACTTATTAGATTACAAAAATAGCAAACAGGAAGGAAACAAACATATTACTGTAGAAACCATTTATATGTCATCTCCCCAAGAAGAAAATGCAATAAGAATTACCATTAAGAAACATGACATACTACTTAATTCTCTCACAATCAAAAAATGCATCTCTAGTTCAACAGTATCTGTAGGTTCAGAATGCTTTTCCAGAATAATGCGTCATTTATGTCATTTAAGAGTGGTTGCTCAAGATCTTGAGCTCAATTCTATGTTCAAATGAAATTGCTGAAACTACTGTACTTGTTGAAGCACAGTCCTTTACACTAAAGGACCAACAAAGGATGGAATTTTGCCAGAGAGGACTCCTAATTAGTATAGAGCTAATAAACATCATTAATCTAGAGATTCAAAACTTCCAATACTAATACGTTTCCGGCTTAAACACAAAACACATAAGGATATTGGTTGGTAGTAGTACGATCACGTGGAGTGTCCAAGCTCTGAGACGTACATAATTCTCCGTAATGCAATCCAACATAGGCATAAGAGACATGGTGGAAATAAAATGCAAAGAAAAATGTGAGTAGCAGCTGACAGAGGAACAAATTACTCGAAATCTCAGATAAGCGTACCTCAGTTACAAATGCACCAGCATGTAAATTATCCTTGAATGCAATCTTTGGTATTCGAATGACCAAATGACGCGAAAATTTCACTACAAGAAATCAACAGCTCAACGTCTCTTTTACTTTAAGAATTTAATTGAAAAAGTCACAAAATTATTTGCACTTGACAGAAAGGCTTGCAGCATTGTAGAAAAATTGATGCTTATACTAAATAAGAGGATTCACACTAAATAAAACTTATGTCAAGTATTCAGCAAATATTTTGACTTGTATCATGAGAAGATAATATGCTTAAACATTTAAAGCATACATTAATTGTAAAGTGCTAAAAGGTTTGAAGTATAAAGGATAAACTTATCAGCGATGATATGCGACCCAGTATAAGTAAAGGATAAAATGTGCATCAGTTCTACATCCACCGCAATCTTCAACACCCAAATAAGATTTCATTAACTTAAGGCACAGAATGCCTTCCAATGAAGGGTATCCTACACAAACTTGCCCCTAACTGTAACCTTTTGCACAATTGCCAACCATGATATCTGTTTTGCTTGCATGCTTAATACACAACCTCCAAACCAACCCATTGCATAAATTGCTCTTAATAACTTTGTTGGATAATAAACAGCTATAGATAAGGTGGACCAATCAGCAATGATACTCATGTAAAAGCACAAAAGAGTTCCATAAGAGGAGTGACCCATCACTCAAAATGCTTTAAGATACATAATTGGATATAGATCACATGTATGACATTTCAAGTAAAAACAAGACTTAGGGAAATAGCAAAGACTAAATATAAGGCCAATTAAAGAAAGCCCGACAATTTTGATAGTTGGATAGTTGGCTATGCTGCTCTTTCTTTTTATAATATTAAGGGCCTGATCCAGAGGCAAAATTTTCCAAAAAACCGAGAATCTGCAGGATGCAATGAGAGAATGTAATCGGCTATACCTTCAGTGGAAGAGTCAAGTTCTACAATCCATTCTTCTTTTCCTTGAATTGAATACTTGTCATGCAAGCCAGAAAATATGAATGATATCAGAATGTCAACCATTTCATCAACATTCCTGCCAGTATTGACTTTCTTATCAAATTCCAGATCAAAGTACAAGTGGCACGGAGACCCCTGCATAGAGTTGAATTGTGAGTTTAAGATGGCTGGAAATGAACAGATTCCAATGACTTTTATACATGAGAAACTACAGAAAATGAATTATGGCCAACATCACTTGCACATATACCAAAATACTACATAGCGCACCATTTCTAGAGATTTAAAGATGGATAGAAGAAGAACGAAAAGTATCAACTACCTGTAGCACAAAAATAAATTTCAGAACAGTAATAATTTTTTCTCATAGTGAACAAGGGTATCGCAGATGAGAAGTTACAGCAGAGTGACATTCAATAGCCATGAAGTTACAGAGAGGCTTGATTTAGCATTAAAATTAGTCGGAACATTGTTTATGGTTATGAACGCATTACTTAATGCATTTGGGATTGGGACTCCAAAGAGACAGCATCATGTCTCCAAAACCAGCAACCTCCAGAACAATGCCATAGATTATTATGACTCTAAGAGAATGAGAATGCACATGGCCCACAACACCACTTATATATTGATAGTAGACATAAATGGTAACTAGACTTCAACTTAGAAGCAAGGACTCATGGCTGACATTATCTTGCTTCAACTAGTAGACATTCACAAATATAAATAACTAGTAACAAAAATCAGCATCAGAGATAATATATGATTCAAGAGCATAAATGTAAATGTTATACATAACATTATTAAAAGTACCACAAAAAATTCTTGGTGCAATCACTTCAGAGAATAATGCTATATAGCGTTATACAGATAAGCCATGTTCTACTGGTTCGCAAAAAATAAGATAGTGCAAATAATACTCTCTGCAACGTAGCTAAAAAGATAACGTCTAATTATATTAACTAAAGTTATCAATATCCTATTCAATAATTATGGTTGTGGTTCCATCAAATATGAAGAAGTTGAATTATTAGAAAACCTTCTTGACAATATTAACATCAGGTAAATCCCTGTTTCAACATGAACGAAGCTCGTGCAATTTAGATGATAATGAAACATATCTGAGTTGATATCCGTAAATAAGGACTTTTACTTGGGCTTCATGCAACTATGTCTGGTCGGGTACAGGAACCTTTGTATTAGATTCTAAAATAAAAAATCACAAAATTAACAGTCTTAGCAAATTATTAAACACAAAGATCACCTCTTTAATAACTTCATAGTGATGGCGTATTTTGGGATCCATGCTTATGTATCTGAGAGTAAACACATTCTTGTCAGATGAGAAGATTCAAGCTTCATTGATATGATGGAGATAGCACTAAGACATTCATGAATCATCTTCCTATTATGTGCTTCAATGCCCATTTTTGTAAAGCACTGGATAGACCCCAGAAAGATAAAGGTATGCTGTAACAGCAACAACCAAATCTAATCGTGAAAGTAGACAACCTTCTCCAAAATTCCTCATAAGTAGAGGCCAAAAACCTTCTTTGCCCATTCCAATGATCTTGATAGCTGAAGACATTGACATAAGTGTGCGACTTAGCGAACCTGAAAGCTTCTTCTTGTTTAGGAAAAGTGGCCCAGACTTCCCTCCTAACCGCATTTTTAGAAAGTTTAGAAAAAGAGAGAACAACTAGTGTACTTCTAAAGGCGCTAACACATAAACAATGATAGAAACTAGTCTACAAATAATACCTTGAAAACAAATCCTTTTCTTCTCTGAGCTCAAGCCGGATTTCACGTAACAAACGCAACAGCTGTGTTGGTCGTTTAACTGGAGCACCATGAGGAGAACCATAAAAGATAACAGGAGATATTTGTTTACCACTTGTAATTTTCATGACAGTTGAAGTTGAAGAAGCCAACTGCGGAAAGTATATTTTGTTAATATGAATACAAAAAAATATATAAGTAGAAGACCTTAACCTAAGTGGCAAGTAACTTGATTCATAAAATGAATTTCAGAAATATGAAGTAGAAGTCTTAGACGAAATGGTACAAATATGAAACGAATTAGTGTCCATTAAAGTTTTCTCTAAATCCAACACCAAGACTCCAGGCAAACAGATTATAAACAAGCTAGAAATTATGTTATGTGCCCTACAAAATAAATGGTAAAGGGCCATAAACTACAAGAGCTTCTACTGTATACATAGCAAACACAAACTTCTAAAGGAGTTGCATACGCTTCTTGATGCAACAAATGCAGATGACTATTGAAAAACAATAGCATGAAAAAATATCTGAACAGAATATAAACCCTCCAGAAATTAATTAAAAAGCATTCCAACTGTACAAAAAACTGTAGTCTTTTAACCGACATTAGTGCTCAAATTAACCCCGGAATAAAAAATTCATTTCTAGCAGTTTTAGCGTGATGAAAAAGAGGAACCATAAAAATACCTTTTGCTGTTCTGTAGATTCATCTCCCACTTTCCCACTAGAAGTCCCGGGTTCAAAACTCGATCTTCCAGTCTTCTTCAACTGCTGTTTCTTCTCCTTCAATGCCGATTCTGCAGTTCACAGCACAACCCACGGTAAATACTAGAAAGGTTAAGGGCAGTCCTAAATATTCTAACACTAAAATTGCAGTAATATTTGTGAAAATTTTTCCCGTACCCGGAGTTGACACACCGCACTTAAAGCAGGCGAAGAGCCGATCTACATCGTCTTTGGGATCGTAAGACATTTCTACCACTGCTGCCGGCGAGGACAAGCCGTTGCCTCTTCCACCGTTAGATTTAACTTCTAAAATTGAACGAGCGGGAAGAGAGAGAGTGTACTCGTGATGGTGTAGCATTATTAAATTACCAATTACTGGGCCGGGCTTGTAATTAGCTGCATGATCTCACCATATTTTCATGAATAACAGTCCAATCATTACTATATATTTTTTGGGTTTTTCATTTTTTCCCCAAACGGTGGAAAATGGGTTAAAAAGAATGATTCAGAATACATAATGAAAAACTACATAGACTGCCTCTATCTTTATTGTTTATTTGCTCATGATTACTGGTTAAACCGTTAAAGTATTCTTTTACGTATAACTTTTCCAATGTAGGGAACTAACGAAATGATAGACTTTTGCTAAATGCTTGAAGATCACTGTAAAGAAATTTCGTGGGCTTGTATTATTTTCTCTATTATTTTTATAAAATATCTATTAAAAAAGTAATTAATTTACTTTTAGTTTGGTTTACACTCGATCTATATAAATTCTTAAAGATCAAAATATACATAGGACTTATTTACCAACCTATTAAATTTATTTTTAATATATAATATATAAAAATATATAATAAATTATTTTTATAATTTTTTAAAATTTAATTTAAAGTTTATTTTTAATACAAAATAAATATAAAAAATTATTTTTTATTTTTATTTTTATTTTTCAACTTTATTTTTAAAAATAAATTTATTTCAAAATAAACATGTTCTTAGTGCTTACAATTTTTTGTATTTTATTTTTTCAAATAAAATTGTGGTTAAAAGGAACTCTTTTATGTATTTTGTTTTAAATATGCTGGTCATTTCTCAAATCTTAACTTTTTTAAGGGTCATTTGATTTTTTTAAGATAAAGAATTTTTGGAAAAAAGTTTGATTAAAATTTTAAAAAGGTACGCAATAGGAGGTCATTACAAAGTGCACCGTTTTAAATATTTTAGTTGTGTTATTGTTTTAAATATTTTAGTATATATTTCTAAAAAAAGAACTTTTGAAAAGGTCGTAAGAATAAATAATTATTAATATCCAAAAAATTTTCCCTTCTCACGAGTCTCGACCATAGTTATAAAACCCAACTCGGTATATGACCCGAAAAAATTACCGGATCACTGGGTAATCGGACGGATCATCAGATCGACCCACTATGTCAAATTAAATTTATTAAATAAATATTAATATATAAATATAATTATATAGTATCTTCTATAGTAACTATTAAAAAATAAAAAAATAATTATATACGAAAAATATTGAATATGTTTTTAAAATTACTTAAGACAATAGTAAAAAAATCTAACTTATAGTAAAATCTCTATTTATGCATTAAAAAGAACAAATTATCTACACTATATATTTTATTTATTTATTATTTTTTAATAAAATATAAAAAATAAGAAAATAAATTAGTAACGGAAGAATATCGGATAAAGTCCATATTTTAGAATGCTAATAAAAATATTTTTCTATTTTAAATAAACAATTTTTTTTTTAATATTAAAATCGAATTAATCCGTCCAACCGGGTCACCGAGTTGATCCGGGATCCGACCAGATCCATCCGGATCTTATCGGATCGCTTGCACGATCCGGTTTTATATTAATTCGGCCCGGAATTGATTCCGGATCGCCGATTTCTGATCCGATCCGGACCGAATTTTAAATCTATGGTCTCTCTCTCTCTCTCTCTTTTCATAATTCCATCCATAGGTATTCCACATTTCATTTCATTTCAACAAAAAAATTTATTTAAATTTTTAAATAATTTTTAGAATAATTTATATAATTTATTAAAAAAATTTTAAAATATTATAAATTTTATATTTGTTTATTTATTATTTTTTAATAAAATAAAAATGCTTTTATTTAAAAAATTTTTTATTGTATAATCACTATCAAAACGCTTCAATCTTAGATGCATAAATGAAATTTCCTCCCACCCGCCTCTTATTAAATACTCTTCTATAAAAATATTCCTAATCCCCAACGCTGCTGCTGTTTTCCTTCTGTTGCAGCGCCCATTGCTGAACTCCTTTGGACCACAGCTCTCCGCTTCGAGAGACGTCGCCGTAGATCATGGCGTTGCCCTACTTGGAGATGGTTATCTGTAGTGTTTTTTCCTCCCTTAATCTACTGCTTCAATTCCCTATTGATTATTGTTCGATTTGATCGCTGTTCGCTTCGCTGTTAATTCCTTAGATTTGATTTTCGAAGTATAGAATAAAATGATCTTAATCATTTGTTTAATCGTGTTGTTGTCTCGAATACGATTGTTATTGTTGGAGTTTTTGGGTTTTTTAAACTTAATCTGTATGTGGGTTTGGATGGAATTTCGAAGTATCAGTTTGTTGAAATTTGGCTTTAGTGTTTTTGGAGTAAAGAGTCCAGATAAGCTTAGTGCTCAAATTATTGTCTCCTGAAAAGTGTCAGGCCGTTTTTGCAACCATTTTTATGTTGTTCTGTATCTCAAGAACTGAAACTTCCTTTCTAAGTAGTTAACCTATCTAACATATGGTGTTTCACTATTTACAGTTTAGACATATTAAACCTTCGAAAAGTTCTAAATGGTATTAGGTAAAGTTTAGATATGAATGAGACAAGTGAGTTTTCCATATATCAGAATGCACAATGAGGTGCATTTTGACTCATTGCGTGGTGCCATTCCTATAATTTACTTCCACTCTGTGCATGTGATGTAATTAACATAAATCAGGTGGTGCATAGATGGGAGATTGGCATAATCTTTGCAATTGTTCAAACTTTCAGTTTAGTTCATTTTGAAAGGATAGGCTAAAACAAGACACGCCTTTTCGCAGGTTTTATGGTATTAATGAACATCTTGGAGACCTATCTTGACATTCGGCAACATGCTGCTCTCAAGCTGCCAACGCTCCCTAAGCAATTGCAAGGAGTGATTAGTCAGGAGAAGTTTGAAAAATCTAGAGCTTATAGCATTGATAAAAGGTTAACTATTTTTAAGGGCTTCATTTTATGAATTTTGTCTTGCTGGTTTCTCTGCAATATAGGAGTATGAGTTTATAATAATATCCCAAAATCCTTTTTAATTTGCAAATATCATCTTTTCTGTGCACCCCTTCAGCCACTTCCACTTCTTCCGTGAAGCTATAACCATACTTTCAGACACGGCAATTTTGTACTATCATGTATTACCATGGTTTTGGAAGGTAACCCTCATCATGATTCATGAAGTTTGGATCGACTTTTATTTCTCTTATTTATTTATTTATTACTTATATGGTCGCAGAAATCTGGACAGTTTCTGGAGAACTTGGGTATGAATGCTGATAATGAAATATTGCACACGCTCTCCTTTCTAGGAGGTGTTCTAATTTGGTCACAGGTATCTACTTCTAGTTAATACCATTTTTTGCTGGCAGTTTTGTAACATGAATTCTTGAACTCATTATCTGTTTTGTTCCTCGTCAACTTCTCTTGAAATCCCTAATCAGAAAATACTAGTACAGCTAGGCATCTAATTGTATATTAGTGTGCTGATAAGGACACATGGTGCACATCGTTAGTCTCTAAAGATGAAGCAAAGACTTCTGTTTTCATGTGTAAGACAAGTAGCCTGCAATTTTCATAAACCGATAACATCATGGCAGATTATGTCATTATGATGTAACATACTGTTGTAGATGTTAAGGTTATATCCCTTAACCTTCTTCTTATCTAGATTTAGATTATCTTTCTTTTATCTTGTTTACCTTCTAGTGTTTGCTGATTCCTTGATGCTTGGTAAGTATCCAGTACACTACATCTTCATTTCTTTAGGATTAAACGTATGCTTATATTCATGCAGATAACGGATTTGCCATTTTCTCTATATTCGACTTTTGTGATCGAGGAGCGTCATGGATTTAACAAAGTTGGTCCACAACCTTTGTCTTGGTTACTTGTATCTCAAATCAGATGAATATTCTTGTCTTGAGTAATTGTTCATTGATGTTAGTTCTTAGTGAATTGTGGTTTCTTCTCTCTTTCTTTATTTCCTGATATTGTGGAAATCTGTTCAATTCCGTTTTGCAGCAAACTTTAGGCCTATTCTTTAAAGATATGATCAAGAGCATTTTGCTTTCAATTTTGTTAGGGCCAGCCATTGTTTCTGCAATCATCTTGATAGTGCAGGTATGTACCATTCTGATATGTTGTATTCATTACTTTTGAAACTTTGGAGCTGATTCTAATAAAAGGTCAACATAGCCTAATTTTTTTTTCCTCCTATTTTTCGTGTTATATGAATAATTTCATATACCGGAGTTCGTTTTGCATGTTAACTAACCACTATTTGGCATTAACGTTGCAGAAAGGAGGTCCATACCTGGCATTATACCTTTGGTGTTTTATGTTTGTGCTATCAATTGTGATGATGACGTTGTATCCTGTTCTGATAGCACCTCTCTTTAATAAGTTTACTCCCGTAAGTAGTAGTTCTTTTTTATTAATATGTCATTAGCTTCTGTCTCGATGTTATTGAATTATTTTTAATTTAAGATAGTCGGCATCTATGAATTTGTGTTGTTTCTCAAAAAATCCATTTTTGATTTTTTTTCTTGTGCTGGCTTTACTTGGTTTCTCTTATAAGCAGCTACCTGAAGGAGAACTTAGAGAGAAAATCGAAAGCCTAGCAGCTTCACTTAAATTTCCTTTGAAGAAGCTTTTTGTTGTTGATGGATCTACAAGGTCTAGCCACAGTAATGTGAGTGTTCACCCTACCAGTGTTCTTATAATTTCTGGGTCAGATTACGCAATAGTATGCTATATTAAAAGATGAAGTTTGTACCTTACGCTTGCCTAAACAAGCTATTGGTTAACATTTTCTGCAGTTAGGTAACAACGTAGACATCAAGCATAATCGATTAATCACACAAGATTACCTTATTACAGTTTATTTTTTTTTTTGGTTTGCTTTTTCAAAGACCAACACATTCTTTCATATTTGGTTGTTGGTGGGATGCTTGCTTAACTTAGGTGTTCAGTTTTACATCAACAGACTATTTCCACAGTGTACTTCAGCTTCATGGTTATGTTGGTCATAATGGTTTATCATCAGGGTTTGAAAAATAAGTGGTAGCTCTTCATAGTTGTTTGTTGTTTAAGCATTTACTTTTTTCAAAGGTGTTTGTATATTCAAAGTGTAAAACAAATGTAAGTAGGAGGAAATGTATTTCGTAGTTGTAAAGAACATAACAAATTACATTTTTGCAGCAGATTAAACTGTAAATTCTGAATTTGAAGAAATATTTTCCTATTTGTGGTGAGTGATACTCGTATTCCTGATGCTTGTTTCCTTTTTCTTTTTGTAGCCAGCTAGTTCAACAACACATCCCTTTACAACTTCTGATTTTGCTTCTCTTTACCAATTCCAATTGAATATATAATAGTCTGTACTGGTTATTGCTGGACGTGCTAGAGTAGTATCCTGACTCCTTTTTGTTGATTTATTCATTTTGGTTGCTGTATTCTTCTCTCATTTTCTTTGCTTGTTTTTCCTCCTGATGCACAGGCATATATGTACGGGTTTTTCAAGAACAAGAGAATTGTTCTTTATGACACATTAATTCAGCAGGTATCAACTAAATTTACCGTTTTACCTATTGAAGTTAAGAATTTTAAAATTGAGTATTTAAAAGCAATTACCAGTGCCATCCATAATGTTACAGGCAAGTTTTAAGTGGTAGCTAATCAATTAACCAACTTAACTAAATTGTATGAGATCATGCTCAGGAATGGAGTTAGGGGTTATAGGAACCGAACCGCCTTCTGTCCATCTTTATTGTTTGTGAAATATGTTTTGTCGTCATGATTAAACTGTCAACTGTAGTCAGTTTTCTAAGTGAAGTGCCTCTACATCATCAACTGCTTATTTCCTATTTCATTCTGAGAACTACTCTACTTTTCCGTAGGATCTTGATGATGGCAACTAGAACAATATATGCAGATTGTTAAAACTAAAGATGTGTTTTTGTGGTTCTTTTTTTCAATTTTTGTTTTCTTTTGTAAGTTTTACCATCTGTATAATATGGATGATGGGAACTTTTGTTTAAATGCAGTGCAAGAATGTTGAGGAAATAGTTGCTGTCATTGCCCATGAACTTGGACACTGGAAACTCAATCATACATTGTATTCTTTCATTGCTGTCCAGGTGTCCTATTCATAATTCCTCCTGATGGTCTATATTTAATTTAGTTTTTGTTTTTTCCTTCTCTGTTTTGGTGGAAGTCTGGTCTCTCTTACTTGGTACTAAGTACAAATATGACGACAATGCTTTTTGCAGATCCTCACATTTCTTCAGTTTGGAGGATTCGCCCTTGTACGGAACTCAAAAGATCTATATTTAAGTTTTGGTTTTGACACTCAACCAATACTCATTGGCCTCATTATCTTTCAGGTAAATCCATCTTACTGACTGTTGGCTGTTAACTATCAGAAAGGAAAGAATGCTAGAGAACTTGATTGTTTTCCTATTTATCTAGGTCTGCGTTGTACTGCCTCAGTGATGATGTTTTCACTTATTTTTTTTAACTTTATCTTCCCATTCAATTTGGAGTGCAAAAGTATAAATGCTATTCAATGGTAACAACAACTCATTCATTGCAGTTTTGTGTCTAATGATGAAGACATATGCTGGTATTTGAAATTTTCTGTGTAGTTTACATTAGACATAGCTGCAACCCAATAAAATCTATGACTGCATAACATTGTTCTGTCACATGACATAAATCCTCGCTACATCTTTACATTTTTAAGAAGCCAGAGTGACATTTCAAATGAAACAAGAATCATGACAGGAGAAAAGGGCATTGCTTCAAAAGCTCAAATTGAAGTAAAGCGTAGGAGCTCAAATTCAGAAAAAGAATTCTGATTCTACCTATGGATGCCCTGCATCCTTCGTAAAAAAAGTATAAACCAGACAAGATGATGATAGAGATGAGCAAGCAAAACATTATTCCTTCCATCTTTAATAGTAATATGACCTATTCGAACTTTTTTGCTGTACTTCAAGTGGGATATGGATTATTTTGGCATAATACGGCAAAAATTCTGTCTTCGGGGAAGAATATGAAGATGTGTCATGGATGCTAAGTTGCTAACTATTGATCATGACTGGGACTTACATTGTTGCTTTTTGGTCCTTTCCTCCAACGAGGTCCTTGCACCCTAACAGTCAGTTAAATAAAAGATTTGTATGTTTTTCACATTTATATTGTGCGAGTTTTATTGCTTTTGCATCTAATTTTTTAATTTTCATCTCCAGCATACAGTTATTCCTCTTCAACATCTTGTGAGTTTCAGTCTCAATCTTGTTAGCCGAGCATTTGAGTTCCAGGTAATTCATTTGATACGTTATTAAATTTGATATACTTGCAATTTTCTTCACTTTGTAAGCTTAAGTACTGGGTTGTCAGGCGGATGCTTTTGCCAAGAAACTTGGCTATACGGCACAACTTCGAGTAGCTCTTATAAAATTGCAGGTGCGTATTCATCGTTCATGCGAAGTTCTTCAGTTAAGCATCTGACTTCCTATTGTTTGTTTGCTTTACAATCTTGTGAGTACTTTATTTAATTAAGTTGGAGTTCCTGTAATAGAAGCTGGAGTTGCAGTGATCTTTCTTGTTTTTCGAATTTGTGGATGTAATCATAAACTGAAGATATATCGGGAAAGCTTGTGATAACAAATTTTTGAAGAATAAAGTAATAAAGTGAAAACAGGTGAAAGAATTGCAATTGAAATAATACAGATATATGAAAGCTTTATGCTCACAATTTCAAGGAGAGAAGTCAGCAAGCGCTCTGTATATGGATCTTTGTGGGATTTAGTGAGCAATAAGAATTGTGGTGTTGGTGTTAAGTTTGGTTTTGGTGTTGACTGCCTAATTTCCTGCAATCCCAGAGGATCCTTAGACCATAACATTCCAAAAGAAACTCTGGATCCTGGTCTCTGTGATCAAAAGTCCTTTATCTAAAAACTTAGGTTAGTTTGAAGCAGCATGCAAGTTCCCTACTGAGCTAATTCCTTTGGTAGTTTCAATGTATATATCCGTCTCATTCTTGAATGACTCCCTGTTGAGGAAATAGTTATTTTCAAAATACAAGTGGAAAGTGCTTATCAATTTAACTTTCAACGTCAACAAAATCAAGTCTGAATTTATGCGCTATAGTTTTTATCCAAGAACTTATTTTTTATCATAATAATGAATTTTGCTTGCTGAATATTCTCATGGGTTGAAATTTACAAATGGAACTTTTAATGGTTTGTAATTTTATGGTTTCATGTGTAATATATGCCGCATGACTATTAGCAACAGTTATTAGCCTTCTACTTTGTTTCCCATAAGTTGGTAAGATTGTACTCCTTGCCTGAAGGCAATCTGATTTTCTTGGTTATCAAAACAAATGTGGTTGTTCTCCTTGTTATCATTTATGCTTGCAAGCAAACTAGTTTGATTCACAATTTTCGAGTGTTTCATCTACATAATCAGTCTCTTCACCACAGACTGTTTCAGATGCTGTTCTCAATTGTAAGGAAAATATTCCATTTACTTGACGTGTCTATCTAACATGTAGTACCTTATTTAATAAGTCTCCTGATTCTGTTGCCTTATATTTCAGGAAGAGAACCTTTCAGCTATGAATACTGATCCCTGGTATTCTGCTTATCATTATTCTCATCCGCCACTGGTTGAAAGACTTGCTGCTCTTGATGATACAGAAAGTAAGAAGGAAGATTAAAGGCTAAGCATGGTATTTCATTGGAGGATTTACCTTGAGACCAATTCTTGCAAGAAAGGTGCTAGATGAGCTTACATGCTAACTAATCTAGGAGCTATTGAGTTAGAAGATTATTTCATTTTCCAGAAGGCCTCACCTGGTTATGTTGTAAGGCTGTATCAGTTACATCAATTAGAGATCCAATGTTGTTGTTACAGCTTAATTGTTTCCATGTACAATTAGTTAATAAGACTGTGACTGGGACATACCATTTTTTGATCAGTCAAGGAGATTAATATTGTCTTACAAAACCTAAATGTCCCTTTTCGCAGTCCTCACTTTGGGGAGTGTTTAAGCAATGAGAAAACGCTTTGCTCAAGTTTATAGATATATCTCTATTTCAAAATTTGCAGCTGTGGGAAAATATCTCGTAATTGAACTGAAGGCATACTTTGTTGGGCTCCCATGAAATCTATGAGTTATTTGGAGTGTCCATTTCATTTCACTATATGCTGGCGGCTTTTGGAGTACGGACGGCATGAATATTGATATCTCACGCTTCGCCATCTTCCACAAGAATTGTTCCCCAGCTTGTTAGCAAAAGCCTTACATGAAGAATGGAAAATAAGTTGGAACTAGTTAGAAGTTGCATTTATATAGTTGGTTGGTACCACAAGCATTACAAAATCTCGGGAGTTAGGAACTGTCGTGTTGCTTTTGGTCCACTTTTCGTCTCCTATGTATATCTTCCTAGTTACAAGTTATATATTTTCTTTCAGTTCAGGAACTTATTAGCAACCCTTTTACATCAAGAAATAAGCATGAATTTTAGCATCATTTTATAGGAAGATGATAGCTGCAGAAAATTGCCAGTACGTCTCGACTTAGCAGATACTTCCTATATTTCTTTGGAGTACCTTTATATTATTAAAAAATTAAGAATGTTAATGAGATCTCTAGCTTATTAAATGACATTTTAAAATTGTGGCAAGAAATTTAGTATAATTAGGCTGCTTCAATTAATGTTCATAATCATAACATTCCACTCTAGTCGTGGTTTCTATGATCATTATGGACATATTTGGTTGAACTTTAAATTTTGAGCTTTTGAGCGAAAGCTGCTGTTTATATGCTTTTGCGAAAGAAAGCGACTGTTGAATTTTTGATTAAAAAGCTATTTCTTTCTGAATTCTATTTGGATAAATTTTACTGTTTAAAGCTTTTTCGTAAATAAAATTTGAAAATATGTTAGGCTAAACTTGTGCTTATAAGTGAATGAGATATATAATGACTGAAATATCGTTAGGTATATAATAATTGATGTATTGTTAAAATTTTGAATTCTATTCATACTTATTTAATTTTTTTAATTTAATACTTTTATAACATAATAAATTTTTAGTAATACTTTCTTTATAATAATATTATTATAAATTGTAATTAATTTATAATTATATTTTGTTAATTAGTTTGAAATATATAAACATACTATTATTTATATATAATAATAAAGAATTATTAATATATTGGGAGGAATGAATAACTAAATACAGCTATATATTAACAAGTTCATACCAATACACTTGCCCAAAAATAATAGTGCTTATTTTGAAGTATAAGAAAAAGAAGAGCCCATGTTTCTACATTTGATACCTATAACACACATGATATTGGTACAAGTAAGCTTGCATTCAACTTCCAACTCTTCAAGTATAAAATGGTCTCAAGAAAGTGTACATTCGATAACAATTTACAACTTCACTCAAGACCATTCATACTCAATATGAAACCTTCAACAAACTACATGCTATATTCCAAACCAATTCGGCCACAAAAATGATAACACATTCCAAGATATTGCTTTACATATGATCAATGTTTCAGCTACATTACAAACCAATATTGCTTACATTCTCAGAACAAGCACTGCAACTACACTAACTAAGAATTGTAGTTAAGTAATACATTGCTTGCTTTGATGTTTTTTTGAATTATATGAGGTGTTGAATGGTGGTGAAGGTATCTGCATAAGAACAACTATTAGTAATGCATCCTATCACCCTTATGCATGGACATCTCATTGAAAAGATGATTCTTACTAGAAAACTTACACAACCCCTTCAACAGCTCCAATTGCAATTTTCATTCTTCTGCTCCAGTCCAAAAGGACTCTCCTGAATGCTGTCCATGAGCAAGCTCATGTTTGGCATGTAATCATATACTATGAGATGCTCATGTCCTTCCGCACAGAACCCACATACTTTCAGAACACTGGAGCGGAAGACTCTTAACCCTAACTCTTTAAGAATCCGACTTCAACCGCAAATTCCATTTCAGCTTTGCTGCTCCATACTTTCAATCTTTTAACTGCAATCTACATGCAGAATAAATTGAATTTTTCCATCAAACCTTCAAAGAATGATCCAATTATGATAAAACTACAACAACTTCAGAATCATAGAACGAACTCAACTTTCTAGAATCTATTTGAATGAAACCATTTCAAAATTCAAAACCATATTCTATTTGCTTCATTCCATCAAACAAGTAAGGGGAAAAACAAAATAAATCAAACTCATGACAAACAAAGCACAAAACATTTGAGAGAAGAAAAATAATACCAATCTGAACTATTCTTGCAGCAAAAAGAGTATAGACCCACAGATTAATCTCAATCTTCTGAAACAGATAGATCTAAATAAAATTCTAATTTCTTATCCAACAATTCTCTTCTTTCTCTATCTTCAAAATCCTTCCGTTACAAAAACAATGAAATCAAGAGCAACAATGAAATCATGACTCATGTATTCAAATCTGATATCAACTTAAACAACTCCAAATGTATAAAGATCTGGAATACTCTAAATTAAAACACGAAAACAACACCAAATAAATACAAATTATTACCTATCCGCTAGATCAAATCATCGAAAAAGTTTAGATATCATAAGAACAGAGATGGATCAAGAGATTTTGTTTACCATTTGCGTTACTGATTCTTCGGAGAAGACGGTAGCCAACACTAATAGCATAAGTGGAGAGAAGTAGCGGTGGATAACTGCTGTGAAGATAGCCCGTGATTAGAGTTTCGAGACTTTCTCGAGTTCGTTGAGTACAAATTGAAGGTATAGAGATAGCAGCGCTGGGGAGAAGATGGAAAGAGAAGAATACTACAAAGATCAGTGTCGGAGACGGAGAGATCGAAAGAAGGGATGGGGGGGAGCGGGGCAACGGAGAGAAGCCAAGCGAGAGAATTCTAGAAAATGTGAGAAATGAGAAATAATGATAGAATAAAGAGGGTAGGAGGATTTATGAACTATGTAATTTCGTTAACTTAATATGGGCAAATATGTTATTCCCAATTCTCGGCGAAAAAGAGCCCCGCGCTATTTTTTTTTGGGAAAAGCATCTCAATCTGATGCTTTTTTTTTAAGGAAGAGAAGCTGCTTATTTCTAGCAGAAGCTGGTATTACTAAACACTCAAAATACTGTTGAATAGTTTTTTTTTTTTAAAAGCCAAAAAAGAAAAGTACTCCAAAACATGCCCTATACGATGGAAGAGATCCCCAGGATCATCATGATGGAAGATGTTTTTTAGATAGTTGTATCCTGATATCTACTACCCTTGAAACTGTAATTGTTTTTGAAGGAAGAGATCTGCAGATTAGCAAATTTGATTATCTATGATTGAGTTTCTTCATATGTGACGTGAGCTGGTTGGATCAATCCGGACCAAAATCGGTGGTCCTGATAAAGATAAATCTGATACCTGCGTCCTTCTCTCTTCTTTCTTCGCTTCATCTCTAACTACCGACCAACCAGAACTAACGATCAAATGGCTCCAGCTCTCCACAAACCGTCTCCTCTCCTTCCTTCGCACCAACTCTCTTCCACCCGGTGCCGACCACATCAAGTGGGACCCGCAACTGTCCGTGCGCAAGCAACGAAGAAAAGTTCGGGGCCGGCGGCGACCGAGAGGATCAAGAGCTCAACGTCGAGGTCGACCTCAGCGACAGAGAATGCTGTGCTCCGTCTAGCATGGTATGGCTCAGAGCTGCTCGGTATTGCTGTCTCTTCGCTAAGGTCGAAGGAGAAGTCGGAGGAGGAGGTTGAAGATACTAATGATGTGGCTTTGCCTGCTGTGCTGGAGGGAGTTGAAGTGGTACAGGCAATCAAGGCAGATTTTGAGAGTTCCTATTTTGTCACTGGTAATTTGGTTATCCTTTTCTGCTGTACCCTTTACTCTTGAGTGCTCAGTTTGTATCTGTGCTTGTCAATGAACTTCATGGAAATGGAAGCTGGTTTTAATTGCTTATGCTAGAAATGCTTATGCTAAATTTTAATACACTGATTATTATGGTAGTTTGCCTAATTTCCAGGAAACTTGACTCTGAGTGTTTACAATGATGATTGTGAATTTGCTGATCCAGCTGGTTCGTTTAGAGGTCTTCGGCGTTTTAAGCGTAATTGTTCAAATTTCGGATCATTGCTTGTGAAGTCTAACATGAAACTCATGAAATGGGAGGACTTTCAGGTAGACGCCTTCTCTCACTTGTGAACTTCAAAAGAAGAATACTTTGTGTATTGAACTAGTAGTAACTTCACTATATTCAATTGCTATATTCATCGGCTAGGATAAAGCAGTTGGGCATTGGAAATTCAGCTGCGTCATGTCATTCCCTTGGAGGCCTATTCTTTCAGGTCGTGGTTATTTAGTTTCAAGTACTTTCGTCATTTGGAGTTGGATAGTTAGACTTTGCTCAAGCAGCTCATTATTTTCATTTTTCCGCAGCAACTGGTTATACGGAGTACTATTTTGATGATCAAACAGGGCGGGTTTGTAGGTACAGAGATCCTAGTGAAAATTTCACTTTAAGATGTTTGAATTCCTGAGCTTACTTAGGATTTACCATCTGTTAATTCAGGCACGTTGAGCATTGGAATGTTCCGAAGATGGCACTTCTTAGGCAGATATTCAAACCAAGCCGCTGGGTATGGCAGAAACCTTGATATTAATCGGTCGTATTTACCAAAACCTACTTCAAAGGACAATGCCCTAGATTTCATCAGAGCAAAGCTATTCCTTTCAAAATCTTTACTGACAAACATGCTGCAGCTTCTGTGGGATGGGTTCAATAATATATGTATATATATATGTTACAGTTGCTGGTGAGATTTTCAGATGACATGCTGAATTGTAGAGAGACTGTCATGATACTTCGTCTATATTGTGTACGCTGTATAGTTGAGTTGCTCTTCTTGATGCTGTGTATCTTCTTGCCTATATGTGACCTTTCCTATAGAAGTATAGGTAGCTCAAGGGGCTTTAAGTTACCCTTTCAATACCTGAAGCAAGCAGTTCAAGTTAATATGTGGTGGTAGGATACCAGCATACAGTTTTGATGTTGGAAATGTATAGCCAATAATATTCTGCAGCATTGCAAAAGAGATGACTGCAGGAAATTTTATGCAATTTGATACAGAAATCTGCACTTCCTTGGGATGCTAAAGACAATCTTCTGTATTAAGAAAATCAAGTATTTTGATACAACAATATTATTATACAACATTCTGAAAGAAGTTTCAAATATCTCCAACTACTATAGTGAGCACTTTCACTCACAACTTTAAAAGTCCACACACATATGAGTTTTAAGTATTTAAGCTATAACACAGTCAAACCCCTTAAATACAAAAAAGAAAATGTTTTTAACTGCTCTACACAAAAAATTCAATAGCTGAAGGCAATATTGAAAAGTTTGTTGGAAGAAATCCAAAATGCTCTCCATCAGATTGCACATAGATATCTCCAGTTGCTGTGACCTCCTCAACTTCAATTGATTGGACACTGCATCACAAAAGGTAACTCGTTACTCAGAACACTACGCATTTCTAAATGAATGAACTGATATCTTATCTGTGTCTCAAGACTATGTGTTTCTACTTAACACATTATTTCAATTTCACTGAACATGTACTCTTTGGACGACAATGAAAGAAAACATGTTTACGTTGGTTTCTATATGCTCTCATTCCTGGTAGAAAGATACCTTCTTGTACTAATGTTTCTCTCTGACAAATGGGTTCCATTGTATAGCTTATGTAACTTGAGGATGAAGTCGTACCATTTGAACTTTTGAAGAATCACTACCTGCCGAATGTAAATAATAGCTCAGTAATCAGTAATTTCCGTTCGCAACCACACAAAATTATAAGGTCCTACACAAGAAAAAAATGTCGCAAAAGAAAACGATGGACCTCAAAATATCCACTCAAAGGATTAGCTGATGGACAAATTTTCATCCCTCCGCCAAAGTATTTGGCATTTCCTATACAGAGGGCAGTCACTCCTTCAAATAATTCCCATTCCCCTCCATTTATCTGTAAAAGTGTCACGTAAATGTAATGACCAAATGACTTTGGCTAACATGCTACATAAATTCAAGTACATGAATATAATCCCTCTAAATGTTCAATATAGTTGTAGATGTGCACGAATACAATACCATAAGAGCAAACCTTTATCTTAAGGTCTCTATTTTTATGCCCCATAAAAGCTCTTAAAGCTCCAAAAACATAGCACAAATTTCCAAATTGTTTGTACTTGGAAGCAAAAAATCCTGCCTTAGCACTCCTGGCAAGTTTTCCCAATAAGAGTAAGAGAGATACCACTGAACCAACTGTACATGACCAAAATGAAAAATAACCTTACAGATGTAAATCAGCCACATTTATGAAGAAATGATGCTTTCCGCCTCCACTAATACTACCCACGTCTATTTTAGACTTTGATCCTGTAAAATGAAATCAAACAACAGCTTTATCAAGATTATCATAATCATCCAAGATACATGTACTGAGTTCAAGGAATTGTGAGAAAGTAAAGATAGATGCAAACCTCTAGCTATTCGCTCTACTGCCTCGTAAGGATCATTTTTCCTGAAAATAAATTATAAAAGGATGAATTCACTAGGCAACTATGGGGCAACTGAATCAACTCAGAGTGGCTACAGTATATGAATGATCTAACCATCCAAATGTTCTAGCAAAATCCGAACCAGTTCCCAGTGGAATAAGCTGCACAATAATAGACATTCATCAGTGAGATGTAACTTTGAAATGTACAGTCAAGAAATGAAAGAAACTAAGTACTCCAACGACACATGAACTAACTCACACCAATTGCAGTTGAATGTCCAGGTGCTTTGTCAAGTGTGTGGAGTGGAGTCCCTTCCCAGAAGAAGCCATTTACAACCTGCAAATACATAAAAGGCGCCAACTAAGTAAGAGATGTATCAATATGATTTCAGGCTCATCCACAATAAAGAAGTACAAAAGTGGGAGTTCTGATGATTGGAACATTTTCCAACAGTTGTTCCTCAGATTATAGTTGTAAATGGTATGATAACCAAATCACTGTGGAACATAATTTGTTACAAAAACGGAAGCTTCTGTCAAGACCACAACAGACCTGCTCCTAAATGAAGCATAAACGCAATACATAAAAAAACTATATATAAATATCACAAACATCGAATAGAATACGTCAAAACAAGGGATAAATTCTCAAAAGAAATCATTCTAACCTTAGCATAATTCTAACAATTAGCCAACACATTAGCATATCATCAATTGGTTTCTATTTTACAATTATTTATAAGTTTCACTTCTATATTCAAAGCTGTCAACAAGAAATATAGGCATACTAGACAAGAGCATTAATATAGGTTCCCAAACAAAGAACATAGCATCTGTAAATATGCTCTAACCTCATGAAGAGTACCATCACCTCCAACAGCTATCACAGCATCTGCCCCTTCCCTAATTGCCTAAATAGAAGGTAGATGTCTCAAGCAACAAGAGATAGAAACTTGCACAGATATATGGATCATTTGCTCTGCAGAGAAACATTACCTCTCTTGTTATGTCCATAGCGTGAAAAGGACCTGATGTCATTGACTCGTGTATCTGAAGATCAAATACAATTAGGTATTATCATCTGAAGCAATCAAATTTACAAAAAAAAGACAGTGAGCTCTGTTTTGCCAAAAATAGTTTTATAGACTAGATGTAAGGATCTTCACTCACCATCTACATA
Source organism: Acanthochlamys bracteata (assembly GCA_019914995.1). NCBI lineage: Eukaryota > Viridiplantae > Streptophyta > Magnoliopsida > Pandanales > Velloziaceae > Acanthochlamys > Acanthochlamys bracteata. Next base: position 10,951,300 of record CM034126.1, on the reverse strand, counting down.
GCAGGATAAAAGCGAATGTCTAAGAAAGTACAGGCATAACTACACTTAGTATGTAGAAAATGATAATAACAACAATATAAATACCTCTCTGAATACAAAACACCATATGCATAAAGCTAGTGACACACAATTTGCAATTTAAACTACATAAACACATGAATTAAGACATAACAATGCATGATAACATACTGAAAGCTGGGAGTATGAGATGATGACCTTCAGTCATCCATGCCAAACCTAGTATACAACATAAAACCAGTAGAGGAGTAGCATCACCCAATGGTCTAGATCATCCTTATGTATCCACGACTGGTATTTTCACTCAGTTTGCAAATTCTCAGGTATTATTCAACTAACATGTTTGCTATGATGCCGTAGAGATAACACAAGGACGAAGAGATAGAAATAGCTTACATGGCATTGCCCACTAAGCTGTGTCCTGAGGTACGGCAGCAGCTTCTTCCACTCTTTTCCAGTGCGTCCATTTGCTCCTAAACCATAATCCAAAATCCCACTATCAATCACGATCGTATTTTTCAGATTAAAAAGATAGCTCCTTTCGTAGAGCAAGATTAAAAAAGACAGTCCCTTTCTTGAATGTAATTCAAATTAAGTTTTGTTTAGCACTGCTTGTGTTACTTGAGAAACTAGAATGTCAGACAGTGAATTCGGATAGATGGAGTCCGCAGAAGAAGAGGGAGGGAGGTAATTCGTTCACCTTTAGGGTTAACAACGAAGACGAAGTTTCTCTTGGACCGATTGGAGATGGCGGCGTTGTCGGAGGTTGAAGAGAGTTCGAGCGCAGGGTTCGTCATCGCCATTGCTGCCATCTGGTCTTCTTCTTCTTCTTCACATTCTTATCTCTTTCTTCTTTCCAACTTTGTTGAACAGTTTCTTAGCAGGCCTGTTTTAGCCCAAATTGAATTTAAGCACCTATATTGGGCTTTGGGCCTATAGAATAAAAATTATTCTGCTGTAGTTATTATTAGGTCGTATTTCAAATAACCGTAATTAAATTTCATGAAAGTAAAAAATAAAAAATAAAATTTTTTTAAAAATAAATGAAAGTAAAATTCAGTGTTTATATTTTAATTATTTTTAAAATATGTTGAAAATTAAAAAATATAATTATATTAGAAAGCATGCAAATAAGAAAGTTAAAACTGAAGTTCTGCATGTAAAAGTGGAGTTCTGAGTTGCACGTGAAAAGTAGAATTATGAGTGTTTGGAAAATGTCCTTGTACACCTATAAAATGGGCATAATAATAGTTGCAGTAATTATCAACCAAAAAAAAATCTAACCTATTTGAGTCATGATAGATAGAAACAAATGAATACTAGTTCATTACTTTCTTGTCAATTTTGAGCACAAGAAAAAATTTCTCTATATATGGAGATTCCTTTTTCTAAATTTAATGGAAGTTTAATATAAAAGTTTTAGAAAAAAATATGATAGACTTTAATTTGGACTTATTGGCGTTGGTATTTCTATATTTTGATTTCAAGCTACCATTACTCTTGGCAACTGCTTTTATTACTCGTGCCTAGAAACGTTGCCTTCTTGAAACTTGCCCAACATGGTTAAAGAGAACCAACTAGGTAATAGCAGTGGCAAATTGATTCCGGCAACTCTGGGGACGTTGTCATCGGCGATGAAGAGAATCAAATCAAAGCAATCAAACTTCACCGTCGACGTCCTCATTACGAAGTCTGTACTCGCTCTCAGCTTAACAAGACTTTTGTTAAGTAAACAATTAAGAAAAGGACTGCAGCGTAGTGTTATTGGTAGCTGGTCGTTCTCAACCACGCAAGCTAAAGTAAAAACATGTACGTGTACATGTTGCCATGGCCTGGTAGATTCAGAAATCACTAAGCCATATATAATAAAGTTGTAGTTTTGCTTAAAGAAATTCTTGCTTCTATGTAGACAAATGCTTAAAACTTAGAGCGTATTTCGCTTTCACCAAAGTGAGTTTTTTTTTAGAATTGAGTTGAAAAGTAAGTTATATACTTATATGTGTCTTGAGGCAAATTGAAAGAAAAAAAACAATTATAGGCAAATTCTAGAGGAGAAAAAATGAATTCCACAAAACACTCTTTCAGTAAAGAGAGCCCCGAGATGTGTAATGCCTCCTAGTATTACTGAAAATGAATTATATGTAATATGAGGGAAAAGAAGAAAAACTCTTGAAATTATTGAAAATGTTAGCAAGAATTGAGGGGGGAAAAAATGAACATGACATTCTGGACTTTCTGAATAAATTTTTAGTGTAGTAGCAAATATAAGCTCTGCCCTTAGCAGCATGCGTAGGAGAGCCGCCACATTTGTTTGACATTTTTCTTTTTCTTCTCCATTCTCTTTTCCAAGACTTCTTCTCTATCTCTATCGTCTCTTATTTCTAAGTACTCTCTATTTTGAATACTTGATTTCTGGAGTGAAAACAAATTAAGATGAAGGTAAGATTCCAATTGTTCTACTGATGGCACTCTTTTTGTGGTTGCATGAAGATTGGGGTTGAGTTTCATAGATTCTTGTGCTTGTATTGCATTTCAGCTTTTCCAAAATTCTCTTAGCGTTTGGTTTTCTGGCGTTAAATTAAACCACTAGCTTTCTTTATCTTTCTTTCTTTCTTCTGTGGTGGCCTTAGGGTTGATGAAAATCACGGAATGAAGATTAGATTCTCTTCCTTTTTTTTTTTTTTGGTTTTTCTCTTCTTCTTGCTTTTGGCAGTTTTTGTGGTGTTGATTGGTTGATGAGGATAGTAGTTGTAAATATATAGCTTTGTTCTGCGTTTCTTCTCTGAAATCTCTAGCCCTGAGGGACCTGAATTTTGTGATGGAGGAGATGAAGGTTAGATTCTTGAGCACTGATATGGATTCTCACAAGGATCATTCTCCTACTTGTAGAATATCTCATGCTTTTCATTAATTAGAGCATTGCCTTACTTTGATTCCGAATCCTCTGTTCGCCTTTATCTCGCTCTGCAAGTTCGTGCATGTCTTTTGGAGATTCAAAGCATGATTCTCAAAGGGATTAACTTTTGTAAAGATCCGAACTTATTAGAAGTTCCTTTCTTCTTGCACGATTCATTTCATTGCAAATGATCAAAGATTAATCTGTATCACTTATCAAGTTTGTAGTTCGTAATATATTGCTGTTGATTTCAGAAAATCATCGTCAAGTTACTGGATTTACACGATGACAAAGCCAAGCAGAAGGCAATGAAAGCTGTGTCAACTCTTTCAGGTTACAGCTCTCATCAGTTTTATCTCCAATTTAAGAAATTCTTGAGCTGCTTTCTCATGCTAAGATTTTTAAATCAAACAATTCACAGGCGTCGATGAACTCTCCATTAACATGAAGGAGCAGAAGCTAACTGTCATCGGAACCGTCGACCCCGTTGATGTGGTTAGCAAACTAAGGAAAAACGGGCGAACGGAGATTTTAACCGTTGGACCGGCAAAGGAGCCAGAGAAGAAGGAAGAGCCCAAGAAGGAGGAACCAAAGAAAGAGGAAGAAAAGAAAGAAGAAAAGAAGGAAGAACCAAAGAAAGAGGAAGAAAAGAAAGAAGAAAAGAAGGAAGAGCCGAAGAAAGAAGAAGAAAAGAAGGAAGAAGAGAAGAAGAAAGCAGAGGAACCGAAGAAGAAAGAGGAATCTGCAGAGAAGAAGCCTCCAAGTTACCCTCCAGAACTAATGGCTGCTGCACACTTCAATCCTTACAAAGCTTACAATCATTCTTTCATGGCAACTAACGCCTATCCTTACATGTATTCTCATCCAAACTACAACCATCCGTACGTGAATTCTCATGCCTACAATAACTACAACTACCATCCGTCTACTCCATCTACGTACCACGTCCAGAGTGCCGAAGAAAACCCAAGCGGTTGTTCTGTAATGTGAAAAATGGAAGATGAAAGCCTAAGGGTTAAGGCAAGATGAATATGTACATATGGGGAAGTGGTCTTGGAGTAAGTTTACTTTAATCTTTGGATCATTGAGGTTATGCAGATTGCATATGGCTGAAGTAATGAATAAAGGTTATTAATTAAGATGTATTCTTTCATGGGTCTATGGAAGTTTTGGTTGTAGTATGATAAATGAATTTGTCTTACTGAATCAAGACAAAGGTTTGTGTTACAAGTTTCTTCTTGAATCCTTTCATGAATGAACAACTTTTTTTTTTCTATTTTGTTTTGCTAGCTTAGGAGTTTGGTAAGAAAAACAATTATATATCTGATCACCTATTTGTCAGCGGATCAATCTTTCAAAGGAAGTGATTCATATGGTGGAGATTATGTGCAAATGAAGAAAGTTCTAACTTGTGCTTCTAATAAAGTTTTGGACGCAATATTCTTCCAGACAATCTCTTCTATTAAAGTGACCTAATAAACTAGAAGGACAAAATAAATTGATAATACCTACCGAACGGTAGGCGAGACTGCAGGAAAAACTAGAAAAAAGAAATCTCTAATTTTGGTTCGCTCTTTTGCTAGCAGCCATTGTAAACATAATCATCAATTTTGTTGGTCATAAAAGACTGATAATAGATTCAAACAAGTAGAAAATCCATTCTACTCAGTTCCGTAAACATTAACGATACCATGTGTGTTTCCGAATTCTTCAATTCAGTGTTCTACAGTTACGTTAACGCGAACTTGCTCATTCTGAACCAATGCACTCTCACTCAAGAGCTTAACAATTGATGTAGTGAATAACTACATCCTAATTCTTTGCAGCATTCAAAAAAAAAAAATCAAAAAGACCTGTGCTATGAAAAACTGACTAATCAATTATAATAAATACAGTTCTCTGTTTTCAGGTTCACACAAAGAACACAAGCTGGACATTTCAATATCTCATCACTTCACTTTATCGAGTACAAGAAAACTCTGCTCCTAACCCCTGTGTATATACTACTCAGTTCAACATATGTACAGTACTCGCAGATAACGTAAAAAACAACTAGCAAGGTCCAACATTCTTAAGTAATAATAAGTCCCCAGTTTCATTTTCAACTGCACCTAATAGTTTTTTAGCAATATTATATTGAGATGCCACTCAAAATTTTTAAAACCTACCACTTATTAAATAAATAAAGTTTAATTCAAAGGAGAATCAATTTCTGTGAATTAATTAGTACATACCCCACACCAACCACAAGTTTCCATTGTTCACCAGTTAATTAATAACAACTAAATCAATGGAGATAGGCATGCATTTGATTAAAGTAAGATTATGGAACTTTATAATCCAACAAATCCATATATGTTATTTATGCTAATTTGTCTTTCATTTGAGCTGGTTCCGACGATGACGCTGCAATGCATAAACATCCACGATTATCCTACGTGGAGAAGTCTCATCTTCAACCATTCCTTTTTCTTTTCTCAATTGATTGGATTTGGAGACTTCACGCACGCTACCCTTGCAACTTTTTTTTGCCATCCTTTGTTTCTGGTGGAAGTATGGAGAAAATATTCGGTTTGGTTAAACAAGATCAACTTTTTAAAATGGGTAAGTTACCGTTCACAAATTCCCCACTTCTCAGCAAATCAAACGTTGTAGAATGGATAAACTGAATTTATTAACTCATGCGGTTAGTGATGCCTCAGAAAATCATAATATTATGGTGCCAAAAGAATTGAAGAATATGGGATACTCAAAGATTTGGCAGTAGCACTAATGAATGATCTTTAAGATGGTTTTGAGAATCTAGGTTCTAGAAACTTTTAAGTAGCTGGTTGTTGCTATTTTCCAAAGGGAAAGACCAGATTGAGAACAATGATGTTAAATAAAAAATGTTTAGGACATATAGATGTCCTTTCTAAAGCTTATAACAACAAAAGCCGGCATTCTTTATAGATTCCTGACACAAGTTGGATGGGTTCACTATGTTGTCTTTATGAAGAAACCAATCTAGTCTAAAATTTAAGCTAGAAATAAGCTGCACAGAGTTCAGTGCAGGCCTTCTAATTCAAATGGGAAACCCGTCTTGTTCCACTTGATGGTAGGGCTCAACAATGAGTGTTTGCAGGGAACAATAATGCTTTAAAACAGCTATATCCCAACTTAAACATGTTTCCATAGTTCATGAATGCTCGTGCAAACTATAACCTTAAACACAAGGGAGAGGATTGCCTAGTTTGAAACCAGGAAGAGGCAAAGATTTTCGAGTTACAACTGGTACTCTAGGGTAGATACTTCTTATGTTTCCCAATTCTCATTTCAATCTCTGTAACAAAGATAGCATATGTCCGAAGCTTCAAAATGCAGAAAGCTATTAAGTTAGTTACCTGATCATATTATTTTGAAAATCTCTCAACTGTCTTCCTAAACATATGTTTTGGTCCTTTCACGTTGGAATTTCAAATATTTACAGTGCATCAGAGCTGCTTCTTAGCATACATGCAGCATTTTGTACACTCTGGTGATGCCAAGAGACAAAGGAAGGGAGGTAGATAGCTCTACTCTTCTGAAACTCCTTCATGCACACCTGAACCAGGATAAGAGAAAAGCCGTATTGTGTTACTGTAGCTAGCTTCTGCAAGCTTCTCTTCTGGCATGTCAAGCAAAGTTGCTACGTAATTCAGTACCTGAAGAACACTCATGCTTCGTTAATAATAAGATAGTCTAGCAACTACATAGAATAATGAAAATTTTCAAGAGAGAATCATCTCAAAGAGGACTCCAACTACTTGCGCAAACTCATTGAAGTAATGAAATATTAATATCTATGTCTATTGCACACTAGTGCTGCTATTGGGGGAAAAGGACAGAATAGTAATAAGAACTGCCCAGCAAAATCAACAATCAGGATTACAAAAGAAGTGATGATGCACATGTTTCATGATTATGTATTATGATCTCTACGATTTTTTCATCAGAATTATGATTTCAACCATCCACTCTCTGAAAAAATTTATGTAGCTCTATCCGTTTTCATCATTTCAGTAGAATTACCTACTATTTCCAATTACCAATTTTACTTGTCCCATTGACTGCCAAAAGAGAAGACTGTGCATTGCAGTGATCATTCATTCTTGCACTTCAACCAATACTGCTGCAAAATTGGCTTAATTGGAACTCTTTGAGAATACAAACTTAAAAAAGGCCAATTTACTTCTATGTAGGTTATGTATGCATCTGGTTTGCCTTCTGGTTCAAATTTCTTAATGATGTCAGAGAATATTCATGAAAGTTTCACTATATTGAAAAATTGACTGCTTAACAGAATTTCTTCTCATATAGCAATATAAACTATGGATATTGTTAAGTATGAGATTGGAGTGTTGCCTATGACCATATAAAACAAAGTACCAGACAAAGCATCCAACATATAAAGCGTATCATAAACTCACAGTATGAATGTTGGCTGGATGGTTATGCTCATCTGGAGAGATAATAGCTGTATCTGAAGCTGAATCTTCAAACTGGCTTAGCAGCTCATGCACAGTAGAGCATTTTAAGGAAAAAGATGGTGGTGAACTTGACTTCAACTTCGGGAAAGCATCTGGGCAATCAGTCTCAAGTAGGATTCTGTCAAGAGGTACCTAAAGAAGCTGCCATCAGAAAAAAATCATACAAATTAAGTTGGCAATATGAGAAATTTTTCTTTCACTTACCTCCTCAAGCATTTTCTTTGCTTTATCCATTTTCATGGACAAGAGGAAGCCGGAAAAAGAAAAATAACACCCAAGCTTGGCAAGTTCAGGAACCATCTCAGCAGAGCCAAGATACGAGTGCAGAATAACACCAGAAGGAAAAGGACCCACATGTCTAGCCAATTATAAAGAAGGTATATGAGTTTCATTCTTTTGAGGAGGATATTGAAATGATTCAGGTGCACGCAGAGTGCATATACAGCCATCCACTGAAAAAATCAAGTATCTCAAATTGAACACTTTTTCCAAAATGTGGTTGCAGTCAGCCCCATCAGCTTTTGCAGTGAAGAGTTTCACATGGATAAGTGGAAACATTGGATAATATATAGCTATAACTTTCATATAACTTGTTATTAACTCTTCTATTGCAAGATTTAAAAGACTATTAACTCAGCTGCTTTATGCAGCTATTATATTGTGTTTACAAATATTTAGAGAACTCTTATCAATATAAGAAGGTCAAGTAGGTAACAATCAGATAGAATATTTGGTTAGAACTTTATGAAGCTACTACTAGTGATTTCAACTATTACTACAGACTTTAGTTATAAAGTTAAGAGATTCAGCAACTTCTAAACCTGAACGTACAAGAACTCTTTTAACCATACACAAAACCAGAAAATCTAAAGAAATTAAGTGATGGCATTAAAGAAGAGAGAGGGGTCCATAACTCCATACCAATTAAAATGCTTAAGTTATTTACTTAGATATCACAAATTTGTTAATTGCTTTTTATTTACACACGTGAAATCTGAAGCATGTATTTATAATATAATCTCAAAGCTCCTTTCAAGATGGATTACTAAGTCACTGAATTGCCCGACACACTTAGAGAGTTTCCCTGAAGTGCACCATTAGTCTCTCCCTTGACAAACTGTAGGACTCCTATTAATCTGTCTAAATTCATAATATAACACACTAAGTAGCACAAACAGTAAAACCTTTTTTCCTTTAATTCTTTAAAATTCCACATCCTAATGAGGAATGCATCACAACTTGATGATTAATAGTCATGAATAACCTAAAGATAATTAGCCCCATATAATAATTCGCCAAAGACATGAAAATTACATAAAACTTATCAAATTCAGCATGCTGCTTGAAACGAAAGTATAGTTGAGACTGTATTACAAATATCTACTACTATTACTACTAACATTTTTCATATGAAATAAGTAATCTCACCACAAAGAAGGTATAACCTTACTGTAATGTTTCTAGAAGATCTCCAAATGCTCTTACACAATGGACAGAGACAGGCCTTTCCAAGTCCTTGGCCAGTTCAACTTGTTGTCGAAATACTTCAACCTGGATCAAATTCAAAAAAGTCCACTGAATTGTAACAAAAGTTCACCTCAAGAATGTACTTGAAAGACTTGCTTATTTATTATGATAACCTGACTCATATTCACCATTCAGCCTATTGCATGCAACGAGACCTGGTTTTCTTTAAAGAAAATTAAATATTAGGCTGGGGCTAGGAAGCTCCATGTTCTACAATTGTTTAGAATGGTAAATGTAAGTTCTTAATTTCTATATTAGGCTGCGTGAAAATCATGCTTCATCATTTGCATAACATGCCCTCTCCAAGTCGATGGTCCTTTTGAACATTCATTCTCAGAAAATAAAAGGGTCGCTAACCTAATATGTCCTCTGTAGCTTCAGAGTCTATCAAACATGTCCAGCAAACACCATCGACATTAGCAAGTTCTTGTGGAATAGCAAAATTCGTCATGGCTATGTAGACCAATGAAATTCAAACTATATAGTAGATTATGAAAGAGCCTACCACACAATATCTGAAGCATTATTGAAACTAGATTCGTTGCACAAGCTGAACTAACGCAAGATAAATGAGCAATAATATGGGTACCCATTTGAGTACCACATTTGCTACCCTTCTTTGTTGTACAGATGGGAAGGATGAGTTACAAGCCTCATGATGGGTGTAGAAGATTAGTTCTGGATATGATAAAAGGGGGTACATCAAGAAGGGACACAGTTTTATTCAAAAGACCCCAGACAAGAACAACAAACAATAAGAAGGGCTGGTGAGGAACATAAATTAAATATTAGTATATGCTTTCTTAAACCTGTTCAGAGAACTCGATATTAGTATTAAATATTAGAAGGGCTGGTGAGGAACATAAATTAAATATTAGTATATGCTTTCTCAAACCTGTTCAGAGAACTCGATAGTCTTCCCGTGTGAACCTTTGTCTATACCAATCTGCACCCAGAAGCATGTCACCTTAAACACTACAAATAGCATAACTAGAATGTACTGCCTAACTGCAAGTACATTGAAAAGCTAAAACATACAAAGTGAACATACTTCACCAACAGCAGCAGCTGGCACTGCAGCAAAGAGCTCCTTCAGTGTTTCCATCCAGTTAGGTGTCCTCTCAGTAATGAACCTTTTTTTCTCCACAACAACATTCCACAATCAGTCCATTTTAGAGCATGCAGACAGATAAATATCATATAGAATCTCAACTGGACCCAACAATAGGCCAACTACAATAATTTACTACAGTGTTACCATATTCTCCACATCAATGTTCCACCATCAGTCCATTGTAGATTATGTCGATATATAGTTGTCATAGGTAATCTCAAGAGGACCTGTCTTTCCAAGACATACAATGATCATCTCTTATTGTGCTATCACAATTGCACACAAAGGTGTCATAACTATGCATCTAACCTAGATAACACGGACTGCAAAGCACTTCAACACTGAAAGCACAATAGCTAAAGAGTAAGGCAAATGGATAACATCTCCTTACAATCCCAGGATTTCCTAAAAATTGGATGGAGTCTCTAAACGCTCTTGCATTATTGGGTAAAGAGTTACCAGAACCCACATTAATAATCATTTCATGTTCCAAACAAATGGTTCATGAAGTTACTATCAAGAAACACTAATATGGAGATTCACAAACATGCAGCTCCTGTCATGTATCATATTAGCATCAACTGACAGGACCCAGCAGTGCTCTATGTCGAAATACCTGAATGTGTCATCTACATGAGATGGGAGCTCAGTTTAACAAATCTAAATAACTTTATGATAGTCTCCAGATTTTCCTGTACTTTCTTACCAAAGTTGAAGTTAGTAAGGTAAGTGAAGTCGAACTTCTGTCATTTGCGGTTACGAAACACTATGTTTTATACAGCTCGAGACCCAGAACCAATATGTTTCCATAAGTAAATATGAAAACAAATACAGTTCAGTTCATTTGAGTTTACCATGGATGGAGACCGAAGCAGGGGACAATTGAAGGGTAATCCTCAGCCATCTTCTTTACCAAATGCCAATCCTTCTACAATCGTTTAAAATTTTAATTAAATGCAAGCAGCGAAACGAAAATTCCAAAACAGAAATAAAATCGAATTATATAACAAAGGAATAGCAGAGTTGATCAGGGAGACCTCGTTGGTGCCGTTGACGGCGAAGCGGCGAACGCCTAATTCACGAGCGGCGCGGATGATAACTGGTGCGGCAGAGGAGATGCGCGGGTCCTGGAGATGGCAGTGCGCATCGAACAACTTCATCATGGGGGATAATTCTTTCTCTTCTCTTGCTTGCTTCCTCTGGCGCGCCAACGGCCGGGTGCGTTTAGCATTGTTTATGAAATAAAATGTTTTTTTAATAGAAAATATTTTTGTTATTTTTTAAATAAATTTTATTTTTTATTTTTAAAAAATAATAATAATATATAATAAAATATTTCACTTTTAAAAAAATTTTTATATTTTTAAATTTTTAAATAAAGTTTTATATATTTATAAAATATATATTAAAAAATATAAAATATAAAAAAATGAATAAGTCGCGTTTGGAACGCTACGCCAAACGCAAAGCGTGTGAGAAATTCTAGGTAGTGAAGATTACACAGAAGGATGGTTATGATATTAAGAAAGTTATGTCAGTTTTTTGAAAATAGAATTTTTTAAAAATAAAAATATTTATTTTTAAAAACATAAGTTTATTTATTTGATTTAATAAAATAATAAAAAATTATACAATAAATTTTTTTAAATTCAAATAAATTTTCTAAAATTTATAAATATATATTAAAAATATATAAAATTAGTTTTTAAAATGGAATACTAAAATGTATTCTAAGTTTGGAACCACAAGTAAAATCTTGTGGTTAGTAGAAGAAAATCTGAAAAAACTGAAAAAGAGTTTGTGGCGTTAATGTTGCTTGTTTATATATCTCCAAGAAATCCAACCCATTCAGGTAAGAATTATGCAAACGAGAGCTTAGGGAGTGTTTTACTTTTAAGTTTTCACCGAAGTGATTTTCTTTATTAAAACTCTCTTTTAAACTTACTGAAAAATATAATTAAATATCAAAAATATTTTCTAATATAATTAAATGTCAAAATAACATTTGTTTTCTATCCTAATTTCTAAATTAAGTTACCAAACAAGTCTTTACTTTCTCTTGATTACTTAAGATGATTGGTTAAGCTTTTCAATTTTTTAATTCTAATTTGTTATTTTATTTTTTAATTAATATTATTTTATTATTTTATTTAAAATTTTATATGATAAAATTTTATATTATTTATTATAATTAATTTGTTTAAATAAAAATAAATTTTATTTAAAAAAATTTTAAATGTTTAATTCTAAAAATATTAATTTTCAAAATTACTCTCAAAATACCTTCTAACTCTCCCACTAACCGCACTAGAGATTATATTTAGCTGTACTTTTAGTTACATGTCTATTTTTATTCATTTATTTTAAGAAACATTTTATTATATTTTAAAAAACTTTTTCAAATTAAAAATATAAATAAAGTTGTGCATTACATATTATATATATTTTATAAATACAAAAATAAATTTATTTTAAAAAAATTACTAAAATATAATTTTTTAAAATATGTTATTTCAATTCAAACTACCTAAATCATGACATACGGATACGGTATCCAAAAATATATATACAATAACAAAAAGCAAACTGACATTTCAACTATATAAATAACGGCGTTACTTTCTACAGACGCCAACTACAATTTGCCGATGGATAAACATAAAGAACACTTCACCTTATATTTAGAATAAAATAATAAGTTATCAGGTAGGATAAACTTGGGTACTGCGCGATTAATATTTACAGGTCTCAAGTTAGAATTTGTCCGACAAATTTCATTCCTGTAAGAAAATGAGAATCAACAAAATGGAAGAAAGTGAATCAACTTGACCTGATAATGAAAACAATGGAGTTCCATTTTTTTAGCCTAATAATCAAAACAACATATACATGCCACCATGTGTCATTAGTACCACCCTACTACAAACTACAACCAAAATTTTGCACCATGTATACCTCCATTTTAAACCTTAGTATGTGCAACATCTCATCAGCTTTTAAACACAGAATATATCTGTGCATTTCATCTCCATATATATTCTGTGCATTTCATCTCCGGAAGTGGATATTAACAACTGTCGGTTGCATGTACGTCTGTTGAATGGAAAGAGCAAATGGCAGGACCGGGTGGAAGAGGAAGGATGACAGCCTCTTTGCTTTGGGATCCAAACCACCAGCCTCAGGTCCTGCATACAGTGGTATCTTAAGTAAGTAAAAGCCTTAAAGGTCCAAGGTTTGAAACTGATATCTCATATTCAGAGAACAAATTGTAAATAGTAAGCTCCTCTACGGCAATTCAAAATTAAAACAATCCTCCAGTACAGATCACCATTTATGTAAAGATCACTGCATTTTATTGGCCTCAAGAAAATGTCATTAAAATGCATCATCAATCTGGCCTTACCAGGCTTAATCTTGAATCTTGGGGTGTTTGGTTGTCTTCTCACCATAAATTTGATTGGATGCTCAGTACACTGTCTATGCCGATCAGTGGCTGAAATGAGCTACCAACAAGATACAAATCAGGTAGGTCCAAGAAAGTAAGCATAATAAGAGCCTATTCAACATGCAGCATACTAATAGTATTTAGAGAAGTCAAAAAATTGGCTTGCATTCAAATATACAGTCAAATAGAAATTTTATGCATAAATCTTTTCATTAAAATAATGAACATAGCCTGAGTACACACACCAAACCTACAAACTTGTGCGCTCATAAGCAAGCGGCTGTCAAGCATTAAACTTGTTGGAAAAGAGTTGTGACATTTATATATGACAAGGGGGCATAATTGCATAGGAAATTAATATGAATTAATGAATGAGAAGTTGTTACAGTTGTGGAATGCTTCAACATGAAATCACATAGGATGCCATACAACTGATTACTGGTATCTATACTACTCCACTGGAACAAGGGCATACATGCTTCAGCTGAAATCACATAGGATGCCATACAAGAGAATATATTTAAACATGTGAGTCTATGTATGATTGCATCACATGGCAAATAGTAAGTTTGATGTCTCATAGTTATTAACTTGCCTTTGTAAGGATAAGTACTAACTTCTAATAAATTGAACAATATGTATATCTTTCAAAACACAACAGAAGCAGACAAGCGTGATTATAGTCAGCATCCTAGTTTTATTGAGTTGAAAAAGAATTGCATCAAAAGTATAAGATCAAAATAGAAATTAAATCAGACCTTCTCATCATACCGATAGAGCGAAAGATCAAAATAGGGTGAAGGGCTCTGCGACTGGCATGTAAAGGGTAACATGGTAACCATCTTCTTCACAAACTGCCAAAAGAAATAGTACACGATATAGAGATCTCCACAGGGCAAATAGTACAGATTGGTGAGAAAGCAACAGATGGCCTATATTCACATAATGCACGAAAATAAATCTGCATGAAATGACCCAAATGCATATAAGAGCATGCCAGCTAATTCTTTTATTCAACAACCAATCTTCAGCTTCTACATGCAAAGTATATGACTGCCGCTACAACAGAATACACCAGTAACTATATCATGATGTTTGATCAGACTGAACAAGCCATGAGGAGCTTTACTTGCAGAGAGTATTAAACATCATTGAAATGTGATATGAGTTAGAAGAGATGCCGAGCTTGACTTATTCAATGCTCAGTAGTCATTTCCATCAACTTCCGCAAGGTTAGGTCTAAAGCATTCTAACAATACATTAACTTGAGGAAGACTGATGCAATTAGAAGGAAAAAGCCTTCATGCAGCATCACATTTACTCAGGAAAGCACTTCATTTATAGTGCAAATACAAGCGCAATAGCAGGACACAAGAAGAGAACTGATGGTTAAACATCTGAGAAATTATACATTAAATGTCTTAATTCATGTATCCATCATTATAAGCTGGTTCCTTTGCAAGATCAGGCCCACATAACAGATTTTGCCATTTCAGGACCCTTCCGCTGTGTATATTACAAAACACCCTAGGTTCCTATCTTTTACCTTTGATACCTACTGCATATATATACCTAGAATAAACAATTTTCTTCTTTTAGTTCTCATTCATTGGGCTTCCTAATTGCCTCAGTTCTCTTACGTGACTTTCAATGTTTGAGCCACACCTGATCAGCCATATCTATCTAGCTAGTTCGTTGAAAAAGATTAGAATAGTTTGTTCTTTCATCTCGACAATCCGGGCATATTTTTTCAAACAACACCAAAAAGATTAGAATCACTTATCTATATGTATATACTATGTAATATGATTTATATTTACAACACAGAAATATGATTAAATATTACCCTGTCTTCCCAGAAAAGACAAGACCATGTACTCTTATAAAATTTCAAAGTAAATGCTGGATGGCTACCAATATATGCATTACATTTGCTGAATAAATTGGATATTAGGAGCATATTGCACCTACAGAAAATGAACTCAATCAAGTAAAACCCCTAACAAGCTCATTGCTTATTAAGGATTCCTTTGCTCATTCGGAAGAGACTGAGCTTCAGTTTAGATTCCCTGTTCCTGAAGGACAAAAATCAAGATAGGCAGCTCCCATAATATTACGGTATGAAATTGTAGAAGACTCCTTACACAGAGAATCCTAAGTATAGCTAAGGACTGTCAAGATTAACAGCCTCTGCTTGGAATGTGACTACTGTAATATGAGACTGTGCTTAACTTATAGTTGAAATGCAAATAAATGATGACAAGCATTCCAAGAAAGCATACATGATTTCTACAAACCGAAACAAGAAAAAGGAGAGCGTATCTATTAATTTCTTAGTAGTACATCTGCATACTTGCAGAAATTACCTGCGTGAAGCTATTAGCCTTACTTTTAAGGCTGCATAGTTGCTCAAAAGCATAAATATTGTTGGAATGTGAAGATATAAATCTCAAGTGCAACGAATTTCTTGAAGGTTGATGAAAATGGTCATAAAACTGCTCAAACAAGTAATATAGCTCGTCGGAAGCGTTCTGCAAACATGAACAGGGAGATACAATATTGCAAAAGCTCTTCATGAGACTACTTGATTAAAAGTTTCTCAAAAAGAGAATACACTATTAAAAGAAGAAAGTAGACACCTGATAAAATGCAACAATCTCGGTTGAATCCATATTGTACACAGCGTAGAAGGCTGCTTGCTGATCAGTGCTTCGAGTAACCTAAAAGATTTAAAATATATATGTTATGCACTACTTTAACAATTTAAACTTCACATAACAAAAAGAGATAGGACCTACCCCACCATCTACACTTCCAAACTTAATAAGAAGATGATGTCGATCCAAAAATTGAACCTAAAAAAAGGTTTGGAGTGTTAGACAGCATCAACAATTCATTCGAACAAACACCCTTCATGCTATTGCAAAGTACAAGGGACCAGAAACAGATAACCCAACCTTCCACATGATAATGTCAACATAATCTTGGAAGTGGAAGTAGAACTTCTTCTTTAGATGTTGAACCCTCTGATGCAATAAGGAAAACAAATTTAAATAAACATAATGATTAGAAAATCCAGAATGACAAATAAGGGCACAAATATATATTAAAAATTAATATTTAAAAAAAAAACAAACAAAAGAAAGAAGAAGAGAAGCTTAATGCTCACAACACAGAATCAATATACTTCTAACAGTTTAGAAATAGTTTCAGAACTATCAAAAACCTTACTATGTTGGAGGGTTCCACAATTTTACATGGCTGGAAGGTCCTACAAAATCCTGCATTTCAATCAGCGCCACTACATGTACAAAAGAAATAATAAATAAACACCTAAACAACCATTGTATCCTAGGAGAACTAGAGACAAATTGGCCAATGTTGCTCACATTCATATTAAGAACTCCGTTTCAGCCTTTCAGGGATCCTCAAGTATTTCCAATGAAGTGTTCAAAGTGCATTGTTAATTGTTCACAGTATATTAAGTTATTCAGGAATAGTATAGTTCTGGTTGAATGCTCTGTAATATGCTCTTGGCTAACTATTGCAAACCATCACAGTCGACCAGGAGTTCCCTGTACTATATGTAAGATTAGAAATGTGGATCACCAAATATGAACTGAAGTTTTTTTCGAGAGAAGAAATGGCACTGCCATTAGAATAAAAATCAAGAGAAAGATAACCTATCATGCAATCATGACAGGTGATGTCAACAGAGCATTAAATGTAACAGTACTTAATTTATTCGCATGTCTGAATTAGTAACAATGCAACTGTTGAACTAATTAGTTTGCATTGACTTATGCTGGCAGTCCTCCATATCCTAAAATTCCAGCCAGTCTTATCAACACCTTTCACTCCAGTTCATAAATACACGCTAATAGTTAGGCCCTATACCACTGTTTTTGACAAGCAGTAGACCCATAGCCAAGCCAATGCACTGTGATGGCAGTTTCTAAGACAAGAGGTCCATGTCTCATCCATGGGGAGATCCAACAAAATCAAATCATTCAAATGACTGAACATGCTGAGTTAAGAAAGTGGAAGCATTGAAGAGGCAATAGTCATAGCGGTGACTGACTGACAAAATACATAAAAGAAAATCAAAACTTAGATTACAAGACAAAATGCGGCACAGGCAAAAAATGAAGGGTTAACATCAAAAGAAATAAGCACTACAGTTAGACATCAGAAAATCTCTATGCAAAGGATCAGTCAAAAATTGGTGGGGCAAAAGTATACCCATTAATTGGAACTGCATGGTTAGAGCCAAAAAAAAATTAAATAAAGTGATAATAACATACTAAATTATGGTCCTCTTCTTCGTCCCATATTTTATTGAAAATAAATGAGAGCAGCCTTTGCTTGATGCCACTTAGGAAGGAACTCCCTTGAACAACCTGGAAATTAGAAATAACAACGTGCTTAGTATATTAATAACCTAACTACATCGGGCAGACCTTATGACGGCTTATTTATGTCAACTGTACATCAATATTCATGAGAAAAAAAGCAAATCAAAGAGACTGAAAATAGCAAGTAACTCCAACTCCATGGCTGGAATAAGTAAAGATTCCAAGGGAAAAACAATTAGTAAGTGATTTCTGAATACTCACAATATAGACACGTAAGGATTGTAAACTTGAGCGTAGTATATGCAATACATTTACATAACTCCACTAGCAACAAAGGACACTTCTTTGTAGCTGCCATGTCCATAGATGATTCCTTATTCTTACATATATTTTGGAAATATGGAGAATTGGTTATACTTCTCATGTGAGCATAGTTTTTCTTTTATTATCACTTCGAGATTTTAAAAGGCTAGTTGTGCTTATATTGACTTATGTTCTGACAGAAGTATAAGTTAGTTTATATGAATGAATGTAATCATTATATATAAATTAATTTGAATCCCTTATGTCTGGTCATCTTATATCCTATCAGTATGTCTAATTTAGTTGAAAATGCATTGTTGTGGCCTTTTATTAATTTGTCTTAGGATGTGGAACATTCATGTTTCCTAAATCATATGGATGTGAAATATTATGCTCTGACATTATGATCAATCCATCAATGTCAACCAGAGTGAAACTAACAAGTTCATTCGTGGACATACTTGTACACCTTCAAGACAATATTAGATGAATTAAAAAACTAATGATGTATTAATAGCACCACAGATTATCTTTACTGCCCTGATGATGGGAAGAGTATGAAAAAGCTCATAAAAATTGTGGCATGAGGGTCAAGTGCTAATGTCTTTTTCAACCTGCGATCTGCTAACTACACAATTACTTACTTGAGCATGGGAATGGAGAAAAAGCTCATCATCTTCTTGACAAAAGGTTCCTACAGCTCGGATACCAACAAAGTTTCCAGAATCTCGTATTTGTAGAATGTGTAGTGTTTGGTATCTCAGGGATAGGATACATAGCAAATCATCATACAGAAAGACCCCCATGCTGCGGCTGAGGTTAATGTAGTCATTGCAGAAAACTCTTTCATCCAAGATGACTCCATCTTCCATTCTGACATTGAAGGAAAAGAAAAAAAGGAACGCAAGTAAGTCCGTGAGAAACTTCAAGCACAAATGGTAACTAAAGTAGAAAACTGGGGATCACAGCTACCTTACAAGGTGAAAAGTAATCTTCTCTCTTGAAGGGATTCCTTGAACTGCACCCTCATCATTGGCTCCTTCATGGGCGTTTTGAACTGTTGAAGTAGCAAAAATACCAAATTGCAAATTCTCCATATATAGAACAACATCTTTGCAAATATATTCGTTGCCACACACAAGTGGCACACAGTAAAGCTGGGTAAAAAAACTTCCAAACTTCTTCGCTTTTGGAGGTAAGTCATGACTATTACAATCATCATGCTCACATGAGAAGGTCAACCATGATGGCCTATAGACAATTAGATCTTGGTGATTCCTGCTGAAACTAATAAGATATTGGCCATCATCCGTGAACTTGCGAAAAGAATTATCTGGACAATCAACATCATATACAGTATAACTGGGAACCAAGTTCTCATAAAATAGCCTGACGCGATTTACCTGTTAACAGCAAGAACAATTAGCTTAAATTCATCACTTGAGGAAGTGATTTTCAATAGTATTTTAGCATGAACTATAAGCAATCATAAACCCATAGAAAGCAACTTTTACCAAATGCTGGAAATAGAACAAAATGTCCATTAACCAAGGGAAACGTCCCTTTTCTGTTCGCTATCATATTAATTCTTGCATAGTGAAATACTTGGTCATACATAGAATAAAGTGCGCCTAATGTTTCTACTACAATATGCCTCCAAGTAAAAGAAGAATAACCAATTAACATACAGGTGGACAATGAAGGTGAAACGTTCATTCCTAAGCAATTAACATATAAAAATGTCCAGATCATGAATACACCGCGAAAGTAAGATGAATGTTAGGCCTATAGAGTTAAAGCACAAGTTCCCATTACTATATTCTGTTTGATTTCGATGCAACATTTTGTCTTGGAGCCACTAAGGTAATTAGGTGCATTGCATATATCATTGGGCCATCTTATATTTGCAATGTTTTCTTCACATGGATGTCGGCAGGTGTTTGCTAAAATCTAACTGGATGGTTTGAAACAATTAAGAGCCCATTTAAAACCAAAGACTGTGCAAGACTCAAAGCTGATTCAACTGACCTCGAAGCCAAAAATAAATTTTGGATGATGATGACAGTTTGCAACCATCATTTATTGAGGAGTAAACTTTATAGAGATAAAGTAACACAGGTCCAAATGTTGTCAACCAACAACTGCGGTAAATATCCTCAAATTCCAAACCTAAAATGACAAGGATCCAATTCATCCTAACACTTTCTCCAGTCCTTCCTCCAATGGACAACTAATGTAACTGAGTAAACCTAACCATTGCCAACTACGACTATAAATTGACCACAATCATTTAATTCTCCATTGCTACAGCTTCAGGAACAATTGCAAAGCTGATTGATACCTTAAGCATAAACTTCCAATGAATTAAGCACTCTACATCAAGCATGCACTTCCCCATCTTAACAAGAATCCAGAAACATACAAGCAAGCTAGCAAACCTCCTAAACCCGCCTGCCGATCAAAAATACCAATTTTTCAAAATTCCATTACTTTTCCTATTCGCCGTGCTCATAAATGGTCTACAAAACAAAACCAAACCAAACAACAAACTGATGAGAAATGAGAAGAGAGAAACGGCGTACGCTGGTACCAGGGCGCGAGGTGGTGATCTGTCTCTCGAACACCCTTGCCGTCACGTTACTGCTCCGGAACATCAGCGAACTCGACCTACACGCATACCTCACTGTAAATTCTTCCTCCCACTCTTTCTCAGAGAAGAAGAAGAAGAAGACGCGGAGAAGGAAAGAGTGGTGCTAAGTTGTACGGTAGCAACACAAGCGTCGTTTCCAAATAGTTGTGAGAGAAGTGTGTGTGTGGGCGCGCTCGCGCGCGCGTGGGAAGTGGTGGTTTTTGTCGGGCAGATGTGTGGTGTTGGAAGAGTGTTCGTAGCGGGCAGAGAGCGACGGTGGGTCTTTTAAATATTTTATTTCTTAAGCTAGCTAGCATTGTTGATTTCAAAATAATAAGAAAAGAAGAAGAAGAAGAAGGGAAGTACTGCAGCTCTCCATGTCCACTCGTTCTTTTCCTGGTCTCAGCATTCATTTACTTCAACG
Organism: Acanthochlamys bracteata; assembly: GCA_019914995.1. Classification (NCBI taxonomy): domain Eukaryota; kingdom Viridiplantae; phylum Streptophyta; class Magnoliopsida; order Pandanales; family Velloziaceae; genus Acanthochlamys; species Acanthochlamys bracteata. The sequence goes on along the minus strand of CM034126.1, from coordinate 10,930,081 downwards.
GTGAACTGAACTGCGCTGAAGGGCATATCTTAATTATACAAATAATAATACTACTTTTTTAATTATTTATATTCTATTTAATATATTTAATTATCACTTTAAAATTGTATTTTATTAAAATTCTAAAAACTTTACTTTAATTGTTATTTTAAATTTTAAATTTCTAAAATTTATTTTTTAAAATATTTTTTATAAAATTTATTTTTATATAAATAAATTTATATCTTAAAATAAATTTATAAAACTCGCTTCTATAACTTGCGCTATTGTCGTTGTGTCAAAGTGCAGGGGTGATACAACTGCGTTCAATTTAAAAACTTATTTAAAAAATTATTAAAACTAATAGTTTTAAAATTAATTTATCTACGTAATATAAATTATTTAAAGTTAATTTTATAATCTATAAATGAGTTCTGAAGTTACTTTTCACGTAAGTAAATAAAGTCTAAACTGCTTTTTATAAAAATCATAGCGACTAAAGTACAGTGAACGTAGTCTACTAATTTTAGTTCATTTGAATAAGTTTTGCCAAGACGTTTAAGAATATTTAAAATAAAAATAAAAAATGTTATCTTAAAATTATTTAAAAAATAAATCTATTTTTTTATTTTAAAAAATCATATATATATGAAGAGATACGCCATTTTACTTTGGGGTACTCTTTTTTAGTTTATAATTGAAATGATATATAAATCTAATTTTTACCGTTAAATTTTAAAAATTATGAGTTGTAAATTTATTTATAAAATTTTATATCAATCATGTTACGTATCGACCTTCATCTATTTATTTGATCAAAATAACAAAAATAATAAAATATATAATTTTTTAAGTTTTTTTATTTTTAATTATTCTGATCAAGTCAAAAATTAGAGATAAATTCGTGTTCCGATTAAACTGTAATTATTAAAACTCAACAGTGAAAATTAAGTTTGAAAATTACTCCAATCATAAACCAATATATATATATATATATATATATAATTCTATAATATATTATTTATTTTATTTTAATTTTAGTATTAAAAAATTTTTAAAATGAGTAGTTAGAAATAAAACTCTGAAAAACAGTGATAAATTTTTGAATAAAGCATCAGTGTGAATAGAGCGAAAACTATCCTTGAAACACTGAGATGTTCCATCTCATGATCAAGCGGACGTTTAATAAAACAAAGATTTCCCTCCAATCTACTTGTGAAAACTCATGATATTAGTTAGCCAGAATGATATTAGCATGCATTTATAGTAGATTGAATTCTAATTAATCAACTCTCGTTATTATTCTCACTGAAAATTGCATTTTAATTCACGCATCTTCACAGCCTAGCTTCAATGAGTTAAAGAAGCGAATAATTTTAATTTTCTAAAAGAATGTCTAATATTAAAATTGCTGGGCCATAAGAACTACGTTTTTTATTTATCGTACTTTATCTTAACTCTTTTCTTTTTTTCTTTTGATCTAGAAGAATTTACGTAAATTTACTTCATATACGTTAGGGACGACCATAAACGTTTTTGCATTTATTTGAAACAACAGTGGATACGATTATACTGGAGGAAGAATATATGAAGAAACTATGATAATATCCTTAATGGTAAAAATAAAAGATAAATATAACGCATTGTCACATTAAAAGGAAAAAAAAAAAAGAAAACATTATCAATAATAAAAAAACTAAATTAACTAATAGAAAACACTAGTCTAGAGAAGTTAAAAACTATGGATTAATCATTGACAAGGTTAAACCGGAAGCTGAAACTGTTGCTTACATTTGTGACAATAATAATGATCTGAAGAAATTTTAGATCTACACAGACAAATGCAGGCCGCTGCCTGCGCAGTTGGTCACAAAAGAGTCGGTAGTAGAATTAAATAAGGGCATATTTGAGAATACTAAAAAGCTCTTTTAAAGTTATTTGAAAATTTTAAAATATAAACTTAAAATTTTATCTAAAAAATGAAATTCTAATTGTGAAAAGTTTATAATATATAATTTATTTATATGATCAATATTTTTAAAAAAATTAAATATAAAAATTTTTATATGTAAGCTCGTATACTAAGTGGTGTATTTTGGAAAAAAAGCATTTAACATACTCTGTCAAACAGCTCCTAAATTCAAGCATACGTAGTTTCGTATCCACTGAGGAGATATTTTAAAATATTTATAAAATGAAGTTTTTTTAAAATAAAAAATATTTTTATTTTTTAAAAATTAGTTTTTTTTATTTAAAAAAATAAAAAATGTAATAAAAAGATTCTAAATTTTTAAATAAAATTTTTAAATATTTATAAAATATATATTAAAAAATATAAAATTAAAAATTAAAAAAATATTAGTGAAACGCTCAGCTAAAGTAATTAGGCGCTGTTCCACGGTGCTTATCAATACTTTTCATTCTAATTTTTATTTATACTTTCCAATAAGTTTTTTAAGATATTTTATAATTTTTTTTAATTTAGAAAATATAAAAAGTTATACTTTATTATATTTTATATTATATTTAAATAATAAAATATATAATTTTTAAGTTTTTTTATTTTTACCATCTACCGTCAAAAATTAAGATAAATTCGTGTTCCGATTAAATCCAATATTAAAACTCAAATAAAGGAAAATTGCTTGAAAAATTATTCAATCATAAACCAATATATATATATATATATATATATATATAATTCTATAATATATTATTTATTTTATTTTAATTTTAGTATTAAAAAATTTTTAAAATGAGTAGTTAGAAATAAAACTCTGAAAAACAGTGATAAATTTTGAATAAAGCATCAGTGTGAATAGAGTTGAAAACTATCCTGAAACACTGAGATGTTCCATCTCATGATCAAGCGGACGTTTAATAAAACAAAGATTTCCTCCAATCTACTTGTGAAAACTCATGATATTAGTTAGCCAGAATGATATTAGCATGCATTTATAGTAGATTGAATTCTAATTAATCAACTCTCGTTATTATTCTCACTGAAAATTGCATTTAATTCACGTGACCACAGCCTAGCTTCAATGATAAAGAAGCGAATAATTTTAATTTTCTAAAAGAATGTCTAATATTAAAATTGTTAACATAAGAACTACGCTTTTTATTTATCGTACTTTATCTTAACTTTTTCTTTTTCTTTTGATCTAGAAGAATTTATTGTAAATTTCTACTTTACATACGTTAGGACACTCATAAACGTTTTGCATTTATTTGAAACAACAGTGGATACGATTATACTGGAGGAAGAATATATGAAGAAACTATGATAATATCCTTAATGGTAAAAATAAAAGATAAATATAACGCATTGTCACATTAAAAGGAAAAGAAAAAGAAATATTATCAATAATAAAAACTAAATTAACTAATAGAAAACACTAGTCTAGAGAAGTTAAAACTATGGATTAATCATTGACAAGGTTAAACCGAAGCTGAAACTGTTGCTTATATTCCAGACAATAATAATGATCTGAAGAAATTTCTTAGATCTGACAGACAAATTATAGGCCGCTGCCTAGTTATCACAAAAGAGTCGTAGAGAATCAGCCGCGCATACGAGAATACTAAAAGCTCTTTAAAGACTGAAAATTTTAAAATATAAACTTAAAATTTTATCTAAAAATGAAATTTAATTGTGAAAAGTTTATAATATATAATTTATTTATATGATCAATATTTTTAAAAATTAAATATAAAAATTTTTATATGTAAGCTGTATACTATGGTAGGCTTGAAAAAGCATTTAACATACTCTGTCAAACAGCTCCTAAATTCAAGCATGCGTAGTTTTTCGTATCCACTGAGGAGATATTTTAAATATTTATAAATGAAGTTTTTTAAAATAAAATATTTTTATTTTTAAAATTAGTTTTTTTATTTTAAAAATAAAAATGTAATAAAAGATTCTAAATTTTAATAAAATTTTAAAATATTTATAAAATATATATTAAAAATATAAAATTAAAAATTAAAAACATTAGTGAAAAACTGCCTAAATAAAGTAATTAGGCGCTGTTCCACGGTGCTTATCAATACTTTTCATTCTAATTTTATTTATACTTTCCAATAAGTTTTAAGATATTTTATAATTTTTTTAATTTAGAAAATATAAAAGTTATACTATTATATTTTATATTATATTTTAAATTTTAAATTTCTAAAATTTATTTTTAAAATATTTTTTATAAAATTATTTTTATATAAATAAATTCTATATCTCAAAATAAATATAAAACTTCGCTTCTATAACTTGCGCTATTGTCGTTGTGTCAAAGTGCAGGGTGATACAAACTGTGCTCAATTTAAAAACTTATTTAAAAAATTATTAAAACTATTAGTTTTAAAATTAATTTATCTTACGTAAATAAAATTATTTGTGTTAATTTATAATCTATAAATGAGTTCTGTAGTTACTTGCCGTGCAAGTAAATAAAGTCTAAACTGCTTTTTATAAAAATCAGAAGACTAAAGTACACAGTGAACGTAGTTCACTTAATTTTAGTTCATTTGAATAAGTTTTTGCCAAGATCATAAGAATATTTAAAATAAAATAAAAAATGTTATTTTAAAATTATTTAAAAAATAAATCTATTTTTTTTATTTTAAAATCATATATATATGAAGAGACAGCCATTTCCATTTGGGGTAATTTTTTAGTTTATAATTGAAATGATATATAAATCTACTTTACCGCTAATTTTAAAAATTATGTATTGTAAATTTATTTATAAAATTTTTATATCAATCATGTTACGTGATCAATTCCTTTCATCTATTTATTTGATCAAAATAATAAAAATAATAAAATATATAATTTTTAAGTTTTTTTATTTTTATCATCTGACCGTCAAAAATTAAGATAAAATCGTGTTCCGATTAAACTGTAATTATTAAAACTCAAACAAAGGAAAATTAAGCTTGAAAAATTACCCAATCATAAACCAATACATATATATATGTATATATATATATAATTCCTATAATATATTATTTATTTTATTTTAATTTTTTAGTATTAAAAATTTTTAAAATGAGAAGTTAGAATAAAACTCTGAAAACAGTGATAAATTTTTGAATAAAGCATCAGTGAATAGAGCGAAAACTATTCTGTAAAACACTGAGATGTTCCATCTCATGATCAAGCGACGTTTACAAAAAAAAAGATTTCCCTCCCAACTACTTGTGAAAACTCATGAGGATAGCGTAGCCAGAATGATAGCATGCATTTATAGTGGATTGAATTTAATTAATCAACTCGTTATTATTCCTCACTGAAAATTGCATTTAATTCACGCATCTCACAGCCTAGCTTCAATTGAGTGTAAAGAAGGAATAATTTTAATTTTCAAAAGAATGTCTAATATTAAAATTGCTGGGCCATAAGAACTACGCTTTTTATTTATCGTACTTTATCTTAACTCTTTCTTTTTTTCTTTTGATCTAGAAGAATTTACGTAAATTTACTTCATATATAATGTTAATAGGACGACCATAAACGTTTTGCATTTATTTGAAACAACAGTGGATACGATTATACTGGAGGAAGAATATATGAAGAAACTATGATAATATCCTTAATGGTAAAAATAAAAGATAAATATAACGCATTGTCACATTAAAAGGAAAAGAAAAAATATGAAACATTATCAATAATAAAAACTAAATTAACTAATAGAAAACACTAGTCTAGAGAAGTTAAAACTATGGATTAATCATTGACAAGGTTAAACCGAAGCTGAAACTGTTAAGCTTACATTTGTGACAATAATAATGATCTGAAGAAATTTTAGATCTACATAGACAAACAGCAGGCCGCTGTCATGCAGTTGGTCAGCAAAAGAGTCGGTAGTAGAATTAAATAAGGCATATTTAGAATACTAAAAAGTCTCTTTTTAGAAGTTATTTGAAAATTTTAAAATATAAACTTAAAATTTTATCTAAAAATGAAATTTAATTAGAAAAGTCGAGTAATATATAATTTATTTATATGATCAATATTTTTAAAATTAAATATAAAAATTTTTATATGTAAGCCTGTATACTAAGTGGTGTATTTTGGAAAAAGCATTTAACATACTCTGTCAAACAGTTCCCTAAACTAAGGATACGTAGTTTCCTGTATCCACTGAGGAGATATTTTAAATATTTATAAAATGAAGTTTTTTAAAATTTAAAATTTTATAATTTTTAATAAAATTTTAAAATATTTTATTTTTAAAATAAAATAAAAATGTAATAAAAAGATTCTAAATTTTAAATAAAATTTTTAAAATATTTATAAAATATATATTAAAAATATAAAATTAAAAATTAAAAATATTAGTGAAACGCTCAGCTAAAGTAATTAGGCGCTGTTCTACTTATACGTCAATATTTTCATTCTAATTTTATTTATACTTTCCAATAAGTTTTTTAAGATATTTTATAATTTTTTTAATTTAGAAAATATAAAAGTTATACTTATTATATTTTATATTATATTTTAAATTTTTAAATAAATAGTAATACTTATTTTAAAAAAATCTTTGAAATAATATTTGTTTCAATTTCTTCTTTAAAATCACTTCAAATATCTCTTGGAAACAAATATTAGACTTTTGTGCTTTCTCCAGCTGATGCAGTAGGAAAGAATTAAGAAGAGAACAAAAACACCAAACAAAATGTGTCGGTTACACTACATAGCATTAAGATTTAGAGCAACCCACTTTGAAACATTTATTTAAGCTTATTTATATTTATTATTTTTCTATCCAAACTTTTTGATAGCTCATTTTCAACTTAAAAAAATTGCACTCTTACTAAAAAGTTGTGTTCGGTATTGCTTTATAAAAACACTTTTCGACTTTTCAACTTTTATATTTTTTAATAAATTTTTTTATAATATTTTTTCAGAATTTATTTAAATAGAAAGTATAAAAATTTATGTTACAAAATTTTATTATTATTTATTATTATTATTTAGATCGAAAATAAACTTATTTTAAAATAAAAAAATATCCTCAATTACAAAAAAATATTTTTTATAAACACACTTAAGTCCTTCAAGCGGAGTTTGAGTAATCTTACTGCAATTCAACGCAATGTTTGAGAGTCAGTAGAGTACTTTTCAGTTATTTTTATTCTAATTTTATATTTTATATATTTTAATAAATTGTTTTAATATTCTTTAAAATCTTATAAAAAATTTAAAAATATAAAAATATATGCTCTAAGTCTTATTATTACTTATTTTTTTTTTTAGACAAAATAAAATTTATTTTCAAAAAGTCTCAAAGTATTTTCGCTTCTGCAAAAACGCTTTTCTAAAATACCCAAATCAAAACACGTCCTACTTATTCTCAAAAAAATTGTTATAATATTTTATTTTATTGTTATAATTATCAAAATAAATAAATTGTATATTATATATTTATATGTATATTTTATTACAAAATTTCAAGCTAAAATGAATGGTTTAAACGAAATTAATCAATCAATTAAACGAAATTGACTCCATTTAATCTATATAAATAAATCTATTTTTTTATTTTAAAAAATCATATATATATGAAGAGATACGCCATTTTACTTTGGGGTACTCTTTTTTAGTTTATAATTGAAATGATATATAAATCTAATTTTTTACCGTTAAATTTTAAAAATTATGAGTTGTAAATTTATTTATAAAATTTTATATCAATCATGTTACGTATCGACCTTCATCTATTTATTTGATCAAAATAACAAAAATAATAAAATATATAATTTTTTAAGTTTTTTTATTTTTAATTATTCTGATCAAGTCAAAAATTAGAGATAAATTCGTGTTCCGATTAAACTGTAATTATTAAAACTCAACAGTGAAAATTAAGTTTGAAAATTACTCCAATCATAAACCAATATATATATATATATATATATATATATAATTCTATAATATATTATTTATTTTATTTTAATTTTAGTATTAAAAAATTTTTAAAATGAGTAGTTAGAAATAAAACTCTGAAAAACAGTGATAAATTTTTGAATAAAGCATCAGTGTGAATAGAGCGAAAACTATCCTTGAAACACTGAGATGTTCCATCTCATGATCAAGCGGACGTTTAATAAAACAAAGATTTCCCTCCAATCTACTTGTGAAAACTCATGATATTAGTTAGCCAGAATGATATTAGCATGCATTTATAGTAGATTGAATTCTAATTAATCAACTCTCGTTATTATTCTCACTGAAAATTGCATTTTAATTCACGCATCTTCACAGCCTAGCTTCAATGAGTTAAAGAAGCGAATAATTTTAATTTTCTAAAAGAATGTCTAATATTAAAATTGCTGGGCCATAAGAACTACGTTTTTTATTTATCGTACTTTATCTTAACTCTTTTCTTTTTTTCTTTTGATCTAGAAGAATTTACGTAAATTTACTTCATATACGTTAGGGACGACCATAAACGTTTTTGCATTTATTTGAAACAACAGTGGATACGATTATACTGGAGGAAGAATATATGAAGAAACTATGATAATATCCTTAATGGTAAAAATAAAAGATAAATATAACGCATTGTCACATTAAAAGGAAAAGAAAAAAAAAGAAAACATTATCAATAATAAAAAAACTAAATTAACTAATAGAAAACACTAGTCTAGAGAAGTTAAAAACTATGGATTAATCATTGACAAGGTTAAACCGGAAGCTGAAACTGTTGCTTACATTTGTGACAATAATAATGATCTGAAGAAATTTTAGATCTACACAGACAAATGCAGGCCGCTGCCTGCGCAGTTGGTCACAAAAGAGTCGGTAGTAGAATTAAATAAGGGCATATTTGAGAATACTAAAAAGCTCTTTTAAAGTTATTTGAAAATTTTAAAATATAAACTTAAAATTTTATCTAAAAAATGAAATTCTAATTGTGAAAAGTTTATAATATATAATTTATTTATATGATCAATATTTTTAAAAAAATTAAATATAAAAATTTTTATATGTAAGCTCGTATACTAAGTGGTGTATTTTGGAAAAAAAGCATTTAACATACTCTGTCAAACAGCTCCTAAATTCAAGCATACGTAGTTTCGTATCCACTGAGGAGATATTTTAAAATATTTATAAAATGAAGTTTTTTAAAATTAAAAAATATTTTTATTTTTTAAAAATTAGTTTTTTTTATTTAAAAAAATAAAAAATGTAATAAAAAGATTCTAAATTTTTAAATAAAATTTTTAAATATTTATAAAATATATATTAAAAAATATAAAATTAAAAATTAAAAAAATATTAGTGAAACGCTCAGCTAAAGTAATTAGGCGCTGTTCCACGGTGCTTATCAATACTTTTCATTCTAATTTTTATTTATACTTTCCAATAAGTTTTTTAAGATATTTTATAATTTTTTTTAATTTAGAAAATATAAAAAAGTTATACTTTATTATATTTTATATTATATTTTAAATTTTTTAAATAAATAGTAATACTTATTTTAAAAAAATCTTTGAAATAATATTTGTTTCAATTTCTTCTTTTAAAAATCACTCTCAAATATCTCTTGGAAACAAATATTAGACTTTTGTGCTTTCTCCAGCTGATGCAGTAGGAAAGAATTAAGAAGAGAACAAAAACACCAAACAAAATGTGTCGGTTACACTACATAGCATTAAGATTTAGAGCAACCCACTTTGAAACATTTATTTAAGCTTATTTATATTTATTATTTTTCTATCCAAACTTTTTGATAGCTCATTTTCAACTTAAAAAATTGCACTCTTACTAAAAGTTGTGTTCGGCATTGCTTTATAAAAAAACACTTTTCGACTTTTCAACTTTATATTTTTTAATAAATTTTTTATAATATTTTTCAGAATTTATTTAAATAGAAAGTATAAAAAAATTTTATGCCATAAAATTTTATTATTATTTATTATTATTATTTTAGATCGAAAAATAAAACTTATTTTTTAAAATAAAAAAAATATCCTTCAATTTCATAAAAATATTTTTTATAAACACACTTAAACTTTCCAAGCGGAGTTTGGAGTAATCTTACTCGCAATTCAATGCACGTTTGAGAGTCATAGAGTACTTTTCAAGTTATTTTTATTCTAATTTTATATTTTATATATTTTAATAAATTGTTTTTAATATTCTTTAAAATCTTATAAAAAATTTAAAAATATAAAAAAATATATGTCGTAAGTCTTTATTATTACTTATTTTTATTTTTTTAGATAAAAAATAAAATTTATTTTTAAAAAGTTCTCAAAGTATTTTTTGTTTCAGAAAACGTTTTTCTAAAATACTTCCAAATCAAAACACGTCCTACCTATTTCTCAAAAAAATTGTTATAATATTTTATTTTATTGTTATAATTATCAAAATAAATAAATTGCATATTATATATTTATATGTATATTTTATTACAAAATTTCAAGCTAAAATGAATTTATTTAAACGAGTTCGAATCGAATTCAATTAAAACGAAATTGACTCATTTAATCTATATAATTATTTATAATATATATATATTAATAATTAAATAATATTTAAAATAATAACATAAAATTTTGATTTAATTTGTATATATAATTTTTTAACTTAACTTAATATATTTAATTTTTTACGTAATTAACAAATTTTACAAAATTAATATTTTTTTGTAGATATATAATAATAAATATATTATTATTAAAAATTAATTTGTATAATTTTTAAAATAATTTTAATTATTCATTAGATTGATCCAAATTTAATTCAGTTATCAAATAAATTAAATTAGAATTAATAATTTTGATCTATATAATTAGGATCGAACGATCCTTAACTTCGAATTGATATCCAATCGAGCACCTCAATTGATATTCCAATAGAACACCTCAATTCACTTAATTAGAATCTGCTCACAACACAACTGCAAACTAATGCAAGCAAAATACGCAATAGACTACTAACACGCTTTAATCCTTTCGTACTACACCACTGCATTCGCAAAGGTCCAATAATGTCAAAAGCATAAAATGAAATCCTAAACGTTGCTGAATATGATTTTTAGTTGACTGATCTTGCAAAGATCCCATTTGACTAAACAATGATTATGCGGAGTTATTACTTATTACTTGACCTTGTATCTCTCGCTTCCTCATAGCAATTACCAAAACTAACCTCGCTCTCGCTTCCCTGTTGTTGGTTGAATTTTGAGTCCGTTTGGCGATTGCGTTCTAAACACTCTTCACTTTATTATAATATTAAAAATTAAAATATAAAAATTAAAATGATTATATATTTTTATTATTTATTATTATTATTAAATACATTTAAATTAAATAAAATTACTTTTAATTTCAAAAACTTAGTTTTATAAATACTATCGGACGCATTTAGTAATCCCATGTGTAATCGATCGACTTAGTATGTGTTTAAGAGTGCTTATGTGATAAAATTTTTTTAATAAAAAATATATTTTTAAAAAATAAGTTTTATTTTTTTCAAAATAATAATAAAAATATATAATAAAAGAATTTATTTATAAAATTTTAAATAAAAATTTTAAATATTTATAAAATATATTTTAAAAAACATAAAATTAAAAAAAACTGAACCGAACTCCCCTTCAACCGCGTCAGCATCACCTCGTCTGGATGATTTTTTAAGTCACCTCTTAAGCAAATGATGAAATCTCCCTCTTTTGTCAATTCAATGAAGACATATCTGGGGAAGTTTTTTTTTTAAAATTTAAAATTTTATAATTTTTAATAAAATTTTAAAAATATTTTATAGAAGTTTTTAAAAAATTATAAAAATATAAAAAAATTTATTTCGTGAAATTTTTTAATAATTATTTTTATTATTTAAAAAAATAAAATTTATATTCTAAAAATTTTTAAAATATTTTTTTTACAAGAAGCACTTTTAAACATTTTATAAAATCAATCAAAATAAAAAAAAATTTCCACCTCTTTATGTTTTTCTAATATTTCAACGCCATTAAAAATTCTCTGTGATCTCTCGCCCGTTTCTTATTCACTCTCTCTTCCCGCGAGAAGGGAAAAAAGAGTACTCATTCCAGATCTAGACAAAAGACTCTCTCACATTTCATTGGATCTTTCATTCAATTCTCATTCGTTTAATATCTACAAATTCTGTTTATGTTAGATTTGATTGATTTGATCGATTGATCGATCGTGATGAGAGGGAATAGGTGGAGAAGGATATCAACAACCGCGACGAGATGATGCGGCGAGAGAACGGAACGGCGACGGCGGCGGAGGAGGAGGAGAAAAGTTGCGCCTTCGCTGCCGTCCGAGTTAACGGCTGTGTGAAAGACACGGTTAACCCCGGTTCTATTGCCGTTATACCTGTTTTTTCTTGTTCGTCTTCGTCGACTTCGTCTCCGCCGTCGTCGGGATTGAGCTACATCGAGCACCGAGTATCGAAGATGGACACGCTCGCTGGTATTGCTATCAAGTACGGCGTTGAGGTAAGATAAATTGATTTGTTCAATGAAAATTTGATGATTGCTGATGTTTCATTGTGAGATCAGGATGCCTGGTTTGAGTTTTTCTGCAGTTCAGCATAGAGAATTTGTTTTTTCATGTCACCTTGAAGTTTCTTTAGGATAAATTTGGAGTTTAACTGTCTTTTAGTAAGAGTTGTATGTGATATGACCAGTACTAGTTTAGAGACTGCTATTTCATTTTGGTGATAAAGAAGCAGTCTTTTCCCCAGTAGGTTTGAGTTTTGATAATTAATAGACCATCTCTGTAAGAGCATTTTGTTTACTCAGGTGCGAATGTTCCAGAAGCAATTTTCTTGGGGGTACTTGAGCTTGAGATTCCCAATCTTAAAATTCTAAAAATCTGTCTAAGTTAATCTACTTATTTTGCTCTGTTGGAATTACGCTGTTGGAAGCATTTGGCCCTTATCTGGTTTCAGTATTCAGAAGCAATCGTACTATGCTACTGTTTAGCTTTTGGCAGGTACGATAATCTGTTGCTGTTAAGAAGATAAGTCTGGTTATTATTAGAAGAGTGATTGTTCTTTTTTAGCTGTTTCGGTAACCTGTTTCATTGCGGAGTACTATGTCAAGGTGATGGCTGGCTTGTCATTACTCGTTGCAGTTTAGTCATTGTGGAAATTTCCATATGCCACCTCATCTTGGCGTTCAAGTGCGGAACAGAAAAAGCTTTTTAAATAACTTGATTATTTCTTCTTCTTTCTTTTTACAATTAGTTTTGTGGTTCATTTTTATGCAGTCATTGTTTGTATTTCTAGTGTGGACACAAATATCTGTTGAACTCTCCATTTTTAGACAGTGCTAAGCTGGCATATAATATAATCATGCTGATCTACAGCGTTAGTGTGTTTGGTCTCACTTTGAACATATTTTGGGAGGCTGGAGGTAGTAATTATGACGGGCTTTGTCTTAAAATTTTCTTGCATTCAATGCATTCTTTCAAGGTTGTCAAAGTCGGGATCTTAGGTAGGATCGTTTCACTTGAATATGATCGTAAAATCGGAATTTTAAAGTAAGATCGTAAGGTTTTACATACCGATAAACTTTATAATTTTTTTTTCAATACCATTAAAAATCTTTTATAAAAGTTTTTCAAATATTTTTTATAAAAAAAACTTTAGTACATTTAAAAAAAATAAAATTCTTTTAAATTTTATAAAAAAAATTCCTCTATATTTTATAGAAAATTTTTCAAAATTATAAAATTTCAGAAAAACTTCAAAATTTTATAGAAAACTCTCTAAACGTTTATAAAAAACTCTTCCAGATATAATTAATTACAAAAATTTCTTCAAAAGTAAAATCGTATAAGATCAAAAAATTCGGAATCTTACTGATTTTAAAATTTAAATCGGGATTTAGGTGGGATTTTACTCAAAAAGAATTTTACTTGAGATCGGGATCGTTTGGGTGAAGTAAAATCGTAAAATCGTAAGATTTTAAAATTTAAATTGAGATTTTGATAACCTTGCATTCTTTCTTTGCTTTATGTCTAACAGTTTTAATTGTAGGGTGTAATGTCAATTTGCTGTTCATGCGCAGTTGCTGCATGTAGGCGTCAACATGATTCCATAATTTAGTGGCTTTTGTAAATCTTGTGATACCTTTGTTTGATCATAGGAGCGTTTGACTGATGGATTGATTGATATGTTGCTCTGGATGCTGAATCTTTTAGCATTTTCATTGCAGTAATTTCCTTTGTATGCGCATGCGCTAGGCAACGAGTTTCTTTGTGAAGTATTTTAGACCTTTGTGTTACCGGCCTTTAAATGTTCTAGGTAGCGGACATCAAACGGATGAACGGTTTGGTGACAGATCTTCAGATGTTTGCTCTTAAATCATTGCAGATCCCTCTACCTGGAAGACATCCGCCATCTCCCATCCTATCTAATGGCTTGGCTACTAACGGGTACTTGCATTCATGTCCTTACTATTGCCTTTAATGTTTTTTTTGTTTTTCTGGGACTAGCGTATAGTTCACTGACATTATTTGGGACTCTCAAAGCAAACAGAACTTTTCAGTGTATATTGCTTAACATATAAAGGATATTCTATTCAAGACTGACAAGTCTGTCGATCAGGTAAACACATAGAGAGGTTTCTGAAACCTTGTTCTGTTTGTAGTGCATAGAAGTTCAATGGTTTGGTGGACATGTTTTTGTGTGCTCGACTCTGATGGTTTCTTGGAATGGTTTGTGGAGTCCTTCAATTAGTTGTTTACTGCAGAATTACTCATGATTTGATGTCCTTTTTCTTCTTGTTTTTGTGAAGTTCTTTTTTTTCTTTTTTTTCCATTTTGTCCTCTCTCTCTCTCTCTCTCTGTGTGTGTGTGTTTCTGGTTATCTTCTTGCAAGTGGGTGCTCCTATACCAGGTAGCCTCGTCTTTTCGTTCGGTGGAAAGTTGGTTTCTGGATTGGATTGAGTGCACGATCCTTCTAAATTTAGATGTTCCGTCAATGTCATATTCTTTCATGTTGAGCTGTTCGTTTGGACGTAAATAGGAACCATCATTGATATGGTATTTCCTTTACTCTGTCTCTGACATTGGCAATTAGTACTTTTAAGCATCACTTTGACTTTTCATCTATTCAAATAAATGAATAAACAAATGCTAATACTTGAAAAAGTTGCTATTGAAGTTATTATTGCATATTTGATGGTGAGTTTATGGCCCTATCTCTTTCAGTTGGTCTTAATTTTGTTTACTGTCTGCAAAATCCTTTCCGAAATCAACTAATCTGTTTTGATGATGTTAGACCTCTTCCTTGGTTTACATTTTTAAGTTCTTGTTTCGGATGGGATACATCACAAGCTTCTTTTGGCTACTTTCTGCTTCTGTGCTTTAATTTCTTTTATGTGCTTCTAGATTTCTAACTAGTAGAAGGCAACTGCTAGGATTATTGTTCCTTTGTACTATCATTCTGTAGCACTCCTCGTTTCTATTTTTGGTATAAGGGATGTACATCATGTTCCACCATTTTCATACAGATCTTGAGGTAGAAGTACGAATTTAAGTTAGTGCCATCAAAAGAGTGATGGCTGTCTTTTCTGCTTCAGTTTTGAGATAGTAGTAATTCTTGTTTAGTTTCTCTTATTGTGCTGACTTTTACTGCAGAGAACATTCTAATACTCCACTCCGGTCCCATAATGATGTTCTTAGTTCATTTCAGTCACTGAAGCTGAAGGATCCACCCTGTGAAGTCTCACCAGCAATGAGCAGTCTACATGGATACTATGGCCTAACGCCACCAAAGAAGGGCCCAACAGCGGAAGGCACTGAAATGGCTGTCTATAATAGAACTGGCAATGCTCTGAATTTTGAGGATGACCTCTTGTATAGGAAATATCCATTATCTGCACCTCTAGCTGGTCAACATCGAAAATCCAGAAGTCTGGCTAATCGATTCACTCTAGAAAGTGTGAAGTTAGCTGAGGCAGCTGCTTTTTTGGAAGTAGGGGAAAACAGTGACACTGAGAAATTGAATGGTGATAGCTCTGTCAGAAGACGGCAGAAGGTGGAAGCTGAAATACCTTCAACCACACCAGAGATGTTGCTGAAGGAGGAAAGCAGCACTAGTGGATTCCCAGGAAGGACAGGGAAAGGTCTTGCTCTCAGACCAAAGTCAGGGAGCCGGACAGACATCGACATGGGAGGTAAGGCAGCACCATTAGCTACTTCTTCGATAGCCGATGGTTTGTTTGCTGTTAGGAAATCATCAAGTACCTCAAATTTACAAGAGTCAGAGAATTCATCCTCGATGTGGCCATCAACAAGGTGGACACTGAACTCAGATGCCATTGCTCGCCCAATTTTTGATGGCTTGCCCAAGCCAATAAGTGGAAGAAGGAAAGCTGCTCTTGATTAGCTGTCTTTGAAATTAGCTTCAGGTGGGTGTTTCAACATATTAGATTATTCATTCAGTTTCTTGATGAAGAAAGGCCTATACAGTGTATATGTTGTAAGGGAATAGAAATGCAAGATGCAAATCAATAAGACATCATCTTGTAATTTGCGCAAGAGTTATTGTCATTCTTTTATAGTCATTCTTATTATATAGCGCCTCAAGGAACATTACAAGTTACCTACGTGTTGTACATGCGTCTAATGTATATTATTCGTTAACATATAAGCAAAATTAATTATTATGCATTGGAATGCTACCTTGATAGCATAGAACTACAAGGACTCGAGATGAATGTTTGGTTGTCATTACAAAAAAATTCGTTCGTTTATTTCAGTAATACTATATGTTTCAATTAGATTAGCCAAATAATATTGCTATTTATCGACATTTGCATTCCTAATTAAATTACTGAAACACTCGAGATTGTTTCTAGCTCTCGGCTGTCCTTCCCTTCCCATGACGTTATCCCTCAACTCCAAAACTCTTCTTTGAATCTCTTGTCCCTCTTCACTACTCGTAACTCTTTTAACACAATCGAAGACATCTTTCCTTCCAGATTCATTGAGCCTAATTCCAATTCCCCAAACGTTCACTATATAAGCAGAGATAACAAATTGGTCTCCGGAAATTGGAAAACAAACCAATCTTTTGCCATGCTTTATTGCCTCCAATGTTGAGTTCCATCCACAGTGAGTTATATAACATCCTACAGATTCATGACTGAGAACTTTGTCCTGCTGTACCCATGAGATAACCTTCCCTCTATCTGCAACTCGGTCGACGAACCCATTCGGTAATCCGGCACGCCATGCGTTGTCGTCTTTGAGTACCCATAGAAACGGTTCCTGAGTTGCCTCGATACCAAGAGCGATATTTGTGATCACGTCTGGAGATAAGGGTGATACCCAGGTACCGAAGGAGATGTAGATAACTGAGTTGGGCTTTTGTTTTGCAAGCCATTTCTCACAGCTGTCGTCGTTAGTGTTGTATCTACTTGGGTTCAGGCGGTTGTTGATTGTGTTTCTGGTAATACTGAACAAAGGCCCAATCTCGAAAACCTTCAGTCGGCCATGTTGTAGAGTGCTGGTTGCTTCTGAAGGGAAGGAATTGACGAGAAGCCACTGGAGAGATTTGGTCCGGTCAAGTACTCGTAGCCAGAACTTGAATCTTGAGCACTGTGAAGCAGGATTGCCGACCAACCACGGCAACTCTTCTGCGCTCGGTGTTGCTAGGCCGCTGGTGAATGATGAGAGTTTCTCTCCTTCTTCTTTGTAATAAGGTTTTCTCATGTGAAACCTTAGTTGCTTGACAGGAGTTCCTGCCATTGACGCATGTATGTTAGACTTAAACAACTCACGAATATAATAATAACAACAACAGCATTCAATGTTAGAATGTGTAATAATGTACCGGAGTCGGTGATGAGACCGCAGCTAATGAGTTCAGGGATTGCAGAGACAATCCGATAAGTTGCAAACATGGCCGGCCAGAAGCCAGATACAGGAATGCCGCAACGGTCAGCCACAGGGAACGCCCACGAAGCCAACATGTCCCCTACCATGCAAACCATCTCCTTCCTTCTTTTCTGCAGCAACTTCTCTAAGTGTCCTGGCACCGTGCTCTCCATGACATCATCGACAGCTGCAAAATTCTCGGCTTCTGCTTTCTCAATCCCCGTAGGAATAACGTAAAACTCGAAAGCTTCATTGCTGAGCATGTCCTCATTGAATTGATTAGAAAGAAGGATGTGGATGAAGTCTGGTATGAAGACTATTGGCCGGAATCCACAGGAATGTAGTGCTTGAGCTAACTGCAGCATTGGCGTAACATGACCTTGCGCCGGAAACGGCACCAGAAGAACGTGAAGCTTGTCTCCAGCCATTTCCTTTCCTCTACTAATTAATGGTTGCATGTGAATGAGAATATATATCAACCGTCGAGGGAATGAAAACTAGTTTTATAGTCAGCACGCATAACACGAGCATGAATGGCAAAAGCAATTAATTAAGTTAGCGACTGCTTCAAATATAAATGACAGAAATGTTTTTTGCCTTTCAAAAACTGATCTGCCAAGAAAACCATGTCACACAAGGACATCAAACTTCAACCGAGTTAGGGGATTGCATGCCTAAATTCTTTTGACTAAACTTATAAAGTTTTTTATAAAAAGTTCATCCAACCCTTTTTAAGTGATTTATCAAAAGGGGGCGTTTTAGAATTGCTTATAAAATCGAAAGTATTTTTATTTATTTTTTAATTAAAAAAAATAATAATAAATAATAAAATTTTTTTATTATGTATAATTTGTTTATATTTTTAAATAAAATTTTTAGATATCTATAAAAAATGTATTAAAAAAGATAAAATAAAAAAATGAAATAGAGTATTTGAGAAATGCAATCCTAAACTATCGCACCTGTAAGGTGACGAAATGGAAGGTGGGGAATGACGTACGTTATCCTCAAGAAAAAAAACATGGAAGAATAGCTTCACCCTCTGATCATGTTCCAGAGAATAACTCTATATATTGCATTCACTATCAAGAACATGTAACATTCACTCATGTCTAACTATTCCAAAGGAAATTAAGAGGGAAAAAAAATCTCTAAAGCAAACTCTTCTCTTCTGTGAGATTTCCTGTAAAACGTGGGGAGTTGAAATGTTGACGATGAAATTGTTATGACAAAAAAGATGAATATTTTAATTATGAATCTTCAAATACATAGTATATAGTTTAGACTAATTAAAAAGATGAAGCGTTTCACGTGGTATATAATTTCGTTCATATATAGAAGTCTAGTGGTGGGAGTCAGAAGGAAGTTGCATTCCATTTTTTCAATAGCTATCGGATGCGTTTGAAATTACTTATAAAATAAAATTTTTCTAAAATAAAAATATTTTTATTTTTTTAAAAAAATAAATTTTTTTTTATAAAAAAATAAAAATATGTATAAATATTTATAAAATATGTAATAAAAATGTGAAATAGAGAATTGAATAATTTAGTTGGAAAAAAGCAAAAACAAACGCATCCATCAAGAGTTCTTCTAAAGCTCAAAAGTAAATATAATGATTGGAAGAACCATGCATGCCTTTCGCAGTTTTCTTGTTTTGGAACGATCTTTTGGTGGTTTAATTATGTATGATGTGTGATGCAATGAAGAAGCATTAGCATGAAAATGAACTAACTAATTCACTATATATATATCGTTGCTTTTGTTAGAATTAATTACAGAGTACTACATAGATTAACTTGTTTGGGAGAGCTTTTCTCTCCCAATAACTTTTTTTTAACTTCAAAAATATTATGCAAAAATTATTATAAAATTTTTTTAAAAATATAGATAAAATATATATTATAAAATAATTATATGTGTAATTTTTATTTTTTTAAATATTTATAAAATAATATACTTAAAAGCTTTTAAAAATTTTTTTTTTTTTAATAAGCACTCTCAAATATTAGGATTAGGCATCTTTTCAGCTACTAATTAACTTTAATTTCTTCTAATTAAAAAGAAGGCTCGTTTTTTCAGGGAGAAATTTGACTTATTGGAGTTGTCTAAAACCCAACGTGAACATTAAGGTATTTTCTATTGGAGTTGTTTCTAGTCAAATTCTTGCTTGAAAAACATGTTTTGAACAATCGGCTCATGAGCTTTTGAACAATCTAATGTACATTTGATTAATTGATTAAGTGAAAATTATATAATTACAAATTTATATTCATTTGAATCGATTTTTTATAAACAGTAGTAAGATTTTTATGTCTTCCGCATTAAAAATTATTGAATGTGTGAACAACATGTGATCTCGCATAACAAAAGTGATGTTGATCTCTTCTTAAGTCCCTACCATCTCATTTATCTATACAAATGTACCCTGCCAAAAAAAAAAAAATTATTTAGCCCTCATGGAGAACCGAGAGCCCCTGAAAATTTTGCCTATAGTTTTCAAATTAAAAATCGAAGTCATTAATTACTGCTTCAGTACCTTCAAGCCTCTGAAGCAGCCGCTCGCTGCTGCCGTGACGCTCGCCTTCGTCCACGACAATTTTAACATCGAGGTACTGGTAGTCAACGAATTAACACGGCCTTGGCATCAGCGTAGGTGCATGAGGATGGTGGAAGTTAATGCTGCTGGCAATTCATGATGTTTATGAAGTTCCACTGCGATATATATCTGATAAAACGGACGTCGTGGTTCTTCGAGATCTGAAGGGGGAGAGTGGAGCAAGGAAGCGAAGCAGAGGCAGCGGAGATAGGTCTGGCACCAGAACCGTGTGATGATAACGGGAGTGTTCATAGATGACTGAAGTGCGTTCGGCTTATAGACGAAGCCGGCACAGTGCAAAAAGTTCACCGGCGTCAAGGGAGCATTGTTTACTTCGCATTTAGGTAGCTGATCCATTTAATTCTACATGAAGAGTTTGGAGTTAATTCCTCTTTGTTGGATATAAGAATGAGTTGAATTTGTGTTACGTAGAATAAAGACGAGAAACAATTTGAAGTTCCAAAATCTGTGGTTTCAGCTGTTAAGCTTAGAAGGTGGTTGTTAGGCCTGTTCTAAATTCTCTGTCTACTTGTTTTAAAGGGGATTTCTGTAGGAAATTTGCTCAATTATTTATTTATCCATTTCCATTTATATCTAGAACACTATGAAAGACCTTCTGTTGTAGAGTTTCTTAATTCGTGTTTGCAAGATTGTTATGGTTCAACTAGCATGATGGAAAGACACCGCAATTAGCTAGAGACAATGCACATCAAAAGAATACAAAGAACTAGTGCTTGTTCAAACATTTCAAATCCCACTTACAAACACAGGGAATCAAACAGGTAAACAAACATTGGTGAACTTCAACAACATAATTTATTTGTTTTAATTAGTAATTCACAAACAAACAGTGATGCAATATTAGATGAGTGTCTCCTGCTTTAAGAGGGTAAAATAAAATAGATGCTTGGCAAAATAGCCACATGCTTTTTGACATTCTTTACAGCACTGCAACTTTGTATGCCTTCAACCTGCACAAATTTGTCATTGAATGTACACTAGCTTGCTTCCTGGCGGAAATATAAGCAGTAGTGAGTTGGTATACAACCTCAAAAAATTAGATGGAGCAAAACTTTAAGACAGAAGAGAGCTTCTATCTTACGCAGTTAGTAATCAACACTCTATACGCACAGCACCACTCTCAGAAGATACAAATCTAGGCTTCCTCTTCACCTCTTGTAAACACTGGATTACATCCCCAATCTTGAAATCATCACAGTTCTCAAGAACCAATCCACATTCATTACCCTTGCCAACTGCTTCGACATCCTGTTTCTCACGTTTTAGTGAGACACATGATCCCTCGAACACAACCTCACCACTTCTCAACAACCTCATTGTTGAGCATTTTGTGAACCGGCCATCAATGACACGACAACCTGCAATTTTCAGATCAGGGCCCTTTGACTTACTGCGCCCTTTAAGCTCAAATATGCCCAGGATTTCACCCTCGCCAGCAACCTGGGTCTCGCAAGTGCCAGGTGCTTTTTCCACGATCAGGTTTCCCATCTCTTCTAAAAGGTGGTATATGACTCGTTGAAGGTATATCTGAAAGAGAATAAACAATATGATGCCAATATTTTCTAACTTTCTGCTTTAAGTTCATGAATAATATAACTAGCTTTCTACATACATTAACTCCTCATCTCTGAATACTGATGCATAATATGTTACCACTGTATAACATAGTTGTTGTTTTTTTTTGCACGTCAACATACACCAAAAGTTGCTTCCCATGACTACTATTTAAAGGAGCTTTGCAAACCTAAATACATTACTCAACCAGCTAATGCACTTGGATATAAAAGAAAATGAAATTCAGATGATGGCAGGTCACCTTTATATTAGCCTGCTTTGCTGCCAAGCTAATGGAAGATGGAGGAGATCGTATATTGAAACCAACTATACATGCTCCACAAGCTTGTGCTAAATCAATGTCAGACTGTGATATTGGACCCACACCAACATGTACAATATTCACAAAGACCTGGCAATTGTTAAACCACAAATTAAGTATGTCATGATAGAAATACGGTACATTCCTATGCTACAAATCTCTAGAGATTCAATCGAAAATGGACATCTTGCATCAAACAAGTTCTATAAACTCTACATATCAGCATCCTTCAGCAAAAGAATAGACATCATTCCACAAATAAGTGGGACTACTGCTTGAAAAACAACATTTCCAAAGATGACCCTAATGCACTAAAATATTTAGAAGGATATTCTTATGTTGTAACTTGCAAACAACTTCATTCCAATTAAAATTATGCTGTCAAGTACTGATAATATTCAAAGGCAAAAGCAACTTTGTTGCTTGTTGATTAGCATTTCTTCATAGTAAAGAACATTTTGAGCAATTTGGTAATATACCTGAGGACTATTCAAACTCCTCAATGCATCCGTCACTGCTTGAACAGTACCTTGAACATCAGCTTTTACAATGATCGGTAACTCAACCCTTTCTGGTACTTCTTCTAATTCATCAGGCAATTCAACCCTTTCTTCACTGGCCTTCCGAAGACGATCTTTCTCCAGTTTCTTTTTCCTTCCACTGCTTAACATTCTAGCCCTGTCTTCTGAGTCCACAACTACAATGTCGTCTCCAGCCATGGGGAGGCCCCTAAGTCCTTCAATTTCAACTGGCATTGCTGGTCCGGCAGATTCAGTCACCTTTCCGAACATGTCCCTGATAGCTCTTATCTTCCCCCATTCTGCGCCAACTACTATATGTTGCCCACATAACAGAGTCCCTGATTTTACTATGGCAGTAGTTAAAGCTCCCCGACCTCGATCAAGTCGTGCCTCAACCACATAAGCTTGAGCAGGCCCATCAATCCTTGCCTTCAAATCCATTATTTCAGCCTGAAGAAGCAAGGCCTCCTCCAGCTTATCTAATCCAGCTTTAGTCGAGGCGGACACTTCAACTACCTGAACATCACCACCCAACTCTTCCAACAATAAGCCTTCTGAGCCAAGCTGGATTCTCACGCTCTCTGGATTAGCTGTTGGTTTATCACACTTGTTTATAGCAACAACAATTGGTACCTCCGCTGCCTTTGCATGAGCCATAGCTTCAAGGGTTTGAGGCATTACACCATCATCCGCTGCTACCACAAGTACAACTATGTCCGTCACTGCAGCACCTCTAGCACGCATTGCACTGAAAGCAGCATGTCCAGGAGTATCAAGGAAGGTGATAGAAGCCCCCGAAGGCATGCCAACAACAAAGGCACCTAAGTGCTGGGTGATTCCTCCAGCTTCCTTGGCTGCAACAGAAGTTTGACGCAGAGCATCTAAAAGAGACGTCTTACCATGATCTACATGACCCATGACTGTGACAACAGGTGGGCGAGGTTTAAGAACTGCCCCTTCATCAGAGTGAAGCCTCCTAACATTGACTCCAATTTCCTGAAAGCGACGGAAAGCTGAAGTTATTCTGTAGCATAACAAAAGATCATTCTCCCCATAAAGAAACCCAAGGAAAGCCCAAGTCCTACAGCT
Organism: Acanthochlamys bracteata; assembly: GCA_019914995.1. Taxonomy (NCBI): domain Eukaryota; kingdom Viridiplantae; phylum Streptophyta; class Magnoliopsida; order Pandanales; family Velloziaceae; genus Acanthochlamys; species Acanthochlamys bracteata. The sequence continues at coordinate 10,906,125 of CM034126.1, read as the reverse complement.
TATTATTCTATATTCTCAATGCTAGCATCTAAAGATTTCATGTACTTGAATCATGTTCTTGTTGAAGAAAGAAACACATATCCATTTTCCATATCTCAATGTCACTTGCATTAAAATGCATTATTTTTAAGGCCAACAACATATCATGCATCAAATGCCTTTAGTTCGAACCATAAGAAAACAAATCTGTGTCAGTCTTTCCTAGTCATGAAGCCTTCTTTTTCTTTTGTAGAGAATTAAATCTTCGTTGCAAGGGGTAGCAGGAGAGGAATCATTAACCACAAAAAAGGAAAATGAGAACCCATTATAAGTAAGACGTCATATGTCAAAATAAAATTAAAATGATGATTTCCACTTAATTATTCTCTTATATGCAGAATAGAAAAATATATTATCATAAAAAGAGAACTAATTATCAAAAGAATAGATCATCTTCTTGGGTGGTTTACCATTGCAACCAACTCGGCAATGTCTATGCTGATGGGGTCAAACTCGGAATCAATCTTTTCACCAACATTGACTAGTATCTCTTCAAGAGCACCAACAGTTGCACCTGTTCGCTTTGCAAGCTCATGAATTGTCATTCCTTCAAATATTTCAATGGTCTTATCAGGAGTAGACTTGATAGCTTGCTTTGGTTTAGGAGGTATGTACGGTGCTTCAACAGGTGCTTGAGTCCTAGGCTCTCTTCTCACACGTTTCTCTTTCTTAGGTGCTTTCAACCAGGGTGCTTCCTCTCGTCTAGCCAGTACATTGTTACTTGCATGGAATAACCTATGCAATGCATAAAGATTAAAACAATAAACAAGCTAGCAAGCATTCATAAAGATATATGACTGTGGCCAAGTAGATGAAAGGTTCTTAGTATAACTTCATGGAACCAAAGCAGTACTCTAGTAACACGTCATAGATCTTCCACAACTAATAACAATATCACCAAATCATGAACTAGATACCACTATACGGAGTTGCGCCTGGATATTGCATTTCAAACAAAAGATATTATTAGGCTAAGTCTAGAGATAACAACTTACAGCTTCATTAAAGGCCTCAACATGCTTTCAAACAGATTTTACTTGGGGAACAATTATATTTGGTTGACTGCAATGCTGCTGTATTCATTCTTTCTTACATATCTTTTTATTGTCCTTACTTGCATGAGCTATACTATATAGAATCTGACTAACGTATAATGACCGGAAAGATCATTAAAGAACTAGCCAAAATTACCCATTCAAGCTAATTAAAATCACCTGAGTGTCAGAAAATTGTTTAATAAATCCCCACAGGCAGCTCTTGGTCCAACATCAATATCTGCAGAATGCACAGATAGATTAATAAAAAACATCATACTCAAGATATTGCTACAAGATCTGCTTTATAGGTTGTAATATCATTGGGTAGATAAAAAGTACTGTAAGGCAGAGACTTTATGTTTAATGTAGAGATATAAATAGAGAGAATATGAGGAGAAGCTTATATGAATCTGTATCTAAATGCTCATTGGAGTTTAATATAACATCAGAAAAATGAACCACAACTCCCCTTAAAATTAGTGTCCAAATAGTTTCACTTATAATTAAAACTGGATGCAGCAGGTTTATTGATTCTAGTATTTCTGATGTCATCCTTATAACACATTCAAGTAGAATTTTAAGCCATTATGATATAACAACTCTTATACAACAAGTTGATTCAGCTTTGACTAGAAAACTGAGGTGAAGAAGTTTAGCTATTGATGCGACCTCCAATCTCTATCCTATTATACATAAGTACTTGGACATAATGCATACACCAGTTCAAACAAATTGTAGGGGTCACAAATCCATGTCCATGCATTTACAATATTTTAAATGATGCCAACTAGTACAGGGTTCCAAAACGGTACAGGAGGGTACAAAATAAACTTTTAGCAACCTAACTGCTTTAGAGTCAAGCCCAAGTTTATGTTCTTTAGAGATTTAGGGGCTCCATAAAAACCTCTCAAGTGTTACGTCTGAAGTACCACGGATTTGAATTGGAATGCCAAGAATTATTATTCCTTCAAAGATAGAATAACACCCTGGTCCTTTTTTTTATCTTTGTGATTTATGATTACTTTTGATCATTAAGCTGCAGTAGGACTACATTGTCATATTCAGTAAGGTACTTTAGCCTAATACACTTGAAAAGATGAAGGAAAAGTAAGGCAAGAAGCATATATGAAGATCCATTTCTAGGGGAAACTACTTCAGAATATCAAGAAAGGCATTATCTACAGTAGATGGCACCCAATGTTCATAGGATGAGGTGAACTTCCATCAGTTCACACTGGCACTCAAACATTCTGAACATAAAGATTTCAATTTGAAATGCAATATAAGAAAATGTATTGAAAATCAAGAAGCAAATGACCAAGAATCTCCTTCTAACAGGGCAGAGAAAAGATTGCCACATGAGAAACACTTCAATTTGATAAATCATGCCATACAAGCTTGCAAATTTTCCTACTGATTTTCAACAGACAATTGAACAATGTATAAATTAACCAAAGGAATGAATGGAAAGACAAACAAGCATATTTTCTTACTTGTAATCCTCCTTGCATCATAAGATGCCAGATACACATTGCTTCTTCTATTGACTAAGTTTAAACTCTTTACAAAACTTGCTCGGATACCCTGAAAATGTCCATCTTTCATATGAGCAAAGACAACCAGCAGTGATAAAGTTTCCACATTCGATGTAAGACTCCAAATTTCCAGAAAAGCTACTACTAATATGATCACAAAATTCCAAAATTAAAGGTAGTATTCCAGACCAAACTAACATGACTTGTAGAAAAATGTGACTGCAATTATAGTAAAAAATTTTAGCCGAATGCAAATTTGGATAATTCTAAGCAAGCAAAACGCATTAGAAGAGATCTGACCTTTTTCCCGAGCTCTCTCCACGCCATCAGAAAGGCATAAACCTGGTTTGTAAAACGAAAAAACTAAATAAATAGAAGAAATTGATGAGCTTCCAAGGAGAAGTTACTGATTCGAAGATGTCATGCTATCACCGGTGGCAGGAATCCCGAGGCAGATTTAGGGGTTAGGGTTTTGGTACAGAGAACAAGATCAGATACAGAACAGAGGCGTGGAGGGAAGGAGAAGACGGGTAGAAGATTGATGACAATGGATAGCCAATTTGGCAACCCGTTTGCAAGGGTGACAATTTAGATTACTAGTTCAGTTTTAAATCGATAATTTAATAATTTAATCAAATTTATTTAATTTCAATTAAATACATAAATTTATATGGATTAAAATTATTAACTATAATTCAACTTTAACAATCTGATCAAACTTAAATTGATCAATTTAATAATTAAATTTATATTTTTAAATTTGAGTGAAATTATAAGATCAGTTGTAATAAATATGCAAAATATTTTTAGATATGATAAATATCCTTCAAAATATGTATTTTTAATATTAATTAGTTCTTAAAATATTATAAAAGATTTTTTTATTTTTATTTTAAAAAAAATATATAGTGACAACTGAAATTTTATAATAAATACATAGTAATATTTTTTATTAAAATTTTGATGAATATAACTAGCTGATAAATTTTTTTATAAAATCTAAATTCATCATTAAACAAATACTTATATAATACACTTCGATAATATTATAATTATTATCTTTCACTATTTTACAAAATATGAAAGTAACAATTAATCATAAATCTAATATAATTTAATAATTTATAAATTATTATTATTGATCTTTTATTGTCAAATTTTATTATACGGTAAGAAAAATAGGAAAGAGTTTTTTCTGTAAGAGATATCAATTCGAATTGGTGAGTAAATTTTGAGTCGATCCGAATTAACTTATTAATCAACGGATCAAATTTTTTTAACTTTAAAATCAACTCATATATTTATCATGGTCAGATTTTTTTAATCCTAAATCTAAATAAATAGATCAGCTTCGAATTAGATTTTGGTATCAGATTATGTATGATCACCTATAGACTCAAGGGGAGTTTTGTAAATACTTATAAAATAAATTGTTTCTAAAATAAAAATAATTTTACTTTATTTAAAAATAAATTTCACTTTTTTATTAAAAAATAAAATAAAATTCTATAAAGTAGTTATTTTATATATTTTAAATTTTGAAGTAAATTTTATAAAATTTATTAAAATAATTTGAATTGAATAAAATGAAATATTGCGTAAAAACTTATATTTTTATTAGAATTAGACTCTATACTATCTTACGGATCATATTAGAATCCGGCTTATTTATTTGACCTATATTTTTATTTCTATTTCTCACTGCTTTCGAAAATTTTAGTTAGGCGCATTTAAAATATGCCTTTTTACAAAACTTACATCTGTAGAACTCTAATTGAATGCACGCCTTTGCTCTTTGCTGCAATAAAAATGTTGCTCCATTTCTCATTTGAACAAAAAACAAATTTGTAGATCGTCTGTCTCGCCGATAACTGGAAACTTCAGGGTCTGCACTGCGCAGAAGCCTTTAACAAACAAAAAAGAAAGAAACCGGTAATTTCTTTTCCAGTTCTGTCTCTCTCTGTTTTCCAATTTCTTTTACAGTGTTCTTTGCTGCAAGGAATCTGCTATGTTTAATTGTTTTCGTGCTTGTTCTTGGCACATTCCCCGAGTACCAGAGGAAATCGACAACCATTGTTTATATTATCACATTTAAATGTTGTCCTTAGATAAACTAGGCTTAGCTTGTTAGCTAAACTTCTGCTATATAATTCATGGAAATTCGAACGTTTGAAACCAGCTTTCTATCCACGAGCGAGAAAAGCTGAAAAGAAGAAAGCAAACACACTGAAACAAGAGATTTCTCCTAATCCTTTCCTTTTCATTTTCACTAGAAAAGCTAATCAAGTTTGCTTCTCAGATGTCTGCAATACATCAAGTTACCAAAAACCACCGTAAATTGAAGAAAAACCTACACATACCAACTACATAGAAAAGCTAGCTAATACCTATACCTAAACTAGGCTAACAATTTCAAAACTACATGTTACATGGTGATCCAGATAACTGAATCATTCGTACTGTTGGAGGGATTTCACTCTCTTCCCAACGATGGCCGGAGAAGTAACAGAGGAGGAGCCGTTGCGCGGCGGTGAGAAGACCACCGGCAAGTAATCCTCTGTGTCGCAATGGAAACGCGAAATTGTGAAGTGTCTCAGCAACGCATCCTTGCCCTACGTCGTATACACAACAAGAATCAAACATATTAGCATAGGAATAACCAATAATATTTAGCAAAATAAACAAGCGGGAGAGGGGGAAAAGAGATAAAAAAAACAACTTGGATTCTTGCATAGCAGACATGAGAGAGCTTTCTAGTATGGAAGGTGATCCATCTCCGGTTAGTCATGTAGCGGAAAAGCCTAGTTGCTCCCTCGGCAGTGGTTAAGTTTACAAATGCATAACCCAAGTTGCTTCCGCTCCTGAAACTCATCAAACAAACATCTCAAAATATATAGAATTGAACTTCTTATAGTCTTTTTTAGTAAATGGAACAAAAAATAATAGCCATCACCGGAAATCAATTGGCAGGTAAACGAAGTCGTATTCAGACGGCGGTGAATGAGTGCCTTGTGCCTTCGCCTTCTTGTTCTCCTCAATGCAGTGCTTGTCTAACAACTCTAGCAACGCATCTCGGCTGCAATCATATGCAAAAGCAAATAAATGCTATAAATAAACAACAGAATGTACTAAGAAAGCAAGAAACATTAATTATTGACATATGTGATCATTACTTGAGCTTGTTGGGAATGTTCCTGATCATGACCGTTGTCCACACCTCAGCTTGCTTCTGGTTCTCAGAAAACTCAAGTGGCAGAGGAAGAGTTTTCCGGGAAACTTCATGCCGTAACGACCGCTGGTTTCCCTTGGGTAACCATAGCCATTTTCTTTTCGAAAACAATTTTGGCCGAGGCAATCCAGATTCTGGTGGATGTGACTTGACGTAGTATGCAACAGTTGTAAATGGAGGAGGAGGTGGTGCTGGAAGGTAATGAAATACTTGCGGGAACTGCAGCCATGGTTTTAGATTATAAGTAACAACAGCAGGAGTTGGTAGGGGCTGTGGACATCGTTTGAGACCCAATGTAGCAACAGGAGCAGGAACAGGAGCAGACAGAGGAGGAGGAGGAAGAGAGGCAATTTTGCAGTGGAATGGAGGAGCTTGTGGGTCTAACTGGTTCATAGTAGCCATGGAGAGAGAGATCTCAGAACACAACAACTGAAGTGTAGAAGTTATTAAGTAGAGTAGCGCTTATTTAAGGTAGTAGAGTATCAGGAACAGAACAAAAATGGTGCAAGAGGCAGATACAGAAAGGTTTGGCATGTTTCTGTCATACACAGTGGCAGAGGATTGCAGTATGCGGGCCTTAGTACTTACCTCTGCATAAGTTGTTTGCACGTACGGCCTCTGTCTCGCTGCTTGCATTCTTTAGCACAGAGCAAAAGGGACAACGAAAACAAACGACAAAATCAAATTAATGTACAAGGATTTGAAAATTTGTGATTATGTTTCTGATGATTCTCTAAATGGAAATGAAATTGCATCGCGTTGAATAATAAGAGAACAGAAACTGATGAGAACAAACAAACAAACATGCCAAAGAGATAAGAGAGTTCTGAGACCACATTAAATTACCATGCATGGAATGCCACAAAGTTTCGTGATGTTTCATAAGAATGGACTCAATTTCTATACACGCAGTCCCCGAGATTACTTCTCTACTACGTTGTTATCAGAACTGTGTTCACTAGCTAGCTTCATGTTCTTCCATGCAATCAGTCAACTAAACACGAAGGGTTCGTCTATGAATGAGCTTTCCATGTGGTAGGGTACTACAAAGGAAAGGCTGAGCAGAAAACCCTAGGGTCTTTGCGTATGTTAGGTCTAAAGGAGGCATGCAGAAAGAACATGTGAAGAAAATTTTCTGCGAAGAATGGTTCTGGTTTCGTTTTATCTAAGTTTAGGAAAGCAGCTATAGGAGAAAGTACTGGTTTTTTGGTTGATAACCGATTCTTTTGATTTGGTGCTCTCTATACTGTAATGTCTAGCATTAAATGTTATGTCCTTTGAGATGTTTTTTGAAGTATACAATCGAAGGATTGTGTTGCTATTATGTTGACCAATATCAAATATCATCATCTTGTTGTTATTGCCATATTGTCTACATTTGTGCTATCTACTGGTTCCATCCTACTCTGCATTAGAATATGTATAATGAGTTCTATTGCGTTTATATTAAATTATGTTCCATCACTCATAGACTTCTCAGCAAACTGACTCCAGCATTGTTTTGGGCTTTTGCTTGTTTGACAATATAATGTACTATTTACAAAAAAACAAATTCGAATAATGTCAAGAAGCAGCAAAAATAAGTCTTACAATTTTCAATCTTTAATCAAAATTAATTTGCTCAATTAAACGTCCGTCGTCGTTGAAGCAAATAACCTGCTGTGATCCCTACTAAGCAAGCCTTCAAGAACCACTTGTCTCTTATACTTCTCCGAATCCACATCTACGGTCATTGCCTTAACACTACCGGCAGCAACACCACGGTCTTCGAAAGACCTTAGAATTGGAAGCATGTAAAAGCAACAACACAAACAAAACACAGCACTGGGGCGACCCCAAGCAATCATGACTCCAAGAGTCACACCTAGGATAGACAATCCTGCACCTGGCCCAAGCCTTCTTGTTGCACTTGGTCTAAATTTGTTTTCGGGAATTCTGCTGATCGGCGGTATCATGAACCGGTCAGAAGACCGTGGTGATTGGACTTGTTGAAGATTGTCGCTGCTGTTCTTGGTTGAGACTTGTGGAACCCTCGCCTGTTGTTGAAGCGTACCACTTGTTTGATGTAGTTGAACTTGGTTGTCACACTTCGCCTGTTTCCATCATCAAACACATTTGATAAGGATCACATTCATAAAAAATGAACAATCCTTTGAAAACATTGGTGGTCTTTGCATCCGAGTTATTCAAAGTAAACGCTTTTGCGTAAATTTCTAATATTCTGACTTGTTTTTTGTTTTCAAAATGCTTGACTTTTGGTGGAGGAGTTGTTGACGGATGTACATGGAAGGAAGCTTCGACGTGGGTAGGACAAACTGGCTGGTTTGGGTCACCGGCTGGCCGGAAACTTAGCAAAAGTGGTAGCAGGTAATACAATTTGAGGATTAGGACAAAAGTGAATATGGTTATTAGTTAATGGATTAATTAAAAGTAAAGGTAAGCAATTGCCATGACTAACTCCCTACTGAAGATTACCAAGGAGGTTGTAGAGCAAATAACGCTAGGCGTCTTGAACTAGTTTTTCATATCAATGGAAATTTCTTATTAACACTATTTATAGATCAAAATGCACGCACAAGGCAAAAGAAATATTTTATCATAAAAGAGCTATTAGATGTATAATTGTTCATTAATTTTACTAATTTTTTATTAAATCTTCTTATCAATTCATACAAATTAATGCTCGTCCTGAATTTAATCATGGTTATCAAACATCAGTTGTTTTAGTTTAATTTGATTTAGATATTACAAGAATTCTTCAATACAAAATGTTGAAACTATCAATTGAGATAAGAGATAAATAAAAAAAGTCTAAGCAAAGGATAATCATGCATCTCACCTTCTTCAGCTTCTTGGACTTATTGCTCTCATGAGGCAATATTATCTTCTCCGATTCCGTTGAAGTCTCCGTTTGAGTTAGAGGCTCCGACTCTGCAGTCTTGTTCTTCCTCTTCCTTTTCTTCTTTGATCGCAGCCTCAGTTTCGACCACAACGGGAAGCAGGACAATTTGTGATCGCTTTCCTTTTTCTTATTGATTCTCTCAACATCGTTGAAATAATCAGACACAGTTGCAGGCAAGAAACAACAACAGAAAAAACGTAGTAGGTTTTCTTGCGTATGGGCTTTTCTAGATTTACTCATAAGTGGAATTATAGTAGTTGAGAAGAAGATGAACAGATCATTAGTAACAGTTGGTGGCTTTGTAAGTTTTCCATAATCCCTTTGTAGACGAGAAACATTATACATACTATTTAACGCACGTTATGTATACATGTTCTTCCATGTATATGAGATTTAAAGTTAGAAATTATACAGAATTTGCATAAATATATAATAAATCGATGTCGTGGAGACCAAACATGCTTGGAATTATTCAAACCATAGAGTATGCAGAAACTTAATGGTAGAACATTTCCTTACAGCAGTATCTAAAGAATCAGTTTCTTTTTTCTAAAAAAACCATTAAGATGATTTATGAAATCCAATGATGTCACTAAAAAAAAGTAAAACCTGGTACTATAGGTCCCTTCAAGAGTGCTTCTAATTTGTCCTTTCGGAAGATATATTTTTTTAGATGTGTATTAGGAGAATTTGGGTAGTGTTTTTATTGCTTATCAAAATTTTATTTTTATTTTTATTTTTGATAAATATTTTTATTATTTAACAAATATTTTTTAAAATTAAAGTATAAACTAATTATACGTTATTAAAATTTATGTTTCTAATAATTAATATTTTTAGATAAAAATCAAATTTGTTCTTCAAATAACTTTAATATAAGTTTTTTTAAAATTCTTTTATTTTAAACAGTTTATCTGATTAAAGGAATTAGTCCTTAGAGAGCTGCTTCCCATGACATGTATAAACACATTTAGCCAAAAGCAAATGGTTTTTATTTTAATAAAGCATTCGACGATAAAAACTAAGAAAACTATATCCACAAGTTCCATTAAAATAAATTTTCAATTTAGTATATAAATGTTATTTCGTTAACTAATTCTCACCAACTTAATTTTTTGTTAGAAGATTTGCTTGCAAAATTTGGGACGAAGCTAAGAGTGTACATGTATTGCATGACATATGCATGAAGAATTTATTTTAAGTAGAGGAGAGTACGCGTATGTCATGGCGTACTTCAATTGGGAAAATAATAATATTATCAGGGTTGCTTTAAGCCATTGGAACCAAAAATTGATGATAATGGTTTTTTTATGACTGACTACAGAGATGGGCAATGGAAAAAAGAAAACTTTATTTAGCATTTTTTTAACGCATATTTTGACTGAGCAGATATTCTAAGTAATGGTGGTGGTAATTATCTCTGCTAAAAGTTGTTTCTTTTAGATATTTTCTCTCTTAAGTTCTATTGACTTCCTAACTTTTTGGAAATTCCAATTAAATGAATCTTTCAAAAATAAATTAACCCAATTGACAAGTTTAGCTTAGTTTCTTAGCTTATGAACTGAATTTTAAAATTGAGTCTCTTAAAAAATCAATTTAATTTTTATATGTATTTACTATGAAATATGAGTTTACAAGTCAAGTTTTTAGTTTTAAAATTTAAATTTTTGGTGAAAAAAAATTAAATTAAATTTTCATATTTACTTTATTTAAAAGTAAGTTAAAATAAAAATTTTGATCCCAAAAAAAAATTGAAATCAAATCCTAGTTAAACAAGTCATAAACAAAAGGTCTTCCAATTGTGTACCTATTGCTTTTGAAGTGTCAAATCTTGACCGAGGACTTATATAACAAGCAGCAGGCACATATTAGTATATTACTCTTGTGACTTGTTTGAATAGTTTACACAGAGTCTTCAATATCGAATATTCTAACTTGTTAGTTGCTCGCAAACCAGGTTTTCAGTCATAAAACTTTATTACTAGAAGCACAATAATAATGGTTATAACAGGCACTATCAGAAGCAAGAAGAAAGAACCAACTGCAAAGCAAACGCTCTATTTCAAAGCTCAACATAATAGATTAATGCACAGAGTTTTGTTCTGGTTTTTGTCATTTAGTAGAAAAAAAAAACATGATTATCTTCAACTCATCCCTAAAATGAACATCGGCTTTGATCTTTTGAAGTAGCACTGTCCGTGTTTGGACCCGTACAATATTGTGATGGTACGCCCTTACATTGGTTATACAAAGCCCTTTAGTAAAAATGTGAGACTAATACGAAGAAGTTTTCTCGTTTACATTGAAGAAAAATAAATTGGACACTGTACAAAGAAGAAGAAGAAGACGGCAAGCTACAAGCAGAAAAACCTTTATATAGCAAATGAAGTTGTTTTGCTCGAAGTCAAAAACCTCTATATAGCAACTGGCATAGCTCTTCAAAGCCAGAGCCTCCTGCACCTCTGTTGGTGTATAAATTGCAGGGGTATAGAGTAAATCAGCACACTTTTCTTTTTCTCCTTCTTCAAAACTAATTATTGTTTTACTGTGTGCCGACCTTTGGCACTGTTACTCGACGGCTTGTGATTGCTTCTGTCAAGCAAGCCTTCCAGAACAACTTTCTTCTTATGCTCCTCAGAATTGACACCAGCAATTTGTTTATTTTTTTCAATAACTGTTGCAGGCGATGATGAACTGATCAGCAGCCGCATAAGGTAGAGCCAAATGCAGACGAGGAGAACGGCAAAAGCACGGCCGAATATCACTGTTGCAACAAGCGACAACAGAAGAATTGAAATGCTGCTATCAGGAGTTAAACTGACGGCTGTTTTGTGCTTTGATTTCTTTGATGTTGGTCTAGGTACTAGTGGTGACTGAGACATTCCTGCATGTACCTTTGCTGTGGCAGTGCGTTCTCTACTTGACACAAAGAGAAGTGAAGGGGATATTGTTCTGCTGCTGCACTGCACGGTGGTGTTCCGTTGAACTGCTGTTGGTGAGGCAGTAGCCTTTGGAGTGTCAAGTCGGGTGACGGTGGTGCTGGCAGGCTGCTGTTTGTTCTTTGTAGATGGTTTGTCTTTCTTGTCCTGTTACAAACAAAAACAGATTGGTTCATCACTGTTGTGTCAAAGCCAAATAAACGATATCCAATATTTTAAAAATGGAGAGATGCCCTTGTCCTGCTACATCAATTTCTACCTGGCATTAACTTAAACATGCCCACACTCACATCAACCTTCTATTAAAATTGAACTGAATATAAAATTGTTAAATTCAACTTGAGGAAAGATCTATTCATTTTGTGGAAAATAAAGGATTAGGTACAAATTGGCGAAGCAGAGCGTTTACTGTTACCATGTCTGATGCAGTTGAGCTCCAAATTGAGCTGAATTTATCAGATTGGTCTTATGAAGGGTGTTGTTCCAATCTAACTTAGCCCAACTAAACCTAAGCTTCTTCCAAAAGGGAAGCACCAAGTCAAATTCAGAACTGCCTGTAGTAAATTGGAATCAGAATGAAGTAGCTACTAAATTTGACCAGACCTCGACTGTTGTCATCAACATCATAGATAGCCTACTAGTTACCTTGTTGCTGTCAACTCTCCAACTTGGGCGGTTTTCATATTTCATTGGTTACGGCCATGTTCCGCATATGTAAGGTATCAACGAAACACAGAAACAGTCCTATCTTGTCTATGACTAACGCAGCAAAAAAGAACTACGTAGGCAATCTATCATATAGCAACTTTCGACGTTACTTCTTCATTAGTCTCAGACTACGACATCAGGTTTTGATAGCAAGTGGCCAAGAATCACATGTTTCCCACTACTAAATCAGTCCTGAAAGGACATCTAATAAATTTCCGGCTTTGGAAATACCGTATGGCAGAAAGAAAAACGAAAAGCCACAAGTTTGAAAATAGTGATCCAAAACTTGAAACAACATAATGAATAATAAAAACGTCTTTGCTAGAGTTAGGCAAAACATTTGCATCTCCTCCACCTTCTCCTCTGTAATGAATGAATGGTGCTCTCTTCATACTGATTAATTTAACTCGGACCGCAGAATCACTTATTGAAAACTTAATGTTTTGATTTCTACCAAGATCAAAACTAGTATTTTCTTGCTTTGCTGTTCTTATGAATGATGATTTCATTCCCTTTCTTCTAAATTAAACGGCCAAATTTCAACTCTAAACTAGAAAGCTAAAAAATCTTACTCTGTCTATCGTAGCTGTGAACTACAGATAATTGAAACAAAATTAACAACTAATTAAACTTCATACCTTGATAAGCTTATCACTAGTCTCAAACGGTGACTCAGTCTTCTTCTTCTTCTTCTTCTTCTCAGACGAATTGGAAAACCAAAACTTTGATCGCCGGCGAGGAGCTTGAGCACCATCTGTAATAGCTTGATCACTCTGGTCGAAGTCCGACACCTTCGAACTTTTAAAACAAGAAAACAGAAACTTCATTCCATGCCTTGGGGCCATGTCTTCAGATCGATTAATCGATCAACGAGAAGGTTGTTCTTCAATTCTAACGTGGACCTTTAATATATGTAAGTTGTTATTTGCCTTGCAGATCAGAACAGAGTTGGTGTTCTATAATAATGTATGAACAAAGGATAGAAAATGTAAAAGTTTCGGAATCGATAAAAAAGTTATTTGGGCAGTTGAGCATGATACACGACTTACGACTTAAGAGGAGTCAGTCGTTGGAGAAGACCGCGTGCCGCGTTACTTCTTTTTAATTTTTTAGGTTAACGAGGAAGCCGTAGCTTTTCCTATAATAGCTCCCACGGAAAAAGTCCTCGTGGTCAACTGAATCCCAATAATTTCAATCCAGAGCTCTTTAATTGGAACTGTTCGTAAAAGGTCACAGCCGTCCATTTTGTTATATGTTCATTTTTTTTCGTTACACGGATACGCAATATTGAAAGATAGAGGAATACGTGACACATGATAGTTATTTGTCAGTTGTCATACATAAGTAATTAAAATTTTTTTTGTTTAATCAACTAATATCACCAAAGTTTGAAGTTATAAATAAAATGTGATCTATGAATTGAAGCAATTCCAGCTTACTACGTACAACTTGGAGATTACCAACTGTGATTCAGATAGATGACTTGCTTCCACACTTAGAGGGGTTGTTTGACATTTTATTTCAAAAAAATAAAATTTCAAAATTATAGTTCATATTTTTTAATAAATTTTTTAATATTTTTATAATTTATTTAAAAATTTAGAAAGTATAAAAAATTTGTACGCAGTAAAATCTTATTATTTTTTATTTTTATTATTTTTTAATAAAAAAATAAAACTTATTTTTGAAATATAAAATAAAAATATTTTTCGTCTCAAAAAAGTACTCCCAAATACTCCCTCAATCTGTTGGCCCACATAATGTGTATTATGAACATACTAATTTTGTATTTTATATTATTCTTATGAATAGCGTAAATGATCAAATTAAAATATAGAAAGCGTTTAGGAGTGTTTTTGAAATAAAATTTTTTTTTAAACGAAAAATATTTTTATCCTATTTAAAATAATAATAATAATAAATAAGATTTTACTATCTAAAATTTTTTGTACTTACTAAATTTTAAAATAAATTCTGCAGAAAATTATATAAAAATTATTTAAAAATGTGAAATAAAATTGAGCTTTTAAAATGGAGTGAAATGGAATGCCAAACACCGTCTATGTTAGCCCATGGTTTTGTGAAAGGCCTTTGCCACACTCGCTGATGAAATTTTCCATGAAGTTCCCTATTTTAATTTTTATTTATATGATAATGATAGCAAATAAATTAAATTTGTTGTCCTTCTAAATTAGATTAGATTCAGAATAGTAGCGTGAGTAGCCGAGTGGGTCCGAATAAAAAATAGGCTAGCTTGGTGGTCTAGGCCGATTAATAATCTAGGGGACTGAAATAGTATCTAAGCAACTCATCTTATATTTGTAAAAATAAGCTCTAATTTTGTGAGCTTAATATAACAACTCACGCCTCTTAATATTACAATATTGATTGGATGCTATAACAGATTTTATATATAAGAGATGCTAATCCTTAAATAGTTGGACCAATTATTTTAGAATGAGAATCCGATCTTATAAAACTCCATCTATCATAATAATCGTATCAAATTTTTATTAATTTAATAGATGAACTGTAAAGAAGTTAACGGATCAGAGATACAAGTTCTAGTATGAAGGGCTGGATGGTCCGAATGAAAGACGGTTAGCTTGTGTGATAGGTCGGAATTAGTAGCGTAGGGATCTAAAATGATACTCAAATAACAAACATAATAGTTAATTTAGAAGTTGGTTCATCAACTTATTTTGCATTGAGCTAAATTAGGCTTGACTTTGGGGGCTTAATTAATATAGAAATCCACATTCTTTAATAGTCTCCCGTCGACTATTAATAGAATATTTATGTGTTTATATCTAATATATGTTAATTCTTAAATAGCTGGGCCAATCATTAGAAAGGAGATCCGTTACTACAAAATTCGATCCATCTTAGTATCGGAGATGCAGGTTCTAAAATTTTAATGAATCAAAATTTAATTTAATGGTTAAAAAAAGATGTTTAAAATATGATTCAGCAATTCAAGCTTAGAATTTTAAAAATTTGTTATTAATAAGTGGGAATCAATGGATGTTGGATGGAAATTATATGAAAATTTTACAGAGGGAGTACAGTATATGAAGATAAGATTACTATACAATAGACGTATACTGAAATACGAGACAATGAGCTGAGCTCGGTTCTCATTTTTCCGCTCTGATAATGGACGCAGCCGGAAGAGCAATGGAGGAAGAGCAGCGTCGCTGGCGGCGAAAGGAGACGGTAGGCGGGGCTGTTCGTAGAGTCGTCGATGCTCGGCCGTGATGCTTCCCACGACGCTGTGCACGCTTTCCGAGTACGGGATCTCGCTCTCTCACCTTGCCCCCGCCCGCGACGACGGACTACTCGATCCTGATTCAATCCACGTTGTAAGAAAAATTTAGAAAAAAGACATAATTTTTTCTAAGCTGATTTTATCGTTGCAGTTGTGGTTGTATCCATTTTTGGGTAGAAGATGGTTCTGCATAGACAAGTTGTGGAAAGAAAAACAATTTTTTTGGGAGATTGCTGTTGTTCTTCAACATAAATGAAATATGCAGTTAAATAGCTTACTTTAGCTCTAAAAGTTACCAATATATGATGATTATTACCTCATAGTAATTTACTACATGATTGCAGTATGTTAAAAAATGAAAAACATGTTTTTGTACGTGAATTAGTTTCAATATTACCATTGAGTATTTAGAAAGCTTAGCAAAAGTGACACCTGCATTATAATTTTCTCATAAAAACTTTCAATTGTTGTGGTTGGTTAATAGAAAAGTTCTGGTTATTTGCATTTATAATAACCCCTATTAAAGAACATCTTTTGGTAACTGCAAGAGTTTCCATGTGAGCTCTTCCATTCATATGTATTTGATTTACTCTCAGCAGAAAGGTGCAACCTTCAGACTCAATTCGAAAGTAGAATTGGTTTACTGTCCTTATACTGTCTTGATTTTAATTGACGTAGGCCGTTTTTCTAAGGTCCTGAATGCTGACTAACTGTGACTCTAGCTTTTTTGGATACCATCATAGTGAAGCATGCATATATCCGTAGTTCTTAATGCACCTTAATGGCTTGGCCCTAGCTACTTCGTAGCATCTGCTATATGCTAGCTTATTAATTTTCTTAGCTTAATCTTTGGTTATCCCCCATTGCATCATTCTTACCTTAAGTTTTCTTTTACATTTTTGTAAAAGTCCATACAGGGAGTTCTTGTATGGAATTTTGGCGAGAGTAACCAGTCACAACGTGATGCAGCTGACGAAGACTTGCATTTGTTAAAGCAAAAGTCGATTTCTTTATGATACACCACATCAAACAATTAATAGGTAGCAACAATTGTCTTGAAGCACGTTAAAATTTCATATACCAACTTGCAATTTATCCAAATTTAGCTTAACAACTGTAACAAAACACATTTAACTATTGCAGTAAAACAGCATTTCTTAACGTTCTGCAAACTTCAGGTCGCACTTTTATGGATTCTTATTCTGCTTCAGGTCTTCCCTTTGTGTGAGCTTCACCTTTAATCCATACTTCATGTACATGGTCAAAGCCATCTTCGGAACAACAGGATGGCCCTCAGCAACATGGACATTGAAACGGTTGATGATATTTGCTGCAACAAATTTCATCTGGTAGTAGGCGAAGTCTTTCCCTAAGCAGAGCCTTGGCCCTCCATTGAAGGCAGTGAACTTGTACGCAGACTCGCTCATGAACCGACCATCCCTGAGCCACCTCTCTGGTTTGTACTCTCTGCAGTCCTTCCCCCATATGCTCTGCATCCTTCCCATGGCGTAGATTGCGTAGATTAATTTGGTACCTTTCTTCAACACAGTTCCATCAGGGAATACTTCATCTTCTATGACCTGTAAGCAAAAGAGATCAAGTAAGTTGCAGTAAGTCTCAGTATTCCGTATTATGCTATTCAACAATTTGGAATCGACATGTTGTTTATTGTATGTGTGCTGTAAATAGAAAGACAAAAGCATGTTTTCCTTTGCCAAAAAAGTACTTGTTTCTTGTTGCAACCACTTCTACATGTAACTAAGCAATGGCTTCTCAGACAAAACAATTTCTTTGTTTCCATAGTACGATTAGTTGGTTGCAACAACTCAGCAACAATGAAGGCTTATTTTGAAAGATGGAAAAACAGAATTCACAGTCAATAACTTTGTTTTTCTAAGCCTAAACAAATGATCCTGGGCATTGGTTATCATAAATTCATAAGTTGGAAACATAAAAACAAGTTCTATTTTTTCTATCTCAAAAATTTATAAAAGTAAACAAAAATAAAACTTTATGGTACAAAATATTATATATATATTTTTTAAATTTTAACAAAATTTATAAAATATTACAAAAAGTTTATTAAAAAATAATAAACTAAAAAATTAAAAAATATTTTAAAAAACTCTCTCTCCTAAACGCGCCCTGACTATTGCTGCTCTAGTTCGTCTTGAGAAATTAATTTTCTTCTCACTCTCCCTCTTTATTTGAGCCAAGAACATAACCTCACTAATTACAACAGCTGGTGAAGAATTTAACAGCACCTAATTGCTTCCTCATGCAAGACCTATATGCATGCATATTCCAAGGCGTATGATAATGGAGACGTTTTAACGGGGCTTATAAAATAGAATTTTTATAAAATAAAAAATAGTTTTATTTTTTTTAAAAATAAGTTTTATTTTTTTATTTTTAAAAAAATAATAAAAATATATAATAAAAAAATTTCATTCTGTTAAATTTTTTTATATTTTTAAATTTTTTATATATTTATAAAATATATATTAAAAAATATGAAATAGTGAAAAATTGATTAGAAGCGTTTGAAACGCTGCGCCAAACGTCCCAAATATCTAACTTGATTATTTCGAACAGTTTATAAGTAAAATTTGAAGTATGATAATTTTTGATGAAAAAGTATATTACCTCCTTGTGATCGACGGGCACCGATGGGTAAAGGCGGAGAGCTTCAGATAGAGCAGCTTGCAAGTACTCCATTTTTTTAACCTCCTCCGGTTGAAACACAATCTCCCTGCTGTCTCGATCGTCGTTGTCTTTGCCTGATCTCTCCTTTATAATTCTCTGCAATTCATCGAGCACCTTGTTCTCGACATCAGGGTTCTTTTCCAACAGCCAGAAGAACCATGCCAACGCCACCGACGACGTGTCTCTTCCTGCTAGTATGAAATTAACACAAATATCTCGTAAAAATTTGTCAGAGTATTCTTTTCCATCTTCGTCTCTCAGTCGCATGAACGTTGTTAATAAATCTGCCCTTTGCTTCCCGGACTCCTGCTCGAGTTCTTTCTTTCTCGTTCGAATTACTTCGTAGGCGAACTTGTCGACGAGTGTCAGAGATGAACGGAGCGTTCGTTCGCTGGCGAGATTGAGTAACCGGAGTGTTTTCCATATTGCGGTCGGAGTCACGAAGCGGATGATGGTCGCTTCCGTTGCGTCCTCGAACGCTCGGGCGAAGGGAATTTCCGGTAGACCAGGGCGTAGGTAACCGGGATCGGTCCCGAAAGCAATCATGCAAACGTTGTCGAACGTTAGACGGAGCAACACGTCCTGAAGGTCGATGAATGATTTTGCATCTGAAGCAGCAGCGAGAACCGGGACAAGTCTGGCATGGACGAGCTCGTTAAGCGACGCGGCAGTTAACGAACGGAACTCTGCGGAATGAAATTCAAGACTTGCAATTTTTCGTTGCCGGCGCCAGACATCATCGTCAGCACTGAAAATTCCATCACCAAGTAGATCACTAACATTAGAACGGAAGTAAGGTCCTTTAGGGAAGCTGGCAAACTTTGTTTTCAGAATATGTTCAAGGTTTCTTGGATCAGCAGTGACTACACAGTGAAGGTTAGTGAACATTGGTCCACGGAAAATGAAAGTTCCACCCATGACAGATACAACTCCGGTGATCCACTCGTACATGTTGCCGCGGAGTCCGAGAAGTAGAGACGGAAGCATGCCTACAACAGGCCAGACAGCTAGCCCGTGTCGCCGAGCTTGACGGACTGAGTGGATTGTTATGAAGATTGCGAGCGCGAATACGAGCTCAAGTCTTCGGAGTTCCAAAAGAAGGCGACTGAAATTCATGTCGGCGGCAATCGGAGAGGTAAAAATAGTAGTGGCGGTGATGCTGCAGTTCATTTTGCTGCATGCAAAAAGTAAGAGGGGGTGTTTGAAAAGAGATAGTACTGTGGAGTGTTTCAAGGGGTTTGATTCATATGTTTTATACTGGAATTGGGAAGGAGTGTAGTCCGCAGTTGCTTGATTGTTTAATTTTGCGTGCCAGATTTTGAATGGAAACTGTTTTGATTTGGTAAGCGGAATTGATCAGAGTAGCTAACCGTAACTCAACGTTCCTTCTCAAACTCATGATATCTGGAAAAATTTGTCAATCACAATTATATGAGTTTCTAACTCTTCTCATAAAACACAAAACCTTTTTTCAGAGGTATAATTTCCTTCACAGTGCTGACTTTACTACCATGTTAGAAATCAGTCATGCAATTTGAATACAAAAGAAAACCTATATCCTTATATACCAGAGTTATATTATTAAATAATACAAAAAACATTTATTTTTATATCTCAATTCTTTTGTCATTTTTTAAGGCGCAATTAGTGGTTGTTTAGTTTTGTAATTAACTTGTTTAACATATGTTATACATTACTGTTTCTTAAATTTCTTTTACTTTATGTCCCAAAATAAAATCGTTGTGGTTGAGGAAAAAGTTTTTCTCAATTTAATTTAAGGCAACAATTATGATTTACTTTATTTTCGTATAAGCACTTCTTAGTTAAAATATTTTTAATAGTTCTTTCTAAGATTATCAAAGTCGAGAGTTATGTAAGATCGATCTGGAGTTCATAAAATTGGACTTAAAATCGTAATATTTAACATACTTAAAAAATTTTAATTTTTGAATTAATTGCCCAACTAGTTTATTAGCAGTGTTTTCAAATAATAAGATCAAAATCGAGTTTCAAGTTTTTATACAATTCTTTCCTGAGAAAGAACTTTTTCTTATATTTTTAACAAAACAAATTTATTGAATAATAATATATATGTATTCACATTTCTTAATATTTCTCTATAAAAAGAAATTGCAAGCATGGTTTATCAAGGAATAAGCAGCTATAATAGGTAGAAGATTCAATTAGTAATTGGTTGATAAGGGGCAGTTGAAATAACTTGACACAGGAATGAAGTTAGATTTTGAGATGGTGGCCAAACACAACTGCTTTGCTTTCTCATGGTTATTATAGTAGTAGTAACTTATTAACAATAACTTCACAACATCGTTCTTGTTACTTTAATTAGTAGTAACACATCAGTAGTGCTTGTTTAACACTTGCAATTATTGTGTTTATATATTTAAGTGTGTTTGGTTAAGGTTATTGTCCACGAGTGGATGAGAATTATAATTCTAACCTTGTAAAAATAAAAGGAACTGGGGTATATTTGAGTTGAGCAAATTGATCATTTGGTATTTTCTGCGAAGATCGAGAATGTTAGGCTATCAGTTTTAATTGTTTGTTCTTATTAGTTTAATTTTACTGTGGTTTATATTTAAAAAATAATAGATAGAAAGGTTTACTATAAAATATACGTTTAGGTGATAACCATGATCGACCGCAGCTGCTATTAATTCGTCGAAGTTATACCTAGGTGAATATTGTACCAACTGATAATGATCTTCACCAATCGATTAATTAATAGTTACTTCAATGATTGAATTCAATAAAATTGGAAACAGATGAACTTTGGGATGGGTTATATGTTTTAGTTTCTTAAGAAGAGTCTTCTGTTAAGACTGTAGGTTAATCAGTGTTAATGATTTCTTCATTCCTTTGTATATTGTTGGTTTTGATCGGGTCTTAATGGATATAACATTTTTAGATAACTTGGGTCTTGTAATTGATCTACACTCTCGTATACTGTGGATTTTGAAGCATTTTTAGACAAAACTGAAGGGGAGAACAGTTGTACGAGTTTTCTTCATTCCCACAGCCATGAGTTAGTTGCTAATTAATGATTGGCCTTTCAAGTTTCAAGTGGTTTTAGAAACAAGGGTGGGTTTCTATGTGGTGCCTATATACAGTAGGTATGCATCCACCAGCGCATTCTGGAGATGCGAAAACCAGTATGCATTCAACATTTATGAATCAGAACAGCTATATCGCGATTGGGCATTATTTTGCTTGAAAGATATGAAACATGACATTATATGAAATTAGAGGTTTTTAAAAAGATATTAAAGATAACATTATATGACATTATATTAAACTTAGGGTTGGAAAGATACAATATTGAAGGTACCAATTAAGACAAGAAATTCACTCCAAAGACCAACCCATATACAAGTCTAATCCGGTTCAAAACTTATGCCAGTGATTCTAGAAATTGTCTAGTATATAAACCATATTTTATCTTATTTTTTTTATCAATACGGAACTTATGTAACTCATTTTTCATATTCAATAATTTCTTCGCTAAAATGAGTTATCCACGTATTTTCTCATCATCTTAACACCACTATCGCACTCCAAGAGTGTTTAGAGTTTAACTTGCTCTGAATCACTACTTACTATGCGCAGGCTCCATAAGAATTACACTGCTCTTAATCAGCTGACTAAGTTGCCAATTAGAGCCAAACTGCTTCAGTCGCTACGGAGCGCAGTCAAATTATTAGCTCTTATATCACATGTTCGAGTGATACAACATTGGATGAGCTAATCCAAGATAAAGATTTCATACAAAAATCTAGCTCATATAATAAAAAGTTTAATCCAATCCAAAAAGTTATTCAATAGGTTTTAAAACTCTTACCATCTTTTATCTTCGATTTTTTATACATATAGGACTAATTCAACTCATTATTTATACCCAAGGAGGTCGTATGTGGCATGATTTAGAGTTTAAATTTACTAATATTCTTACTTGTTTAGAGAGCTGAGCTAAACAAAAAATGCTAAAAATGGAAACATGAGCAATGCAGAAATCTATAGCAATTAGGTAGATAGCATTTTTCACTGATACAATTTGTTGTTGTCACGTAGACCAATTAATGTATTCGGTTGAAACATTCTGTTGTCTAACCACTAGTCAGTAAACTTCAAACCGTTCAACAAGGTCTATAAATTCGTCAAGTTGCTGGTTAACGTTTGAGAAAAACAAAATTGATGTATTTAGAATTCAATTTATGAGAAATAGAAACCATTCTCTAGCCTAGGGGTGGCATTTCAGGTTTCTGGATTGGTTTTGGATCGGTTTCGGATCGACTAACATAATAACCGGATCAAAATTATCCAACTATAATCCGACCCATTTATTTATATGGATCAAATTGTCAATCCTAACCCAATCTATTTATAACCGAGTCAAACTCGGATCGACCTATTAATAATTAAAATTATTAAAATAAAAATTATAAATATTAATTTATCAATATATATATATAAATTATTAATTATGATATATTTAAAAAGAAAAATATTAATTTTGACAAAATTTATAAATTAAATAAAAATTAGTTAAATTAAGATAAATTAAAAAATAAATTTACAATTAAATTTGATTTTTTTGCTATTATTTTCTATTTATTAAGTAATATATACTATATAAATAGTTATACGGGTTAAACGGTTAATTCGGGTCGATCCGAATCCGACTAAAGCTTGATCCGAATTTGAACTTTTTGGGTCAGATTTTCGGATCCGGTAAAACTTTGCCACCCCTACTCTAGCCTCTAGGTAATTACTTTTTTATATATTTTTTAAATAACATACAATTAGAAAACATCTCAAGTATCAGGAGTCAAATACATAACAACTATTTATGAGAGATGGAGAAAAGGAGGTGCCAACTATAATTTATTAAATGTTTATATAATTGTTAATTTATGAATATAAGTAAATTCGTAATTGATAATGAGATTTGGTGTTTGGATCAAAGGTTTGAGGTTTAAAGTTTGGAATTATTAGGATTTAGAGTTTACAATTGCTCAAAGATTTTCATGAGGTTTGATGAAATTTGAAGGTGTAGGCTGGCCAAAAGTTACCAAATACAGAGAGGAGATTTAGGTGGGGAGTGGTAGCCTTTGTGGACAGTCACCACACATGGTGATCCGACATCATGGAAGGTTAGTATCAAGAAAGTTATTTTTTCTCTTATGAGAAACAACAGATATAAACTAGCTATTAGTTTCTAACTTACATCTAGTAAAAAGTAGAAGGAACTATGTAAAAGGTTGTAAGCTTGCACAATGTGCTTGTGATCCAAAAGTGTAAAGGTCACAACAGAAAAAAGTTTGTCATAGACAACACATCGATAGTAATGATATAGAGAGTGTGATATTGTATAGGTATACGAGGAAAAGGATTTGAGTCTAACGAACGCTTTGGCTAGAGATGTTAAAGGCTTGAAGCAATTCAGGAAAAAGCAATAATACTTGACCTTATTTTGGTCAAGCCTTACCGCAGTAAAGAACCCAAAGCTCTCTGATCTTGGTATTCATATGCCAAACATCAAAGTGAAAAATTGCAAAACCCTAAATTGCCATCAATGAACTATCCCACATAGAATCGCTTTGTACAGGTTTCACATTACAACATGCCAAAAGGAAAAAATATCAAGCTGCATAACAACACAAACTTTGCATAATCTCAGTAGCACGGAATGGGCATGAGAAGTTGAATTACATAATTCCTAACACTATACCATGCAACATTGACTTACGTCTAAATCTAAGAAATTAGATATTTGCTCGTCCATGTATCATCTCGATAGATGGCATGAAATCGAATATCATCTGATATAACTGATGAGCCTTACAACATAATCAGGCTAACGCCATAGAAAAGCGAAATATTTTTCTTGCATGATAGCTCTTATAGTAGTCAACCTGTGAGCTCATTCTATCACCTTTCTTGTAGTAATTGGGTGTCAGGGAAAATCCTCTCCAAATAAAACGTGATGCTCAGCCTTTAATTTTCCTTTTTGCTATCAATATAATAAGGAGCATTTTCAATGGGTGGTGGATCTGAATAATGGTAAGTAGAATACCAGGAATCAGTATTCATAGCTGAGAGATTTTCTTCTTGAAATATAATGCAACAGAATCAGGAATGACTTAAAATAAAAGGTGCTACACGATTAATGGACATGTCAACTAAACAGATTATTTTCCTAACACTTGAGAACATCATTTCAAACAGTTTTGTTGAGGAGATTGGATGTGCAAATTAAACCAAACATATGAAGAATTGGTAGGAAGCTTGCTAGCTACTTCAAAACTAACCAAAAGTCTAAAAGGTCTTCTGATTGAGAGCAGAAAATATGGTAAAATAGTAAAGGATAAGAACTAGCACATAAGGCTTCTCAAGAGTACATGAAAATCAAGATTGAGCTATGCTACACAAAAACAACTACGCAATGAATGCCAAGTATCTAATGAATGTCAATCAGAAAAGGGAACAAATATTGCAAATATTCTGAAACTAGGCAAGAAAGGGGGTTTATAAGTAATAAAAAGAATGGAAATTACAAATAAGGCCAAAATCTAAGTCATTGTCCCAAACTTTCAAAGTTCATCAAAGATGCATACTGCGTAACCACTAGGAAGACTAGCCCACATACATTGTCACAACGGAAAATGCTCATCAAAGCCGTCTAAGAAGTTAGCGTATGTAGAAGAATATATAAAAATGGAAAAAAGAAAAGAAAAAAAAAAGACAACAGTGTGATGGATTAATGAAACAAATACACCTATCACCTTCAGCTACATGTTTGTTTATTTGAGAAGCAACCAATGAAGGAAAAAGAAGGCAACAATGTGATGAATCAATATCAAAACGTATGACCAGTAAGGAAATGAAGGTCAGTAAAAGAAACCAGAGACAGAGTCCAAGTAAGAAGTCTATTATGGATCTTTCACATTGAGAGCAAAACAGCTAACCCCGTGCTTTCACTCTCACTAAATACTAGAAATTATTTGTTCACATTTGACAATTAATAAGAGAATTGAAGGAATCATACACCAACTTCATATGATACAGAATCCAAATTACATAAAGACTACACGGCACAATAGAATCTCTCAGTAGTAACATTCTTTACATAACAAGTCATTAAAATTCGATGAATAGAACCGGAAGACCTCAACTTTCCTCAACCAAATCAGCTAAAGATATATTAATTTGAAGCTGAATCAACAGACCCAGTTACATTAGCTTAGAATAAGATAATAAAAATAAGTAATCTATTGAATCAAAGGGAAAAAATTCGATTAGGCTTACTCTGAATAATTCTTCCATTGATCCACACAAAGACGCAAAGACTCCATAAACTAAACCAACAATTTCCAACCTTTACTCTACTAGATCAACAAAATATATCAAATGAAGCTTAATTAACATTACCTATTCACATTAGTTTACCATAATATGATAAAAGTCTATAACACTCGATTGTATTTGCATGACCAATATTCACAAAACAACGCATAATTCACGAATCATCATTACAACTGAAAAGAATGATCAAACCTAGCAGCAAGAACCCTGCCAACGTTGTCGTAGCACATGCAAGCAGTTGCAAATCCTTCAGACCTTTTCGTTAAAGCCGCATAAACCTTTTGATATCATCTCTAGATCTCCACAATGCACTAAATCAAACAACACCACAAAAAAGAACCCAACAAAATTTAAAAAACATAATTTTTTAGTATGAAAAATTAGAAAAATTAATATCTGTAAAGATTTGATTAGTCGAAGATATGGGTTTTCCAAGACAGGAATTTATCGAGGTCTATGAGGCCTGATTCAGTGTGGAGATCAGAGAAGGTGATGGCCATTATAAATTGAAATTTGCAGTCAAAAACCCTAACTGCTTGATGAGTGATGTTGGAGAAAGAAAAGAAACGATGATGAACCCAAGCAATCAATGGAGAACGCAAGTTGTTAGTTATCATACTAAGAAGAACCGATAAGAAAACAAAAACGCGTTGGCGCCAGCAAGAGAAAAGTAGCAGAGCAACAGAGCAGGGATCGAATGGGTATATAGGTGGCATGTTGGTGAATTATCAACCTATTGAGGGCAACTAATAATTTTCCCTAAGCGGATGGGTGTTGTGATCTAAAGCTCAAACTCCACTCCAATAGTGCTTTTACAAAATAAATTTCTAAAATTTAAAATATATATATTTTTTAATAAATAAGTATTATTATTGTGATTTAAAAATTAATAATAATAAATATTAAAAAAATTATTATGTAAAATACTTTTATATTTTTAAAATTTTTAAATAATTTTTGTATAATATTATTCTAAAATGCGTCGCCAAATACGCAATAAAATATATCAAATATTTTAATTATTATTGTAAGTTTTAATTTTGCTTTTTTATAAAATTTTATTTTTAAATTTTTATTTTCATAAATTATTATCTGAAAATTTTAGTTTTATTATATTTTATTTTTTATGGAGCTCTATTTTGTAAAACTCACTCAACTGCTCTAGCAAACAGGTCCTACTCACATGTATGAATTTCGGGCATTACTACAGCAGGGGCATTGAGAAATTAAAACAATTTGGAATTGATAATTAGAGGTGACAATATGAGTTAACATATCGGTTTAGAATCAACTCATATAATAATATGATCAAAATCGTTCAATAATAATCCGACTCATATATTTATATAGATCAAAATTATTGACCCTAATTCAATCTAAGTGTTTGGGAGTGATTTTGAAATGAAACTTTTCTGGAATAAGAGTATTTTAATCTTTTTTAAAAAATGAGCTCTATTTTTTTTACCTCTAAAAAATTAATAAAAATATGTAATAGAAAGATCTCACTATGTAGAATTTTTCTATACTTTTTTAAATAAATTTTCTAGATACTTATAAAATATGTATTGAAAAATATGAAATGAAAAATTAAAAAGTTACTTTTGTGGTAAACTAAGCCTAACGCATAACCAGATCAAATTCGAATCGACTCATTTAATAATTAATATTAAAACAAGAATTATAAAATTTATTTTTAACAATAATATGTAAAAATTATTAATTATTAGATCTAAAGAAATATTAATTTTGATAAGGTCTTTACATTAAGTAGAATATTATTAAAATAAGATAAGCTAATAATATATATAGGATAGAATAGAAGCACATGGCACACATATCGTTAAAAATAGTCCGCAAAATTTTCAAATCTAATCTCCACTGTGCGCACATCCTCTCCCATATATATATATATACTTTTTCAATTTTATCTTTTTGTGTCATTCTAATCAAAAGTATCAATAAAGATCGATTGCTATTCCGATTCAGCTAAAATTTTATTAATATATTTTTAACCTATGATTTTTCATATTTCACGATAAAAATTAAATTTACAGATATAGCCGACCATTTTTTATCGACATATGCACCATGTATCTCTATTATATATATATATATATATATATATAATTTAGTATAATTATTTTAAATATTTTTTTAATTATTAGATAATATATGTTATATAAATTATTATACGGATAAATAAATTAATCTTGGAGCAAATATTTTAACCTTCATGGGTCGAAGACGAGTCGATCAAATTGATCCGAATTCAACTAATATTAAATTCGAATCTGACTTAAATTGATCGATTTTGAATCAAGTTTACAGATGATATGTTACTATCTTTGCTAATAATTCTTGCATTGAGACCTTCATTATGAAAAGGTCGGGGAATTTTGGTGAACAAGCGGTGAGTACCTCCGTAGTCCATCTCACGCGCGGATTCCAGTCTCTGCCTACAAAAGCCCAAACATACCCCGTTTTATTTTAATAAACAATATCATCCACCCATTGGACCATTACTACACTTCAATTTCTTCTCCTCCTCCTTCAAAAACAAAACCGTTCTCTCCTCTTTCCACTCTCTCCACTTCACACTTCAACTACTTCAAATGGCCTTCCATACCTTTGCATTGTTGTTTCTCCTTACAGCTTTCGTAATCCCATGTTCTCTTGTTGAATGTTCTAGACGGTCAAGCATTAATGCCGGTAGCACAGTGCCGGTGTCTGATATGGTCACTGGTTTACCTGGACAGCCAGCAGTGTCGTTCAAGCATTACGCGGGTTACGTCGACGTTGCTCGTGGCAAGGCACTGTTCTACTGGTTTTTTGAAGCCGACGGTGGAGTTGAAGGGAAACCTCTACTGCTATGGCTCAATGGAGGTCAGTAATGCCTTTGGGGACAAGAACTTTTTTTTTGGGTTTTGTTGAGTAAAGAACAAAATCTGTTATTCTACTTTCTTTCTTGTGGAAGGAAATTTTGTCCTGGGATGAGATATACTGGCCCGTGAACTTGAGAAAAGCATGTTATTTTTTCATAGTTTTTTCAGTATCATTCGGAGAGTGCCAAGTTTTCGAATTAGATATTTTAATAGTTCTGTGAGAATTATCAAATGGATTAGATCTGATAAGGTTAGAACGTGCTTATGTTTTTATAATGAATGAATACAGGCTGGTTTCCTTTGGCACCACTACTTAATTATAATCTATTTATATGTATAGAGAAATAAGTTATAGTTCTATAGTAATTAGAAACTGGTTTCAACAAAATTCTAATTATTAAACTATCATAGTTTGGAATTCTAGTTTCTGCTGTCCGTTTGCTCTTGTTTTTGTGTAGCTACTGTTCCTGTTTTTTCTAGTGATATTTGTACTATAATAACTACCTTGAAGACAAGAAAGAGAAAGAAGAGCTCCATATAGTAGTGGGACAGGTTTTTAGTCAAACATGAATTATAACATGCACTAGTAGCTACTTAACTTTTCTACCTTTTCATAACTTGACTTGTAGCTAGCTAAAAGCCTCACAAAGCATTGTTGCTCTAGAGACTACTTGTTAACAGTAAAATCTAGCAACTCTGCATGTAGATCCAGACAATTATCAGTCTAGTTTTTTACTTGGTTAAAAAAAGTATTGTTTCTTTTATTTCTGTTAACTTTTCTTGCTCATGCTTCATGATGAACACTTGCCTTCTGAAGATAGTAAAAAAGAATTGGATGTAGGTTTTTTCTTTGGATTTGGCTACATGCTGCTTTGTGTTGGTTTCTTGAAGCTGTCTTCTCATTCCTGACATTCCAGTTTCACTCCGTTCATTGCATCAAATGACCTTTTAAACAACAGTGTACCATCCACAATCTCTGCTTCAATTATGCATTTGAAATGGTCGATTAGAAAGTGACACCCAACTTCTGTGTTATACATTGAGTGACTTTTGAGATAATACAGGACCCGGTTGTTCGTCGATTGCCTATGGAGCATCTCAGGAACTAGGTCCATTCCTAGTTCGGAGCAACTCACCAAATCTCACACTCAACTCTAATTCCTGGAACAAAGGCAAGTTCAAGAATTACACAGTATTACAACGTTGAAGTTTTAAATATTTTGAGAAGATTGTTTGTGTTTTGGGTTGCAGTGGCCAACCTTCTGTTCTTGGAAGCACCAGTAGGGGTGGGATTTTCCTACACCAACAAATCATCTGATTATGAGAAGCTGGGAGACAATATCACTGCTCATGACTCCTACAGCT
Organism: Acanthochlamys bracteata; assembly: GCA_019914995.1. Classification (NCBI taxonomy): domain Eukaryota; kingdom Viridiplantae; phylum Streptophyta; class Magnoliopsida; order Pandanales; family Velloziaceae; genus Acanthochlamys; species Acanthochlamys bracteata. The sequence continues at coordinate 10,876,135 of CM034126.1, read as the reverse complement.
TTCTTCTCAACTGGTTCAAGAAATTCCCTAGCTTTAAAACCCATGACTTTTACATAGCTGGAGAGAGCTATGCAGGTTACTTTAATTAATTAAATTAAACATTTAATTTTTTACCTTTAATTCTTTTAAGTTTGATATGTGCATGGTTCTGTATATCTTGTAGGGCACTACGTTCCGCAACTTGCATATGTTATCTATGAAGGCAACAAAAGAGCAAGCAAGGATTTTTACATCAATTTCAAAGGTTTCATGGTAAATTATTAAATATAAAAACATTATCTTTTTCCTTTAGTAGACAAATTTCTAGCTAGAAGCTTCACGAGAGACCCTGGAATCTTTGGTTTCTGGTGAGTTTTCTATCTGTAAGAAATAAAACTTGTCGTCCCAGCGGAGTAGTACCCTTTCTCTTTTCTTTTATGTTATTCCCTCGGGTTTGTTACTTTGTAGGGTAATGTTATTGTTCTTTTTGCTTTATGTTCTGAAATCTCTCTGTTATTCTTTACCTCTTTCCAGTAGAGGAAGAAAATATGATAAAAAGATGCATGACATCAGAAGATTCCTAGTCACTGATCTTTCTTTTGTTTCAGTGTTACGGTATTAGTGCTTGGAATGATATTATGTCGATAATTACCCAGTTCATTTCAGTGTGCTGACTTCATATACTGACAAGAGTAAATGAGTTCCTTACACGTTGAGTAACTTGCACTTGGAGCAGGTAGGGAATGCAGTGCTGAACGACGATACTGATGAGATTGGCATGGTGGAGTATGCCTGGAGTCACGCAATTATCTCTGATCAGCTTTACAACACAATCATTGATGATTGTGGTCTAAGGACTGAGAAGAAAGGCAATGATCCTTTTCAGGTGACTGATAAAGAGACAAATGAGTGCACGCCAGCACTCAAAGCGTTCTTTCAGGCCTATGAAGAGATCGATGTCTATAGTATCTACACACCGGTCTGTCTCTTGGCCAGCTACAGCTCTGCCCATGGTCGTCCTAAGCTGACTGCCGCTCCCAACCTCTTCTCTCGACATGTACACGCACTCTTTCCTTAAATCAGTAATGTTCTTTGAGAGCAGGAAGTGTGTTATACTCAAAGAGGGTGCACAGTAATACTTATAACATCTCACATTCATATACCAAAACTTCGAAGTAGCATAATTCCATTACGTTTAGCTAGCCATCTGATGCTGCGTTGTTGTATTAGGAAGGATGGCATTACATGAAAGGGCGAGAAATGCTGGCTGGATATGATCCATGTACGGAGAACTATGTAGAGACGTACTTCAATAGGGAGGATGTGCAAAGAGCTCTGCATGCAAATCTCACAGGCCTCAACTACACCTACACTCCTTGCAGGTAACATTAACAACTAGGACTGCTTTCATTTTCTGTGCATGTATCATTAGTCAATGCCAGTTAATCAGAGGCCTTGGTTATTGCTCTGTGTGGATCACTCTATTGATTTCTGATTGTACCTCTGATGTATATTGATTGCATTGATGAACGCCTGTGCCTGTAAAAAATTGTATTCAATCATGGATGTTGCAGCAGCTAGCACTTACTAATTAATAATGGTGATATAGTAACTGCATTCTGTTATCCTCTGTCGTTCCTGTTCTTGGATCAGAGCTCCAGAATGCTCTCAAGTATTGCATTTACTCGTCTTCTAAATCTTTCCTATTTTTTTCTTTAAATTTCCTCTCATGTTCATTGCTTTGATGATTCAATAAAAATTTTAAATATATTTTTGTTAGTTCTTGTTGTCTACTTTCTCTTTGCTTTAGGATGTAGTAGTTGTAGGGATCCGAATCAAATCCTAGTTTGGGTGCCAACTTCACTGTACTTATCTATAAAATGATTTGTAGCTACGCATATGTAGTAGTATTATTCAAGGTGTGAGAAGAACGCACATGCCAATTAGACTTCTCAATCTTGTTCATTCATGGCATGTAGTCAGGTGATAAAGAAATGGAACGACTCGCCTTCCACTGTGCTCCCCCTACTTAAGAAGCTCATGCAAGCAGGCCTTCGCATTTGGGTCTACAGGTATACGAGTATATGTAGGATTCAGCAATATATATACTTAATGATTCATAGATCTTGTAGATATCTTGACTAGTGATGAATAACTGTTGAACGGTTGCATGCAGCGGGGACACAGATGGCCGTGTGCCTGTGACATCAACAAGGTACAGCATTAACAAGTTGGGCCTTAAGCCGAAGGAAGGGAAGGGTAATTCATGGGGTGGATGGAGAGCTTGGTACTACAAGGACCAAGTGGCTGGTTGGGCAGTTGAGTATGAGGAAGGGTTGACACTGGCCACCGTTAGAGGCGCCGGACACCAGGTCCCTGTCTTTGCACCGGAGCAATCCCTCTCACTTCTCACGCACTTCCTTGCAGGGAAACCTTTGCCCTCTTCTACGTTTGTTTAGCGCATGATAGGAAGTTGCAGCTTGTCAGTGTGAAGATTAATTATTCTGATTTTAACAGTCTATATATGTTTCAGTTATTCATCCGTAATGCTATTAGTGACCAATGTGTAAACTGTTGGAATTGCAAATATATTACAAGTTCACACGAGTTACGGATAACTTGAACACATCTGATATATCATCATATAAAACTCCTATGTGATTTTCTTTTTCTGAAGAAAATTATGACAAAAACAGATACGAACTGTGTAGCGTTCTGTAATTCACCGTCATATACATTTTGCAAAATTTGGAACTCAGCCCCAAGGAAATGTAGTAAAAAGTATTGTTTCAGTTACTCCGAATTCATTTATTCTCAGAATTTGAGTTTAGAATTACTTTGTGCTTCAGTTGCCCTAAAGCGGACAAAACTTGGTTCCTATCGACTGTTTGAGTTCCTCACTTCCCATTCATTTCTTTCTCCAAATTCACTGCAATTGTCTTCTTCACTGAACTCGTTCATTTCTTTTCTCTCCGTTGTGCGATCTCTCTTTTCCGGTTCGTGGCCGTGCGCTTCTCTTTCCAACTCCAGAGCTTGAATCTTCTCTCCTCTGCTATGCGAGGTGTTCAAGTGCCGAGAACAAATTCAACCAGGGTAATAGGAGTCGTGCGAAACTTAATTTTGCTGACGACCATTTTTGCCGAGAAATAAACTGCCGATGTGAGTGTCACTTGATTTAGTCTAGCCTCTTAATTTGAATTCAACCAAATCTGACATCTTAGTGCTAGTAGAAAAAATATAACTAGTACATAAAAATTCATTTTTAAATCACTTTTAATACACATTTTTAGATACAACTATAATATAAAATCAGTTATAAATTATATTCAAATACGACTAAATTAAAAAATTAAATTTAGTTTTTTTTTTAAAATTCAATTTGTTGAAATAAAATCAATGCCCACTAACCGCCCAATTTGCGGTAATTAGTATTTTAGCACAAACCCAACCACACGGTCCACAGCCAAACTAGCACTATTCATTCTTCTACCTCGCTTCAGTCCTTTTTTCAGAACTTTCACCTGCCGGCGTTGGGCGGCGGTTCGGTTATTTTCCCGGTCAACGGCTATCCTTTTCTGCAAATTCCAGGACGTAATTAATCTTCTCCTATTTCTTTTTTCTGTTTCCTACAAGAATTCTGGGTACTAGGTTTTCTCGGAGCTTCATAATTCGTACTGAATATTTGTTTGGTTGCTCTAGCATTAAGACAAAGCTTAGATGGAACTGATAGTATATTTAAATATTTAATAAATAGAGGATTTAATTGTTTGCTCAAGGGTGATTGTTGGAAACATCTTCTGAATCTATTTGGTAAGTGTCCTGAATTCAGTTTCAACTGTTGATATGACAGCAAAATATGATTTTACTGTCTAGTAGTTAGAAAAAAGTTAGTTTTAGCATTTGGAATGATGAGGTAATTGGTGTTGTTTGATTGGTTAGTTTGGTCAAATGTATGGTTACCTTTGGTAAATGTTTTCAGACGGTTGGATCTCTGGAAGCTATTTGATTTCGGCATGCAAATGGATACAGCTTAGGGGTTAAGAGAAGAAATCAAATAAAATTTGCAATCGTATAAAACACTCACAAAAAAAAGTTTGTGCTGATTATTTTCAGACTTTGTATTTGATCTTTATGATTTTAATAATTATAACCTAATACTAGACCATATTCCTAAAACTATTTCGAGATTGGTGAGCGTATATTTTGTTGAGGCTCAAGAAACAATGTCTGTCGAGTCAAAATGATAGAATCTGCCGTGGATATGAATTTGAAGATGATCTCTCTATCAACATCAGATTTTATTGTGAGTATCCTGTGTTAATGTTTTCTAACACAGCAAAGGAAGGTCTTTCAATGAAATTTATTTGTTGGCTTGGATACAAAAGCATGTGAAATGGACAGAGGGGTGACATACTCGCCCACAATAACTTCAAATTAGATGGAGGAGGTAGTGTTGCAGACTTTGTGAAGGATAGATTTTTGTTTCTGCAATTTTGATGTTCTATTGAGTACAAAACAATGACCTGTTCGGCAGCTTCACCAGTGTATTGAACTTTGACCTTAGATTTGCTGAATGTAACAGAGCGCATACAATGTGAATGCCTTAAGGTTAGTAATGCAATCATTGGCCTAGTTACTTGTCCCTCTGTCCACCAAGCAAATTACTTCAAGTTGGATCAAATCCAGGAAGATCTCTGAGCTTCTGGTTACAGTCAATCTGTTTTCATGAATCAAGAAATGCTCTCAACTGTTTTGCCAGCTTTTTGGTTGCCACCCACAAATTGGAATATTTATTTAAGTCAGATGCTGCTTGCATTTAGTGGTATATTTTCTTCAGGAATTCTGTAGTTCCAGATTACTTCTTTACTTAAACCACATGCCTGATGTTTGCTTACTATCTCTGCTTGTGTTCTTTTCTTTTCCTTTTTGTAGTTATGCTTTCCGGCAGGTCTTCTACCAAAAGCTTTTTCTATTAATATCTTCTAATCTTGTATGTTTGTCTAGAACTTTAAATGAAGTTGGAAATCAAATATTTATTTTCACTAGAATTAAAGATAAATGAAGTTGACCTAATCTCAAAGATTTTATATATAGTACTGATTGATGGTCTTAGCAACTTATAATGTTCTATTGTTTGCTGCAATGTCAGGCTGTCAAAGTCCTTGCAAAGTGTCCTACATTTCTCTATGTCCAAGGCATATACCAAACTGAAGCTGAGGTGAACTGTTTCTTTCTGCACACTAGGTATGAGCAGTGCGTCTTGATAAACCTCTATGGTTGCCATTCTGAATAACTGCTTGAAATGAAGTAAATTAAACATGGGCAAGTTCTTTGTCCGTTGTAATTTTGTAGCTACAACCTCCTCGCAGGAAATGCTGATGAGAACGATGCTACTATTGATTTGGTAAGTAAAGCTCCTGAAAATGATCAGGAGAAAAAATCCAAGAAACATGAAATATAAAGTAAAGAACTTGTGCAGCATCTTGGATGAAATTCTTTTACCTGATACAAATTGCCTTGCCAATGAAAAGCAACAATTTCCAATGGATGGCCCTCGGCAAAGTGGACTTAGTTTTGCAGGCGGTGGTTAGTGGCATTTATAAGTATTCCTCTGACATATATGCATGTGTTTGTAAATGTCTGTATGTCTGCATGTACGTTTATCTGGTCAAAACATAAATGTGATTTCCTTAGCTTTTCTATAATAGAGTGATTTGCTGAATATAATAGAGTCCCTATCCCCATATATATATATATATATATGAAAGGAATTCTATGACAAAAGGTTTAACTATTGTTCATATTCCAAGAGAATAGTTGATATTACAATAATTCTTGAATTAGTCCAGATGTTGGAGGTTCTCTATATTTGCATGTTTATTCTTGTCATGTACTTGATTAATTTTTCATGTAACCTCTAATTGCACATCCGCCGTTCAGGTAAGGTTCTTCGCTTTGTCTCATGAAAACTTAAAGGTCCTTGTTGCATAGAATATTTGATCTTAGATAATAAATCGATGTACAAAACCAATATCTAGATAGTAACTGATAGGTGGCCCTCAAATTCTGTTTTATGCTTTGAATGTGACCGTGCATGCTTTTTGCTAATACTCATTATCTGACGAATCCTGCAGCACAGTCATGCCTGAGATGCGGCTATTGACACCCATGCAGCAACCTGAGGGTTTGAAAGTACGCGCTGGTTTCATCTATCTGAGAGTTCGAAAGTACGCATGGTTACACTCTTGATGTCAAACCATCTAAAGTCCCACATGAAAAAGCTGGTCAATGTTGGTTTTTTGAATACGGAAGTTGATTTTAGATCTGTTAAACTTTTATCCAAAGACTTGATGCTAGTAACTCCTATCTCATAACTAGGTATGATGGACATGTCATCAATGCTCAGCCTTGGGTATGGGTGGTGGTACTAGGGAAATTTTGGGATGGATTTATACCAGAATCTCATCCAGTATCATACAAAGATCTCAAGAGCAATCTGGATCACATTTGGAAATTTCTTAGTAAGCCTGAAGAAAGTAGCAGTGGGTGTAAATTCTGGTGAAATCCTTGAACAATGGCATCCTCTTGCATTTGGTCATTTTGCCAACCATCCTGCAAAAGGAATGGCTCCAAATGTGAAGCTCTGTCCCTACAACTTTCCACAACTGAAAAGAATAGGATACCCTATATACCTAACATTGTTTTTTGAGGTGAAGAGAGTGTTAGAATGAAAAGACTTGGTACCCTCTGGTTTTAAATATGGTAGTTAATCCTGAGGATGGACCAATTGTAAAACCCTTGTACTGGTTGCAACAAAGGCAATTTCCAATGAAGAAAGTCTCCTCAACTGTAGGCTGAGAATTCAAAAAGAAGGCCTGCATGGTGCACGCCAGTTGTTGAAGAAGATCGTCATAGATGGGGCGAGACTTTTCATATTCAGCAACTCTTGAGTAATTGTTACGAAATTTTGGGTGTGCTCGAATTATTCCACATTGTGGTGGATTGTTTGGAATTTGATCGGTACTTAAACAATAACACCATAGTGAAACTTTACTTAGCCTTCCAACGTGGAAATATTGAGATTTTGATGCTTTTGCAAGTTTTCAGTCACATGCTTTATCATTGATATGTAATTAACTAATAGGTTTACCTCTAATATATTGCCCATTTAGTTTGCTTAATTTTTGTGCTTCGTGATCTTCTGTCATTCTGAAAAGTCAGAAGCAGATTCAGACCCGTAAGTTCAAGTATGTATTCCAGGCTGCATTTTGGCAGTAACAGTATTTGAGTAAGATGTAAACAAAGTTTCAAAATTCAGATTTTGTGTTCTATACAGAAGCACTTCTACACAGATCTTGTACTCGCTAGCAACAGGATTTATAAAATAGCTTAGAATCATAAAACACGAAAATGGTCAAAAAAACAGTGATATTTGAGAACGACTCAAGGACTAAAAGGATAAGAAGAAAACAGGGGCTACTATTACTCTGGTCTTAACAATCCGCGTCCCTTTCTTTGAGCATCTCTTTTTGTGTGGTGATACGAGTGCCAATATGCGTAGAAGAAATTCGAGCTTTCTTTCAGGATACATCTACTTTGTACCATCTCTCAATCACACTAGTTTTAGGGAATAGTTTGCAACCACATTACATTACATCAAGACATGCAGTGCCATCATGAATCAGTACATAACAATCAGAGCAGAGACAATATATGCAAGAACCCCTCAACATTACATTACATTACATTACATTACATCTCCATCTAGTCAGTATCTCAACACATTATCCATGAATAAATTCTGGCACGAATCTTTGACTTAACTATGTGGATTGTGAAACCTTCAAGGTCCCCACCGTTTTGGTTCTTTTTTTGCAAGAATATAAATCAATCATTTTCTCGCGGCAAATTTTCAAGCTCAAATTACTTTTTTTTATAACAATGAAGAAGGCTAGTTTGAAGAAAGCATCTTATAAATATAATCCATTCTTTTTGGTTCTAACACATAAAAAATTTCATTACGTCTATCGTGCACCAAAATTACTACAAAATACAATTAACTAGTTTAAAGAACAAGTCTAATTCATGGTTTGTCTCATTAGCATAATGAGAAGAACCCAAAAATGGATGCGAGCAAGAATTGCTGGCTGGTGACCAGACTAAGGACAAAGAATGAAAGCAACTTCCCTAAACTATACACTACAGGAAACCATTTTGAAGCTGTTGATGTAAGCTATTAACCAGCTCAAATAAATCTTCAATTGCATAATTGAGAGTTTGAGTTGGAATTTGTAACTTAAGCAACAAAGCAGACCAGATCACTACAAATAAAGAGTCCAAGCTTCTGTGATCCTTCCAAGTTAAATTGCTTCTGAGTAAATCGATAGCTAGTCAGCAATGAGTTCTAACTCATACTTCAGTAGTATTATGTTCTGTATTCTTCTTCTTCTTCTTCTTCTGTGTTCTTTGTCAGAGTCAAGAAAACTAGTGGACGATGCAGCGCTAGCTCAACAACAGGCCGATAAAGTCGTCCGGTTGCCTGGCCAACCGCCAGTGAACTTCAATCAGTATGCAGGCTATGTGACGGTGAATGAGAGCCATGGGCGCGCGCTCTTCTACTGGTTCTTTGAAGCTACACAGGAGGTGGAGAAGAAGCCTCTCCTTCTCTGGCTCAATGGAGGTACTTGTTCTAACATGGATATATATATATATATATATATATATATATATATATATATACTCTTCATCTAAAATTTTAGAACCATATATAGCAAACTGGGATTTTCCTTGGTATCTAGCCTTCAAGCCACTGAATTCTATTAAAAGTTTTTGAACATGTTCTTAAACTTATCATTTGCAGATGACATATATAAACTTAACGAATTCTCTGGTTACTAAGAAAATCTCCTTTATAACTATTTTTATAATAAATCAGGTCAGTTCTTTTGCGACTGTATGAGATTTTATTTTGATATTTGATATTGACATAATATACTTTAAATTTTTTCCTCATTGCCGAGCGATTTGCTGATTGTAACTACTAGTGCTGTTCTTTCTTCCATTAAAAAATTGATAAACGAAAGTAAAAGACAAAAAGTTAAAAAACTTGTGTTCTTGGAACCAAAAATATAAGAGGATAAGATAAGATGATTGGTGCCATTAGGCAAAATTGTTGGATTAATTTTCCTTAGCTGCCTTCTTAAGGTAAAAATGTCAAGATCTAAAGAGAGTGCTGCCTGGAAGTTGGTTTTAGGAAGCAATATTTAATTCCTTCATCACCAGCCATGAAATTTGGCGAGCAGTTTTGCATGTTTGCAGAGATATGATCAAGCTGCATTTGAACCAGTTATGGCAATCGTGGACATTTTATTTAGTGACCCTCCCTTACAATGCACCGATAACCCTAAAAAGCAACAGTTTTTGAGAGTTTATTATCCAATATAGTAAAATTGTGACTGAATTTGTGATGAATAGCCAACTGGAAAACTTGTGAATAGCAGCAACTGAGTAATATGATGATGAAAGAGATAGGCCACATTAATATTTTCCAAATATATAGGGTATATCTATATGTTTCAAAGCGTCCATTGTAATTCTCTATTTTACCTTTCGTTTATTAGATAATTCACTGTTTATTTAGATATCGTTTTCATTCTCTCTATCCTGAGCAAAGCCAACTGCCTGACTTTGGCTTCATTCAATTTTAGATTCTAAAATATGGTAGCTCGAGTTAATTAATTTAAGTTATCATAAGGGAGTTGAATGTTCTTCTGCAAATCTAATAGGGAGATGCCATCAAAGGTTGAATGACCAATGCAACTAATGTTTTAAAACATATTGAAGAAATCTTATTAAATGACATTTCATTTTCTGCGTTGGCTTGCATTGTAACGTTTACGCAAACCAGAAACCGTAGCGAAAATTTATGGTTTTCTCATTAAGAAAAATGGTTATTCAAGCTCTGCATAATTTCTTATGTATATTTTTCCTAGTGAGTAATGTTTTTTCTTCTTTGAGTTCACTAGTAGCTAATGTAACACAACCACAAAACTGTTCTAGCTTTTTGATTCTGGACATTATATGCAATTTCCCAAGAATATAGCGCATGCTTCTTCACCATCTTGAAGACTTCTGATCAAAATATAGGGTTAATATAATTAAAGTATACCAGTTTTGATTTTCTAAAGACCAAAGAAGATGCTTCCATAAAAGATCAAAAAGAGAAACAGTGAAAAGTGAGACGGACAACAAGGATATATAATAAGATGGCACGAGACCAGTTTCCGTTTTGAGGAGCAACGTAACGAAGGCAATTCAAAAAAAGTTATTCAGAAAGTGAGTACCTAAAAATAATTTATAAGAAGTAATTTTTTGACAAATAAAAAGTTATTTTTGAGATCATTAAGGTGAAGTAATAAGTCCTAAAAATAAAATTCAACTCGTAAGATGTTTAAAAATATTTATGAAAAATATTTTTATTTATTTTTGAAAAAATAGCTTTATTTAGCTATTTTAAAAAATAATAATAATAAAAATTTATATCGTAAAATTTTTTAATAAATTTCAAAATTTTAAATAAATTTTATAAAATATTATAAAAATTAAAAATATATAATAAAGAATTGTAAAAGTAAATGTTGGAACGCTCAATGGAAACGTAAGTAAGCAAGTAGGTAAGGGACAAGCAATATGATTCGGCAAGAGCTAGCAATCATGGATGCAAAGTTAAGACACAGCAAAAGTTGTTACCTTAAGTAGTGATGCACAGTAGAGGAGCCGAATCTCAATAGAGCTTTGGAATTGACCAAAGCTGGCTAGCCGGAATTTATTTCGGTTGTGGTGGGTCTCATCTTATCAAAATAGTAGGGGGGGACCAATTTTTTCATATGAGCTCATTCATGCATTACTTAATTAGCTGTTGTATTCCATGCTGCCTTCAGAATGTCCTATTCGGCTGTTAACAACTTTAATTAATTTCCCTGTCAAAATAACAAGATGAACAGGGACAACTTTAATTTTTTTATTTTTAAGAAATGTTTTTTAAAATATTAAAAAAAAAATATAAATTATACGTTATAAAATTTATATATATAATTTTATTATTTTTATTAAAAAATTTAAATTCGCTTTAAAAAATTTTAAAATAAATTTTTTTCTAATTTTAAGCACTCTCAAACTGACTCCTTACTTTTGAAACTGGAAAGGATTCAAACTCTAAATCTTAATCTTAAATGCATAATCAATAGAACCGTTAAAAAACGTAAAGTGATTCTTTTAGATGATATTGGAGTGCGGACCTTTCTTGGTTTTCTTTCTTTCTGCAGAGATTCACTCATTCTGCAGCCATAAAAACCTAATACATCTTTAACTGTTTTCGCTGGTTTTCTCGTGCCGCTTGTGTAACACTGAAGTTAGAGTGCGTTCCTTTACGCACCGAACTTACTTTTTTTTAATTAAAAAATTATTTTTAATTTATTTTTTATTATAAAAAAAATATAAAAAATTATTTTAATTTATTTTTATTATAAAAAAATATAAAAAATTATTTTAATTTATTTTTTAATATAAAAAATTATATCACTTTCAAATAATATTATTTTTAATAATTTATTTATAAAAATTCACTTTCAAAAAATTTATTTTCAAAATCAAAAGAACGCACACTCAAAATCATAAATCTTTAGAAGTTAATCAAGAAGTGAACACCTCAGGTTTTGCTGGCAATACGCATGAAAGAGTCAGTACACTCTAAACAAGAAGTCATGAATTATGTTTTCAGTAACAACAGTTCCATCTGAAATAATTTAAATATTTGAGACAATCAAACAAATAACTTACTAATTAAGGAAAATAAGGCTGTCATATTGGGAGAGGCTGATACATGATAGAGTCGCTGTAGTAGAAGTTAAATCTAACAAAAGAATATATTAAAAAAAACAATGTTACAACTTGCTTTAGCTGATATTTTCTGTGTTGTCAATATCACAGGACCTGGTTGCTCTTCGATTGGATACGGAGAGGCTGAGGAGCTTGGGCCTTTCTTGCTGCAGAAGGGAGTTCCACAACTCAAATTCAACGAGTACTCCTGGAACAAAGGTCATGCAAATATTAAGAAATCATAAGATGGCTCCTACTTTAAAAAGACAACAGCTATAATTTCCTTGTTAGATACATCAGACTGAGATACAGATAAAATTTATCTTATGAACAAAAATAATAAAAGAGAAGTTTTGCTGCCTAGTTAGCATGTCAACGAAGCTCAAGTACTGTTGGACCTCATTAATGAAAAATTGCAACATTTTTCCGTAGGTGAATTGAACTCATAACGCTGCAGCCAATGAGCCCAATGATGTTTCCACAAATTGATCATGTATCAATAGAAGCATTAAGAATGCACCAATCTTCAATAGAAGAATTCTTTTTATTCAAAACAGAGAATGAATCTATTAAATTCAGGTTTGTAGAACTCAGAGTTTACTTCTGTCTTTACAGAGGCCAATTTGCTCTTTCTGGAATCCCCTGTTGGCGTGGGATTTTCCTACACAAACACAAGCTCTGATCTCCTTCAACTAGGAGACAGTATCACAGGTCAGTGTATGTAATTGCAGGTGACTGAATTTAGATTTACGGTCTTCTTATTCATTTGCTAAGAATGTTTGCGTTCACTAATGGCCCCCCTACAGCAAGTGACTCCTACATCTTCCTTCTAAATTGGTTTAAGAGATTCCCACAATTCAAGTCCCATGATTTCTACATCGCAGGAGAAAGCTACGCAGGTATTACAAATTGAATTTACTATTTTAAACGATCATTAACAAAAATTAAGCATAAATTATCTATTTCATCCTCTCAATGATTAGGACATTATGTTCCCCAACTTGCGGAGAAGATCTTTGATGGCAACAAGCTGGCTTCAAAAGAGAACTACATAAACTTCAAGGGCTTCATGGTAAGTCTACGAAAAACCAATGAACTCTAAAATCAAACCACTTGAGCATAAAACAGAAAGCATGCATAAGGAATACCCAAGTAAAAGCAGTAGATTCTCTCACCCCTTGCTTGAATGGTATGAATTAACATGATGTTATCATTAATGATAGTTCTCCATGTGCTTTAGATAGGAAACGCGTTGATGGATGATGAGACGGATCAAGCTGGAATGATTGACTATGCCTGGGATCATGCTGTTATCTCCGATCGTGTCTACCATGATGTCAAGAGGAGCTGCAACTTCAGTCAGCCTAACAATAGGACCTGCACCGCCGCATTGAATGAGTACTTTGCTGTCTACGAAATCATCAACATGTACAGTCTGTATGTGCCTGTATGTGTGGAGCACAAATCTTCTTCCTCGAAACACTTGCCAATACTCGAAGGAGCTGCTCCCAAACTTTTCTCTAAATTCGTAAGTCATGCCTCTTACATCTTATATGTGTCTTTTAAAGATAAGCACCCAACATCTGCAAGTGCTCAACATACAATTTTCGAAATTAAAAGAGAACTAGAAATGGTGAGATTCATGCCGTTTATCTGACCAATAGCACTGCAGCATCAGGAGTTCTTTACACTTTGTCAAATAAGAAAAACTGCTTTATGATTAACAATAGAAAATCTCAACATTAATCTAACATATTTTGTCTGCCAAGTACGGAAACATCAAATGTGACAACGTTGAGAGGACTTTAGTTCCACATTATCGGTCTGGTATTCTCTCTAGGTCTTTATAAGTACTAGGCAATCCTATCTTTTACTTACAAGATTTTGGGTTGTAGATCCGTACTTGTACACGGTAACAAAGCACATAATTTCAGACATACAGGCTCTTCACTATATAGAGGTGACGATATGATGTTCATCCATGTTTTACATGAAGGTAGATGTTAAGGAGACTTAGCTACTCCCACATAGTCCGCTTGGCATTTTCTCTAAGTATTGGATAACTCATCTTTTACCGTAAAGTTGTGTTAGAGACCCAGATTTCTAACAATAACGATTTCAATATCTTCAAAATAGTATTCCTAGATATATACCATAACTTGAATCTGCTTAGAATATAATTTTCTGGCATAAAATGTTGGACAAGTAACAGCTGAGTTCAATTTGGATTTCTTAAACTGCAGAAAGGGTGGCGTCAAAAGCCAGCAGGTTACGATGCATGTGTATCAGACTACACTGAGGTTTACTTCAATCGGAAGGATGTCCAAGAAGCACTACATGCCAACGTGACAAAGATAAGATACAATTGGACTCATTGCAGGTATTAATTAAGCGTTTCCGCTTCACATTATATTTTAAGGACGGCATACATCTACCAAGAAATCTGCATGTTTGATAAAATTCATGAGAAAACACATATATATAGGATAGTATCCCAAAAAAGGAATGCTCTTGTTCTTCCTCCAAGGTAAGCACATCAAGCATATACTTTTAAGTTCCCAAAAAATAGAAAGTCTTTGACAAAAAGCTAGAGAAAGATGTAACTCACAGATACAAACATAATGACAGCTTGTTATATTTCTTGAAACTTGTAGCGATGCAATCAGCCAATGGAACGACGCGCCAGCTTCGGTGCTCCCTGTTATCCGAAAGCTGATTGAGGGTGGGCTTAGAGTATGGGTTTTCAGGTACCAAGCTCGAAAGCATTAAACTTTTTTTTTTTTGGGAAAATTTCGGGGTTTTCCCCCATATACTGATTAGAGACTCAAAGGCATGAACTTATCACATGATAGCATCATACAAAAAGCACTAAAATTATTAGACTAGAACGCAATTCTTTGTTGCAAAACAATTAGGATGTGATTTTTAACACTATAAATGAGTTACTAAAAAATAAACTAATATAAGTAGTGCTATCGAAAGTGAATTCAATTTCTTTTTTTTTAAGAGAAGTAATTTGAAGATGACCTTTTGTGTTCTCGTGTAACTGAAAGTGAGCTAAAAGTTTGGTGAAAGAAAATGCATTATAAATGTGAAAAACACACCGTTAATTTAAACTAGTCTTAAATTGGAGTGTAAGGTTTTCAGCTAAATATTTTGTATAGAAAATTAAAACATGATGACTAAAGGTGATTAACAACTTATTTATTGTCATTGAAACAGTGGAGACACAGATGGAAGAATCCCTGTCACTTCAACAAGATACACATTAAACAAGCTTGCTCGCAAGACAATCCAGGAATGGAAACCATGGTACAACGGAAAACAGGTTTCTATCGTTCCACATTTCTCATCTCTACATATGTTTACTTCACTGCGAAACCACTAATAGTTTTACTTAAAATAGGTTGCCGGTTGGACAATCGTCTATGATGGACTTACCTTCGTAACAATTCGTGGTGCTGGGCATCAGGTTCCAACGTTTGCTCCGAAGCAAGCGAAACAACTAGTGCATCATTTCTTAGCGAATGAACAATTGCCTTCTACTGCGTTCTAGAGAAAACAATTCAGCAAAGCATCATGTTTCCTGATTTCTTTTCTCAAGATCTTTGAAGTAGTCATATCGTCGACAAAGGAGTCCATTTACGATGTACACAGACGTTCTCTCATCTTTCAATAAACAGGAAACATTACGCAGGCTTTGCTTGAAAAACCCACATCAGCAGAAACCCTAATCAATAAACAGAAACGAATGCGTTTCTGTTTCTAATAGAATACAGTATAAAGATAGTTTCCTCATTATCCTCAATATATAAAGGTTGGTGACTGCCTACTTGTTTGGAAGCACGGACGAGAAAGAATAATTTCCAGTAGGAATCTGTTTCGTTCATGATTTGGGAGTAGCAAGTACTCTTAAATGTTTCATTTAAAGATGTTTAGGGACTACAAGTTCTGATCAAAATAAGAAGTTGAAAGCCAGGACCATAATATGACAAAGAATTGTTTGTATGATGTATTGTCCTATAACTCAGCCAATGTAGTCTTATAACTCAGCCTAATTTTCAAGCAAAGCACTATTACCATCAGCTGAGTTATAAGACTCCAGCACCATAATAATAAGAATATTTATTTGTTGGATATTGATTAGTTAACAAGATAGAGCCATTTGTAAAGTTTTTAGGCAATACAGATACAAAGATCATCATAGTGAAAACCAGGGCAAACTAATGCCAATTCAAAGAACTGGATTGTGAGAGAATAGGATAATAGAAACCAAACATTTTGAACGAGACTTTTCCGATCAGAAAGCCAAAAAAAGAAACATATGACAGATAAAATAGCACGGTCATATTGATAGATACACAGATCATCCAATGAAAACCAGAAGAAATCAAACTGGCAAACTATCTCATAGACTGGAGTATGAGATACCAGGATATAGAAATCAAACATTTTGAACAAGACTTCTTGGAATCTGCTGTCAGCAAGAACAATATCCAGCCATTTCTTCGGTGAAAAAGTCAAAAAAGAAATTGATGAAAGATAAAATAGCACGGAACAACACTTTCATATTGGTGAGGAAGCACGGCAGGTTATAAAAGACGAATTACTAGTTTAGAATCACATCAAAAGCAGATTACATGACCGGACTAAGGATTGCAAGTTTACAACGGTTATCAGTAAATAATTGCAATTTGTAAAAAGGATAACTTGTTGGAACCTGCAAACTAGTAAGAAGACAGACATAAACTTTAAGTGCAGGAAATAGTTTTACATATAACATACATCCTTATTCATACCTGTGTTCTACCACTATACACTTGAATGTACCATATCTACAGATCTACCATGTTATGGAAGATTGCAGCTATCACTGTAATGAATAGCATTTTTATTTTCTATCATGTCATTACTATCACAAAATTTCAGGGTGCTAGCTTCTTACGGCAAAGGGAACTGCTTGAATTCCTCCAAAAGAATCAGAGAGTTTCCACTTTCATTATTGTGCTCTTAATGACTGCACCATGCCAACTCCATCTTTCGCTCTTCAACCTAAGCATTATGCCTTAAATACCAAATATAAAATATGGAATCAAATCGTTTAATGTCAGCTGAACCAGATTGAAGAAAATAACATCCATTATAATCTAATATACATACATATATTAAAAAATAAACTTTGGAGTCTACTATTGTGCCACGCAGGAAAAAATATTGAATAATTTGTTATTACAGGATTTATTTGAATAGTCCTTTTCAATTACTATTATTAATAATAATCATAATTAATAGAAGTGGAAGAAGTGGTAAACTATAAAGTAACATGTAAGGAAGTTGTCATTATGAGCATATCTCTTTGTTCCTTTATGACGAAGTGCTATAGGGAGTACAGTAAGTGGAGGGTTCTAAGTTGACATTTATATAAAGTGCAGACTGTAGCATACTACCCTTTCCACTAATTCCTTCATTCTTCCAATTTTTTATCCATGGTATTTTTACTAGCTATTGCAAAGTCATACCATGCAGGAAGAGAAGAAGGTGCTGATGTGCAGAATTATGCCACTTGCTTGAGTGAAGGTTTGTGCCTCGGTTTACTTAAGTTTGTCTAAGCGCTTCCAGGTATCTTCCTAGATTTTGTCCTTTTCTAATTGGGAATATCTTTTTTTTCTTCTAAAAAGAGTTTGTAAGCTCTTGTTGAATTTTGATATATAATTTTCTTGATGTTTGATTAAATATGAAAAAAGCTTCTTCTTTAAGCAAGGCTATGTGGTAATTTTTATTCATCATAATGACTGATCTCTATTAATTGTTATTAAAATTATGAGCGTCTACCAAGAGATGATTTGTCTTTAATATTCTACTTAAAAGGTGTTAGACAATCCATTATAGATCTTATTTTGTTCTTAAAGTTACTTATGAAAATCTTTTTAATTAGTTTTAGAAATATAAACTTAATCATCTTTATATTGTTATTTAAACTTCAACAAAAATTCTTATATACCAATTTTTACGAGAACAAAATATTAAATAATTCGAGTGATTTGATGCATGTCAGAGATATTCTCGAGGAAATACATACATTTACTCCTATATTCTATCCAAAGTATCCTGATTTGAATATTGATATGACAAAAATGAATAGATAGTTTTGGTTATGTTGGCTTAACAAGAAAAAGTGCTCTTGTAACAGCGTAAGTAACCAAGCAAATGGTATGATAAACTATACATGCAAGGTACTAGAAACAGGAACAGATTCTTACATAATTTGGCATATGAACTCGCAAGTTTGTCTTTTGCAAAAATTATATGTCTTGCACACTAAGTTAAAGTTTAGTGACTCCTGTACCATTCGGCTTTGGCAGTAAACTTTCCAAGCCTACCATTTCATTGATTGCTTTAACTTAAGTTATTATTTATGATTTATAAAAGTTTTGCATAAACTATTTCAAGATTATATAATAAGTTTATTTTTCAAAGTAAATAATGACACTACATGTGCTTACTTAATGCATGCAGCTGCTAGGAAAATCTTAACGATTTCAAAGTTTAGCGCTATTTAAATGTAGGGAGTCTAACAGTTTTCTTTAAAAAAAAATTATGTCTATTGGAAATTTCAGGAAGTTGTTTTATCCCTTCTCGAATATATAAGGCTTAAGTACGTGATTTTTATCCACAGCCAAGAGATTCTACATTCTAGTCATTCTATTCATTTCACATGTTGCGGACAGGTAAAAGTAGACTGTCAGAAACAAGAGCCTATAAATCTTTTTGTTCTTTCCTTTCTTTCTAGTAAGCAGGCAAAGCCTAAAATCGTGTTATATTTGTTTCACTTGTATATATGATATTCTTAATTCTTAATCAAACAACATTGTCAAGATCCTATATTATTCGCTACTACAAACGTGGTTGTGCTTTCATTCTTCGTTTTCATTAAGGAGATGCATTACATTTTCTTAAGTTCTTATTCATTGATCAATATAATTTGTTGTACTTTCCTTCTTATTGTAATTTGACGATATTACATTTGCAATAGTCCCTTAAAAATATTAGTCATGTTATAAGTGAGAACTTTTCTTAAAACCTGTGCAACACACGGTTTGCACAGGCAACATACAAGTGTCACCAAAACACAGATCTGCAGCAACACGAAACACAAAAATTTACCTCTGAAATAGATAAAGTGAAGGAAGCAAGTATAGATAAGCAGCCCAAGGAACCTTGTAAGTCATATTCAAAGTAGAACATCAATACTTGAAGACACATATAATTGGATCAGACACCCAGAATAGAAAATTACATGGTGCACAACATATAACAATCACGTCACTTAACAAGCTGGAATCAAACAATTTCCCTGACCAGAACTATAACCAAATATAATTCAAACCAAAGCTGGAAAGGTTACATACCTCATTGTAAGCTTGTAGCTCTGCGTCCCTCACCTGCACAATGCATCAGGGGCTCCTGCTAGAAATAATCCTGCTATTAGTCCAAAATCCATATATAACAACTAGTTCAATAAAAGCAAATAGGAAATTTTGGAGATGATCTTCCACCTATAACCTATTTTTCGTCCCTTTGTTGTAGGTTTGGCACCCTTCTTCAAATCAGCTAAATGCATCTAAAGCTTCTTGACAGAAACTTTTCAAAACTCAGAAGCTCCCTAATAAACAGAGACAAGAGAATATCTTAGGCAACACACTCCAATACGGATGCTGCAATTCAAAGGGCCTCCCACAACAAGGCTCAAAGCTACCAACCTTCATCTGTCAATTAGATTATATGTCACTAGAAGAAACCTCTGCTCAGGATCCTCTGTACTTTCGCAAGTGAAGAACTTCAGCCTCTTTTATTGTCATACCATTTAGTAGAATTTAGTGGTTGTGAGCTAGATCCGAGCCACATTTTGACGGGCACACCAGGACAATGTTCAGATTTTAATAACTAGGAGGGGTGTTGTAAGATTGACAGAATCACACAGCGGTATAGTCCATAAACTTAAGCACTTTCACCAACAATCCCTAAACCTTAAAAGGACTTCTTGTATGTCATTATCATGTTCCTTTCTCATCTCCTTTGTTATAACATTTAATACAACATAAACATCACATGACCTGGGATGCGTCTTGTCATGAGCGATGAATCTATGACAATGTCCATCTATCTCCAAGGCACTGTTACCTGGCACCTTTTTTACACCTCTACTTTCCATTGTTTCCCTCATTACTTTGACATCATTCCACCTCCTAGCAACAGCATAACAATTTGATAAACCAATATACCTTCCATCATGATCAGGTTCCATCTGGATAAGCTTTGTCCCCACGGTTTCTGCCAATTCAACAAACCCATGAGCTTGACAAGCACTAAGAAGAGCACCCAGGACAGAAGTACTTGGCTCAACAGGCATGTTTTCAACAAATTCATATGCTTCCTCTACACGACCGGATTTGCCAAGGGCATCGACCATGCAAGCATAATGCTCTATTTTAGGGACCAGTCCTGAACTCTCAAGCTCTCTAAAGAACAACCACGCGTTATCTATCAAGCCTCCATGAGCACAAGCACTCAGCAATGCCAAATAGGTGATTTCATCTGGCTTGACACCTATTATCTGCATCTCCCTATACATCTCAAGTGACTCTTTGCTTAGTCCATGCATCGCAAGGCCCCCAATAACTGCGTTCCATATCAACACATCTGTATTGCTCATTGGGACTAAACGGAATATTTCCAATGCCTCATCTATTGATCCACACTTTGCATACATGTCTACCAAAGAAGTACAAAGTTCCAAGCTTGTATCCAGGCCATTGTCCTTAATGTACGAGTGCATCTTCCTCCCCTGATTAAGTGCACCCAAATGACTGCAAGCACAAAGCACACTGACCATGGTCACAGAATTTGCCTTTGGTCCTTCGTACAGCATCCTCTCAAACAAAGTCACAGCTTCCCTATACTCCCTGGCCTTGACATACCCATCAATCAAAGCACTCCATGACACAACATCTCGCTCTGTCATTATATCAAACAGCTCCCGAGCAGCATGTACATCGCCACACTTTGCATAGGCATCAATCATAGCATTCCATGAAACCATGTTTCGTTGAAGCATTTCATCAAACAATAGACGCGCAACCTCAATATCATTACATGAGGCATACATATGTATCAAGGAGTTCTGCACAAACTTGTCAAGATCAAGCCCGTACTTCACACAATGGCAATGAACGGACATCCCGAGAGACAACGCCTGCAAACGGGCACACGACTTTGCAAGAAACGGGTAAGTCAAGTAATTTGGAGTAATCTCAGACCGTAGCATTTGAATATAAAACGACGCAGACATGTTTGATTTCTTAGATTTAGAGAACCCTCTAATGATTGTGTTCCAGAAAAACGTATTGGGATTGATAATGGTTTTGAAGAGCTTGTGCGAGTAATCGATGTCGCCCGAATCCGAGACTGCAGTGAAGAGGAGAAGCTTGGAAATGAAGAAAGTGTCACTGGAGAGACCTGTAGTGTGGATAACGGCGTGCATTTGTTTCAGTTCTCTCATTGATTTGCAGCGATCGAGCAAAGTTGTTAAAGGGACTAGCAGCGCAGTTTGCACGCGAACCATTTTACCAATGTTAGCGGATTACCGTTTTGAAATTTTCAACTCTTCTCCATGGCGGGTCCCACAAGTATTTAGCTCCAAGGTTAATTAAATCTGTTTCCCCTCTTTCTTAACCTCTGAAGCATCTCCTTCCGCCCGCCGCCGCCTCTCGTCTCCGCAGCTGGCCGCTGCTGTTGTCTTTGGTTAGTAGTCTGCTCTTTCTGTTCTGAAATCTTCAGTAAAGAATAATTCATTTCATTTACCTATTCTGTTGTCGCAGTTTTGCTAGTGGAGTCTATGTTTCTGTCAGGGTTTGCTTGTGTAATTGTCGTTGTCTTTGCTATTTGCGTCACTTGTGAGATCAATCAATTGTTCATTATATTGAAATTTGTTTCCTATTGTTTTCAGTGTGTTTCACGAGGGGGTTTTAGTTTATGGTGATTTGATGAAATGGCGAACAGCAAGTATGAGTATGTTAAGAATTTTGAAGTAGATGACAAGCTGCCTCCTAATAATTGGATTGTGGTTCGCATAGATGGGTGCCATTTTCACTGGTAAGGACTGAAATTGTTTTCATTTTTGTTGTTAATACTGTACTTTTACATAGTACTCCAGAAGCTGTAGCTTTGTACCAAAAGCATATTGTTGGTTGATAGCTTAGAAAATACCGCTTTTTGGTTGGCATTTTGACTGCTTATGTATCTTTGTTTCACCCTTCTGTTGTAGGTTTAGTGCAGAATATAGATTTGACAAGCCCAATGACAAGAATGCTCTCAATTTGATGAATGCATGTGCAGTGGCTATGCTGGAACATTTTCCTGACATAGTTTTTGCTTATGGTGTCAGTGATGAATACAGGTAATACTTTGCTTTCAACTATATGCGGTGCTGAAGTAGGCATGAATGTGTTTTTTTAATTGTTTCTTTAACCTACTTTCTTAAATCATATGGTCAACTAGTACAGACGGTCATTGTTCCTTAATCCTTTTCTTGTTCATTTAGTTCTTTAGTTTTAAGTGTTTGATTTTTCATTCTAGTCTCTCTTTTTTGTTTGCCTTTGTCTTCACTCTTAAGATAATAAGTGGCTCATTTGGCACCAAAAGGTCATAAACTCCTTATAGTCCTTTTGTCATATCAACTAATTGGGAAAAATCATAAAGGTAACAGGACTACTGTGAAGGTGAAGCTATTATATAATATGCAAAGTTCAGGATGATGATGTGATGTTTCTAGCCGCTAGCAAACAAAGTTAACTGGATTGCTGAAAAGCACTCTAATATGCCGTGTTCCTTAAAAGAATTGCTCAGAAATTTTTGTCTTTGTTTTCTTACTTGAAGCACAATAGAGTAGGGATTAAGTTCGGTATTGCTTAATGAATTCTGTTTTGATAGTCCAATTCTTTTAGTCTTTAAAGTCCAACTAAAGTAATATATTGGCAAGTGACTCATTGTTCTTTGCACAACTTCTATTGCTATAGCATTACTGGTTATTAACACAACTCCTTTCTTATAGCTATAGCTAAATCTATCAATCTCAATCTTTGTGGAGCTAATCACAAGCAAATGCCCTGTAAATTCTGCAGCTTTTTATGGAAGGAGACAACTCAATTCTACCAGAGGAGAGTAAGGTCTTTTTCTCCTATATACTTTTGAACGCCTGTATATCATAATCACTGATGATTTCTTATCTTCATCCCAACTATTATATGTTGTCATTTGCTTGTTTTCTGGTCATACTTTTGAGCGCAGCAAGCTGGTATCGCTCAGTGTTTCGTACTTCACCTCAGTTTATGTAATGAAGTGGAGAGAATTCTTCCCTAACAAAGAGTTACAGCATCCACCTTATTTTGATGGACGAGCGGTATGTTATCCAAGAGCAAACATTATTAGAGACTATTTTGCATGGAGGCAAGCTGATTGTGAGTGCTTTGCCCTGTAATACATATAGGACACACTGTATTCAATGACATAACGAGTATAGAATCACTATCCTTTTTGGTTCTTTGCAGGCCATATCAACAATCAATACAATACATGTTTTTGGATGTTAGTGAAGTCAGGAAAATCGGAAAAGAATGCCCAACAATGCTTAAAGGTTCTGCGAAAATTGTTGATCTCCTTCCCTTTGTTGTTTTAGAACATGATAAAGGATGACTCAAATTAGGTTCTTCTAATATTTGTGTTAAATAGTAGTTGCTTTCTGCTAATTATCTACATAATTTTTCTACCTTATTTTACTGTTCATCAACATGA
This sequence comes from Acanthochlamys bracteata, assembly GCA_019914995.1. Classification (NCBI taxonomy): domain Eukaryota; kingdom Viridiplantae; phylum Streptophyta; class Magnoliopsida; order Pandanales; family Velloziaceae; genus Acanthochlamys; species Acanthochlamys bracteata. The sequence continues at coordinate 10,852,429 of CM034126.1, read as the reverse complement.
TTCCACTGATAGCTTGCACCGTTAGAGATAATATATCAAGATCCACAACTCATTAAGATGTATATTATGATTTATGCTATGCTTAAAGTTGACGAATTTGATAAATGCTTGATCAATATGATGCCCTACTAGAAGATAACTGATGGTAGTAGGCTGACAAATGCATGCACAATCTCAGGAATGCACAGAAACGATGAGGTCTTTCCCTGTACTCTATTGGATCTCTTGGACCCTCTTCGTTCTCCTTCTCCTTTCTATCGCCTTAATCTTCTGTCATTTGTTACCTCCAGACCCTCTTCACCTAGTGTCACCTAATCAATTAACAAAATAGGCTATATAGTTACTAGGGGCTGTTTGGCAGAGCATTCCGCTTCATTTCATTCACGTTTTTCAATAAATCTTCTACAACATTCTACAGAATTTATTTAAAACTTAGAAAGTATAAAAAAATTTTACGTTGTAAGATTTTATTATTGCTTATTTTTATTAATTTTTTTGAAGTAAAAAAAGTAGAGTTCATTTTCCGAAATAGGAAAAAATATTCTTCGTTCCAAAAAAGCTTCATTTCATAAAGCACTCCCAAACAGCCCCTTAATCAAAGATCTTCAATTTTTGTTGGACTAGTTTATAAGGAGCTAAAGTTAGGAATGATAATGATGCTCAGTCTAGGCAACGGATTTGTGATTGTCATTGGACTACATGCAACATACAATGGCTAATGCATTCCCGGTCATAGGTATAGAACTTTATTTGTTTAAGAACTTGCGTGGTTTTTTGTCTCCAAGGAATGCTACATAAATGACTCGGTCTGCAGATCTTTCTGATTCTTTTTTGTTAATATGTTTAGTATTTAAAAAATATTCTTGGCCTAAGATTCTCCAATATTATAGCTTTGCTTTTCTTTTGTTTCCTGCTTGGTTATTTGTCTATGAATTCTTAAGTTGGTGAGCTAATAGAATTCGAAAGTACGCAGGGTACTCAGTCAAGAGATAAGAACGAGCTACTGTTCCAGCAGTTTGGAATTAACTACAATGATCTACCAGCTATGTTCCGGAAGGGATCCTCTGTGTACAGATGTAAGGTAATCAATTTGATGGACCTACAAATATAGTTTTCGTACTGTTGGATCAGTTATTAAGTCTAAGAGGCCTATGAAAGATAAACTGAGACACCTTAAAATTTGCATGAATTAGTATCAAATATTAGCATTTTGTTCATACTTTACAAGAGAATTTTTCAAACATTTCTTTTATAAGTAGTGGAGATCTTCAAGCGAGATGCCGGTAACTGAACAATGGGCTAATAGCTACCTTGTTTTCTTTGTCTAGGAAACACAGTTACAAGAACTACTAAAAGACTCCCACCAATCTGTTGGCCCAATATATTATCTGATATAGTGTGATGTATTTCTGTTAATTCTGTTGTGACCTCTAGGTGCTTGTACGTCTCTTAGCATGGTCCTTTTTACTCAGTCAGGGTCTATTTGGCCTCATTTACACCTTTGTCTTCTTGTCCTTTAGTTGAACATGCATATGTCAATTAAGCCACTGATGGGATGGATTACTATGCATATATACTACAAGCTATCTGCATAATTCCTATTAATTGCTTGGCGGACATGTTTTACATGAAAGTGGAGATAAATTAATTTACTCGGATGGATATTTTGAGGTCTACACTCTGACGGAATTCTCAGGGTCAGCCATATTGTCCTAAAAGAGCCTAGTGTCAACATCTGCACTGATCTGAGGATACATTACCATCTCATTATTATTTGTTTCTCTTTTCTCTGTCTTTGCAGTATTCTTCTGTTACTCTTATGGGAAGGGTAATGCCACCACTCTCTAGAGCATCTATCTATTTGCCATTATGTGACTCCTCTATACCTTTAGGCTGGCCAAAAAGTAACCTACATAAATTTGCCTTTGTTGACTTTCTTAAATATACCTTTTAGGGATCTCTCAATTGTTTTTTACTATCATTACCGAAGAGAACCACTGATGCTTTCTGTAAATGATAATAGTTCCATTATTTTCGTTTGCAAAACAATTCACTTTATACATGTATTCATTGTGCGAGGTCTCGTCAGCAACTATTCACAATTCATAATACTACTACCCAGTAACTTCAGTTGATTGTCTCTCTTTCGGTCACGACTTACAATTTTATTTTTTATTGAAGATGTTATTGATGACTGCACTTGGAGGATCTATATATGGATAGTTTTATATAACTATGTAAGATAAGGCAAAGTTGTTCTATCAATGAAATTCTTCCCGGTTTCTGCACCTTTTAAGGATTTTCTTGGGGAATTTTTTTTCTTGATACTATTGATTGGCCTACATTCCTTTTTTGCTATAGGCTGAGGAGGTGGTGAAAGTGAATGAAAATGGGAATGCTGTTAAAAGAACTCGGAAGAAGGTGATAGTGGAATACATTGATATAATCGGTCCCAAATTTTGGACAGAGCATCCAGATATCCTTGAAGAAGATTGATGAATAAAGATCGGTATCTGTTCTGACCTGTTTTACTTCAACTCTAGTAGGATTATAATTCTTTGTAGCCATTTTGTAAGTTATCATTAACTTGATGTTACCTTTGAAATTTTAGAGTTCAAATCAGGTTTTTGTAAGTATTGATATGTCCATCCAATTTTGACTGCACCTACATTATTTTCTGTTGAAACAACAATAGAAGTGGCATACATCAAAACATATTTAGGCTTTTAGCATTTGACCAATGTATACTAAGGTCACTTTTGCCAACACCATGGATGTGGTAGTATTGAGCGATACAGTAGGGAAAATAACATCGAGCAGTAAGTAGTGACCACCAGGGAAATAATACACACATTTGACACAGCTTGGATTCTTTTAGCAAAAGCAAGCAAGATTGAACGTGTTCTATACATTGTTCTCTCTTTTGTTTTTGTTATTCCTGTCTATTCTTCTTTTAGATTTTTTTCCTCTTTTCGCAAAGTTGGTCTTTCTTTCTTTTTTTTTTTTTTTTTTTGTTCTGTTGTTATTTAGTGAGTCCACCAACAGAAGGGTTGGTGACATGGATATGGAAGTCTCAAAAAACATTTGGTTTAGTAGCTAAACTCTGATCTTCTTGTTATCCTAATTAGCATGTACTAATCAGTTGGTAACCGATATATTTAGCTTTTCTTTATCCGACTTTTACAGTGGCCAAGTTACATGGTGAATTCTGTGAAATGAATTGCTAGGTTTACATTTAGTGAGTCAAGAAGTTTTTACTTCTTATATATGCATGGTTAAATGTCTTCATTGGTGGATGTTGTTTCAAATATCCAACACAGAAATCTTCTACCTAAATTGTTCTGCATGTTATTTTCTGCCGACAAGGCCTTAAGATATTATATGTCAGCGTAACGTATGAATTGTCTTGTATTCTTTTCTGGCAGAAGGAAGATTAATCAACCTTCTACTGGACCAAATCTGAATCTTCAAAAGGGCATTTACTGTTGTTGAGGTAATGTCTTGTAGCTATGGAGCCACGCTGCAGATTTGTCATGTTGTTTATAGAGTAAAATTCAACACTTGCGCCATAGTGCAGATGTAAATGTCAACACTTCATACATTTTCGTAGAATGTTAAGAGGTGTTATTTCTGACTTATATGTACGAGGCTCATAATGAAAAGATATGCTATAACGGAATTCTTTTTGTTGGCGATCGCATATCGTAAGTGAACGATGAATACCGTTGTTAATGTTAACAATGCAATATGAAAGGTAGAAGTAATGTACATACTGAAAAGTTAATTTGATGAGAACTCGGAGGAGAAGCATTCATTCATGGTCGTAGAAATTGAGCTATAGACTCGGTCTATAGGGACTCTCAACTGTTGGTAGAGCGTCATAAACCTTATAGCTTTTGAATTTCAATTTTGCTTTCTAAAATCTTGCAAAAAGAAAATGCACAATGTTTTTATTGCCAAATTGTAACCCATCTAAAAGTTGGAAGATGTTTTGGTAGTAATTTATAATCCTAACTTATCAGCACTATACAAAGACTAGAAAAGATAGGAAGAATAGAAGTTAGGAGATAGTACTATCTTTATTTTAAGTTTCTACTTTCTGGTAGTTATAAGAAACAAGTCCTTGACCTTCACCATACTTGTGAGTTACAAATACACGAAGTTTTATGACTTGTCCTATGACTAATCAATATAAAGTAAGATGAGGTTCAAAACGTGTTTCAATTACATAAAAATAAATTTTATTAAAATGAGTTTCATAAAAATAGAATTGATGAAAAATAAAATTTGATAAAATAGAGTTTAAAATGTTTAAGTAAAGTAAAATTTTGAATGATAATTGAATACTTAAAGTGTCAAACTTCAAATTTTAGCTGAACTAAAATAAATTCGACGGTAAGAAAAATTTTAACGTCAAAAGAAAAAATCTTACAATAACCGATTAGGATTTGGTTGACATACCCGGGTCGCGATTCACTTATAGGATGCGGCTATTCAATAGAAGCTTGTCTGTTCAACTTTATTCCTACCGTAAGTTGATAAGATCATTCCTTAGTTGAACGTGTTGGCGAAAGTTGTCATTCAATAGGAACCAGTGAATGTTTTCATTCACAACAACCTTACTACCTTAGAATTCAAAACATTAAAAGGTATTATGTCATATAAAATTTTTATTTAAAAAACCTAGCATGAGTATAATTTTGTATGAGAATGGAAAGATCTTGATGGATAAAGAAAGAGACGTGTGCGCTTAAAAAATGAAATCATAAGAGGGAAGTTCTAACGTTACATCTATTGGCTTTCTTTAAGCATGATTTTAATCTCCTATTGAATAGACTTCTAAACTGATCGTTGTTAAAGTAGAAATTCAGCATTACGCAAATATTTACTATTTTGATGTAAAGAAAAGAAATTCACTATAGTTTAACATGTAATAAACAGTGATGATTATAATTTTCATAGCAAAATAGAATGTAGTTCTTCTATGTTCTAGCTTTATTATTCGTTTTTAAAGTTTTCTGCTTCTTTGTTATCTGGAAAAGAACACAAACAAAGAAATAAAGCTTTAAATTGTTCAAAAGTTTATGAAATTGGAATTTGGCAAACATTTATGATCTGTTTTAACTAAAATCTAGTGAAGTTTTTGTGTACAAACAATCAAATTATGTTTCTATACAACATCAATTAACAACCCTTTTTCTCCCAACAAAAAGAAAGAAAAGTTTCTACAAGTCCATCTTGCTCTTCAATTCTCTGTTAAGTTCAGCAGCACCAACTATCCGCAATGCAGAAGGAACCTTCTCTGCAAAAATCCTAACTACTTCAGCCATGGTCGGCCGCAAACTCGTCTGTTCACCGACACACCGTTTCACCAGTGAAAGAATTGCCGCCGCTTCAGCTGCATCAAATTCTCCGGCCAATTTTACATCAACCAACTCTCCTACTCCATGCGGACTTGTTTCTTCTTCATCAATTGCAGCTGCTCGCTTGACAGACACCAAAGGCAACTGCTTCTCAGTACAGAAAGCTTCTGCTCCGGTAACAAGCTCCAATAACAAAATGCCGAAGCTGTAAACATCACTCTTCTTAGACATAACTCCTATTCGCATGTAGTGTGGATCAATGTACCCTAAAGAACCTGTCATAATAGAAAGATTTCTGGACCTAGGTTGCGGCTGGACGGTGGCAGAGAAACCAACTGTTGCAGAACCAAAATCACATAACTTAGCATTGAAATTGTTGTCGAGCAGAACGTTTGCGGCCTTGATGTCTCCGTGAACGACAGCAGGGTGGCAGTGTTCATGCAGGTATTCAAGTGCCAGTGCTAGCTGATAGGCAATTGCCGTTCGTCGAGACCATGGCAAAACTTCACTGCTGCAGCTTCTGCAGTGTAGCTTGTCGTGCAGGTTCCCTCCAGGAATGTATTCCAAAACCAAAACTCCTTCCTCTACAATCCGAAACAAAAGAATAAAAAATCAGAATATAAATTAACTACACTAACTAACATCAGGAAAACTACCCTTTTTTTGCTTACCAAGTTCGTCGCAGAAACCAAGAAGGCGAACAAGATTAGAGTGTTGAAGGCGAATCAAGAGGTCAAGCTCCTGACGGAAGGCACGGTTAATCCGCTCGCTAGCGCTTCGATAAACCTTGACAGCAGCAAGGCCATCAGCAAGCTTAGCTAAGTAGACAGAACTATACCCTCCCTCTCCTATCACTTTACTTGAAGGAAAACTGTTAGTGATAGAATCTATCTCGTCCCAACTAAACCTTCTTGCAATAGTTTTCTTTCCCTTCACTGTGTCATCCGCTACTTTAGAACCTGTTGTGCTGCCATGTTCGATATCGGCGTTCTTTTTCCGTCTCCGGTTACGGAGAAGGTAGAAGAAGTAGGCAATAGCTCCTAATAGGAGAATGAATGCAAGAGAAGCTAAAGTGAGACTGATGTTTAACGAATGATTCATGTATGGTTTGGTTTGCAACTTTTTTGAAGGTTTGAGTGTTGGGTTTTGGTTTTCGTTCTTGATGGGCTGTTAATGGTACTGAAACATGAGCAGAGGAGAACAGAGGAGGAAGGGTTTGAAGAGGGATGGATTAGCAACATAGCCCTGGCAGTGTTTTGGTTTTTATTTATAGGAGGGTTCAGTAGTGGGATGGGTTTTTTCTTTTTTTTTTAAAGAGTTTTAGAATCTCTTATAAGCTATAACCAAATTAAAAAAAATTAAAACTATTTGTTGATTTATTACTAATGAATAAGTTTAGGACCGTGCTCGGCGAAAGCAATCGAGCAGCTAGCTATTGAACTATTGCAAGTCGGTAAGGGTAGTTTTTGATAATTTTATTTCATTGTTTTACTTCGGAAACAGAGCCTTCTCAGTTATCTTCCATCATCACCGTTATTATTCTGAGCCCTTCTCCGTTTATCTTCCATTCTTTCTCCTCTTCCATTGTTTCTCTTCATCTTCAATTGTTCGTCAAAAACCTTGGTTCTTCATATGTATGGATCAGACTAAAGGCAAGAGTGAAGATGGATGACAACCTTAGTGATGCGAACATCTGAGAACTTCAAATGAGAAGTTTGGTTGGAAACAATAGATTCTGAAGTGCTATTTTTATTGTATTTTTTTTCCAATTTATGGTTTAACAATTTAATTACTATTTGTAAATCTTACAAATTACGGAGAAACTTGTAGGAAAAAGAAATAGCTTATTAGGTGGATGTTAGGAATTAGTTTTTTTTCCTTCTTTTTGTTTTAATTTTTTATTTCATATTTAATAATATAATAGATTTTATGATATTTTATATTTAATAATATAATAAGATTTTATGATGTAGTATTTTTTATATTTTTAGAAGTTTTTTTTTAATTTATAAAAATATTTTATAATTTTTATTGGAAATTATTTTTGTTTATAAAATATATAAATATTTACTCCATAAAATCACTTTCAGATTATCTTTTATATAATTATAATTTATTTTCTACTCATTTTTATAAATTTATTTTAAATAAATAATAATACTCTGAACTAAAGTAATAAACACAAAAAATATTATCTAGAGAACAGATTAGAAAATTGTTAAAAATAACAAATTCACAATGTAAAGTACATTTTAGTTACAAGTGTTTTTATATAATATAATATTTTTAAAATATTTTTGGTAAAAAAATAAGTTTTTTTTAAAAATAAATTATAAATTATGTTATAAAATAAATATTTTTTGGCTAAAAAAAGTTTGATTTCGAATGGAGAAAAATGCATCGTAGACCAATTCCGGGCGTCATTGAGAGTATTTTTAAATGGTGATTTTTTTAAACGAATATTATTGTTATCCAATTTCGATAAATTAATTTTATTTTTATTTAAAAAATTAAAATAAAGAATAATAAAAATTTATTATCTAAATTTTTTTATATTTTTTAAAATTTTAAATATATTAAAATAAAAATTATAAAATTAATTTATGAAAAACGTAATTCGAAACTGCCACGTTATTGCTCGTATACTGCAGTATTGGTTCACTACTATGATTGTCGGTAGCTTTAGTTGTTCGTTTACATACTCAAAACGTGTAAAATATTTACCTGCAAGGAAAATCAGAGTACACTAGCATGAAAAAAGAATGTGCACTAACTATAAATCTATAAAGAGCCCGTTTGGCACAGCTTGTGATAAGCTATTTATTAATTTTTATTTTATTTTATATTTTTTAATATATATTTTATAAATATATAAAAAATTTATTTAAAAATTTAAAAAGTATAAAAAAATTTTATGAAATAAGATCTTTTTATTGCATATTTTTATTATTTTTTTGAAATAAAAAAATAAAATTTATTTTTGAAAAAAATAAAAATATTTTTTATTTTAAAAAAATTTTATTTTATAAGCACTACCAAACCTTCCAAAAAGCTCTTCTTGAAAGTAGCACGGTTCATGTTTTAGGAAGCTTTTTTTTTATAATTTTTAATAAAGGTTTTTAAATATTTTATAAAATTTTTTAAAAATTTTAATAGTATAAACAAATTTTACATTGTAAAAATTTTTTATTAATTATTTTTATTATTTTTTAAAAAATATATAAAATTTATTTTAAAAATTTTTAAAATATATTTTTTTGAAAAACTTTTTTTCAAATAAGCACTTCTATTATCGTTGAGTTGTTCTGGACGAGCAATGGCATCATGCCAAATTTAATTCTGGAAATGATATAAGGAGTGTGATATACAAATCTGGAAATAATTACTGGATATAGATTTTAAAGAATTAATGTCATGTAGATTTAATAACTTTTCATCAAATTATGTGTTAACTAACACATTAGTGAAATAACAATTTTTAAAGTACAAATTGAATAAATTTAATTTAACTTTATTCTTGAAATATTTTAAGGGTTTTAAAAAAATGTAATGTATAAAAAACAGCATGAGAGAGAGAGGGGATTTTTTAAATAAAATATTTAGAATTATTTGAAACATAAGTTTTATATTTTTATTTTAAAAATAAAAATAATAATAATAAAATTTTATGATATATTTCATATATTTTTAAAATAAATTTTACAAATATAATAAAATAAATTATTAAAAAATGATTTAAAAAAAATTGAAAACGTTCTGCCAAATATGTATCATTTATTTGTAGTATTATATTTGTATAGAGATCATGACTGTCAGTTGATATGTCTTGTTTCAGGCAAGTCAGAATCACTATCAACTCTAACAGGTCAGCACTTAAAAAAAGTTTCTTATGGAAAAGACCAAATTATTTAAATACTTTTTAAAAAATTTTACTTGTATACTCAGATTTAAAAAATATGTTTTCGATCTTTGTCATTAATTATATTAGTTTGTAACCGTATAATGCTTTTGTATTCAAAAGAATGTTAGTTTTTCATTAAGTAATAAACATGTCTAAGTCAAATAAATTACTCTATCAAATAAAGAAATACTTAAAACAAGTTGAAATTTCGTAAACAAAAGCAATACTCGACGTAGAGTAGTTTAGATACAATATACAATTTCTATCTGAAAATTTTCGTCTTACTTTTGGTTTTTTGGTTTTCAATTATATGATATGAAAGTGTAAGCAAGCTCTGGTGCACAAACTGACGCAGCACCAAAAAATTGAAACAGAATGAAAGCGTGATTTTATTCTTTATAACCCATGCGGACAAAGCATGGTTTGGGTTCTAATTAATGAGTTTGCAGGTTATTTAAGACAAATTGTTTACGATTTCAATTATTGGAACTCGTGTGGTTCGTAAAGTTGCAAATGATTGGTGTGGACGCTTGGTCTCAAAGAATTTAATCATCAAATTCGAAGAATTTACTGAATCTTGATTATTACTGAATTTAATCATCACTATGATTATTAATCATGGTCAGAATAATATGCTCAGAAGTGTTACTTAGGAGCTGCTATAGAGTTACTAATGAGAAGCTTGTTTACTGACAACCACGTTTTAATAATTTTTGTAAAATGTGTTCGAATACCTTACTACCTTCATTAGTTATAACTTGAGGAAGCTTAGGAACTAGATTCATTCATGTTTACCAAAAATAAATAAAATTTAGGTCTTTCAAGAACAATATGTTATTGGATATTCATACTGTTACTGTTGGGTATTAATTAGTCTGCAAATCAAATGATCATGGTTACCAGAAGCTGACATCTCACCAAAAATAAATTAAGAAAACTGTGTCATTACATACTTGATTCGATTCCGACAAGCTCTAAAGCGACCTTGCGGAGCATTATTGGTTAATAGTCATAGTGAATTGATGTCCCAGAATTGAAAGCAGGGGGTATATATTCTTGTTTAAATAATGATTTCAGCATCTGTACAAAATTTGCTTCCAGAAGAACAACTGAACCAAGTTTGTATTCCAACAACCAGTTTGTGAGATCTTCTAAGATGACTACGTACAGAATTAGAGGAAATTGCAGATTAGAAGTCCATATAATTTGATCAGTAATGTTTCAGAAGCATTAGCCAAATAAATAATTGACAACCAAAGGCATGCTGATGCTGTACGCTTGATATATGAAATTCAAGAATACATACCTTCCTTGGTTTCACATCTGACGCTAATAATAGAGATCTCACGGCTCTTTGATGAAGATTTCTATCTATACAACTCTTTGGATCTACTGCTTGCAGAAGAACATTCATATCTTTCCGCACAGCGAATCAAATCTAAAATACAGAGAAACATCAGGGCTTGAGCAAAATTGTTTCATAACCCTGTGCCACAAGTTGTGAGCATAGTCTTCCTATTCAAAGTAGAAATTTCTTCTAACCCAGCAAAACTCTACGCTACATCTATTTTACACATGTAATGATGGTTACCATTATTACCCCAACATTTCAAGGGGGCTCTAGAGGGTTACTGTGATATTCTATCGAAACTCGTCATGCAGATTTTGTACATAATTTTCTAAGAACCTGCTAAGTTACAGAATACATTTCTCACTCTATCTACAAATGAATTGAGTGTATTCATCATTTTCAAGTTACCCGAGATTGTCCTGAGAACCACAAGCTCCACAATATCGATTCAATTACATGTGCTCCATAATCTGGCTGCATATATGATCAGCACAAGTAGCTATTGCTCTCTCTGTCATATCCAAAAAGCCCACTCTGAAAGCATTCTTCTTGCAATCCTACGGAACCCAAACTGACTTGCTGCAATACGTGAAAATAAAAACACATTACAGTGGATTTTATTTACTGTTAGGCCCATTTTAGCCTTTAATTAAACCTATCTATTAATTAGATTAGTTTTAATTACGGTTAAGGTGGTTGTCGCAGCGGCAAGTAAAGACTAGCTGCCAATAAGACAACGGTGTTGGACGACGTGCAAGAGTTCCAATATGTGTTATAAAGATCTACTAGTATAGTAATATTGTATATAGTAACGGTACACGTGTGATGCATTGTGTATTATTTGTTTTCGTAAAAAATTTTTATACTATTATAGTTAAATGTGTTTTGCTTCTGAAAAAAAAGTATTGGTTGTTTTTTTGAGAGAAGCAAAAGTTATAATTCAAATTAATAGTGGGTTTTTTTTATACTATCTGTGAATTTTTTTTCAAATTGGTGAGAATTTTTTTACGTAATTGCTGTGTTTATTATTACATTTCTCAATTGTTATATTTTTATCGCAAAATTTTTGTTATTTTTGCTGCACTTGTTAGGAGCAGCTATATTTTGAATTTGTTGTGAATTATCTCATCCATAACAAGTTGTATCAGAACTGAGGTTCTAAATGGCGATGAGATATTATAGTGAGAAGTTTAGCGAAAAAAACTTTCCATTATGGAAGATGAAGATGATGACAGTTTTTTATAAGAAGGATACTGATGCAGCTGTTGAGGGATAACCAGACAACATCACTGATGAGAGGTGGATGAATATGGAGCACAATATGATTGGGAGCATTCATTTAGCACTTGCTGATGAAGTATTGTCAAGCGTTTATGAGAAGAAAACTGCGAAGAAAGTTTGAAACATGTTGTAAGTTGTACGAGACTAAGTCGCTGCACCATAAGTTCTTGAAGAGAAGATTGTACACTCTACAGATGGCGGAACCGCAATCAGTCACCAAGCATATCAATAATTTGAATACTATATTTTCTCAGCTTTCGTCGTTGGGACAGTTAGAGTCAGTAGAGCGAGCAAAGATTCTACTTTAAAATCTTCCTAATTCATTTGACCAGCTCGTCATTAATTTGACTAATAATATTACTACAGATCTTGTGTTTAATGAGATGGCAGCTACAATCTTTGAAGAGAAAAAAATGCTCGAAATAAAGACGACCACAATTCAAGCACTCAGCAATCAGGTGATTTGCTGCCATTACAAGGAAGATCAAATTAACATGGCTCAAATAGGAGCAAATTGAAAAGCAAGAAAAATGTGAGGTGTTTACTCTGTGGTAAGCTTGGACATTATAAGTTTGAATGCTTAAAGTATAAGACAGAAGATGCCAGTTATCGAAGGAGGTGGATGTGGCAGCATTACTTCTGAGGTTGATTTCCTCTGAGGCACGCCGACGCTTGGGCTGGTGGGAAGCAAGTCTGGAAGGAAGCAAGATCCAGATAATAGCTTACAAAAAAGTGGGGTTCGAAGTAGTGGTGATTCGAATCAGTTCAGTATAGCTGCTTGTGACATCAGTAATAGTTGGTGGGATCTTAACATGTCAGCATCAGTGGTGGTTGTTGAGCCAGATGTGGAGTCAGCCAAACGAAAGCAAAAGGTAGAGTACATTAATAAACTGTGGAAAGCCAAAAGACAGTAGTTGTGTTTCAATAAGCTATAGGTGTTGGTCAGTCATTCTGTATCAGTGTTGGATCGTTGGTAGAAATACTATTGACATATGAGATACTATTCTAAGTTCACTGTTTCGGAAAATAGTTGTCATTAGAAGTGATCTTTGAAGATCACATATGGTAGACCTTTTGGAAGGTCTAGATTCTTCAATCGGAAGGACAAACAGGGAGAACTTAGTAGGATAAATTTCAAAGAGAAATCTCGAGTCATGTCGGTATCAAGACTAGAAACTTGTTGTCTATCTGATGTTGGTTAGAATGTGAGATATCGAGACCTGGATCAAAATTCTCTGATGTAATAGACCAAGACAAAACAGAAAGATTCGACGAATGATTTCTCTAGAGTTTCGTGGAGGAGTGTAAGTAGATTATAATCACTTTTTTTGTCAGTTTATTCTCTAATCTAGGCAATGAAATAGGAGGAATGGTGTGTCTCGGATGGGTGCATCAACAGTGAGAGATTGTGATTCTGCTATGATAGAACATGTCCGAAACTATAAGACAGTGCGAGAACTGCGAGGCTTATGGAGCGGATAGTCAGATTGTAATTGTAGTTGATATAATATGTTATTTGGCGGTGCTTAAATCAAGATGAGAGAAAATACTGCAAAGTATTTTTAGTGAGAGTTTGTTGCAAATAAAAATACATTGCAGTTGACTTTATTATTATTAGCCCATTTTAGCTTTTAATTAAACCTATTTATTAATTAGATTAGTATTAATTTGGGTTAAGGGGGTTATCGCAGTCGCAAGTAGAGAGCAGCCGGCAAGAAGATAACGGTGCTGGACTACATGCAAAAGTTACAGTGTGTGTTGTAAAGATTTACTAGTATAGTAGCACTATAAACAATAACGGTACACTCGTGCAGCATTATGTGATATGTGTTCTTGTGAAATTTTTTTGTACTATTATAGCTGAATGTGTTTTGCTACTTAAGTTGGTGAGAGTATACCTACGTAATTGCTATGTTTTATTTTATTTCTCAATCGTTATATTTTTATCGCAAGATCTTCGATATTTCCGCTGTACTTATTAGGAGCGGATATATTTTGGATTTATTCTGAGTTACCCTGTTCGTAACACGTTTCACTTGAAGGAAGAAGATGAGTTTAGGTTGCCACTGAGCTGAAGAAAGAGAACCATCTCGTATTTGCTGAGTGACACTTGTAACGCTCTTTGCACACTCTGAGCAACAAGTCTTAACCTCTATAGACTATAATATCTCTTTTAGAAGTTCCACTTTCATATTCTGCTACTCTAGCTACTCTCTGCTTGTATTTGTCCCAATCTTCCAAGTGCAACCTGCACGATCGTCCTTCATGACTCCCTTCAACTGATAGAAGGGAAATATGTACATTATCACCAAATGAATACTCAAGTCTAACAAACACACAATATTACAGCCAAGCAACTCTGCCAGTAGTATTTAAGTGAGGTAAATGTGCAATCAAGAACAAATTTACAGCAAAATCAACCGAGCTGTAGGCTTAGTCATGATGGATATTAATCCTAGCTACATAGAAATTCCAGTGTGTTATCTAAACCAAAACGAGAATGATGCTTTAAGCAGAGTTAAACTCAAGCTCTTTGTGCTGAAGTTACTCTCCGCCATGAGGCTGGGACAGACTTTTCTTCTAAGCCAAAAGGTTAAGGAATTCTTAAAGAACTGATATAGGTAAAGTCAATACTATAATAAACGATGCAACCCTTGAAGCATCATAAGGTTGTGAAGCAACACACTTGTTGAAGTACTCACATATCTCAATGATTTCAGACTATGCAAGCTCTTCTTGAGTGTTGGATTGTGTTTGCTGCTGCTGTTGATGATGGAAGCGTTTGACACTCGATACTTGCAAAAGAAGCTGAATCCTATGTATACTGATAGTGAAAACATAGCCTTGGATAAGAAAATATAAAGGCAGTTTAGAATATGTTAATAGTATAAGTAAGTAATATGCAAAAAAAGATTGCACAGATAAAATACTCTGATTATCTTCAAAACACGAACAGCTTGGGACTAACGACAGATTAAACAGTTAAATTATTGCATTATAACATGGCCGCAGGTCAGGATCCAAAAGTCAGAAAAAATGACTGGATATTTCATCCAAAAAGAAAGACCAGATACATAGCAATCTAGATTATGTAGAATCTTATATGACCAACACTAAAATTCCCGTCTCTTGTAAAATAAAGCTTGTATTAACATAGAGGGGAAGCATAATAGCCCTATTATGTAATCAAAATAGAAATACACGGATGACCTTCTTTTTTTAGAGTGCAGTAAACAATATCAGATAGAAAAGCTAGCTAAATACTCGGTTTCATAAAGCTAGTATGCTAATGCAAAACTCATGCCTATGCTGTAGTAGCATAGCTGCTATGAATAAGAGATGGCTAAAAGCTTCAACTCAATCTGTAAGAAAATCCGCTACGACCAACATGTTAATACAAACAGCAGACACTTTCGAAAAATCGCGGAATCAAACTTACCCCACAAACAAACGCAAGGCTGCCCGCTCCTGGTCCAAATTTAAAAGTGCCCCCCTTAATGATCTTTCAAAATTGAGCCAAGTATCTCCTCCAAAAGATCCGGCAACTGAGAAAATAACCACAAAACTCCTACATACTTGTGTTCGGTTAAAAATGAGCAGATTAGTCCATATTGAATAAAGATAATATGAGAATAGAATTAATATATTAGAGAGTTTCATAACGCATTGTTAAACTTTTGGATTGGATTGGACTTTTTAGTATATGGACCGGACCCTTTAAGTGGCTTATGTTAGTTAACTTATCTGATGTTGCATCTCACCAACAGTGATATTAAGACTGATGTTTTGACTGAAATCTAAATACACGTAATAGCTCTCGTTGACAGTGAGTGAGTAGATTAAAAGCAATATGACTCACATGGGCTTCTGCAAGATGTAAGTGAGAATTCGGATAAAGTTGAGCTCTGATAGCTGGCTCTTAATTGCCCAAACGGTGCGCAAACGAAATAACCGACAATGCTATCGCTCTAATTGGTAGTGCAGTGAGTATGTTAAGAGTAATGTGACTTATATGGACTTTTTCAAGATGTGAGTAATGATTCGAAACAAATTAGACTCTAATGACTAGCTTTTGGTATGCAATAATAGTGCTTGGGGCCAAGTGTCTCGGATTCTAAGCGATCGACGTATTTGATGCGCAATATGATGCTCATATGAGAAAAAATATATATAAGCTACTCTTGATGGAGAGATTGTCAGATTAAAAGTGAGTAGATTTAGTCGCATATTGAATAAAGATAAGAAAAGAAGAAGCTTAATATAGTTGAGAGTTATATAACCCATTGACTTAAGTTTTTTGATTGAATTGGATTTTTTAGTATATAAATTGGATTCTTCAGGTGTCTTATTTTGATTAATTTTTTCGATATTATATTTTCCCAACAATTTGAGTATACTTAGCAACACTCTTTTAATCGCTGCAAGAGGAACCCATCCGCCTTCATAGCCTCCATCATCTCCAAGACCCATGAAGGCAGAATTGAAATCCCCTCTTACATGCATAGATACACCTGTTCCTGAAGGCATACGTAAGGGCACCCCTTGTAAGCGAGTAGTAAGACCTGAAGATGCCAGAATTGCATTACTGACTCGGCTCAAGTTCCGAGCTACATGGCTGCCAGCTAATGAATTTGCACGATTAGAAGCAATGGAATTTGTCAGATCACTTTGGCCGCTATTTTGACCTGGAGGTTGCATAGCAGAACTGTGGCTGGGGATGCTTGAGTTCAGATGCGCCATGTTGTGTACATTTCCTGCAAATATAAGCTCTAAAGCATTCAAACCTTGAGCAACATGTTCCATTATAGAAGGACGAAACTGTGGACAAGGCAATGATCCTGCAGCTGCAGCGCCTCGCTTAGGAGGAGGTGCTGGCTGCATCCAGACCTGATCTCCAGCAAAACACCGCATATCTGCAGCAAACTTCTTGCGGTATATGATTCGTATCCAATATGGGCCTCGCAGTACAACAGAGACATCAATCGGCAATAATGAGCTCGGTACAATTCCTGGGCCACCTCTTGCAGCAGCAGACAAGACAACAAAAAATTATGAAGGCTATGACTTCCAAGAGATGCTGAAACAGCAGCTCCTATAGGAGCAGAAGATGGAGGTAAGCTGGAATTGCTTGATGAAGCATTCGCTACAAGTCCCCGGACGAACCTTAGACCATTTTGCTTCAGGGATATTGGGCCAGCAGCCACTGAAGCAGACATTCGAGCAGGACGTATCGCATGACTAAGAGCAAGCAAAGGTCCTGCAGTAAGGCGGATGGAGTCCAAGAAAGATGCAACTTCCCCTCCATTGACAAAATCTTCAAGAAACTGCTAAGATAACCACTTGCGTTCTTCACTCCTTTTGGCTTCAAAGTAATCCTGCTTATTATTTGCACCATGGTTAATCGTAGCCTATTTAATTTTTATAAGTTAAAGAAATAAATTTAGTTTAAAGAAATTTTATCAAAAAATGTTTTTATCAGAAGCAATCTTAAAGGACTCCTGAATTGATCTGCATCAACAAAAAGAATCAGTATGCATAACTTATCACTCTATCTCTACGGTAAAAAATTATGACATTTAACTGGGCATGTCACTATATGGGTTTGTAGTTATATCCAGAAACAACGCCGATATTCCGGATTTATCCGGAGAAAAGTTGGGTTGCATATGATGGGGATAAAAATTTCCTCCTTCAAAGTTTTATTTTCTTATCTTTTCTCTTTGCTTTCAATTTTATGAATTTAATCTCCTTAAGTTATCTAGCTCAAAAATTATCTATAAATTATGTATGGAAAAAATTACTTGCATGAGAATTAAACTTGACTTTTAAATTAAGTTGGAGAATGTATACGAAATTTAAATTAGACTTAAAATATAAATAATCATAATAAAATGACACATTTGGTATTTGACAACTTTGATTAACATTTGAAGTAATTTGTACCATTTATAATCAGCAAAAATAAATTTAATGATTTTAAAATAAGTTAAGTTGGGAAAAAAAACTTAAGAAACATTAGAAGAGAAATGTGGAGCATTCTACTGCTGTCACGTTTGGCAAGCAGGAAATTGTTATCCAGATGCCGTTGCTTGCTTTTTTTCCTTCCTTCCACATAGCTGTACTGCAAGTAGTAGTGGAAACAGTATGAATGCTTAACTGGAGGGAAGAAGAAATCAATGACATTAATTTTCACAGTTTGACTCAGATGTTGACTTCTGGCTTTAGTAAAAGATATTTAAAAGTATTTATAAAAATTTTTAAATAAAAATTATTATTTTATTTTATTCAACTCATCTTATTACCTTCAACTTAAACAAATCAGAAGTCCAATTTTCAACAATAATCTTTTTTCTAATTTTTATACGACTAATAATAAGCCATGGGCCTATTACTGTGGACCGCCCACAAAAAACCTGAAAACTAATTCCTTTGCTTCTTCTCTGCAAGCAATAAATAAATAAACCAGCAAAGCAGAGCAAACTGCAAAACCAAAACGCGCCAAAACCAATCACGCGTTTCCTTTTCCTTTATTAGCTTCAGCTTCTTCCTTCACATCTCTCCCTCCCTCTCCTTTCTCAGATCCACATGCAACAAACCACCGACACTCACTTCGATTCAAAAAAAATTCCCCCAAATAATAAAGAAACCAATCAAAAAAACGAAAAAAATCAAAGATCAACAATGCCTTCTCCTTCTCAGCAGCAGCAGCAGCTGCAGCCTTTCCGCATTTTCGTCGGTTACGATCCACGGGAAAACGAAGCGTTTGAGGTATGCTGTAACTCTCTTCTTCGCCATTCTTCAATTCCTCTCGAAATTACACCAATCGTTCAATCCGACCTCCGCTCTTCTGGTCTCTATTGGCGCCCACGTGGCCCGACCGAATCCACCGAGTTTTCCTTCACTCGATTCCTCACTCCCTTTCTCTCCAACTTCTCCGGTTGGTCTCTTTTCGTCGATTGCGATTTTCTATACACTGCTGATATAAAAGATCTGGTTTCTCTTGTGGATGACAAGTTTGCGGTTATGTGTGTGAAACATGAGTATGCACCGAAAGAGACAACGAAGATGGATGGTGCTGTGCAGACTGTTTACCCTAGGAAGAATTGGAGTTCGATGGTTTTGTATAATTGCGGACATCCAAAGAATAAGGAGATGTTGACACCGGAGACGGTGAACACGCAGACGGGAGCGTTTTTGCATCGGTTCATGTGGTTGGATGATGATGAGATTGGCGACGTACCGTTTGTTTGGAATTTTCTTGTAGGGCATAATAAGGTTGATGAGGGGGATTTGGATGGAACTTTTCCGAAGGCTATTCATTATACTTCTGGAGGGCCGTGGTTTGAGAGGTATAGGAACTGTGAGTTTGCTGATCTGTGGTTTAAGGAGTTGGAGGATTGCAAGAAGAAGCCCCAGGTGGAAGAAGAGAAGATGAACGTGGGCATTGAGGGGCTGAAACTGCAGTATGGTTTGCCAGAGAAAGATGAGATGAAGAACGAGGACCGGAGAGGGACAAAATGAAGAGTAAGGAAAAGACAGAAGTTGAAGTGTCAAATGGTATGGGGCTGGAGCAGAATGGCGTTTGATGTCCAGAGTGAGATCATTGATGGAGTGCTTGATCAAAGGGTAGTTTTCTGAGATCTGTTCACGGTAACAGTATAGGGATCTGAAATCTCGCTGTTGGTGGTATATGCTATTGATTTGTTAATGCTTTATTTAGACAGAAGCCAATTAGCCATACATTGTCATATTTGTATGCTATTAAGATTATCAAATGTTGGTAGTCAGTTTAGTGGCATTAATAGAGATGTATTATTTTTTTGGTGATGTTCCTGTTAATTGTTTCATTCTCTCTCCTTGATACTTGATTCATCTGAATCAATATTTTACAGATGTAGTTGTACTTGTATTTTTTCTTCATGACTTGAGTTCTATGCTTGTTCATTGAGATATTTGCAATTTGGCAAAAAGTAAGTTCTGCTACTATGCAAAAAAAAATTTTGTTGTAAACTTTTATTTTTACATTTCATTTTTTGAAGAGCACAAATTGTCATCTGAATCACTCTTGAAAATCAAGGCATGAAATTGAATGATATCATCCTTGAATGGATTACTTGGCATTTTAAAGTTTTCTTTACATGCAATTACCAAAGATTAAATTATTGGTCACTTTTTACCATGGCATATCTAGGTATTTGTGTTCAGATTGAAATTTGTCTCTTCAGTAGCTGTAACGGTAACACTGAATATCTATTACTTTTTTGCTTTATCCCTAAGATTTATCACTTTCTTTAAGAGTCTTGTGCAGATACATTAACGTAAGAAAGGATGTGAGTGATAGCGAACATTCATGTTATTCGTGATTCTGGATAGTCTCAGGAAGTTATGTGCAAAACCTGCAAAGTCCTAGTACTTTTTTAATCTGTAGAGTTGTGTTTGTTGTAATATCAAGTACTGAGTTCCTGTCTTGGATTGGCTGACAACATATAATTGGCTTGTCATGTTTGGGAAAACTAATAGTTACTATTCTGACTTGGTTCACTGTATTACTTTTGTTTTCCAAGATGAACTGATAGTTGCTAAATAAGCTGCACTAGGATTCAGGATGCTTTCACTTATATAATACGCAAGTTGCATAATGTTTTGGCTCTTTCTATACAACTTCAAGTTGATAAGGGAAAGACCTTGTGTACCACTGTTTTGTTAATTACCTGCAGAAATTCTACGATGCTTGAATGATATGATTGTGCAAGTGACTTTGCTTCAGATTCGGATTTTGAGATAAAGCGAATGGTTTGCTTTAGCAAAATGATATGTTACCGTTTTGGGAGTCAGTTTGGTACCTGCAGTTCTGTGTAAAGAATATCTACTCAAAAGCTTGCATGAATTTTCTTGATCATGGATACATTCATTCTGCAGGTCTTTTGGATCAATGGAGCCAATCAGCTTCTATCAAAAGCCATAGGCAATATCAGCAACGTAGTTTTGTGCAGACTAGGAACCTTCTCTTATAAGCAGGATTTAACAACGTGGTATTCTGATTTTTCAGCCTGTAGACCGAAATCTTCAGGTTATCTATTCAAAATGCAAGGTATTGCACGCTAGAAAAGTTTAATCACATGGTGTACTGCTTAGAAAAGGTGCCATTAATGCATAATACTTGCTGGTTTCCATATATAAATATTGTCATGCTCTATCAATTTTGGCATCAATTCAGTATTCCAACTACATTCATGTATTGTTCCCAGGTTACTATGAGCTGTTAAACTAATTGAGCTATATGACAAGAAATGTTCACCGAAAGTTTTACATCTTCTGTAAATCATCTTGTCACAGTTCATGATAAGGTATCATGGGGAAGAGATGTCTATGAATCCACAGGCAGAAGAGGCATTGACCTGATTCTTCTTTTTTGCATCGGTTTACACAATACAAAATTATCAATGCAAAGAAGAACAAATTGACATATTCAACAACTCCGGCAACAGGATTCATATAAATCTCCAACAATTGCAACCCACTCAAGTTGCAAATGCTAGCTTTTTTACATTCAAGTAAATAGAGGCCACAAGGAACAGATATATTTTAAAAATCATCCACTGAAGATGCTATTTAGGTTTATCTAAAATAAGGTATATTTTAAAAAAGTGTTTATTTTTTTATGTTTTTTAGAAAACAAATTTGTTAGTCTATAATTTAAAAATAATAAAAATTATATTTAAAAATTTTTAATGTATAATCTGTTTATATTTTCAAAATTTTTAAATTTTTTTGTAATGAGAAATTGACAAATTTTGTTTGGAAAGTTAAAGTACCACTGCTGCTTGTTCAGTATCCCCTTCGATATTCTTAGCATCTGCCTTCTTGTATGCTAACTTACTAAGCACTCTCTGAAATGTAAATGAAGTCCTTGATCTGAAACAAATTATTATACATTACAACAACAGAATCTAAATTTTAAGTAATAAGAAAGTTCGTAAACTATTGAACTGTTCTCAGTGTTCGCAGTTAAGATATACTTGTGAAGCCCATATCTCTTCATACCTGCAAACGATAAGCGTAGCACTCGCTCCCACCAGCTGCTGCTCTCTTCTGGTGTAAAGAGTGATCGACTTCAATTAGCCAATCAAAGAATACGTTAGCTTTATAATTGAACAATATATTCAGTAATAGTAATATAGTCAGGTTCAGCTGGTGCCTCTCCTCCTGAGCTCCTCCAGTAGCTTAGTCGCTGGAGTATGCAGTTCCAATGCTCCAAGATCACTGCTGGAGTTCTTGTAAACCGCGTCTGCAGCTTGTTAGCTGGTGCACAGAATGACTGCATGCCTAAACATGAGCACAATCACTGCATCAAGAAACGTTAAATAGAAAAAAAGTTGCTAAAATTTCTGCAAGATTTTTAAATTTTCAAAGAAAAAATTGCACTCCATCAAAGCTTACAGTAGTTGTGTTCCTCAGAATAACCGTTGTGGTCTTTGTCCTCAGTGGTACCTTCTCAAGAGTATACCGTGCAGCATGCACGGCAGAAGCATCCTGCTCCCAAAAATTGATAATCAATCGCATGAAAAACATAACGGTGGCTACTTAGAGCTAATATAAATAGTTCTGCTAAAACGTTATAAATAAAAGAATTTTATTGTCATGAGAAAATTTGAATTATCTGACTATATATTTTATTTTCTTTTTGAGCTTTGAATTTAATTATTTATCCTTAAGTGATCTCAAAAGTTGATTTCATAACATCTTTTTAAAGAAAATGAAATTTATTTATTTATTTTAAATAAGTTTATTTTGAATTTTAGTTTACATTAGGTGAACTAATATTATTATTTGTTTATATGCTATAGTTACTTGTATCATTGAATTTATTTATTTCATAGCATATTTATAAAGAAAATGAAATTTATTTATTTTATTTTAAATAAGTTTATTATAAAATTTAGTTTACATAAGGTGAACTAATATTGTAATTTGTTTATATGCTATAGTTATTTGTATCATTGTACTTACATAACATTTTATTTTATTTTATTGCTTTTACACTTTACGTCTTTAGATTGAATTAAATTTTTATTGACATCATTTTTCAAGCAGAGAGTACATGATGTTATTGTAAATTTATAAGTACGTAGGTAGAGTAGTTAAACCAATCTTTTTCCGAATTTGCAATTCTGTTGTCTATTCATTTAATTTTTTAATGAATGCATTAATTCAAGGAAAAAGAATCAGATGTATTATCGAAGTACCCAATATGTGAAGGTATTTGGGCCTTTCTTTCTGGGCTTCTTAACTCACCTTAAGTCTCGTGTTCTACAACTAGTCCACAGCAACGTTTAGTCCCACATTGGGTAGCGTTGCCATCTATGGTATGAAAGCTCCCTATAAAGGGACTGGACCGTGCGTTTTTAGAGCTCATACCTTTCTCGGCCTTTTGGCTAAGATCAAGTGTAGTATCTGTTCTTATCAGTTTAATATCTGATAGTGGTTCATGGAACCACATTGATATTAAATTTATTTTTTGTGGGGGAGTGTCCGCTACAGTGGCTTGCCATTGGGGCACTCGAGCGTCGCCCGTGTGTTGCACTACTGCGCGGGCCTGGCGCACCCCTGCCAAATCTTAAATATAAAACTGTTTTACTATCTTTGTTTTTTAAAAATTTTTTTTACGCTCTTTTGCAAAGATTAGGTTCGGAATTATTAGGAGAATTCTTTACAGAAGAAGGAGTTGTGTTTTTGATTTTCCAAAAGAACAAAACCTCTTTTCCTCTCTATAGGTCACATAGAGAACGCATTTGGTATTTAGATATTATCCATATTAATGAACTGGTGAATTCATTTATGATAGGACGATAAATTCTTATAAAATAAGAAATAAAATTTTTTTCTAATATTTAATAAATAGATAATAAATTTATTAATTTTCATTCTGAAATGCTCATCTAGTATTTATTTGTAAATAAAA
The DNA here is from genome assembly GCA_019914995.1 of Acanthochlamys bracteata. Classification (NCBI taxonomy): domain Eukaryota; kingdom Viridiplantae; phylum Streptophyta; class Magnoliopsida; order Pandanales; family Velloziaceae; genus Acanthochlamys; species Acanthochlamys bracteata. Next base: position 10,828,571 of record CM034126.1, on the reverse strand, counting down.
AAGTTAAATTGAATTTATTTTAAAATTTTAGATTTAAAATATATTTTTTAATTGAAAATTTTATTTCAGTATAAAATAAATTTAATAATTAATTTTATCAAATTTAATTGTAATCTCAAATTATGTTTATAAATTGTTTTTGAAAAATTGAATTTAACGAATAGATAAACACGCTCTAAAAGTCGCACTCGTTTCTTTTTACAGCTACAGGATCTGTCTCTCTCAAATTATAGTATTAGATGGTTGCTAGAGTTTCTTCAAATTCTTCACAAATTGAACCCCATCAATTGCTTCTTGGCATTAGATGTTCAGATCTCCTGTGTGAATGAAGTGGAATCAGTAAATTGTTGGTGGTGGAAATGGAAGGATAGAAATTCAGCGCTAGCGAAGCTTCGACTAACAGTGGAATTACAACTGTGTCGCTGCTGCATTCGTTCATCCCCACGCACTGGCTTTCCGTTCTGGATTGTAAGCTCGAGCTCAGAAATGGACTCTCTCTCGGACGCTTCTCATCAGTAAGTTTTGCTCATCTCAATGAATCAATCGTCCATGATTATGATTTTCTTCTTCTTTGCTGTATTTATGATGTTTTGTTGTTTGGTGACGTTTGTGAAGTGCCTTGATGATTCTGGATAAATTGGATCGCTATATATTGTGTTGGAGCTCTACTAAATAAAGGGTGTAAGGCATTTGCAATTTTTAGTGAAAATTTAGATAGCTGAACGGGTGTTTTGTTAAGTTCGTATGTTTTATAATTTTGTCGGAAACCTTAAATTTTGAGTAACTGCTGTTCCTGCTATCTAAATTTTGTACAGAAAATTAAGCTGATTGCTTCGTTTCCTTTTGCTCTTTTTAACATATAGAGTACTGTTAGTCTAGGTTTCATCGAGGTAAGCTTAATTCCTCAGCCACCGTTTATAAAAATGAACCAGGAACAATAGATACCTCTTCTAGAATTACCCTATTGGTCCTGGCAATTACCATGCCAATATTTAAACAATCTAAAATTTAACGTGATTACTTCGTTTAATAGTATGTATTTCCTATTACTACGTTAATTCAAAATAGCAAATACACGGTGGCTGATGATTGGTAAACCTAAGTTTAATTTAACTAGAAATAGTTAAATTCAAAATATGGAGTTTAGAGCAATTACTTCATTTTAAGCTTAGTAAACGTGATTACTTCGTTACTACACCATAGGTTAACGAAGTGACCTATAAGTTTCTTCGTTTATAATTGCTCCAAACGGGCTTCTTACGACACCTGATTATTTCGTTTAATTCAAAATAGCAATTATTGGTAATTGCCCGTTTATAAAGATGAACCAGGAACAACAGATACCTCCCCCCAAGAGCTAGATTAAACCTGAGAAAATAGCTTTAAATGGTGTAAGTCATGTTAAATTTTCCTGCCAATAATTCACGTTGAAGATGACTAGAAAACGGTGGCAAGAGTTCACGAATTCTGTTACTTAAGATATCATGCTATTTTGAATTAACGAAGTTTAATTCAAAAGAAGTACCAATACTATAAGATAGTATTGGTACATCCTGTATCTATCATTGCTAAAGTTTCTACTACATAGTCTTTTATACATATTTTACACATTACTTTTAAATGTAAAGGAAGTTCTTAAGTAATAAGAAAGTTAGTCTACTATTGAACTGGTCTCAATGTTTGCACTCCCACAAGCTGCAGCTCTCTTCTAGCAAAAGCCTCACTGAGAGATAGCGATCCACTATATAAATAGTGAGATACAAAGTCTCTGGCTTCAGCTCAAACTTGTGATTGACTTCAATTAGCCAATCAACAAGAATGACCCTCATGTTAGAATTGATCTCAACCTAGAAGTTAATGAACTCATAGGGCCTGAAGGCATTCTGCAGAACAAATTTAATTCACATGCTCTAGTCAGATTCAGAAATAAATGCTACAAAAGGGAATCCCTGATTGTTCATACAAGGAACAAGTAACGAATAAAAATATACCTCATTAGCAGCTGTCAGCAACTGCTGCTGCTTGCAATCTGTAGCAATTTGAGCTGCAAGACTTCTGCAAGGAGTTAAAACAAAAGTTTAGAAGATGATTGGTAGCACTAAGTTGAATTATAAAAGCCAGAACTACAAACCCAGTAGAAGATAGAACTATGCCTCAAATCTCTACTCAGGCAGTTGCAACAATTCAATTCTTAAAATCTAGGTATCTACCGCTGCTGTCAGGGCTAATATTGGTCTCTCGCATAAGCCCAATCAGAAATGCATATGAAGTCACCTACCTGCATCAAGTTCCTAATTTGTTAAGGGACAGCGTTCAAAAAGAAACTGAAATTTCAAAAGGAAGTTTAAGGCATTGTACCTCAGGAGCCCATATCTCCTCATACTTGCAGGCTATATAAGCATAGCAGCGACTCCCACAAGCTGTAGCTCTGTTCTGGCAACAGTCTCAACTGAAAGATACTGATCAACTATATAAACTGTGAGATACAAAGTCTCTGGCCTCAATCAATTAAAATTAACTAATTAAAGCAACTGCCCACAAAATCTCAGAATCTTAACAGAAAATCACTGTATAAGATATACCAATCTCAGAACGGCCTACAAAAAAGAAAGAATCTTTGGGTATATCAATAACGCTAACTCACACAACAACAAAGTAACAGCATTACACCAAGAGCCTACTCTAGCCCAAGGCAGTTGACTGCAGAACCAGAGAAAGAGAAATGAAACACGAATCTAAAAAACTCGAAGAAACAATCTTAAAGCAATTTAATTCGAAAACAGAAACAATCTTTAATTTAAATGGTACATTTGCAAACATAACTAAAGATTCACGAAGAAATCTATAAAACAAGAAGAAGAGATCAAAGAAAGGGAATGAATCAGCAGACTCACCTCTGTCGTGGAGTGGGGCTACAGCTGCTTGATTGCTTGTTGCATCCGTGGTGCTTCCCTTCTTCTTTCGTTCCAAAAAAAGATCGCGGGTTATTGAATCTTGAACAAAGAAAAAAGCAAGAGAAGGGAGGAAACTGAAATAAAGAGCACATGTTGTCCAAAGAACAAAGGGATGCAACTCTTGGAGTTTGAAACAATGGAAGGAGTTTGGCCGTCGTCCCATTGTATTGCCAGTCCCCTGATAGTTGCCCTATGAATAAACCACAAATAATGGGCCGGGTGGGAGAGAGTTAGGCCCATATAATAAAAAGTAACTAAGACTATTTTTGCCCACCTTTATCTTTTATTTAATTGATTTGACATTTTTTGTAGGAAGTGAATTGAAATCAATTTTTTTTATAGAAAAACATTTGCAAAACGGGGTCATTTCAAAGCTTTTTAAAAAAATATTTTTTAATTTACGTTTTTCGATATTTTATAAATATTTAAAATTTTTTATTTAAAAATATTAAAAAATTCTTTTTATTATTTATTTTTTAAAAAAAGTAAAATTTATTTTTTAAATGAATAAAATAGTTTTTTTAATTTATTTTTAAAAGTACTTTCAAATGCGTTAAGACTTTCCTATAATTTCTAATTTTTTTAAACAAAATTCCAAAAAAATAAATGCTAATACTTCTACCAGAGCTAGTACTATTTGTTTATCAAACTTGCAAAGTAGTTTCGGGCATGAAGAGCAATAATTTCATTGCATATTTGAAAACAAATTATATTTTTCGAGATAGATGAGCAAAATACCATCGAACTTCCCTGTGTTGATTTAACAACACAGGATCCGAGTATTTGCATAGCAACTAGCAGGAAGCAAATTCAGAAAAACTCAGTCCAACTTCAGCACAAACATATACAGTTGCAGGTATCGTAATGCTCTTGATCCACAAATTGTGCAGTAAACAAACAGAAGGCACAGAAAAAGTAGAACAAAGACGATAACCATATGTGTGTTTCAAGTTTCAACCATGAAGAGAGTTGATTTTACGTTTTACTGCATGATAGAGGGCAATCATGCAGATTGACCTACTACTCTCCATCACAAGGAACGTGCTAATTCTATCAACACCATCAGATGTAAAGACCAACATACAAAAGAACGAGAATTTGGCAATGCCTCAGTCTCCTTCCTCAATCATGTTCTTGCTGCAGAAGCCTTGAGTTCATCCAGTAGCTTGATAGCTGGCCGGCGCAGTGCCACAGCTCCAAACTGGTTGCTGGAATACTTCTTGTAAACTGTCTGCAGCTTGCCCTCTGGTGCAACTGAGTGACTACTTGCCAAAAAATGAGCACAGTCCCTGCAATAAAACATACAAAATTTGATTAGTTTATTTATCAGGTAATGACTGTAGGGTTTTTGTAGGATAGACTCATTTTGCTATGGACGCTTACAGCAGTTGCCTCTCTGAGTAGCCAGAATAGTGCCTAAGTGTCTGACTCCAGAATGGAGTCTTGTTAAGACTGCATCGAGCAGCATAGACAGCAGCAGCAGCAAGCACGGAGGGACTGTATGTGATCATCATATTGTACTGCATCAGACCAAGCTCAGCTAAGAAGAACACCATGTTCTCCGTCTGCACACGTAAGAATTACTACGTTACTACAAGATTGATAGCCTGATGGAAAATAAACAAGAACCAGCTCTGTGCAAATTCTGACCTCTTGATCACAGAAAGCAGCCTTAACAAAACGCACTAGGAACACGTACGGAGTTGGGAACGTTAAGTACCACTCAAGCTTGTTCAGTATGCCTTTCTCCATTCTTAATAGCTGTTCTCTTGTATATGCCCTGTCTGAGATGCAGATAAAGTCATGTACCTAGATAAAAGTGATTGGACAATCAGAACTCCAAAACGTATGAGCTTGCCAAGGCAAAGTACAAAATTTGTTAGACTAGTAGTTGATCAGTATACCTCAGGAGCCCAAATCTCCTCATACTTGCAGGCAATAAGCATAGCACTCACGCCCACAAGCTGCAGCTCTTTTCTGACAACAGTCTGTAATGAAAGGTATTGATCAATGATGCAAACTGTGAGATACAAAGTCTCCGGCCTGAGCTTGAACTTGTGGTGCACCTCAAACAACCAGTCAATGAGTATTGCCCTCATCCTAGCATTGATCTCAACTTGTGAATCCATGTAGTCATGTGGCTTCTTCGCATTCTGCAGCACAAGTTGATTGATTGAAGCAATCTCTTGCTTAGAAATTAAAAGCAGCAAGCAAAGAATAGAGATCTTAATAAAGAAGTCACTACTTATGAAAATGTAAACAACCTCAGAAAGCTTATAGAAAGTGTAAAGATCTTCAACATAGTCCACTACAGCAAACTCATCTCCTGCCTCAGCCACATCAATGTCTTCTGGCAACTCTTTCAGCTTAGAAGTTATCCCACAGGCAGCCTGTCAACAAATCAATTGAGCATGAGAAACTATCACGTATTCCAACTTTCATTTAATTAACAAAAAATGGCCTATTAATTCACCTTGCTCCTTGCAGTAAGCACTGAAGTAAGAGTGTCAACATTGCTCTTCCTTGAATACTTTTGCTTTTCTTTCTCATAACTTTTAGGCCTGATTTCAGTGATTGTCGCAGGTGTAGGCTTAGCAGCGGCGGCCTTCTGCTTTACTGCTCGGGAACCGTCCTTCACTGTTCCATCAGCAACAATATGCTGCTGCTTTATTGTTTTCTTCTGTATATTAAAGAAAACAATTAATTTGGAGAAAAAAAGAGCTAACAAGATGTTACTACATCCAACAGATAATTCCTGGTTGATTGAAAAACAATTCTACCTTGCTAACAGCAGCATCCCTTTGGGCATTGGCAACCAGTTGAGCACCAAAACTTCGGCAAACATAATTTAACTCATTGTGAAAGATATTTAATTGACAAAAATCCAGTAAATGAAACATGAACAAATGCCAAGAATGGATCACAAACCTAGTAATAGGACGAGTGATCTGAAGCTTTGGTTTCCTAATTTTAGACAAAACAGAAATAATTGTCTTAAAACTCTATAAATTTCATGATCACAATATAATGAAAAGTCTTATCAATCTTGAAACGTATTGACAAGAAGAAAAAAAGTTTTGAGTTCATATGGCCTTACCCTTCAACAGCAGGGACCTTCACAAGATTTCCAATGTCTCCAAGAACCCTCCTGCTCCTCTCCACGGCAGCATCCTTCGGGAGCTTCACTAGTGGCGCAAACCCAACTGATCATCAGCGGATGATTAAAACATGGCAAGAATCAGAATAATTAGAATAAAAGAACAACAAGAGATTAAATTAATTGCCCAATTAGACAAAGATTCAGGAATTTCAGATATCTTTGTCAAAACAGAAGCAAATTGAAAGAAGATTTGCAATCAATGACAGAACCAAGATTAAAACGAAGGGCAAGACAACCAGATACGTAATTAATTGCCAAATTAAATATAACTAATTATGACCGTTCAGGTATTCAGATATCTTCGTCCAGACAGAAACAAATTGAAAGAAGAATTGAATCAACAGAGAATCCAGCACAAATCCAGATGAAATTCTACGCCCATGAAGAAACAAAAACAAAAAAAGAAGACATTTTTAAATAAATAACGCATGTAATTCAAAGAGAAACCCCAAAATAAACTTCAAATTAGAACAAGAATATATCAAGAAACAGAAATACAGACGAGAAATCAAGAAAGTAAACTAAGATTAAACCACGTACCCATATCATTGAACATTATTCATCAAGGAAGTAGTTATGTCATTGATCAAGAGAGCACAAACAAAGAAACTATAAAGAATCAATCAAAACCATGAACAAACTGCAAATGAAAAAGTCAATCTTGTGACGTGTGATTAATTAACTCACCCCTCTGTTGTTGTTGATTCCTTGTAGCCATGGCGTTTTCAAACTAATCCAACAAGTTCCAACTTCTGAGATCACCAGAGAAGAAACATGAACAAGAAATAAAAAGTTGAAATACTGAAGTGTTTGTGAAGATATATTACCGTTGGGGTTTAAAAAGTTGAAGCTAAATACTAAAAAAAGATTACTGATACTTTTCTTGTGACCGTTGGTTAATCACGCGTAAGCTAATTGGTTTCTATTTTCTATCACGTTAGTAACGTTTTCCCATGAATTTCCGCAAGCACAACGAACACACGCGTGATTTAACTAATAAACAGTATTAACGTGTATATCTTAGTTATTCAACATGTATGTGCTTCCTTGTAATTATCATTTGATTTTTGCCTGCAGGACCTAATGACGGCCGCGAGCGACAATCCAGCATAGTACAATGGGCGATAGTAGAACTGCTCCGACAACCTGACATTCTAGCCAAAGCCGTCGATGAGCTCGACCGAGTTGTAGGCAAAGATCACCACGTTGGCGAGTTCGATTTCACCCATCCCGCTCCTTACGTCCGCGCAGCGCCTGAGACGTTCTAAGCATGCACCCTATATTAATCTTCAGTCCTACGAAGACCTTAATCGCTGACCCTCCCGGAATGTTCCTTCCAAAGGAACTTATGGTAGACAATGATGAAAGAATCTAGAAAGAACCGGTAGACATATGAAGGATGAGGGAGTTAAGGTAGACCTCCATGATCAGAATCCTAACTTGTTCCGTTTCTGCAGCTGTCCCGGAGCACCACTTGGTCCGCTGATGATTTACACGCTGTTGGCTCGCTTGCTGCCTTCTTCTCTTGGGATTGAACGAGCTAGTGAAGCTTTTAGACCATTCGTAAGGCCCGTATTGCCTGAACAGGTTTGGAAGAAGTTTTCTGGGAAGTTGTAAAAAACTCACAACTGCAATTAGGACCATGTTGTGAGGCTTGCCCTATTGCAAATACAGAGACCATATGCATTTTCAATGGTTTCAATGGCTTTTGTAATACTCCGTATTGAGATTGCCTCAGCGAACAAGCCAATATAGATCGTAGCCTACCATGGCTCATGTGTGATTATAACTATACACAAACACATATAGTGATGGAAATTAGTGTCAACAATAGTTTGACCCTCTACAACACATACAAAATGTATAATGTGCAATTCACGCCGGTGAAAATTTGTACTGCAAAACAAAAACGGGCTCACTGCAGGTACAAACAAGTCCTACACCTAGGCAAAAAGGGAAAAGAATCAGTGAACCTTAACGTACGTACAACTGACAATCAGGTGTCACACTGGAGATGCTCTGAATAGTCCACTACCACATCTGGCATTGCTGCTGGAACTGGAAAAAGAGCATACACCTTCAAGAAAGAGTAGAGATGGCATGCTATATACGGACACTGGCTGGGTGGCCGATAAGTCTGCATTGTTCTGGAAGCAAAGAACACATGACTTGTCCAGAAACTGGAAGAAGTTCTCCATCGATACCACAACCATTGTGAGTTATTTTCCCAGGTTTTATCTTCACAGACTTTACCTGTAATGTGAAGGAGAAAAAAGAAAAGGTTTCTTAAGCAAATTGTGAACGATCCTATAAAATCAAACAATTTCTAAAGCTATAAACAGATTAGGAAAGTTGCTGCTAGTAATAAGATCACTACCAATGCTAATGGAGCACAAGTGCTTGTACCTTTACATACTCCACATAAGGCAGGGAGAGATGGCGACCACACTGTAAGCTCAAAAAGAATCGTAGCAGCCTCAATCTCCCACTTCCATGGACCAATAACAGGTCCAAACTGTTATCATCATGTACTGCTTTTGGTGCAACAATTTGAGAACTCAAACTCTGGACGGTTTTACATGAATGATTGCACACCAATATGCCAAGAAATTTCCCCTTCTTAACTGTCCACTTTTCATCCATATTGGGAACAGGCTCCAACCTCAGTGCCATTTCTATGTCCTGCTGAGGTCCTGGTAAATCAATAGGATTCTCAGTGTCCCAGTTTTGCTCAGGATCCCACCTTGGCTCTGCATCCCATTTTGGTTCAGAATCCCAAATGGGACCTGGATCTGAAATTGTTGAAGATATGTCTTCCTTGTCATTTACCCAGGAAGACCTAGTCTCATTTGTAGTATTCAAGCCGGACCAGACTTTATCAGTTCGCGACTTTGATCTTGTCCTTGGCCAGTTTGGAGTGGTGGACAGATGAGGTTGGGGATGAACAACTTCCTCTGGTTCAGACACTATATTGTTTCTACCCAAGGACAGTCGTTTTGCTTTTGGATCAAGCCCACGAACGTAATCCGATGGTTCACTGCTGGCAGGGGTGCTACCAGATTTGTCAAACTCTGCACCTGACATTCTGCTTGGGCTCATCAATGAATCAATACTGGACAAACTGGAAGCTCTAGGGATGCCCTCAGTATTTGACTTCTGCATACTATCTGTATATACAGTTGAGGGATGTAATTTAACATGGACTTCTGGAACCTCTTCAGTGGCAGAACCCTCCTTTGACATCTGAAGATATTCTAACTCAAAACTGTACTTGGGCAAGCACAAAAATTTGAGAAAACCAGCAACAAAGTAGCGAAGAGGTCCAAAACGTTTCTGGTGCTTCTCAGAAAGCTCAAGGACTGCAAAAACAAAGAGAATATTTTGTTCACTTATAGAAAACAAGCAGATAAAAGATTACTCAAAAGAAGGTAATTGTCAATGCAGTAATAAGCATTTGACATCTAATGTAACAGTGCAGGCCAAATCCTCCAATTTTCATAAATTTGAACATATAACTATACGGTTCAGGCATATTCTACCCATGATGACTAATGGTTAAACCTTACCAATACAACGATCACTTGAATACATGATATAATCATGTGTAACTACAGAAATAGTATAATCATATAGAATTCACCATGGAATTAGTTACAGAATCTCAAGTACATTCAGCTCTAGTATGAAAACTCATGCTACATATATTTAGAAGAAGAGACCCATGAACCATTCAAATGGAACCAAGCCATAGCTTTGGAGAAAGAATATCTTGTCCAGCAAGGAAGTGGTGAGGCAAGAGATTCTAGTTTCAACTGCCCGTTTAGCATTATAAGAAGCTGTATGGACTAAAACATTAACCTTCCTGAAATTTGACTTGCAAAATGACATACACATGTGATAACTTCAACCAACTGAAGTTTCTGACAAACAAAATGCAAATGCCCAATAATAGAATTTCAAACCAAAGTCGGTACACTGTTTTAAAATTTTTTTAAAAAAAAGAAAAGACCCGAAAGAGGCAAAGTCACTGTTAAAAGGTATAAATTAGCATCTAATCCAACTAAAAGGACAGCAAATTACCATCACTGATAAAACCAAAATAAGTGACAGTTGTGCCGAAGTGAATGGCACCTGTCTGGATCCATTCAACAGCAAAAACATCCATCTGCGTGAGTCCACCCTGAAAAAAAAGAAAAAAGAGAAAAAAGAATCTCATGAATAAACTTGGCAGTAGATTTCAGAGGAAATCCAGCACATTTGAGGCTTGTAGTAAAAGAGGGGGAAAAATACTGGAATTTCCTCAGCAAGCAAGTTTTAAAAATTGGACAAGTTTTAAAAAACCTTTTGCAGCAGAAAATTAGTCTACAAGAGAACTTAAAAAAGAAATTGAATGCATGATACACAAACTTACCTTCACGATGTTCATTGCTGCTGAAATAGGGTCTCTAACACCAAGAACTGTCCAAACAAGTGAATTATCAGAACCAGTAGGAATGATGCCAATAGGAATTGAAATTGCCTCTTTCTGATCATGTCTACTAAGAAGCCCATTGAGAACCTGCACAATCATCATGGCTGTTGTGATTACCCAATAGCATCAAATTTAACACTGAAGAATAACAAACTTCTACATGCACACTAAAAAGAGTCTTGTCATCATGACTCTCCTTTACATTAACCATCTGACAGGTACCAACCAACCTGCTCTTGCAGGCTTTAGTTTCTAGCCCTAAACTAATTCTGCGCTCCTATATCCTTTCTAGTTGCACGCTGTTGTACTCTAATAAATATCAGAAGTGCATTATACTTTCATGGCATTGTAATACTGTTACAAATACTAATATCCTACATTGTTATTGTATATTATGCTGATGAATTAGCAAAAAGAATGAAACTCCAATATCCTAACATCATGTTTGTATGAATCCACATTATACTACGAAATTCTCACATTGTTAAATTACCATCAGAATGTTACTATATAGTATATAGGTTTTGCACACTACGATACAATAAATGAATCTATGAACTTTGTTTTTATACAACGAAGCATACCATTGTTCCACAGTAACACATTTGAAATGACGATTAGGTTTGTTATAAAAGTCTAGAGGACTTGAACAGCCTCTGGAATGACCATTTAATCTGGTTCCCATACAACTTGTAGACGATTTGGAGACACATAGGGCATCTCATAACTACAAGAAAAATACGATCGATCCACTAGGCCCTGGCAATGACGTAAGCATATGTAATCCATGAGGAGGTAAATTGATTTGAGTAGTCGAATTCGAACAACAAGCCGACAATTTAAAGTTGCCAGTTTTTGGTTGCAAGTGCTTAACAGTGATTAGAAGACTCCAAGACCCTCATTCGACATATAGCAACACTAACATAGCTTGGGACATCGCCAACGAGCTACTGCACTGAAGCTAAGGAGTCCAACAAAATACTCCAATGAAGCTAAAATAGCAGGGAGAAATACGAAAAAGTGCAAAAGACACATGCAATAGAAAGAGGCTATTATTACCATGGACAAATGAGCGCAAAATAGCGTAAGATTAGGTTCAAGTGCATTCAAGAGAAGTTAATCTGGCTGAAGTTTGAGGAGATTAGGCATGTGAGACAGAGACCACTTTTGAGTAAAAATGTGAGACAGAGACCAAACATGAGAAAAAAGTACAACTGTTTCAAGTCACACTAGGCCAGGTAAACCATAAAAGGAGCTTGGAAAAAGACTGAAGAAAGATTTACCATCAATGACTTTATAAAATATTGTTCCCAATAGGGAACAATGGCACGAGTGGACCCATAGATTATGATTCAACCTGGTAGGATTGGCGCTGAGGTTGCAGAGGACCCCAAGTCCTTTTATTTATGTTACGATAAGTAAAATGTTATACTCTCAATTTCATAAAAGAAATAATTTACAAATTTTTGAAAGAAGATAAACTTGAAGTTGGCGCTTCAATGACTTAATAACAAACATTCAAAAATTAGCTTATGAGACATGAAGAAAATGCCTTCCAACTAGCAAGCAGCTGCGAAATGTCTTAATGTGCTTATGAAAATATCTAGAAGTAATTTAAGTTTGAAGTATAAGGTCAGGAACAAAAATATAAATCGAAACTTCTGCAAAGTTAAATTTTAGAGATGAAATTACAGACCTCATTAACAATTCCATCACCACCAACACATACAATTCCTACAAGAACATTTTAAAGCAGAGTATGTCAAAATTTTGCAGATTAGGTAGTGATCAAAGATGCATCCTTAGTTGGGGGTTTTTTACCATCAGGACATGCGCTAAAATCAACTGTGGAAGCAAGAGTCTTTGCATGGCCAGCTGAAGTCGTTCTAACTACTTCCATTTCAAAACCTGCAAGCTGCCAGAAAAAATGTTGCATAAACAAACATAGAATGGAAAGGAATGCTCAATCAGAGAAAAACAAAACTTGATGTGTTACCATCCTAGCTTAAAAATATTTCCATAAAAAAGCCTACAAAATAGAAAGAATTTTAAAATGAATAGCCACTTCATATCATTTGAGATTACTCTAGTAAAGAGGGAAATTTTAAGAGGTAATTAGTGAGTGCAAAGATTTTGGAAATCCCTCTAGAAATACATCCGCCTTGTGAGGATCACACCAAACAAAGAGAAGATGGAACTAGGAAGTAAATATAGAGAAGTTATATACACTATCTTGCAACTACTTAAAACATATAGTTTGACTTTCAAGCCTCATCATGCCAATAATTACCAATGTTAATTGGTGCTTACTAGCGAAATTCACAATTACGACACTAGATTGCATAGATCCTGGTGTGGTTAAGGGCTGAGCATTACTTGAACTACAAAAAACAAACTATCACATTTTCAAGAAGGGATTATTATAAGATTTAGATTTGACACACATTCAATCAAGTGTCAATATCCTACACATGTCTTTCTTGGAAACGGCATAAGTTCCTTAGGAATCAGATATGGAGCACCAGTTACTGGGTTATCTAATACATAATAAGCCCTTTCTTACAAGTACAGGGATATCCACTTTCGACATCACGTACTCAAAAAGGTTAAATCATATGTCACATAAGATATTTCAATATATAATTTGAAGTATAATGACTCATTCAATCCAAAGAATCAATTTATCGCATAATCTTAACCCCTACCAATCAAAGTACTCTAATTTCAAATAAAAAAAAGAATAGAAAGTTGATAAATCCTTAATCCGGCATCACAAAAAAAAAAAATTCGGGTTTTTCAGACGGTTGGAACTTAGTTCATGTATGACATAGCAAACATTAACCATACAAAGAAAAATCAGAAATGATGTCTTCCTAACTAAAGCTTGCCTCTGTCCACTCAGATATAACATATTTAAGAAAGTCTGAAAAGAAAAAAGAAAACACTTCTCCGAATTTCCATGGCAACCAAGAATTGCAAGCACAAAATGGACATAAATTAATGTACAAATAACAGAATATAATTGATTATCTAAACCAATGTAACAACATCAAATATGATGATGACTCGAGACAATTTTCTAAAAGCTGCAAAAGATATTAGCAAAAGTACCTCAAATATGGGCTCCACTTTTCCATGAAACACTTTGCTGGAACGACCATGCCCTGAACGTGGATTAAGTATGACAAGCACTTTTGGAGGAGTCCTACACTTTACATATGGTTGATCAAAGAGAGGTTCTCTAGCAGCAACCTCAGTGGCCTGCTTCTTGCTGGATACCATGGGATGAGGCAAGCATTTTACAAAGCACTGCTGATTGGCGAATCCACTTATCCATTGAACAGCTTCCTCACCACTTGAGGCTAAAAAACAGAAATCTTGGCGAGTTCTTTGCGGTTTTGTGAAACATGGCACTAGGCAAGATCTTTTTTTAATAGGGTATGCATGTACAGTAAAATGTCTGACACCCTTGTTGTATGAGACCTGAAATATAGGTATGAATTAATAGAAGAGATATATCAGCAATTTTGTCTTGGTAATAGATGGCACAAGTTCCTAATCAGAAATCTTACAGATACAACATCCTCAAGATGCAGGATGTGAGAACCCCATGTCAGTGCTTTGCTTGTTAGTTTGGCATCAAAACCTTCATTTGTTGAAGTTCCAGTATCTGTATTTGTAGACTTTGATTTTCTATAAGGAGCAAGCTTCCCGGAGTAAACTTCATATCCCAATAAATCAGAATGCTCTTCACCAATCTCAATTTTACGTTCAAATGTCTTCAGTGTCTCAGGATCCTCACAAGCAACATTGGAATTAGCCTGTTTTGAAGATTTTACCTTTCCTCGCTTTTCAGGGAATACAGTTGGTGATGATTGCTGGTTGGTTGCTGCATGAGAACGACGTCCGCTCATGCAACGAATGGACTGTGGAGACAGTCCCTTCAAAGAACTAACCTTCTGAAGATGATTGATAGACTTCTGCATCTTTTCGGTTTAATGATGATTCCAGGAAAACAAGTTTCCTATCCGGTATTGGAAACATCACTCCTTTAACTCCATTAGATAATATCAGCATAATACTGAAAGCTGCAAGAAATTTAATCGAAAAATAAGTCTTGCCAAAGCAATTCAAACGCCACAAACATTAAGTATTCCGGAGGCAAAAAAATGAGTGACTGATAATTTGAGTGAAAGAAATAACTAATAGCCTAAAATTCTCCCAACAACTTTCCCTTTACATCTATCGTCATATAACTCGTTTTAAAACATTTAATTAGCCTACCATTCCCAGAAATGCTAGCCCGATCCAAACAAATCTCAAAGTGAAACAACAAGTAGAATTCAAACACCACCAAGAATCAAAACATAAAAACTAAACAAAGCGAATTTGGAACGAATTGAATCAAACCGAAAGGTGATATCTGAGTCGAATCAACTCGAGGATCCACCGATCAACCGGCTCCAGCTCCTTTCTCGGAGAACCTAAAAGCCAACGATCAATGCTCCAAATTTATAAAAAACAAAAAAATCGAGTGAGCACGAGCGAGAGCGAATGAAACGAGAAGAACAGAAGATTTGAACGAGAGAGAGAGAGACACAGAGGAGAGAATCAACCAGCAACCCAAAAGGTTGATTTAATTTATTATTCTATAAATAAGCGAGGCATTAGTGTGTCTTTTTCTCTAACTAAGAAATTAATAATCTTCTCCTTTTAATCGCATTACTTTTTCTTTTTTTCTTTTTCCCCCTTTCCCCAGCCCTCTTCAAGGGAAGAAGAAGACACCAGTTGCTTTATCTTCACTACCTGGTACAATGCCGCGAGATATTACCGCTCACCAACGAAGATAGCAGTTTTCAAATGCTATCCGGTAACGTAGTACTTCCGCGACGGCGGTAATTCTACCCCCTGTCCAGCTAACCGGCGCCAGCTTTACCGTAACAGTTAGGTACCTGCTAAGTGATGATGTGGAATATTGCAGTTCGTAGAATACCTATTTCTGTTTTGTCCTAAACAGCTAGAAGTCTTTCAATTTGCTAACGTGGAATAAAGAGAATGGTAGAAACAAATGAGATGCACCCACTGGGTCGGGTTTTCTACTTGCTGAAATATCTGTTACTGTTATTGTACACGAAAAACTGTGTCTAATATAAAACGTGGGTGTCCGGGCAACGCCGTACTACGCGGTTTAAGAAGATAGTAAGGGTAAAAAAATAATAACTGCAGTAAACATATATGTTGTGCCGCAGGAACAACGAAGATAGAGTTAAATGTAGTTGGTGAACTAAACTAACTAATTATGCCGATTATTTAGGGATAATAAGCTGTGGATTAAAATTTTAAATGAAGATGGTCTTTAATGATATTATAAGCCACCGCTTACGATATAGACGTGGCACCAGTCATTAGATATTTTGGATAAGAATTTACGATTTTTCCTATTCTAACATTTAAATGAATGATACAATTAAGTCCTTTTTTTATTATTATTAATTATTATTGCTATGCAACAGTATTAATTTTTTTAATAGTTTATTTTTAGCTAAAAAGAATACACCCTAATCGGTGAAGAGTTGTGGATTGAGATGTTGCATGAATGGAAGGCTGGTTGGGAGGCTTTGGCGAGGAGAACTACAACCTTTAGATATGCAGAAGAACAATCGGAGCGGGGTGGTAGGTGGTGACTTGTTGAAGGTTGCATCAAAATATGACTCAGTTTTTTTTTTATAAAATAAAATATGAACTAGTTATCTAATATAAATTTCATAAAGTGAGCTTAGAAGTTTCAAAAATTAGAGTTTAAAAAAAATGGATCGAAAATAAAATATATTTTAGTTGTATTTGAAAATAAAATGTTAAACAGAATTCAAAGTTTAAAATGAAATTCTGAGTGAAAATTAGCTTTGATATTGGAGCTCATAATGACAATTAAAGTATATAAAGTATACCGAACTTCAATTAGCTTTGATGGAACTGAGTAGCTCATAAGGGTTGTTTAAAAACTATTAAAATAATAAGCTTTTGGTTTAGGGTTTAGAATTATATGAGCTTTCAGTGAGTTTTTGAAAAAAAAAATAAGCTTATTTTTTTAGCTTAACAAATGATAAATATAATAATTTCATGACGTAAAAATTCACCCATGCTTTTCAAGATTTGGAAAAAATTTTCTAAAGTATCTTAAAATATTTTTTGAGAAACGAAAAGCTGAAAAAAAAAAGAGATGAAATAAGTCACCAAAAGCTATACCAAACAAGTCTATAGTTAAATGTACAAAAACGGCTGGATCGACTTAGGGATTGCTTGGCATTACTTATCATAAGCAGATTTTTAATTTTTTTTTATTTTATATTTTTTAATATATTTTATAAGTATTTAAAAAATTTATTTAAAAATTTAAATAGTGTAAAAAAATTTTACGAAATAAGATCTTTTTATTATATATTTTTATTATTTTTTTAAAAATAAAAAAAATAAAACTTATTTTTAAAAAAAAATAAAAATATTTTTTATTTCATAAGTACTACCAAAATGCACCTTTAGCCATCCTGTGGCAACGGGTAGAACCAAGTCTGGCCGTTCTTTCGTTCAGGAGTTTAGATCAATCAGATCGGCCCGCCTTGGTTGGAAAAAAATATCTGATCCCAAGTCAAGCATTAAGGAAGAAAGCAAAAGAAATTTATTATTAGTGAAAGTAAAACATAAAAGATTTTATTACAATATTAATACAATCATATATTTTGGCTTGTATTGGTTAGACTTCTGTTTAAGAAAACTCATAAAATTTTTGTGTTCATTATGAATTATATACTGAATCCTTTTATTGCAAGTTCTTAATTTTTTCGACAAGTTAGCATCTCAATTATTTCTGAACATTTGTCAGTTTGTTGTGCGGCCTCAATTAATGTGATTGAATATCAAAAAAATTCAAATACATACAATTATAGTTAAGAATACTAAAAAAATATAAAAAATATAAGTATATGGTCTACATAAAAATAAAATAATATAAAAGAGAAATATTATACCAATATTTTTGTAATTTATTTATTATTGGTTTAGTTATGAATCAAAATAATATATCTGTTATAGGACAATAAAATAATAATGTTATAAAAAGTACATAATTTTTCAACGATAATCAAGTGAGTGTCACTAACAACTTTGTTACACATTTTCGTATTAAGAAAATAGTAACTATATTTTTTTACAATTTAAAATACTTTTCAATATTAAATAAATAGAGTTTTATCTTACTAGTATATCAAGATGAACCTCAAGTCTTCAAATATTCAGTATGCAACATATTTAAAATTCAGTGAAGTATTGGTTTGAATTAATAAGCCAGGCGATAGCAACTCGAATATTATTATTTTATTTATTTACCAACTTCATACCCAATTATGCAACTAAGCTGATAATATGGCAAACAAAATATAGATGCAGTAAAGTTCACCTGTGTATAACCGTAAATCTATATAGATAAACGAATCATCTTTGTGTTCATTGAAACATTCTCTATCGCTATAGAGATGATGCCATTTTTTATATCAAAATTTTGTGCTATACTTACAAAGCAGTCATAAATATTTTTATTATCATATGGGCAATCACTAATTTACAACTAATAATGTTTTACATAACCCATTGCAAATTAAATAATGTGTAAAAATAGTTAAATAACCTTCTTTTGCTCTAACACTCCAAGTATACATGTTTTAATAAAAAGATTTAATAATTATAATTCATATTTTCTGTAGTTCATATTTATTCAATAATATGACTTAACAGTTATTGTACTGACTTTTTAAAATTGTAGACAATATCTTCTTCTAATGTGATCTAATAAAAAATTGACTCATTAAAATTAATAGCTAAATTTATCATATAAATCATATCGGTTAGAAATTTTTTAGCTGATTTAGAGTTTATGAAGTCCCTCTCAGCTTCCTTTATCCAGCCATCTTATTGTGGATTATTAAATATCAGACTTCAGTAATAGGATTAGCAGTTAGAATTCGTTTACAACTTCAGCGATCCGACAACTTTGCCGGTCAATTGGAGAGAGCAATCACGGTAGCGGCGGTCATGAGTCGATGTCAGATCTGTGAGATTGTGAGCACAACACGGCAGTGGTATAAAATTTAGATCGAAGTGGCGGTAAGCGATCAACGGCGGCACGACGGTAATTGATTAGGCGGCGTAGTTGATTCTAGTTAACGGCGGCAGCGGCAGAAGAAAGCAGTGTCAAGAAAGCGGCGGCAGAGTGACCCGATTCAAGTTAGACTTAGGTCTGAACTAAGTGTTTAAGTTTGGGTTGGATTTGGATTGAACTAGATTGATTGGATTAGATTGTCGACTCGTCAACAAAGACGGAGATGACACAGCAAAGACAACACGGTGGCGATAGAGAGACGGCAATCAAGTAACGGTGAAACATCGACGAAGCGGCGAAAGTAAGGCCATGAAACGTAGCCGATAAAGCAGCACAACGTCGAGCACGAAGCGGCAGGTAAGAAAGAATCGGTCCTTTTTTTTAAAAAATCTCAAATCCTGTAATCGAACTTTGCTAAAGTTGATATGGTCGAAATTCTTGACCGTTATAACCATATATTTACAATAGCAATGAGATGGTATGGTCGAAATTTGTTCGTCGCAGTCATTATTTTCATGGCGGCGACAAACATATTTGATCGGAGTCTAACTATTGGAGTCGTCATCTTCCATTACAGTATTAGATAGATTTGATTGGAATCTAACCGTCAGAGTCGTTATTTTTCACGATAAAGGCGGATAGATATAGAATGATGAAAAATTATTTCAATCTTATTCGATCTTATTCATTATTATACTTTAATTTTTTTAATACAAGTACATAAATAAAAAAATCTAATTCTAGAGAATTCTAAATAAAAAATATCTAATTTTGAAAAACTATTACAATAATTAAAATATTAAATATATATATTAACTAACTTAACAATCAATCGTAAGGATCTGACTATTAGACAAATTTTAACCTGACGGTCAAGATCTGATTTTGACCGTTGTTGAGATCAATAATCAAGAATCAAATATTTGATCCGACCAATATGTCAAGCTTTTTTTGACTGTTAATAGGACAAAACGCCGCTCATCTGAAAAAAATCAAAAGTCTGCCAAAATTATCTTAACGGTGAGGTGAACAAATGCTTGGCATGCGTAGTAGGACCATATCTGGCTTGTTTAGTTGAGCCCGTATTTTTAAGGTGCGTCTCTTTATAGAATACATGGTGAGTCAATATAAATTCTGCTATGTAATTCATATTTTCAGTCTACGAATATCATATTTTAGCACCTAGTTGAACAATTTTATCAACAAAATACTTTATTCAAGTAAAAAATATTCGTTGAACAAAAACATTGATACAACGTTACTCGACTTCTATCTTAAATATCTTCTTAGGTATTTTAATTTTTTTGGTGCACTGTACAAAAATGAGGACAAATATTAGTTTTTTTTATACAATATTATCGTGATAGTAGCAGTGATATAGACCTAATAGAGTAATGAAACAAATTCATTTTTACATATTTTTAAATCAAAATAATAATATTATCTATCATGCTATTTTTTTCTGTGAATATTTTAATATTGATGTATTTTTTAAAATAAAAATAAATAATGTATTATCGATTATCAGTAAAAATTTGAATTTATTTCATTATGCCACTCAAATTATATCATTCTTTAGATTTACCACTTTGGTAGTTGATCATTAACATTTGATAACATATAGTAAAATACATTTTATTAACAAAAATAAGTTTTAAAATTTTTTTTAAATCATTCAAATGTTAGTATTTGTAATATATACATTTTCCATTATTGATTGTTTTTATCTCGTCACCACATAAATTGCAACGATCATTTAGAGAAAAGATGTTCATAATAAGAAAATTAAATATATCTTGTTGAAAATTTTCGGCATTTTCTTCTAGTCTCAATTTTTAAATTGAAATTGCATAATACATATATATGGGGAAGAGAATGTACACATTTTATCTAAATAATTATGAAAATGTATACTAATAAATTAGCTTCATATAACAAATAATATATTTGTAAAGATATAATTTTTATAGCTAAATAGGAAAAAAACCTTTATAATATTGTTGGCGTGAGTCAACAATATATTATTTTAGATATCTTTTCTTAGAATTATATTTTATTCTGGATATCTTTATTAGAATTATATTTAGATATCTTTTTTTATTTAAAACTCTCCTTATTTAGATTTATAAGGAGTCTATATATATGTACTTATATTGAATGATAATAATAAGATTGAAAGAGTTTTTCATCTTGGTAGCAGAGCAAAACCCTAGATTTGCTCGCCGCCGTCGTGGAGAAAACGACTGCGACGGCCAGATTCCGACATTCGTTATAATCGTAGAGGTACAATTATAACGGTTAGAAATTTCGACCAAAAACAAGTCCGGTAATTTAATCGGATTAGATCTACCAAAAAAAAAAAAAAAACAATCACCACCGTGCTTCTGCCGCCGCCGCCACCGCCGCGCTTTGGCGCCGCTCAAATCACCTCCATTGCCGTCATCGCCACCGCCGCCGCTGCTCATCTTCTTCCGCCCCGCTCGCCGTAAGTGTTGTCGAACTGCCGCAGGAGCAATCGCCGCCGACTCGCCGTCAATCGCTGTCGGATTTCGAGAATCGCCGCCGACTCCTGTCCGCTGCCGCTATTCGTGCTCGATCGACCGTCGCCGCCTCGTGCTAGATCAACAGTCGCCGCCTCTCTGCCGGCCGATCTGGACCGCCGCGCCGCCCCGACCCGGCCGCGATAACATCAGGCCGGTTCGGTTCGGTGTAGACTGTGCCCGATCCAACAGATTCGGCGGCCCGCCCATCAACCTTTTTATAAATAAAAAAAAAAAGAAAAGAAAAAAAAAAAGGTAAATGGAAAGTTCAGGTGTTCTCGCTCCAGTTGCTTCAATAGCTACTCCTATTATCAGCGTACAAGGTGATTCATCATCCGCCATTAGTGTTAACTAAATGGTTCTAACTATTCTCTTTGGTCTCAAGTTATTGAGATGTACATTGCTGGAAAGGATAAGATGGGCTATTTAACCGGAGAAATAGCACGACCTCAAGAGACTGATCCTACTTATGCCCGGTGGAGAACTGACAATGCTATTGTCAAAGGATGGTTAATCAACTCTATGGAACCAGCTGTGACGGAGCTTTTTATTCGGCTTCCTACTGCCAGAGATGTTTGGACTGCTGTGTCCAAAACTTACTATGATAATTCTGACATATCTCAGATTTATGAATTAACATGCATTGCATTCAAATTAAAGCAAAATGGAAGGCCCGTTACGGCATACTATGCAGAATTACAGAGCATATGGCAAGAATTGAATTTTCGTAATCCAATTAGGATGTGTTGTGCTAATGATATATTAGCTCGACAACAGGAGATTGAGAGGGAACGTGTCTATATTTTTTTGGCTGGACTTGATGATACATTTGATAAAGCCCGTAGTGATCTACTACGAACAGATGCCTTCCCTGGATTAGAAGCATCTTATAACTACATTCGTCGTGAGGAGCAACGACGAGTAGTTATGATGGGTTCTAACGATATTGGAGTTATTGCTGCTGTGGCCTCCAAAAATTCTAAATCCCAAATGAAGCAAAAAGCACAAGAAGGACAGTGTACTAATTGTGGTAAAGCTGGGCATACTCAGAATTCATGCTTTCAGTTAGTTGGTTATCCTGATTGGTGGGAGGAACTGAAGAAGAAGAAGAAACAAGACAAAAAGATCTTTGGTGTAGCGTCTGGAGTTGCAGGCCTCACTTTAACTAATCCTTCATCCTCTATATCATCGACTACTCCTTCACCAGTTCTATCTCTGGTGTCGCAGGTTAATTCAGATTCTCCAATTTTAGGTAACCAAAACTTTGCCTTTACTGTTTTAGATTCACAACGGGATACAGGATGGATTTTAGATTCTGGAGCTACGGATCATATGACATTCGATCCGAAAAATTTTCATATCGTAAGTGCTCCAGTTAGAAATAATGTGACATATGCCAATGGAGAGAGTTATCCAGTGGCAGGTGCTGATACTGTGGCATTATCATCATCTCTATCTTTACAGGATTGTCTACTTGTTCCATCTCTCTCACACAATCTTTTATCTATTGGACAAGTTACTGAACAATTGAATTGCATTGTTCTTATGTATCCTTATTTTTGCTTACTTCAGGATATCCAGACACAGGAGATAATTGGGCGTGGTACTAAGAGATGGGGTTATATTATATACGGATGATGTTAGTTCAGGCAGAGTTTACTGAGTGCTCGTGGATCTGAAACCGACAAAAAAAATAAAGTCCGCTTTGGCATCGTGATCTAGGTCATGTTTCCTTTGGTCATTTAAAACATTTGCTACCGTCTTTATTTTCCGGTCTCAAAGAGTCGAATTTTGATGTGAAGCATGTATCCTTGCTAAGAGTCATAGAGTGTCGTATTTTTACATTAGCAATAAAAGAACAACTCCGTTTGAGTTAGTCCATTCGGATGTTTGGGGACCCTCTTGATTATGACTTTCTTGGCATTAGGTGGTTTGTGACATTTGTAGATGATTGCCTGAGACATGACATGGTTATATGCTTTGAAGAACAAAAGTGATGTTATTGATATATTTGTGCGGTTTCATAAGATGGTGCATACACAGTTTTCTTTTCCTATTCGAGTTTTTCGCTCTCGATAATGGTGGGGAGTATGTTAATACATCTTTGAGTTCTTACTTTCATCAAGATGGTATTATTCATGAGACTTCTTGTCCACAAACACCACAACAAAATGGAGTCTTTGAAAGAAAAAAATCGACATATATTAGAAACCGCCGTGCTTTATTATTTGGAGCTCATGTTCCAAAACATTATTAGGTAGATGCAGATTCGATCTGCGGTTTATGTGATTAATCGCATGCTTATCTAGAGTTCTGAATTTTCGGACACCACTTGAGGTTTTATCTACATTTGTTACTATACCTTCTCGCATTTCTCTCACTTCCACCTCGGATTTTTTGGATCATTACATTAGTACACTTACAGAAAACTCAAAGAGATAAATTGGATCCATGTGCCTTAAGGTGCGTATTTCTTGGCTATGGTCCTCACCAGAAAGGTTATCGGTGCTATCATCTTTCTACACACCGTACCTTTGTGACTATGGATGTGACATTTCTAGAGTCGGAAATGTACTTTGTCAGATCAACTTCACATTCAGATCTTCAAGGGGAGATAGAAGCTACGGAAGATCTAAATTGGCTCAGCACACATACTGAGGAAGGTCAGAGAAAATGTGTGGATCATGACTCATGTCTGGAGGAGTCTAGAACTACTGAACTTGAACAAAAAAAAAATGGAAGAGATAGACAGAGCTGAAGCTGTAGAAGAAACCCCTCTCTCGCATCCTGCAGTACCCGCTCAAACTCCTGAGGATATCCTTGAGGTAAGTACCGAGACTCAGAATATTATTATGGATGAATCGAATATATTATGCGCATGAATTATCGATTTACCACATAGAGAAAATCGTGGAAAACCTCCGAGAGATATTCACGAAGGAAAAATCTCCGGATATCCTATTGCTAATCATGTGTCTTCTCGTGTTTGTCCCCATCATATGTTGCTTTCATTAATCAGGTGGCAGCTGTGACACTTCCTTCTAACACTAGAGAAGCTTTATCCGATCCTAGATGGACTAAGACTATGAATGAGGAGATGGATGCTCTTCAGAAGAATATGACTTGGGAGATAGTACCATTACCAAAAGGAAAGAAAGCAGTTGGTTGTAAATGGGTGTACACCATCAAACACAAAGCAGATGGAACGATCGAGAGATATAAGGCAAGATTAGTGGCCAAAGGGTACTCGCAAACTTATGGAGTGGATTATCACGAGACTTTTGCCCCAGTTGCAAAGATTAATACTATCAGAGTATTGCTATCTCTCGCAGCAAATCTTGATTGGCCCTTGCAGCAATTTGATGTAAAGAATGCATTTCTTCATGGTGAGTTAGAAGAAGAAGTGTATATGGAGCTTCCACCTGGTTATGAGGTATCGGGAAGAACTGAATATGTCTGCAGGCTAAAAAGGGCTCTATATGGTTTGAAGCAATCTCCAAGAGCATGGTTTGGTAGATTCAGTCAAGCCTTGAGCAGATATGGTTACCGACAGAGTAATGCTGATCATACATTATTCTTGAAGAACCAGAATGATAAGGTAACTGCTTTGATAATCTATGTTGATGATATGATTGTTACAGGTAATGATCATGAAGAAATTCAAAGATTGAAGACATATCTAGCCTCTGAATTCGAGATGAAAGAACTTGGAGAGTTGAAATATTTTTTGGGCATTGAGGTGGCCAGATCTAAGCAAGGTATTTTTCTATCACAAAGAAAATATGTCCTTGACTTATTATCTGAGACAGGGATGTCAGATTGTAAACCTGCCGACACACCTATCATTGAGAATCATAACTTAGCAGAGCTCCCTAATCAAATACAAGCAGCTAAAGAAAAATATCAACGATTGATGGGCAGGTTGATTTATTTA
Source organism: Acanthochlamys bracteata (assembly GCA_019914995.1). Classification (NCBI taxonomy): domain Eukaryota; kingdom Viridiplantae; phylum Streptophyta; class Magnoliopsida; order Pandanales; family Velloziaceae; genus Acanthochlamys; species Acanthochlamys bracteata. The sequence goes on along the minus strand of CM034126.1, from coordinate 10,803,360 downwards.
TCACATACTCGCTCTGATATAGCATATGCTGTGAGCGTTGTCAGCCAGTTTATGCATTCTCCAAGTGTCGATCATATGAAAGCTGTGAACAGAATTTTGAGATATCTGAAGTCAGCACCAGACAGGGGATTACTATTCAGAAAGAATAATCATCTGAATATAGATGGATATACTGATGCAGACTGGGCAGGAGATAAGACGGATAGACGCTCTACATCCGGCTATTTTACATTTGTTGGAGGTAATCTAGTCACATGGAGGAGTAAGAAACAAAAAGTGGTTGCTCGATCTTCTGCTGAAGCTGAACATAGAGGAATGGCACATGGAGTTTGTGAACTTTTATGGCTTCGAATATTATTGACAGATCTTGGTTTTCCTCAAAAGAGTTCTATGAAGCTATTTTGTGATAATAAGGCTGCAATAAATATTACTCATAATCCAGTACAGCATGATCGCACCAAACATGTTGAAGTGGATCGACATTTCATCAAAGAGAAACTGGATTCAAAATTAATTGAGTTACCTTTTGTGACTTCAGAGACACAGTTAGCAGATATATTAACAAAAGGAGTTTCAAGCAAAATCTTTTATAACTCACTGAGCAAGTTGGGCATTGATGGTATTTTTGCACCAACTTGAGGGGGAGTGTTGGCGTGAGTCAACAATATATTATTTTAGATATCTTTCCTTAGAATTATATTTTATTCTGGATATCTTTATTAGAATTATATTTAGATATCTTTCTTTATTTAAAACTCTCCTTATTTAGATTTATAAAGAGTCTATATATATGTACTTATATTGAATGATAATAATAAGATTGAAAGAGTTTTTCATCTAATATTTGTAAATAAATTTTAATAGTGAAAACTGAAATTTAATATTATGTAGAAGTACACAATCAACTAACGAATTGGTAAATTAAGATGAAAATATAATTCGAAACGTGTAAGAGTTTTGAAACATAAATAACACTTTTGATGATTTTAAATATTTGGTGATAATTCTAAAAGAAAAAAACCAAACAAATTAGCTGTTGTTCTTTCTGAAAATGAGGAACTGTTTTAGCAAGCAGTTCAGATTTTAGAAGGTCAACCAAGATTACTTTGAAATATAACTTTTCTTCGGAATTGTTTATATAATAAAATGTTTTTTATAAAATTTTTAAAATAAACAATAGAGATTTCCAAAGAATATGTTTATTATTTAGTTTAATAATGTTAAAGAAAGGTTTAGTCCCATATTGCTTATTAATGGTCCTGAGATGATATTCATAAAGACTTGGGCTCACTCTTCTCATTACTAATTGATTTTGAGAAGAATCCTAAGTTCGTCACATGATATCAGAGCAAATTGGGCCGGATCGATCCAAAATGTGGGCTAAATCTAACTTATTATTCATATCTATTTAGGGCCTTTATGGTCCGGTTTATTCTAGGGCAAAAATAGCTCATTTCGTTTCAGAACAGGTAGCCCGTTTCATTCAAAGAATAATTGTTCGCTCATTCTAGGACAAATAGTCTATTTCATTTCAGGGCAGGTCGCCCGTTTCATCCAATCCATTACAGGGCATGTAGACCACATCAATTCAATTTTTTTATAAAAAAAAAAGAACGCTCTGCTGAAGGGCAGGTGTTAAAAAAAAATTTAGTCCCACATTGCTTATCAATGGTCCTGAGAGGATATTAATAAATATTTGGGCTCACTCTTCTCATCGCCAATTGGTTTTGAGAAAAATCCTAAATTCGTCACAAATAATAATAAAATTATTATATATAAATAATATATAATGTATAATTTATTTATGTTTTCTTCAAATTTAAAAATATTTCTCAATATTATATAAAAATTTTAAAAAACTTATTAAATAAAAAATAGATTTATTATATTTCAAAAATAATAAAAAAAAAATTATGTTCAATTTTTTATATTTTTATAATTCTTAATTAAATTCTATAAATATTATAATAAATTTATTAAAATATATATTAAAATTTATTTAAAAGTAAGTTTCTCACTCAAAAATAAACTTCTTAATAAAGCATTTTCAAGATCAAGCGTACCCGCGTACAGGCGCTCAAACAAGATCAAAATCAACTTTTTGGGTTTCATTTTTGGCTCGTTACCCGCGAGATCTTCTCTCATTCACCTTCTTCTACTTCTTCCCCGTTGCTTCTTTCACACTTGCACTTGGTTTCTCTCCACCACCATGACCGCCGCTTCACCAACGCTCCCAACAACAACCACTACCACCGCCGCCGCCGCCGATACTCGATCTCTCCACCATCGCCGTCTTCCGGACACCGCTGATCCGGCACGATCACTACTCTACTCTTCTTGCCGCCGCCGCCTGCCTTTTTCTCGTTTTATCTCCTTATCCTCTCCATAACGACACGCATCTAACGCCACTCTTCTCCTTCTCTTCGTACTCCTTACTTTAATTCCACCACCGCTGCTAAAGTTTCTCCTCCATCACTGAAAAATTTCGAGTAAAAATCTAGCAAGCTATCTCTCGAACATATACTGTTCGGAATCGGTGGATCAGCTCATCTGTGACCGCAAGAAGAGTTCATCCGACTATAATGGCGACAAGAGATTATGCGCGGACACGTTTGGTTCGATCACCGCAACGTGTGTCACACAACCGTCCGGATCAACTCCCTCCCATCCGTGTATGTGAAGATATCTCGTTTGGATACACGAACCTTACCGTTTACCCTTCTGGTTTACGAATCGCTCGAATCATTGCTGAGGCATTCAAGCTCGGCGGCCATGTGAACGTGCGTTGGTTTTTGCTTTGTGATGGTGACACAGTTATCGGTGCTGATAATTTGGTTGATGTGTCGTCAAAGAACGACTACAGAGAGATGGTTTGCATTTGCAACGCCTTCATAAAGTCACTCGGCTCTTACTTACTTCAGTCATTCTATGGCATTTGGAGGAGGTGTATAGCTTTTAGCTATCCACTTGATGAGGCGGATGCAGGATGAGTGCTTCAAAAGGCATCCCAAACTTATGCAAGCAAGGACTGCCTACATGAATGCATTACGGCGCTTGGTGTTCTCTCACCAGGGTGTATGGGTTTCACCAGGTATGTTCCTAACATCAGTGAGAAACTTCTTGCAGGTTTCGTAGATGGTGATTTTCTTAGTTTGCAGTAGGCATTTCCTAATGCGGTGACATGCTTGCACAGTAATTCTTGTCCTGCATAGTTGAGGAGTGATTCTTGTTGAGCTTTTTAAACAATATCATAGTTTTGGTTTTGCACATTCCGGATTTGATGAGAGTCGATGATATCTTTGCCATTGATTAAGTTCTGATTTCTCATTACATTTATATATTTCATGAATGTGCATAGGTGCCTGTATTGATTTAACAAAACATGAAATGCATTTACAACATCATCCATTTGTGGCGAATAAAATGCAATCTTTCCATTTGTGATTATTGATTTAGTTTCATCTCTTGGATTGCAAAACATAAATTGTGCCGCCACCTGTTTAGAAATAAGTTCATGATTTGATTGGCTTGGTATATGTCGTTTGCATTACACACAGGATTTTTTGGACTTATATATATATATATATATATGTTCTGTGCAGTGGGATATCAGAGGGAATCCTCATGGTCTTTAGCTGCTCATCCAATTGCTCCTTTTATCTCGATTTAATTCATCATGCTGAAATTTGAAGCTTTTAAGAGCAATGATTATTGATCCCAAAAGTTTCTTGCAAAGAGCTATTTGATATGACAGTAAGCATTAGCTATCATTTTCTATCTCTTGGGTTATGTTGTCCGAGTGTTTCCCAGATTCCATGAGATTTTGAGCACTCTGAGCAGACTTATGCAGCTCGGAGTAGGAATAGGAACAGGAATGAGTTTTGGCTTTGATACAAAGGATGCATATATGTCAGTTTGCAAGAAGCCGATTCTTTTTTCTTGAAGAATATTGAGAAAGATGGTAATGTAATGACAGGAATCTACAAACGAGCCAACTGGCAGGGTGACCTTAAAAGGAAAGTACTGCATTTCCCTAAGTCCATTCTTTGCATGATGTAAGTGAAATCCATGTCTTGAGCAATCCATTGAAGGAAAAATGACATTTGCTCAGTTCCATCTTTCATCTCATCATAACTATTTCTCTAAAATGAGCTCTTTTATTTTGTTGATTTACCCTTGTTGTCCCAACTAGGTGCCAAGACAGCTGTGTTGCAGATTGGTTCGCACGATTCATGTAATTTTACGATTAAATGTGGGCCAACGTTCTAAAGGAAATGCTGGTCCTCTCATTGAGCTTCTTATAGTTAAAAGAGAATGAGAATGCAATAACTTTTACGAAGTTTAGAGCGCATTACCTTTGTCTGATTTCTTATGACTAAGTACTTATTGTAGTTTGACCACTTTCTATATATCTCAAACAAAATGCACAATTATATGCCTAGCTTTCTTAAGGTGTACAAGCCAGGACTTATCATCAATTCTGTAACAAATTTGTTATATCGATTTGCAAAACTTGGTGTATGGGACACGACCAATGAACAATTTCTTATTCTGCAAATGGCTCTCAATTGATTCAAGAAAATAACAAATTAATTTTTCATCTCGATTGCTAGATCAACATGTAATCAACAGGATCTTAGACCACGCGTTCGACTAAGTAGAGAGAGTTTACATCAACCAAGAATCAATGGGTTTCCATGTGTAACCTTCTTTCGTTATTGTGTGGTTAGTGATGGAATAAGGTATATCTCATGTTAGTCGTTTGAAAGTAGATGGTAGAAGTAAATTTGAAGGATTGTGTGCTCAAGGAGGTACTTGCTTGAGGTACTCAAGCAAGCACTCATAGAAGCAATCAAAGGATGAAGTTTGATATGTCTGGAACCCTTGGTTCAATTCTGCTCATTACGTTCATAGTAATTTCATGTTTTAGGGGAATAGTGTGGCACCTTGCAATATATTAAGTGTGTGTTTTTTAGGAGTTTAGTTTTCCCTGCATTCCTGTTATTTTGATTTGAGGAAGCTGGTGTTTCTTGGCTAATAATTTAGTTCAACACTGTAAAATTTTATGAATGTTCAAGATACTGAATGTTTAGAGCCTTCCTTTTAATGCCAAGTATTTCTTAATCATATTTAAGAAAGGTATCTACATTTGATCCGGGCAAATTAAATTGATTCAGCTATCTGATTAGATAGCAACAGGATATACCCATATTATGGTGTATGTTTACACCTAAGATTTCTCATCAATTACAAAGGAAACTCAACTTAGTTTCTTCTGGTTATGTGGAAGGCTGCCGATGCTCTTGCTAAATTTTTATCATCTATGTGATGCAGGTAATTTGTTTGTGAGACCTTTAGTCCTGCATTGAAGGATGGTAGAGTTTGTTAGTAGAAAATGCCCCTTTTGGAGGTCTAGCAGAGTTAGAAGGTAGTTTTTTTTTTTCTGACTTTGATTTACTGGCTTGCAATTATGTTATTAATTTCTTTTCTATGCGAGATCAATTCTCCGGATATTATAGTTGTAGATAATGTAATAGGCTGGCTTCCAATGAAAATCTATGAATTGGTTTAATGTGTCATGTCGTTCCAGTAATCCCTTAATGCCTCATGCTTATTGGTGAATGCTGATTGTTTATCCAGGCATTGGATGTTGGAATATGTGAATCAGTATCCTTTGACTTTTACCTTTGAATCTGTCTAGTTTCTACTTGAAAAAAGAAGTTTGACTGGGGTCTTTATGTAGTTTCTTTATAGGCTTCGAATATATTGGAAGTTAAATATTTTTGCATTGCTAGACTTGGATAATGTTTGACAAGCTATAATCTGCTGTTAAAATGTTGGCGATATTCTGATATTTGTTATAAGATCTCTTTGGTTGATTTGACCTATGACTTAGAAATCCTACAAATCTTTCTTTTATACTAGTGCTTGCTGCATCTCTTTTAACCCTAATCTTTGGACTTCCATGATCTGATCTACATGTGTTGCTTAAAAGATTTGTATTGTTACCTTAGATGAGGTAACATTGGAAGTGTATGACAGCTGTTCATAATTATTGTCACTTGGCTTGTAATTCATTTTATTTCTCGTTTATTGCTCTTGACCTCATCTTTCACAATTTGCAGTCCCACCTAAACTCTATATTGATTGTTTGTGAATAGCAGAAGGGAATCTTCTGCATCACAAAAGAAGTGGTAAACCATGATAAGATCACGATAAACTTGGGGGCCAGCTTTGTCAATAAACTGTACGATTATTTGATTACTGTTTGAGAGCTCTGGAATGTTTTCTTCTTAGGAATGGCTTTTTCAACCTTTTACTATCTAGTAACCTTTTTCTGTATGATGCCGTAGGTAATTTCCAATTAGCAGATGAGACAACAAGCTAAGATGGTGGTTCTGAATTAGGCTATTTGTTTATTGTTCCATGCAAATGTACTGTAGGGCCTTACAATTAATATATATCTATATCTATATGTATATTAATTGTGATGGAGAAAGTAGGCTATTGAATTCTTTTAGGAGGTAAACTCCATGGGTGAGGATCTGTACCACTTCCTTTAAATTCTTAGTAAGTCTGACAATTGAAGCAGAATATTTAGTTGGATTTTGCTTCTAGATAACTGATGATAATTGTGATATTGATGATTTGAAGATTTTTAGCAAGCTAATTATTTTTTATCTGCAACAAATTGATGCTGTCACCTGGTAAAGATTGGCTGCAATTACAGGAAGTACTTGGAATGTAATGAAGGATAAGAGAATGTGTTTTGGAGTCGGTGACGGTTGCAACAACTTGTGCATGCAGTCTGTGTGCAACAGAAGAGTCATTCATTCCTTTGGACCAGGAGGTATTAATTCCTTTCTAGATTCGTATTGATAGATTAGATATGTGATGTTATCAACAGCTAATTTTTTGAAAGGGTAGAGGGCTCACTGCTAGATATCTTCTTGCTCACTCTTAGCAATTTCTCTCTTTTCTGTCTTTACCATGAGAGTTGGCCCCCATCATTATGGATAAGTACTATGTTGCAGTTAGTATTGTAGGAACTATTAGCTAAATGCTCTATCTGGTGATCAAAGAATTTTTGGAAGTTACCCGTAGATAGGAGCAAGAGTTTAACATTTATCGCGTCAGTAATTTGACCTTCTGACATAGATACGATTCCTTATTTTACTGTAAAATTTGTAATACCGAGGGGTTGATTAGCTGGATAAACTTGTCGGGCATTACATAACGAAAATCTCGATAGCGTAATAGTGACGGAATTTTGGCCACCGTTCTTTTCAACCTGAATCACTGTCGCCCTTTTTCTGGAAATTTTGGTATGCTTAGGCATTAGCTAGGAGGAATATGCACTTCATCTTTTTGAGAAAAATTGAAAACTTAAGGGTATCAAGTCATGAAAGCGAGAGTTCATGAGGTCAACCATTATTAATGGTCTGGCATTGGTGCGTTTGGAAGTGCTTAAAATAAAATTTTTTTAAAATAAAAAATATTTTTTTTTTTTTATAAAAATAAATTTTATTTTTTTGATTTTAAGTAAATAATAAAAATAAAAAATAAAGAAATTTTATTATATAAAATTTTTTTATATTTTTTAAATAAATTTTTTAATATTTATAAAATATGCATTAAAAAATATAAAATTAAAAATTAAAAAGTTGTTTATTAGAGAGCGCTCAATCAAACGGGCCAACGTTTGTTATCTGCAAGTTATAATATATAAGAACTCTTCCAAAAAACTGTATTGGGAGTCTTAACAAATAGCTGTTATCATTTCTGTGAACCTATGCTGCTTGAATTTGGATAAGTGGTTGCAAATTTAGAAGGACAAAGAAGAGAAGAGCAGAAATTAGCTTCCAACCTTAAATACTAATACAGCCAGTGGTGCAAGATAACATGCGGTTATACTTATACGTCACACCACAGTACTTATTTCAATATTATGAGGGCATAATGGTGGTAGCCTGGTAGGGCAACATGGACTCCATCGAAAAAGAATGACACAGAATTCCTTTTCACCTCTGCATTCACCTTGTTATCAATAATAAGATTTTTAGGATGGAATGGAAACGCCGTTTTGTTTTGGAATTGTTATCCTGGTGGATTGGCTGACTAGAAGGATCGTCTTCGCGAGTAAGGCAACTGGGTTCGGCGGCTGATGCTGCAATAGACACCTTTGTAACTTCATGGTCATTTCACTGGTGCGATTTCCCTGTTAATTGTCTTGATTTCAATTCTGTAGCTCTTGCGTGGTGTTGTCACAGAGCATGCTTTATGCTAAACATTGGCTAAGAAATTTCCGTCTGTACAAGAATGCCTCTTATAAAGAAACTCATAAATTTAACATACCAATAAATTTTATATTAATTTTTTAAAATTAACAAAATATTTTATAAAATTTTTAATACTTTACAAAAATTAATATGTTTAAAACTTAAACAACTCTTAAATTTATAAAATCTCCCTTAAATTTTTTAAAAAAAACTCTGCCTCCTTCAAAATTGAAAATATATTAAATTGTAAAAAAATTAAAATCTTACAAATTTTACTATTAAATTTTGATCCCAATACGATTTTTATTAAATAATAATTTTATTTAACATATAATTATATTGGTGATATCAAATTGTAAAATTATAAAATTTTGAAAATTAAATCAGATATTTTATAACAATAGTTAACTAAGTAGCGGAATAAGACTTCGTTGTATGTAGTAATCTGTTTCGGAGCAATTCGTGCTTCAAGTCATAAGCACCATAGATAGCATAATTTGACCTGATCGGTAAATAAACTGCGGCCGAAGAAAATTTAAACTTTAACTTGAAGCAGACATTGCTACAGAAAACATAACAATAATTGTGCGGAAATTTATATTTGAAAAAAGGACAGAACAACTACCAGTACAAATCATGTTGGTAAGGAGCACAAGTTGAGCGCTTAAACTTTTTTAAAGATTAATCCAACTGTTATAACAATAATAAGTATCAAATTTTGTGTGATAGTTATCGGTCATTGGGGTTACGATCATGTTCGGATATTGATATTTAGAAATTTGAAATGTTTACTTCACTTCTAAAAATATTTATTAAATATATGTTTCAGTAAACTTTTTAATTTATTTTTAAAATTTATGTTTTAATAATTATTCATTGAAAGTTTAATATTTTAAATTTATAAAATTTCGATTCCGGATTGATAAATCTGTGATGAATTTGTTCGTTCGTTGATTTCGGAGGTAGCCTTTATTCAGCCACAGTAATAATAATTGAGGTGTTTATAGGAGTAAATGATAATGTTCGAGTCTTCAGCTAGCGGAGTCTTCTTCTGAATATTTATTTATTTTTTTTAAAAATTAATCTATTTTTTACTAAATTAAATTTCATCAAACTCAATTTATAAAACTCGCTTCCAATTAATTAACCTACATTCTTAATTTGAGCAGAAAATTGCTACGAGAAGGAAGTGTGGATTTCAGAAAAGGAATTTCTGTTATAATAAGGCACGTGAGAGAAGTGATTCGAGATTCAGATTAACGGAGCACGTGCTTACTTGCGTCTTATCTGTCAATCCTTGCTGTCATAAACCTACGGCCATCACTTGTCCTTTGTTTGTCCCACTTACTCATTCCTCACAACATTACATGTATAAAAATTTCAAAAATTTTAGTTAAAAAGTTTTTATTTTAAAAAAATATTATAAAAGATTTATTAAAAAATGAGTTGAAATAATATATTAATATGAAATTAAAAAATTTTGTTTAAAATACTTTCAAATAACCTCTAAAAGATATATAGACATAGTGGCTGTGAAGTATAATGTGAGAATAAAGAGTTTCAGTTATAATTGGAGTTTGTCACTGTCTGGTACACATATTCGTATCTTTATTTTTTGATAATTTAGTAGTTTGACATATTCAACTTTTGCTTAAACTGCTAAACAAAAAATTAATTGAAAAAAAAATCGAATATTATTATCTTTGTTTAACTTGAGGTCTCCACAAGGTCCATTGCATGATGTCACTGTACATACAGCGAAACTGAGCACCGCCCATCAGTATGAGTGGGCCCAATTCATGTAGCCCATGTAAGCCCAGATTTTGCACTACGGATTTGATCATAACGGTCCTGCGCGCTTCTTAATCTCAACCCAACGGCTTCAATTTCTTATTTCTTCACCAATTTTAATGATTATTTCAGTCCAGATTCTGGAGTTCTAGGATAATTACAAAATCAAATTTCCAAAAACCGTAAGGTCTAAATATCAATAACTACTCCATCTTTCTAATTGATGTATAATGTTTGTGATGACAGCTAACTAATAAAATGTATAAGCTATCAAATTAGCAAAACAGAATACTATTTGGTAGGGATTGAGCCAAATTAGCATGGCATGCATGTGCATGTGAACCCAAAAAATCCAAAAAAAAACCAAAAAGCTACAGTTGTTGTTGTACACTCATCCCACAAAACACCTTCCCCTTCATGTACTTTTCCTTCTATTGTGAGCAACTCACTCGTCAAGTACACCATAAAACTACAGTAACTTATAAAATTCAAATTCTAATTGTACAATATTTCCTAATAAAATATCAACAATGACAAATAATACATATATATTCGTATGTTGCAAGCTTTAAATTTTCTTTTAATCAAACAAATTACTGTCAGAAGTTTTATTTCTAACTTCATTCAATTTGAATTTAATTAATTCCGAAAACTTCTGAGATGTGTAATTGTTAAATGTTGTTGCCAGAATGCCGTCAACTGAAACCTGAATAGAATAGAATGGACAAAGAAGCACTGAAAACAAGGGAATGTAGCGTGGCAAATCCCAAAGAAATATTTTCTTGAGGAAGTCTTCTACTTGCTGTACTAAAATTTTCATATGATTCCTTCCTTGTTCAAGGTAAACAAAGTGTTCAGCACACAAACATAGACATATTGATTATTATTTTGTTATATATATTATCAATCTAAGCTAATTGATTTCAATATTCGTGCCGGGTGTCAGTAATTAACTAAGTTAATTTGTATTCTTGGCGTATATATTCGAAAAATATATAGAATAATATACCCCAAAAAATACATAGAAAAATAGTGTAATTCATTTTATAATCAGTGTGTCAAATATACAACCTAAAAGCTAGACAAGATTTTACGCAGCATATGCATTTGCAGGTAGATTGAGCTATCATTGTCTTCCACTTAATTTGAGTCATTACTATAAAAATATCAACAACAATATTCGAGGTTCGTAAATTTTAAATCAACTAATTATTTCAATATATCTATACATGACCATTAGAATGGTTTTCCGATTGGAAAAAAACATATATCTTGAATATGAAATTGCGCTCTTAGAATATTACTTTTATGTGAAAAATTAGTTTATTTTGAATGTACATTATCAATTAAACAAAGATAACTACTATTGATAAGTTAAATATATGTATGTAGGAAATATAACTTGGCAATGTGACTTATCACTGTAATACTTAAACATTAGGAAAATAGTGAAATGTAAAATAATTAGAGGAAGGTACGTAAGGTGTCTCAAATATTTTTAGTGCCCCATTAAAGTGAAGGTAGGAGAGAAATGGTAGGGCATGTCCTTCTTTCACAAAATTGTCTTGTATTACCTAACTTCCCAATATAAGAGAGCCTAACTCTTGAGAGGTACACACAACATGCAATTTTTTTAAGAAATACCTAACTCATTATTAGATGTTAATTTATGCATATTACTGTTCTTATGAGCTGTTTTAGCTCTTTGATAATTGGTAAAGCTCTCCATGTTAAAAACGCCACAAACAAAACATATTTAGGGCATGTTTGGGATAGCAAAACAAAAAGAGCTTTTAAGAAAATTCAGAAATTTTTATGAATTTAAAAAAAAAGTTATATGTATTAGTTGTTTTATTTCATATAATTTATTAGTATTTTTGAAGTTAAAGAAAGAATTAGAGCACTGAGAGAAAATTTTCAATTTGAAAAATCTAAAAGTTAAAAAAAATGTCCCTAAAAGTAATACCAAATAAGTCCTAAAGAGAACACGAAACAATTAAAACATGAACTACAAAAAGTGTAGTTCACTTTCTAAATAAACATCAACCGTAAGGAGATTTTGTCTGTTGTAAACCCATACTTATAGTGTGACATGCAAATGCTTGTCATGCTATATACTGCAATATAAGCAGCAAACAAAATTACACCTAGGCAAAGTGGGAGGGCAAACAAGATACTTATTATTATTATTATTACACCTAGGCAAAAAATGTAAGAAGTAATTAATGACTGGAATTTTTGTTAAATGAAATTTATTATACCATTCAGATTAGCAATAATAATTAGATGGCAGTAGTGTACGAGTCAATATACGTAGTTGTGGATGTTTATAATCTGGCAACTGGTAGTCAGTAATTGACATTGGTAGACGAAGTTATGTTCAAATAGGGATTAGAGAGCCTTTTTTCACTTACGGAAACAAAAATTAAAATAAAAACCGAATATATTGTGTTAAAAGATTATTGATCAAAACTATGAGGAGAATATTTTCTAAACAATAATCATTCCCGCTTAATAAAAGTAGCTAGTCGATAAATTTATCTTCCAGACAATGACTAACCCACTAGGTTGATAGGAAATTGTTTAACACCTTACTTGCCTTAATTTTTGTTTTTGCTTCTGTTGATGATATTACTTGTCTCCAACTACCTTGTGAATAATAGGAATTAATCCAAAGGAATATTATCTTAGGAATATCCGTAATCGTTCCTTGACAATTTTACCCCTTCAACTACCCCTATTATTAACAGAAAATTAGTTACTAATTATGTAGAGTTAGAGGAGTTAACTCCTAACACAATAGAAGGTTATGTTTTACACTAATTAACATAATTGATCTAGCAGTTGAATACGCTAAACTATATTGCAAATTAGGCATGCATATATATAGTTATGATGTTCTCATTTTGCCCTTACAACATACGTAATAATGATAATAATTAAGTCTTAAGTCAACTAAATCATATCAGCTTTTACAAAATTGAAAGTTGGACTTTGCTCATTTTTAATCAAGATTAAAAATATTATTAAAAAAATTTCAACCAAATTCTTTAACTTAGTTTTCTTTCATGTGAGTTGAATTATCAGGCCCAGTTTTTCAAGTACTCACTCAATTTAATTACATTAAATGGGGCAGCTATATACTGCAAACTTAATTACACTTTCGGAATACAAACGAATGTCTAGCTTAAAAAGTAAGATCAAACTACTTGCTATTACGAATAGAAAATAAGAAAGGGCTTAAACTTGTGAAATAGCTATTAAGAGGCACCAAACTGCAATACAAATTGAAGCTTATACATTGGAATAGGGAATTAGTTGAAGGGGAAAGGGGGAAAGTTGAAAAGCAACAAGTTGGGGCTCACCATTACCAGCCAGCATTAGTTGTCTCACAACTAAAAAAGACAGCAACTTTAATATTTTTAACTTTTCTACGCTTTTTTATATGAATTAAAAATATTAGATTTTGATAAATTAAAAAGAAATTCATCAATCATTAACCACTCGATCAGCAACGTGCTTCGCCGGCAAAACACATGCCACGTCGGCACAAGATTCCTCTTTCAACTATGTTATTGTTATATATCTTTGGTCATATTTGATTAATTACATGCATTGCAATTAATTAGGTTAAATTATTGTTTGACATGATAGGCTTTCTCAAATTTCAAAGTAAGATAAAACTACACTTTATTGATTCATGATTTAAAATGTTTTACAACTAACAAAACTTGTCTTCATATATTACAAGTAAAATACTTCAGTAAATGGTGAATATGGTTTGTATCTAGTAAATCTGTTTTACTGAACTTGATTTGCAAGAAACGCTTATTTTGAATTAATTGAAAGAGAACTCAATATCGCTAACTACTAAAATATATTCTATAAACCACAATTTTAACACGGTTTCAGTACTTTGGAATTAATTGCAAGTAAGAATTATGATAGTGTATTTAATATCAATCAAAATCCACGAGTAAAAAAAAAAAATAAGTTTGAAGTTTGAAAGTGTTCAAATATAGAATAGTAGCAGTAGAAAAAGAAAACAGTAAAATAGAATAGAAAGGATGAGTCCGTTTGAAATTATATTTTCTTTATGATATTTTTTAATTTTTAATTATATATTTTTAATATATATTTTATAAATATTTAAAAAATTTATTTAAAAATTTAGAAAGTATAAATAAATTTTACGTAAAAATTTTTTTTTATTTAATATTTTTATTATTTTTTTAAAAAAATAAATTTATTTTACAAAAATAAAAATTCTATTTTCTAAAATTTTTTTTCAATATTTATTATTTTGAATAAATATTTTATATTTTGATAAATTCCATAAAATCTAAATAAGAATATACATAATATATTATTTAAAGCTTAAATATATCAATTTATTAATTTTAATAGAAATTAAATTATTTAATTTAAATTTTGTTTTTCATAAATTTCCAAACGTGTCCGTAATGTGGTCACATGCGACGGTGTGTTTTAGCACCTCTCTCTCTCTCTCTCTATATGTGGGAGCCGCAATAATCGCCCGCCACGTTCTGCATCACCTTTACCTCTCTCTTACAACTTCAATCATTATTTTTTCAAAATTCACTTTATAATATAACTATAAATATAACAAACTAAAACTACGAATGTCAGTTTGGGCTATGATAATTTATATTGCACGTTGAGACCTTCATTTGAAATTTTTATCGTATTATATTTGTCGGCAAAGATGTGATGCATGCTTTGCTATTTTACAAAAGATTAATTTCTTGTAATTATTAGAAGAATGTTGTTCCGACGAAAATAGTTTTAGGCCAAAAGTTAGAGGAAGTATCTTATATAACGAAGTGCTAAATCTAGTCGGTGGACATGGCAAAAACATTAGGATCAAAATCTGCGAAAACCGAATGTAAGAATGTAAAAATAACAATTAACTAATCCATGAAGATTAATAGGATCTCAAAAAATTATTTAATAATTATTTTTGTTTTTTCTTTCTCTATCTAATTATTGTTATTACAAACAATTGCAAAAAAAGAAGATAGAATGAATGGAGTGGGGTCCATTGTTTATGCCGGACTCGCTCTACAGCTGTTGAAATGTGTTTTTGTCCCCTCCTCCTTCAACCCACTCTCGTCCCGCCTCTCCCTTCTGAGCCTTCTCCCCTTCTCCGTCTTTCATTTTTTATCCCACGCCCACTCTGTCACTCTTCTCTCTTTATAATTTATTTTCTATTTTTATCTCTTTCCCATAAATGGGTCCCGCATTAAGTGGGCCCTCCACGCAGCAACAAGACGCTACTCATTTCAACTGTTAGCTGGAGCCCCGGGCCGAAGAAGAAAACACTCGTTCCCTTCCCTTCCCTTCCCCTTGCGTGCGCGCCGGTGTTTCTTACTTTTTCACTCATACGGAGCTTAATTACCTAGCTATTACTGAAAACTTGAGTTAAGGGAGTTATCAAAGTTATCTTTGCCAGCCTGGTAGTGTGAGGCAAAACTATGTACACTTGTGTTACAAGATGATATATATAAAAGATGTAATGATTATATATAATAAATTTGTTGTATATATAATTTTATACCTGCTGATTTTGTGTTTTTTTTGGTTGCTTGCCTGGTTGGATTTATTGTAAAGAGTTAGTTTTTTTTTTTCTCTTCTCTTACACGACTCTGCAACTTTCTCTCACACAAAACTTACTGCTAGCTAAAAGCTAGCTTCTGCTGCTGCTTGCCTAACGCCATCTGAAGAAACAAGAACAACAAAAACAAAGAGAAATTAAGCAGCTGCCGCTGGTAGTGTTGGTGGTGTGTATTTGTGTCCATGTGGGCTTTTTAGCTTTCGGTTTTAACTATTAGAGGCTGTTCGGCTACATATAAGATTTTAAGCCCTCTCTCTCTCTCTCCTCTCCCCTGACACGGTGACACCGCAGCATCTACTTTGTTTTCTTCATTTCATTATTTCATTTCACTCATTTCTTCTCTCTCTCTCTATCGTCACCATCATCATCAATCTCTACCTTCCTCTCTCTTTCTATCTCTATCTCTATCTCTTGCTTCATTCTATTCATTTCATCTTCTCTTCTTCATCTTCTTCATTCAGAAAATTGTTATTTCTTCTTCTTATTATTATTAATTATATAGGTATATAATTGGTATACCTCATATTGTAGACTTCTCTCTCTCTCTTTCTCTCCTTTCCAGTTGTCGGAGTTCTTTTCCATCTTTTTCACCCACTTATTCATGTACTGATTTCTTTTTCCCCCAATTCTGTGATACCTTCCCTGATCCAGCCTCCCCCTTCTCTCCCTTCTTCCTCCAAGGGAGAGAGAGAGAGGTAGAGGTAGAAGAAGAATTCATTCATTCGCTCTCTTTCTTTCTTATCAATTCTTGTACTACTGCTAGCTACCTATGCAGCAGTAGCAGTAGTAGTGTATCTCATGATACTAGCTACTGATACAATTCAACTAGTGGAATCAAGTAAACTATAAAGTTTTGCTGAATTACTGCTACAAGAAGAGTTTAGTTTTGTTGTCTTGGTGAAGGGGGCGAGAGAACTTGAACTCTGCAGTTATGCAGCAAGGGGGGTCCCAGTATGGGATTCCTCCTTCTGATATGTCTCAGTATACTACCTCCGCCACCGCCTCCGGCTCTAGATTAATTCTCAACATCCCTGACCAGCTCCAACATCAGCAGCAACAACAGGCTCCGCTAGCCGAAGCTGCTTCGCCTATTAGCAGTAGGCCTCCTCCACCACAGACGATCGGTAGAACTCCATCGAATTTTGATGAAATGGTTCCCGGTGGCGTCGGTGTTGGCCACGGAGGGTTTGCGGATGATGATGCGTTAGCTGCTGCTGGGGAAGACGCGGAACGTGGCGGAGTTCCGGGGAACAGATGGCCGAGACAAGAGACGCTTGCGTTGATCAAGATCCGGTCTGAGATGGACGCCGCTTTTCGCGAAGCAACACTGAAAGGTCCTCTATGGGAAGAAGTATCAAGGTAAAAAAAAAACAATGGTTTTGGGCTAAGCTAGCTATAGCTTGGCAACCTTATAATCGAGTCCTGCATAATTCACACTGCACTGCTCGATCGAGAGAAGGGAAATGCGCCCATGTGATCATGCTTTGTTTCTCATTTCTGCTTGCTTGCGTCCCCACTGACTGATCTGTTGACACCATAATTGAGAGTTGTTGCTCCTCACTGTCCTTTGATCAGTGATCTATTCTGGCGTCTGCGTTTTGTAAATGGAGAAAAATGGAGTGGAAATTATGAAAAATTTAGTTAAGCCACATTTGGGGAGAAGAGATTGTTTTGGTTTTGTGTTCGGCTGCTTGAGTTAACAATCTGGGAATTGGGTTCGTACCACGGTCACTGACTATCAGCAGCAGCTGTTGCTTCTGCTGCTGCATGATGTTGCTCTGATGAGTTCTTTCTTTTCTCTCTCTCTCTCTCTCGTTTCGGGAAAAGAACGCCAAACAAAATATTCACTAGTGTTCATCTCAGTCCATCTCCCTATGCTATCCGATTCATTGCCACATTTCCGGATCTCTCTCTCTTGCTCATCAATGAGTCACGAGTGTGGCATCTTTGGGTTCTATTTTTTTCTTTTTCTTTGTTTTGTTTCATAATTTGGTTTGTTTTTTCCTGAGCAAAGCAGCAATTGCTCTCTGAATCCCATGGAGATGTAGTATTAGTAGTACTCCCTTGAGATCCGCTGCATCAATCCCAACCTATTTCTATTTTTTTCTAAATTAAGGTCCGTTTATAACTCCAAGAAGAGAAAGAGCAAAATACTCATGAGCGCATGCACCTGCATCACTCCTCCCCACCTGCCTTACGATCATTTTTTTCCCTGATTTTTGTATTTTCTAATCTTTGTTTTATCATACGAGTAATCTATCTCTTTATCACCTATTTGCTTTAGGCTACACCAATAGTAAAAAAATATTATATACTTAGTCTTTAGTTAGATTTATTACATTAATTAGTGTATGAAATGGATGGATGGATAGACAGATGCGTTTGTGTGTCTGTGCATGGGTGTTTATTATATTGGTGTTTTCCATTTTCTTTCCTTTTCTCTTTTGTTACCCATCATCGCTATCACATTTTCTGCTTTTCTGTTTTGCCCCCCTAATGTTTTTTCCCTTTTGCTGTGTCCTAGTAATCCATCCCAACTTTGAGACCACCTCTTTTATTTACTGCAGGAAGCTGGCAGCATTGGGATACAACCGGAGCGCCAAAAAGTGCAAGGAGAAGTTTGAAAACGTTCACAAGTACTACAAACGCACCAAAGAAGGCCGTGCCGGCCGGCAAGACGGCAAGAGTTACCGCTTTTTCAGTCAATTAGAAGCACTTTATACCGGTGCTGCCACCGCCTCGTCCGTCGCAGGTCCTACTCCAATCAGTTCTGTAGCTCCTCTGAGTATGTCGACTAACCCGTCACCGTCTCCTATTACCGCTGCTGGACCTTCTTCAAGAGCGCCTCCGCAGTCCCCGTCTCCTATCTCTGCTTTAAACCCTTCTCCGTTGAGTGCTCGAATGGGGACTGATTTTATTGGGGGATCTGCTGCGGCAGCTGGGTTAAGTTTTTCTTCGAACACGTCTTCGTCTTCTTCCGATGAATCGGACGATGAGGAGACCGAGGAGGGAGCAGGGGCTGGTCAGGAAGGGACAAGGAAGAGGAAGAGGGGAAGCAGCTCCGGTAGGAGCAGCAGCGGCAGTAGGAAGATGATGGCTTTCTTTGAAGGGCTGATGAAGCAGGTGATGGAAAGGCAAGAGGCCATGCAGCAAAGGTTTCTGGAGACGATTGAGAAAAGGGAGCAGGACAGAATGATCAGGGAAGAAGCATGGCGGAGGCAGGAGATGGCCAGACTAGCTAGAGAGCATGAGCTCATGTCGCAGGAACGCGCCGTGGCCGCCAACCGTGACGCGGCCGTTATCGCTTTTCTTCAGAAAATCACCGGCCAGACAGTTCAATTACCTCCGGCAACAGTCGTCCCTGCAGTGCCACTGCCTCCGCAACCTTCACCGACGCCTTCGCAGCAGCACAAGCCGACCACACCACAGCCGCCTGCCCCACCGCCTGCAACCCATCGAACACCGCAGAGTACTCCTCAAGCTGAGGTCTGGCGTACACCGGCCACTTCCACCGCCGATATCGTTCCGATTTCCGAAGCTCATGATAGTACTCCAGCAAGCGGCGGGTACGAGCCGGTTACTTCTGGTTCCCGGTGGCCGAAACCAGAAGTTCACGCTTTGATTAAGCTAAGAAGCGCACTTGACACTAGATACCAAGAAGCCGGACCAAAGGGGCCGCTGTGGGAAGAGATTTCTACGGAGATGCAGAAACTGGGATACAATCGAAGCGCGAAGAGATGTAAGGAGAAGTGGGAAAACATCAACAAGTACTTCAAGAAAGTGAAGGAGAGCAACAAGAAGCGGCCGGAGGATGCTAAGACCTGTCCTTACTTCCACCAGCTTGATGCTCTTTACAGAAAGAAGCTTGCTAGTGGCGGCGGCAGTAGCAGCCGTGGAATAGGCGGTGGAGGCGCAGCAATTACTGCAGCCCAACCTATTACTAAGCCGAATCCGCCGGAAAGATCTGATGTAGTTCCAATTAGCTCACAGACTGCTGCCATAGCACAGCTGCTGCCCCAGCAACAGCAGCAGACCCAGAAGGATACGGATGGCAAGAATGGAAACAACGGTAACAGAAGCGGCAGCGGGAATGGTGAGATGGGAGGTAATGCGACTGGTGGGATTCAGGTACAGACAAGTAATGGAGGCCTTACTCCCAGTTTCTTCCCCGCCGAAGGAACCAGCAGTGGCAGCTCAACTATGAAGAAGGTATTAAAACAGATCCCATCCTCTTCCGCCATTGATCAAATTTCCAAAATTTATTTAAGTTTTGTATATTTGATTTGGGTCTATATGAAAAATTCTTGGTTTTGCATTGAAGCCAGAAGACATTATGAAGGAGCTGATGGAGCAGCAGCAGCAACAAGAACAACAGGCGATGGACGACTATGAGGAGGGCGACAGCGATAACGATATGGACCAAGACGATGGGGACGAGGAGGTGGAGGACGACGACGATGACGACGACGACGATAGCAAAATGCAGTACAAGATCCAGTTCCAGAGACCCAATGTAGGCAATGGAGGAGGGAACACGACCAATGCTTCTTCTGCGGCAACCAAACCTGCTGGTTCCTTCTTGGCCATGGTCCAGTAATGCCTCTCCCTTTCTCTTCCAAATTCCAAATTCTGTTTTCATACTTTGCTTTAAATCTCGGATAGCTCCACTTGCTATGTACCATAAAACATGTACCTACCTATAATTACCACTATCATCATCAATCATCATAGAGAAGAATCGTTCATTCTGAAAACCCAAAAACCGAGGCTTTTGCTTTGCTTTGTAGCCATGAACAAATCAATCTTTTCTGTCTCCAATTTCCAATCTCTTCAGAAATCGTTATTGCGTCCAGTCAATCTTACTAGTGCTAGTAGTAGTAGGGTAGTACTTGGTCCGACGTACGTAGTAGTAGTAGTAGAAATTTAAAAAAGTTTTGCTTTCTTTTTCTTCCATCCTTCTTGTTGCGTGAGTCAATCATCATCAGTACTAGTACTACTCTCCATCACGGTTCGTTTCGTTGGCTATTCTATTGATTTGTTGTGGAATAATTTGCCTTCTCCGGCTAACGGTGAGGGAACAAAAACACATATAAAGCTCCTCAAAATTCCCCCAAAAAATATAAAATAAAACCCATCATACAGAGACTGGCACCAGTTGAAGCAGAGATACATCAATAGAACCATGCATGCTGCAAGAAAGAACAACGGAAGAAAATGCATCACCAATCAGTTATGTTTTGTGCAGCAGTGAAGATATTTACTGTTCAGTTCTGTTCTGGATTCTCTGTTTTCTCTTTTTCTCGGGAAATGAAGAAGAGGTAAGCAAACTGTAATCAATTGGCGGAGTCTCCGGTGCCGGAATTCCATTTTCTTTTTCTTTCTTCCTTTTATTACTGTTACTACTATTATTGTCATTATTATTATTTTTGCTCTTCTTATGTGAAATTATTTTCTTGTGAATGAATCTGTTGATGATCATGTCCATTTTATGAAATTGTTTACATCATTCATCTGTATCTTTTCTTTCTTTTACTTTTGTTGTATTTTTTGTATGAGCAAGTTTTGAAACTGTCAGAAATGCTTATGGAAAAATTGCTTTTTCGGCAAGAAAATTTTTGAAATAAAAGTAAAACATATAAAATTGCTTTAGAGTTGCAGGCTGTGAGAAGGTTATCGTGATGGATGCTCTTTGAGATTCTCACCCTTTAACTTTCTTTTAATTTTCGCCAAATCTTTTTTCTTTATCAGTTTTTCTTTTTCACCTCTGGATCGGAAAACTTTAGCTGAAAAAGTGTGTATAAAGTATAAAAGGGAGCAACTGTAAAAAAAGAAATAGAGAAGGGGTTAAGTGACAAAAGGGAGCACTGTAAAAGTGTGACAGTGATAACTGATTACTTTTTTTTAAAACTTTTTTATCAATCTAAGTTATCACCTTCTCTCCCCCCATCCCCCCTTCTATAAGAATGACTAGAAATCCCTGGATAAGCATGCAAGTCATAATCTAATCAGCAAGGAGGAAAATTAAAAAAGAAATAATAGCATAAATTATTAGTCGAGTTAAATGTCTGGGAAGTTTGGACCTGCCAGAGTTTTCTAGTTTTCGACTTCTTTCGGAAAATGTAAATACCACGATAGATTAAATTGAAACATGTTAGTCCCAGTTGACAATTTGACATTCTGCCTTTAAAATGTGTTTAAATATTTATAAAATAATTTTTTTTTAAAATAAAAAAATAAAAGTAAATAATAATATAATTTTTATACTTATAAATATTTAAATAAATTTTATAAAATATTATAATATAAAAAATATATAATAAAATAAAAAAATAAAAAGTATTTTATAAGTGTTGCCAATGCAGCCTTAGTGATAGTTAAGTTAATCAATCAACTTGTTAGCCGACTAAAATTTTATGTGGACCGAAAGTTTCACGTGTAAATTCGCGTGTCATTAGTCAAGAACCAGCGATACATAGTTCGAGTTGGAAGGAGATGTCACATTCAAATTTCCTAAGGCTTATCTTGAAATTTTTGCATAGCAAAAAAATGTTACAGTTTATCAATCTCACCTAATGTGTTGTTGCTTTCATGAGAGTTGATCCATAAATGTCAATTATATCGTCTTTTTATAAGTACATTGCCCCTGTTTTTATTACACAGAAATTAAAAAATAATTGTGAAATATATCTTAGATCAAAACAAGTAAAACTACTCTCATTTTGTTACTTTATTTTTATTACTGATAATTTTGATGCCAAAATAAATCTTGAAGCTATTATATATGTAAAACGTTAAAGGAATTAAGGTGTTAAAAGAAAGGTGTGCGTTTAGTTCCTACGTAAAACTCGAGGCAGATATCCAGCCAAGACTGAAAGCTAATAATGCAACTTTCGCAACTTTTATATATATTATATAGCATTAGAAACAACAAGGTTTTGCTCCTTAGGCATGTTACTCCATGCTTCTTATGTCCCCCACTACCAAGTGACATAGCACATGCACCCACATTACTTTTGTTTTTCTCTCCCTATACTTAATACATGATACTATGTGCGTTTTATATTACTTATAAAAATTATTTTTTTAAAATAAAAAATACTTTTATTATATTTTAAAAAATAAGTCATATTTTTTGATTAAAAAATAATAAAAATAAGTAATAATAAAATTTTATAATATAAAATTTTTTTTTTTTTTTAATTTTAAATAAATTTTATAAAATAATATAAAATTTATTATAAATATAAAATTAATAAATATTTTTCTGAAACGGACTACAAAATATATCTTAATACTTTAAAAAAAAAACCCTTTTTCAAAAAACAAAGTCTTATACCTTCTTCCACTCTTCTTTTTTGCTTCTTATTCCTTCCTCCGTCCCCTTTATTTTCTTAAAGGTTTTGCTTATAACGCCTTCTGAATTAATTCATATGGTTCGGATCCTTAAGTATAACCTTCAAGCAAAGATTTAGGGATCCTTTTGGGATTTCTTAATATAAAGTGTTTTTTTGAAAAGCAATTTTTATTGAAAATTTTGAAAAAAACGAAGTTATATTTAAGCTAAAAAAATAAAAATTATACATATAAATATTATACAATTTATAATTTATATATACTTTTTAAATTAAAAAATCTCTAAAATAATAAAATATTCTTGTAAAATAAACAAAAAAAAATGGAGATTACTTGAAATGGACAGCCAAAAGACCCCTTATATGAGATGCAGCACATGTAAAGGCCCATCCTATACATGGATGGGGTTGCATGCATGGCTAAGGAGGTAGCCATTTTTCTCATCATCAAAAATTGATAAGGTTGTGGGTAAGAAAGATTTTGAGGAAACAAATCAAGAGTTGCTTTTTTAAGAAGATGTATGTGTAATGGAGGAAGCATTGTATGAGACATGATATACATCCATTAATAGGGCTAAAAATTGGTTAACATACTTTATGGCTGACATTGTGGATTTCACCTAATGGCAATTATTTGAATTTTTGGGACTTTAATGTATGTAGTACCAGATTGGAACATTTAAGTTTTTGCTTTTTTGAAAAGTTTTGTTTTCCTATGAATTACATGTATATCAGTCTTAAGCTGAGCACCATAAAGTGATAGGTGTGGCCAAGACGCATCTCTCTAGCTGTGTAGTCATGGATTTAACTCATATAACTAACTATGTTATGGTTCGTTTCTGCAGAACATCTACATATTGAAATCCATTGAAAACCTATGCTTGCTATGCATCCATCTCTTGAACAGTGAAGTTCGAGAAATAAAACAGTTGTGGATGTCTCTACTGTTTCTGCTCACAAGTTTGGGAGTCCAAGTTGAGATTGGAATCAGAATCATTCTTGACTCCACTATTAAAGAGCAAAGTAAAACAGGAGCATATATAGTACTCTGGAATAAGCTAGGCAATCTCTAGTGGCAACTTGTTTATCTATCCAAGATAAGAAGAAAACTTTTTCTTCCCCTTATCACTATGTGGTATTTTCCATAGATTCTTATTATTTCCTTCATTTCACATGCCAATTTCAATGCTTCAGTGATAAGTGGGGTATGCAGTAAAACCATTAAGAAGCATAATATAAAATCAAAGTTCAAATCTATAAGTTCAATTTTTTGTAAAAAAAATTGAAGTTTTAATATTATTAGTTTCTTAGCGATGGAAATTTATAATAAAAAATATTAAAATTTTAAAGCTAGAGTCATAACAGCTAACTAAACATATAAGCTATATACCTGCTCAATTTCTAGCTTAGTTGATCTGTTAATAGCTTAACTTGAGTTCAATCAAAAGAACAGAACAGTAATTTGTTTAGAAATAATGGCAGAATGTGGAACCAGCTGCATGCTTTCAGATTAATATTTAATTAATAATAGAAGCTAAGAACCTTTTTACACCGTTAAATTCCATGTGAATGAACAGTTTGAATTTATAAACTAAATTGCACCTTCTTAATTTAGTTTCAAAATTAAAGCATACAAGGTGAAAAAAAAACAGAAAGGAGAGATTATCATTTAGTGATTAAGTCTCTGAAACTTAACATATGATCATATGCAAAAGGAATCAAAACAGAGCTGTCAATCCCAATGCTTAATTACTTTAATTATTAGAACTAACTAATAAAAAAATCAAATGAATTCAAAGTGATGATGATCAGTGACAGCAAGCCACAAAAGTCTCCTTTTCAATTTCCACTTCTGGCATGTTTTGCATCACGATCTCTAATCCCACCCGTTTCTAAAAACAAATCATTAACACGTATTAATTTAATTAAACAAATACGTAACACTAAAACTCTAACTAATCATCTTCAATCAATGATTATCATCTTCTATTTATATCCTTGTTAATTAAAGGTTAGACAATTAGCTTTTCTTGCACTCCTCAGGTACGATATTTCCTTTCTTTTTTTTAGTAACTTTGAAGAAAGCAACTGCTATTGTTTTGATAATAATAAGATAAGGATGGGAGATCCGAGAGAGATTACATTATACTGTCGTCAGCATATATACAAAAAATGTGAAGTATATATTAGATGCACCACGTGTCAAGCTGCTTTAGAATTAGTAATATTCAAATTTTCAGTTTTTAGTATTCTGTTATAATTAAAATTATTTAAAAATTTGAAGTCATATTTTATTAGAAATTTTAATATTATTTAGAGATAAACAGATATATCATTTGAATAAGTATGAGAGTTTGTTTTCTTTTATTTTCGTAATTTGATATCTTATTATCTTGGATATTCTATAAGACAATAGAATATTTATAAATTTTTTATTTTGAAAATATTTTTAGAATTATAAAATAATACAATTATTCTAGTTTATTTTTACACGAATAGCAATATTTTTTATTATTAGGATAGTTTAGTATTGCTTATAAAATACTTTTTACTATATAATTTTATTTTATATTTTTTAATAATTTATTTATAATCTTTATAAAATTATTATAAATTTAGAAGTATAAAAAAATAATTTTTTGAAATAAAATAAAAATACACTCTATTTAAAAAAACCTTTACTTCATAAGCAACTACAAAAGACCCCTTCAAATTATTTATTAAAGCTTACGTTATATTAGTATGTGATATTAAAGTATAATTAGATTCTTTGCATGATATCATAATTAATGAAAACCAATGTGCTACCTCTATTATAGGGTAAGCAGCATTGGATTGTTTAATATATAATTATTTTCAGTGTTGTTAAAACCAATCCGGTGCTTGATCCAGAATGTTATCGGGTCATTGAGTCATCGGGTTGATCCACTGAATTAAATCAAATTTATTAAATAAATATTAATATTATAAATATAGTATATATATTATATAATATCTATTGTAGTAGTTATTTAAATTTTTTTTAAAATATGATTATATACAATAAAATTAAAAATATTTTTTGAAGTTACATTTTTATTTTTGAAACAATAATTTTCAAAAATCAAGACAATAACCAAAAGTCAAAAATATAAAAAAATCTCAATATTTTAAACATTATAAATTAGTTACGCTATATATAATTATGTATAACTGTTTGTCGCCTTATACATATAGTAAGAATCAGCAGAGTAGAGATGGTCCGGTGGCGATCAATAGAGCTTAGTAGCAAGAAAGAATGATCGGCGCCGAGAACGACAACAAAAAAAAGGAGTTAACCAGTTAGAGAGATGGAGGGTTAAAAACTTATCAGAAATAATTCGAAACAGCTAAAGAACTCAAAAAAGCAAACATATTTTTATTATTTTTTAATAATAATACTGGATCAATCCATTCTACTGTGTCATCAGATTACTTAAAAACCGATTGAGTCGATTAGATTATACTGGATTTGTTGCATACCGGATTATGTTACTCATCCAACTCAGAATCGTGCTGGATCACCGAATTTCGAATCAATCCAGTCAGATCGTTATTTTCTAACTCTTTACGCTATATATGATTAACTAGTTAGTCACCCGTGCTAAGGACTTGGCATTTATTTCAAAATTCTTAGATGCATAATATAAGTATAATAGTTTTTGTAGATTACATGCATTGCCTATCTATAAGTTTCTTCAACATATATATATATATATAACTTTAATACTGTAATAGGACATAGGAACAATTATTTACCAGTCCCCTATAGATTTCAAAATTATTATATGAGTAACAAATACTTTACTATTTTAAGAGAAATAAACAAAAACTGAGTTGCTAAGCGTTTAAATATAATATATGAGTAACTAGGAAGACATCTATTCGTATATCAAAATTATTTTTTTGGTACAAAATTATTTTTGAACATAGAGGACATGCCATGCATGACAAAAGGTGCAAATATTCTATGGTAAGCATTATGGGAATAGACATAACACAATAGGACGAGCTAAATGGGCCCCCTGTTGCCTGGTTATGGGTTTAATAGTGGGCTTTTCGGTCCATTAAAAATAACAAGAGGACCAATTCAGCCCGATTTATCAGACAATAGTGTGGGCTGCCGTTCTTACAGTCAATAGTAAAAATATTGACCGATTAAAGGGCAAAAAAGTCTGACCCAATCGTTTGCATCAATTTTTTTTTAATTACAAATCAAATCTATAAATATTTCTCCTTTTCATTCAAATTTCACACATTTTAATTTTATTGTCTCAATCTACAATTCTCAAGCTAAATGTTTGGATGAATCGCTCACGTTGTCATATTCTTAAAAAATATTTCTTATATTCTTGCTTCTTATTTCTTAATATTAAAATGGACCCAGATATGCGGGCTATTGATCTCTACATGGATGACTATATCAAATTTTTGGAAGAATAGAGAACCGCATTGAAGTTCCTTCAAATGTAAAGCAAAAATTTTCATCAAAGAAATGTAACTCGTCCAATATCGACTATTGGAAGTAGTTCAGGCTAGGTGTGGACATCAAGAACGAGACATGATCGTTAAAAAGTAATAATTTTTAAATCATGTTACTATTTTACCATCGAATATACAATGCAAGTTGTTGGTACCTAAACAAAAATTACGAAATGCAAATTTTGCAAAAAAGATTCAATGCTAATCCTAATACTGAAATTCAACATATAATAACATATGATAAAAGATGTGCTGTGGAAAAAAAAAGAAACCGGATGGATCTAGAATTGAATAACAATTGATTAGGAATCGAAGAGACCCTACCGGGAGAAAGAATCCGGCGACCTAGAACCAGTTTAGGAGACAGCGAAGGAAAACCAACTACCCTAGTGAACTAAGAACACTAACCAGCTGGGTGGTTTCAGTGAGGTTGAGTATGGCATCGGACTGGAGATTGCTCCGGGGGCGGAGGAAGGCGGCATTGCTGCCAGGATTGGTGATTAGGGTTTTGGACTGGATTGAATGATACAAAGTTTTGGTTGTTCTTGTTGTGTTGTCGATTTGATTAATCGACCATCCTTCACTTGCACAAAAAGGGCTTTGTGTGGATTTTCTTAAGCCTATATGACTCATTAAACTCTGAAAGCGCAAGGTCGCAAATGCAGGGGTCGACCCAACTGGTCAACCCAGGACAACGTTAACTTTAGAACAAACACTTGATATCAGACAAGAAACTGAAAGTAGCAGGTTTGGTATTACATCTTTAATCTCCCAAACAGAACACATTTCATGTTGCTCGTGGACAAATGCATTTTCTAGTAAAATACGTCTTCGTAAAGTGCTTTCATTCGGAGTTCCATTAGACAAACAAAGAAAAAATTGAAATCTAACATAAATATAACGTTACTGCAATGTTGTTTACAACTTTTTATAGAGAAAAAATTGATAATAACAGCTGTACATTGAGAAGCTACAATAACAGCGAGTTATACAATTGTTACAACATAAACACAAGAGATAGCTACTGTTACAACTTGTACCGTGATGACAATAGAATACAACCTACATATTATACATACATTGCTTATACCCAGAGATTATACTGTAGAAACTCAGATTTAAAAAGGACTTTTCATAGTTGCAGAGAAAATTTAATTTACGCTTGGCTGCAATATCCTCAATTAGAAGCCAATTCGCATAGTAGCATTCCTAGCATATAGCCGCTTAAGAAGCTGCATGACAAACTGGCTTGACAATAGCAGCGTTGTTCTGCAATCAATACAAAAGAATCATGAACATTCTTTATTAGGTAAAGGCTAGAGTACACAGTGGAGTGGCTTACAATGTTATTAGTGTACACCTGGCTGAGCTAAGTGGTCTTAGTGGGGTCTTTGTTAAGTTGCTCTTGCACTTCTTCAAGACACTGTTGTAGTTTCCTGAACTCAATGGTATCTTTAAAGTTGATAGCCTGAGGCAGCAATGGTCAGATCTTCAGATATCAACAGTATGAGAGGCCAAAGTGATTAGAAGTGCCAAAGAAGCATCAGACCGTCATTCAATCAGCTTGATCATACTATCACACTAGTCATACAGATAATCTACATTAAAGCTGCTTCAACCAATGAGGTTACGGATAGAATACACACAAGGCGTCCTTATTCATAACCAATGAACTGTGAGTGTCCAAAACTTACAATTACATAGAACGAAAGTAATATTCCTAAGGGTACATTTTGATAGACCATACAAGCAGAAGACCACAATGCTGATTGTTTTGCTAACCAAAATTAAGTCTTGTTTTTATAAGCCAGACTATCATGGACACTTACAATCCTCGTTGCTTTGGGTTGGGTTCAGGTAATGAAAGCTGATTTCAGGCTCTTTCATTTTTTTTTTCAACACAAAGTACAAGAAAGGATATAAAAAGGTAAAATACTTGTGTTTTATATCCTGTTTTGAATTTTGAAGCACACTGATCTGTATCCCCTAGCATAGGAATGCTTTTGGGAACTAAATGATACTCTCCTGTTGATGGGATGGGCTTGTGAGAGACGTAACCAGATGTCCATCGCCTTTCTATTGAAGAAATAACAGTGGATTTCAACCTCCATGCTCAGGTCTTTTCCCAGCTTCGCAATTCTATAGGTAAATAATGTTTTATCATTCTCCGGTATTTGTTATATCCTACCTTATCTCATAGTCACCATACCTGACAATCCAACTTCTCTCATACAGTAAAATGCTTTAGAGCATGCACAAACCATAGATCAGAGGCTTCTACCAATGGTTGGTGTAAGATATGAAGTTCTGTGATTATAAGGACCAAATAGGTGAACAAATGAGTCTATGCATGCTACCTAGTAAGCTAAACCCAAAACGCTTTGCAAACTCAACCTGTGTTAAGAAAAACCTGTATCCGTCCACCATGACCCTCAAGTTTCCAATGTAAGTATAACATGCAATACTTGGCGCAATCTTTCTCCAACAGGTTTGCATCAAGGAGAAGACGAAATTTACCTGTTTAACTGAGTTCTTTAAATGCATCTCAGCCCTAGTAAGTTCGTGGCTGCTACCGGAGGTTGAAGCAATTTCCATGTAAATTCTGCATAACTGCAAGGAGGCACGAGCAAACTTTTTGAAACGATCTGGATCACGCCATAGGTCCTGCCCCTGAAGGAAAATTGAAGCAACTAATACTGTCAAATGCTAGTTCTTATTGCAGAAGACTTTGATATCCAACAGGTGAGCTAGAGAAAAGTGGTGCACTGGTGCCTCAATACATTGCAACATGGTCAGGTGACTGCTGATGCATGCAAAAGCCAAACACTAATGTGCTATGTAGCTTATAGAACCTTCAACAGGCTTTTACTCCAAATATACTAAGACAGAAGATGCACACTCGAAGGGTCTTGATAAATGTCTTCTTTATTCACTAATTGCCTTAAATTTCAGTAATCTTTTAATGAGAAAGAAGTCATTAAGTAGAAAATAAGAGGTCCTATATTAACGAAAGTGGCTTTTAGAAACTTAGAAGTCCATTAAACAATTTCAACTATTACAAGAACTCATGAATTGTGAGCATCTGGAGGGTCCATATTTCCAAATTTAGATTAAAGGCCAAGTTTTTGAGTGAGATATAAAACAAACACAAAATCAAACTCCAAAGGAAAAACAAAAACAGAAATGTTTTAGATGTCCAAGTTGAATTAATGAAGAATGTGCAGGGCATACACACATGTGCACACTGATGCTTGGGCATCTACATGGGTGTAATTGCCGGTGCAGGCTTAGGCATGAAATTAACATTAACACTCCTATAGACTAAGAATGTCCAAGAAAGACACATATTTAATAGTAACAAGAATGACATAACTAGATGTAATCCTTCTAGTGAGATACAAAACAAACACAAAACTAGATTTGGTGTTAGAAGCCCAATTTGAATTAATGAAGAATGTGCAGTGCAATTTTATACACACATGTGCATGCATATGCTTGGGCGTGTAGGTGGGCGTAATTGCTGGTGCAGGTTTAGGCATGAAATTATTCTAATATTAACATTTCTATATACTAAGATTGTCTCAAAATGACATATATTTAGAGTGACAAGAAATGAAACTAACCAGAGTAGAATAGTCCGTGACTTTGGAATCAATTGGCTCTAAAGAACCATGATTTCAATGTAAATGATATGTGCACAAAGCATGGGACAAGAAGTACAGTATAAGTAAAAATAAAAACAACTTTTATGCCTTTACCTGGTATGATCTAACTTGCTTCAAGAGGGCTTCAGAGCACATGGATAGATCGCCATTAATCTTAAGCCACCTAGCATAAAGGCCCCAAATGTTCTCATCGCCACCATTTTTAATAACCTTAATTAAAGAGGAAAGCGATATGAGAGTAAAACTTAAAAAGGATGTTAACGAAATTGCATACCATAGAATTTCTTTAAAGTGCGCCTAAGGTGATGGCATGATGCTATTTACTTCCTACTCATAGACAAATCGAACAGCACCCAATTACTAAAATAAAGACGAAAACGAGTACCATAGCAGCTTTAACACTTTTTAAGAGAAATTGGACTTATTAAAAAGTCTTCATAGTTTGCGTCAACATACAGGGTATGATATTAGTAAATAAATGAATGGATCTAGTTTCTGCTTCATCCTAAAGTTTATAAAGTTCAGGTAAGGCCATTCCTTACTGGAATATGATTGCAAGTAAGGATCAATGTCACAAGACTTCACACTCAAATATCTGACACTATGGGCAATCCTTTGATTTGAGAAAGAAAAGTTGGCCCCCAATGACAAGTAGAATAACACAGTAATGGATAAATGGCTAAAGTTATGCAAAATGCAGCAATTCCTAAAGAAAATCAACAAAAGTGATGAAGAAATATTTAAGGCAACGAAGGAAACCTGTTTTAGAATATTCCCAAGCATTTCCAGCAAATGCTCAGTTTCTCGAGAATTCTCATTAAGGTGTTTTGATTCATTGTATGATTCATTCAGTGAGTCAGACAAAGAATCACTAGCGTCTTCAGCAGGATCACAAATATCATTTCCAGTATCAGTATATGATGGAAGAGCATTTGGGAACTTCTCTTCAACCTTCCTGAGTATCTTATCCAGTAATTCAACTTTTACCCGTTTGCTATTGGATAATTCTAGTACCTTCTTTGTAGCTTCCAGAGCCTGAACCAGAACAACTAGTATACTTAGAAGAAATCAGTGTAAGAAAATAATCCCAAATGATTTGATAAGCTATTTAAAAGTTGCGCCTATATCCATTATCACAAACCAACAAGAAAAACAAAATAGGATATAGGCATACCTTTCTAATAGGTGTTAATCGTATCCAGTTAATCTGAATTTTTAATGTAAGACCATCTAACTTCATCTGCATTACTTGATCTAAGCGCATCACTTAACCGTATCCAGTTTCGTTATTTTCTAGTCATCCATCACATGCTTATATATATGGACCATTAGAAGTCATTATAACCAAAGGGATGTAATAAAAAAACAATTCCCATAGATTCAAATCACCAATCTTTATAAACATACAATTTGAGTTATATAAAGTAAAATTTTAGCACATTAGATTGTATATAGTTTAGTGTATATCATATGATTGGCTTTATAATAGTTTAGTGTCCTATACCATGCAAAACTGAATTACGCTTTTTATAATAGTTTAGTGTCATATCTCAAATCAATGGTTTTGGTTCTCCATGCGATGCCCACTTGACAAGATTTGGATAATACAGTCAAGAGTGGAACAGACCCTTCTTCAGCTCCCTCAACTTCGACTTTCCACTCAATCGGGTCCCTCAGCCAAACTCCTTCCAATGCCCCAGTTAGCTTGTGCTGACATGGGTAGACTATTTGTTAAAAGATTAATGTTCAGTTCTTTAGTATTTCTATCCTTCTTTAAACCGTGTTTTACTTTCTTCTCTATCTATCCTGATGGAACTCTTCTTTCTCTTCTAACCTTCTAAGTTTGTCTAAGAGTTCCCAAGTCAAACTTTAGCAGCCACTCATTGAAACCGTGGATAACAAGGCGTGTGCAAGTTCGGTTGTATTTTAAGTTTAAAAAATGGAATCAACATGTTAGAAGTTTCTCCTACGCACAAATTGCTTTAACTTTATTTTAATTTTGGTATAGGAGTTCGATCATATTGCCCTATGACCTTAGCAATCTATTTTCACTCTGTTTTTCTCAGTTCTTGCATGCCGTTCTTTAATTTAGACTTACAGGATTATTATCAACAAGATTCGCACTTCATATTAGATCATTCGATTGCTTTATAAAATAGATCATGCACGCGCCATCATATGGAATCAACTAAAACAAAAAAAAATCAAATCAAAGAAGCAGCCATAAATCATGAATTCCATTTAAAGAAACGGGTTATCTCTAGCTTTTGCCACAAATCATGAAACTTCCATTTATAAGAAATTAGCTCCACTTGTCACAATTCACGAATCATTCAAAATACTACTTGCCAACAATTGATCTTGTTAAACGTACTACTCCAGTGTTGATAAGAAGCCTAAGAAGATTCCCCGTCCTTACGGTAATGATTCAATTATGCCAATAAGAAGTGGATTGAAGATGAAGAAAGTAGTGTGTGGATAAGGAGGGAACAAAAAGAAATTCTTTTGAAAGAAAAGACGATAAGAATTCAAGGACTGGACGGAAACCTTAAAAGAAGAGTCAGAAAAAAGGGCCACGAGAACCAAACCGGCATTGGGAAGAAGAGAAGGAGATCTACTGAGTTGTAAAGTTTTACAAAAGCCTTTAGTTTAACAAATATTCATTCACATCAGCACAAGCTAACGGGAGCATGGGATGGAGTTTGGCTGAGGGACCTGATTGAATGGAAAAAAGAAGTTAGGCAGCTAAGTTGACCAAATAGAACTTGATGGAAGTGCACACACTTACAAAGTTGAGGGACCTCTAGTGAGCTTAGGCCATACTTTTTCATAATAGTGCAGCCATCAACTGTCAATTCTCTGCACTTCATAACACACCAGACGTTTATTGAAAATAGTACAATTTGGATTTTGTGGAGTTTGTAATTTCTATGTCATATTCGATGTCTCTGATAAAATTCCATTTGTGAAATTTGAAAGGCCATTCCGTCTTTCCCCTCCTGCCATCTAAAAACATTGCTAGTTTATCCATATATACTACCTTCTCATGAATGCCATCATGATATTCATCCAGTGGAATTCTAAGTCAAAACAATGAACTGCTGCCATGACATGCGTGACTCTTCTAAAATAAATAAATAAATAATCAATGCCAGCTCTTAGTGAATCCTTTACTACAAACATAGGTCTATGCATGTGAATGAGTCCTTGTCCTACCAATAATCAATGCCACCTTCTTGCTACAAATTTAATCAGGAGGCTGAAAACCCCACTCATCAACAACAAGCTTAAATCTCAAAACAATTTAACAAGATACAATACTTAAGTTTTCATCATGGATTCAAAAGCCATGCTATCATTCATAAGATCTAACCATGACTACAATCATCACTGAGCTACCAATAATGAAATTGTAATCTTCTGAACTACTATTACAAGCCCCCATGCATAAAAAAATATAATTGCCCTAATGAAATGGATTCTGCAGAAGGTTATGTTTACAGTTCGCAATGCAGAAATTTCTGTACTTTCAAGTTGATTTTTTAGTCATTTCAGTAGCATTTTTATGCAGTGTGAGCATTGTTTATGTGTGCATGCATGCATGCATGCATGTGTGAGCACAAAATATACGTAGGAGTTCAATGCTAAAAATGCAGAATCCATAATTTACGATTGACAAAAGAGTACAGCAGAATTACCTGGCTGTAGTTCCCTATATCAAAAGCAACATGGCTGAAGTTCTCCCAGAGTTGCCAACTGTCTCTTCTGGAAGACATTTAATTATAATTTAATATGATTATACAGTAAATAATTAGAAAACCATACAGAAAAAACACATAATACCTGAATTTTAAAGCTTCCTTAAATGCAATAAAAGCTGCTTTGCTCTTCTTTTTTATCATGTGCCTGTAGAGTTGAATGAATTATGAAAGATAAAGGTAACAACTGGTAGGATACTAGGATTCAACCCTAAATCATACCCATTGAAGTTTAGAATCTCTTCTAATTATGCTATAGCTGAAACGGGCAACAAGTATTAAATAGAAAACTTTATGTTTTTATGCAAGTTGGTAAAGTTGGTTGTACAATGCTCGTTGACCAAAATGCAAGTAGGCTTGTACTATTGAATTAGGATGTGTTACAATCTTACGACCATAAAGGCCATATAATGGAGTTCAACGAACAAGTTCCTTTTGGTGCCGTATGGTAGTGATTATTACAGAAGGTTTAATTGAGATTTCTCAAAGAACGGCCTTGTTTTGGAAGAACTAAATGAAGAATCAAACAATTTTCAGTGCTCCCCTTATTTGGTTGACTACTTCCTAGTCAATAATTGCTTCAATAGTTATCATATGACAAAAAGTAAATTCTCAGCCAAAAAATAGGAACGAAGAAATAACATCTGAGAAAGAATAACAATCGAAGTCCACGGTCGACGTAAGGGTTATGTTCGAATGAAAAAGATGTCTAACGAGTTAAACTGAAAATGTTCGTATTGACTCTGCAGCAGTTAGACTTTTCTGTTACACGAAAAACAAGGACAAGGAATAAATCTCATGAACTTTTAAAAATTGAAGTAGCTTAGGCAAAGATGAGACCATAAATCGAATATCTAGGCTTCATGAAGAAAGCTTACAAGCAGGCTATGTTGTTCCATGCCTCCCCATTATCAGGATCTAGTTGCACAGCACGTGTAAACCCATCTATTGCTTTATCAACATCTCTAGCCTGCAAATAGTACATTTCAACTTCATTAAGTATGGGGACTTATGCGCGCTATTTGCCAATGATGGATAGGCATTAAGTCAACATCTGTTTTCACTTAAGTTCCACAAGAAAGTCATGCTCCAATAAAAGAATAAGTCAAAAGTTTGCATACAACAACTCCAGCCCAAGCTTATACAGAAAGACAAAGACATCAGACTGAACCAAGTCAAACTTTGAATGATACCCAATCACATGCCAAGTTCACAGTTCAATTCTTTCTATAATCATCATTATGGAAGTGAATGCAGGTAAAAATTCAGAAGTTAAGTGATTACAGTTCCCTTTCTTGACTTGTTATATGGACCCTAAGGAAACTTTATGTAACAAATACTGTTACATATATATGGGGAGGGATAGGAGCACTCCCTCCCCGGTTTATGGACGATGAGACTTCGAAATTTAATCTCCAACTTTGGATATGAAAAAATAATAATTAAAAATATACTGACAAAATTTCAACTCAACCGGACATCGAATCGACCTCCTTTCAGCCACTTAATAAAGATGACCAAAATAAAAAGTAAAAAAAAAGAAGAAGTCCAAAACATATATATAGTCTTCTTTTTACATCTTGATCAAGTAATCGGATGAAAATCGATCCGTGTTCCGATTGAATTGAAATTTTGTCAGTATATTTTTAACTCATAATTCTTTATATCCAACATTAGAGATATACTTTGAGGTCTCATAGTCCAAAAACTAGAGAGGGAGTGCCTTGAAGTGACCCTAAAAAAAAAATAGTACCCATATCCTTCTCATATATATCTATATATATAGATATATATAACATGCAAATTTCAATAGAGAAATTACCCAAAGTTGCTTAAATAGCACAGTTCCTGTCCATAATCTACCATAAGTAGAAAGGCTTTACAATACTGTACAATGTACTAAAAGAGTTTGTATAAAAGATGAAAGAGAAAGATCCAAGCAACAAAAATTACCTTCAAGGCTGCAGCACCAAGTGCAAACCAGCCATCTGGATATAAAGAATTTTGGGCCAATGCAGACTCCCTGTGAACTTTCACTAGAATCACAACAAATGAAATAGAGAGGTATCCATATATACAACTACATTGTAGACATTATACTTACCAAAGAGCTATAGATTTCAAAAAGTCACCCCTGTTATATGCACTACGAGCTAAACAACGCTGACAAAGATAATCCGCTAGTAAGAATCAAGAATTTGAAGATAATTCAAGGAACTAAGAAAGATACAGACACTAACCTTAGCTCTAGCAGACTTATAATTTGAAACTTCCAAAGCTTTCTCATAACACACATCACTGTTTGTTACATCACCAAGTGAACACCTAAAAAAATATGCTTGTGAACACAACAGATCTCGAAGAGCTGGATAGCAGCAAGAATGCACGAAACACAAAATACAAGAGTCATAAATCCCAAGAGGTGCCTGGAAAATTTTCATGTATATTAGGCTAGCTGCGGCCATTGCAGGCAGGATACCCAACGTTCAATGCTGTAGACAGACAATATGGATCGAACAGCAGATCGAACATTGTTAGATTTCTCTTGTAGGTAATCAAACATCTTTGAACAGCTACAAATGCAAGCATATTAATAATCAAGTTGCTTTTCTCTTTTCCCTACCATAGTTTTTCTGGAACTGTTTCACATAAATGTATACAAAATCTTCACATGTTAAAAAAATATCTCCATATAAACACTAGATCTTGTAGAAATTGCTTAATTGACAACAAAAAGCTTTTTTCGGAATTAAGCAGGAAAAAGTCCTACAGCCATTGGAAAAGCAATATTAGCAGATCAACATAGTATCCTATAAGATTTTCGTACCATAATTTAGGATCGTTAGGTGTATCTTCCAACCGTTGGTTGATATGAGTCACCGCTGCTGTTTTTTTCCCTAATAATCTGCCAAGAGATAAGTGTAAAATCCATTATATAACACTAACATCCAAATCAGAAACATCATAAGGAGGAAGTACTAAACATACCGATAACAGAGGATAAGATTATCCCATAATTTAAGATCCTCAAAGATTGTCAGTGCCTCCCCAAACATACCATTACTAACCAAAAGTTCTCCATATTCTCTTAAGCAACAAACATATACAGGTTAGTCGACATAAAAAAAATAGTCTAGAGTAGTAGATAAAATTGCCTGTAAACTGAGATCAATAAGCAACATACTTCCGTAGAGCAGGAATAACAGGGAAATGAACCGCAAATAAATATGAGAGCCTCTCTATGACTTCTGGTAAAGCTTCGAATGCAACTTCAACCTAGAAATGAACAAATTCATTATAATAAATGGAAACACTTTCAAAAAAAAAAAAAAAAACTCAAAATCAAAATAATCCATAAAGATGACTGCCAAAAGGTTTCTGCAGATCCAAACATGTCAACCAAAATATATATATATATATAAAAAAGGCAGGCACTACCTTCGGTTTAGTCGCAAATGAGACACCGCATTATGTTAAAGAAAACTATAAAACCCCAGCTTTGAAATAGTAGCAGATACTATCCTTCCTAGCTTCTCCACAATAGAAGCTTGTCTTTTACCCATAACAGCATAATGTGCAAG
This sequence comes from Acanthochlamys bracteata, assembly GCA_019914995.1. Lineage (NCBI taxonomy): Eukaryota > Viridiplantae > Streptophyta > Magnoliopsida > Pandanales > Velloziaceae > Acanthochlamys > Acanthochlamys bracteata. The sequence continues at coordinate 10,764,799 of CM034126.1, read as the reverse complement.
TCCCTTGCTACCAGAAGGCAACTACAGAGACCGTCTATAAGTCTATTACCTATCTTTATGTTTGAGTAATTAAAGATATATTGTATGTATCCTTCATGCAAAGGATTAGTTCTTGTGGCAGATAAACAGCTCCTCCGAATATTTGCAGTCAAATTACTAAGTTTGATAAATGAGCACTATGAGTCAGACTCAATAGAATTGATCAATCCTTTTTTCTATTGTTAAGGTGGAGAACTAATCAAGAATTTCTATCGAATCACTAGTCGTGACCCGAGGGTTCCATTTTATCATCAGTCCAGTCACCATTCACATTTTTATTTTCTTATAAATAAATAGAACACTTGTAGTACCAGTCGTAGAGGCTTTTCCTTATCGCCGTTGACATCTCTCTTTCGGTTGTCCTTTCATTGATTCCTCCTAAAGATTTCATTTCAGTTGGACTTTGGTTATTCAAGATGTATGATGATCTCTGTTAAGTATCATGGCTGAGTAGTTGAAGTGCTAAATCATGATTCTGATATAAAAAATTATTACATAGCAAATCCTTGGTATTACATTGATCCAAAAGAGTAAAGACCAAACCAATGGAAAAATAGAGTCTTAGTTTAAAAGAATGCATTGAGACAGGGGAGATGTATGGAACCTTTCAAGGCGATCTGCACTTTCCACGATTCTGTTGCTACCACGGACCTTATGTCATCAATTGAATCATCTAGTATCCCTTCAACACAACATAAGTCGTCGAAAGGATCCTTACAACTCACCAACTAAAGAAAGCCAAGATCTTTCAGAGAACTTATTCCTAGTTGAATAGTGCATAATCTTATATATAAGTTCATGGACACCCTTATATTTGGATCCAATTCAAAATTTTCCTTAGGAAATATTGGGAAAGAAATGAAATGTAATAATATCAATTCACACATAGAAAAGGCTCTCTATCAATTGAAATGCACATAATGGGATAGGTAAGGAAGAGGGGGAAAAAACACTGAAGATTTAACTCAGTACTTTCACTTTTATCAAAAAGTCAACCTTTCGTATCCTTTCTTCAACAGGAAAATGGACTAAATTGTATAGGATCAACATACATATTGGAGTCGAGGTATGATGGAAGGGAATAAAATGAGAGAGAAAGAAAATCAAAATGAAATAAAGAAGAAAACAATCAAGTACTTTAGTAATTAAAATTAGAAAAACATAAATAATATTAAAAAATAAAGTAGAAGATAAAAGAGCCAAGATTCCAATTGAACAAATTCAAACTCAAAAAGAATCCTTTTGATTCTTAAAGAATGAGAAGCGAAGAAATTGATCGAGAAAAAGGTCTCGAGTTCTTATTATAAGAGTGTGATTTGATCTTATATATATTTAGTCAAAACCATAATCTTCTCCCTTGATCAAAAATTGAAAGTGTTCCATTAATAAATGAAAATGTGACTGAATTGGTCTTAGTTACTCTTGGAGACAAAGTGGAGAAAGGAGGAGATTCTCCAACGAAAAAAAGGATCGAATTACTTCCAATGAATTGAACGAGAAGTTTTATGAGGTGAAAATCTCAGTATGGTTCTCTGGAGTGGTAGTAAGGTTGACTTTTCCAACAACTTTTCCACTGTCATTCCCAAAAAATTAAATTCTGCCATACATAAAGTTAACAGAGTATGATTAGCCTCCAGACTTAAAATCACTACTTATATACCTAGCATTCGTCATAATTAACAGAAACTCTGTAGTATTAGAAATAAGAGAACGGGTTAAAGATTTACCTGGTGAGATCACATTTTTGAGGAACTCTAATGCTGCTGGAGTAAAGGATCATCACCAAGGGCATTCTAATGCGTTGTTGAGTCTTATCTAAGATTTGTATCATTAGAATGACACAATATAAATGCTTGAAACATGTGAAGTGCATAGCTAACCTAATAAAGAAAGTTCTAAAAGGGAAAAGATCAGGCTGCATAAGGCAAAAGATCTTCTTTCTAAAGAGATTCAATTCAGAACCACTTTATATCCAAAGTTCAATATTGAAATCATTTCAAAGGTTTTCCTTTTCTTTGTTCGAAGTGACAATTCAACGTACCTCAACTTTTCCACGGAACAAGTCCCATTTAAATAGGAATAATTTGAAGCAGTTATTTTTAAATTACACTATTTCGGAGACCCACGTAGTTGATCATATTAATATGTAAAATAAAGGATTTTCTAATCCTAGTAGGAAAGAAAGAAGGCAGAGAATACTTAATTTATAAAGAAAACATAATTCCATAACCATTCACCTACGATAATATAATTTTATTTAAAGAGTATTATTTTATACAAATTGTTTGGAAGAGAAGATTTATTAATTACTTTACAATGATTTCTTAAACATTTAAATATCAAAAGGAATTTTTGATTGATAAACAATCACTATTAACTTATACTATTAATTGAATCCTTTTAATTAACAACTACCTTTTAACAGATCAATTGCAATAGAAGACATCGATGCAATAAAAGACTCCTCAATAGTTATGTAATTTGACTGAGGAATTGAAAGAAGAGGAAGAGAAAGAAGATCAAGATGAGGAAGATAAGGAAAAATCAAACAAAGAAGATCACAAAATTCGTTCGAGAAAAGCCAAACATGTAGTAATTCATACAAAAAAGAAAGACGTAAAGGATAGCAGATGGAAGGATTCTCTTGCTACTGCTAATACCACCACTACTAGCGCTAATACGACTACTGAAAGTGCTAAAGTTACTACTAATAGTGTTAATACAGCTACTGAAACTAAAAGTGCTAATACCGGCTATTGTAAGGGCTAATACGTCTAACATTACTACTAATAGTGTTAATACTGCTACTAATAGTAATGATGATTAAGAAGAGATTTTCTAATATGTTACTTCCAACAATTGGACTTTAAACGAGATCTAATCAACGAGCTTAAAAACATAAAACTATTACTTAGGGAACTCTTTCAAGCAAATATGCAATTCCCTATTCTTCTATTTTATCAAACAGAAAAAATATTTCTTTTCCATCTTTTGAAATGTTCTCCAATATGATTAAATCTCATTTTAGGAACCAATAACAGAAATAGCAAAGGTAAGAGAAAGAAACAAAAGCAAATGAAACAAAAACAAGAAAAAAAGGAAAAAAATTAAAGAGGAATGAATAGCAATATCTAAAACCTAGGATACTCTTATATTTACTCAAGATATTTGATCTTACTAGCCAATCCTTTCTCAGAAAATACATTGCAGTGCCTTCATTTATAATAGCCAAAAAACATTGGTCCTTTGTTATTATTACAATTTCCTGAATGGTGCGAGGATTTTAAGGGATAGATTAGAGAAATGCATATCAAATGCACCTCCAATGGTGTCCAACTATCAGAAATTGAGTTCCCAAAGATTTGGTTAACAGACAGATGGTATTGAGATAAAGATTATACTTCCTTTCTCTTTGAGACCTTGGCAAAGATCCAGAGTATGATCTCATGATAAAGATATAATGGAAAACCAAAAAAAGTAATAATAAAAAGGAAAAGAGACAATTTTCTTTTTATTTTTAACAGTAGGTGGAATGAAATCAAAACCTTCTATGCCTCCTTTAAAAATACCTTCTTTTTTATTTAACCCATTTCTAAAGAAACAAAAATAAAATTAGAAAGGTGTAAACTAAAATGTTCTTAGTTCTTAAAAAAAAATTAAAGAAAGAAATAAAGAGTCTCGAAAAATTGAACGAAAAAAACAGATTACCAAAATAGTCTTAGTTATAAAATGAATAATCAAAGTATTTGAAAAAAGTAAGCCCAATATTTTTCATTTTTCTTAAAAAAGTGAAAGTATATGAATCAAATGAAAATTACGTTGTTTCTATCTACTATTATCTAAAAATAATCAAGTTATTAATGACTGAACGAAACCAAGAAATAACCCCTCACGTGCGAAATTATAGAAGATCTCCTTTAAGATCAAACAATTCCATCGAATTGAGTATGACTGTATGTGTGATAGCGTCTACTATACCAGGAATATCAATGAACCCCATTCTTGCAATTGCTCAGGATACCCTCTTTTAGCTTTTAGCTTCTAGGTCGCTTAGCTCAGACGTAGCTCGCTTCTTTTTGGGTGTGAAGCAGTGTCAAACCAAAATACAAAGGCGGGTTCTATTTGGCACCTGAATTTGCACCTAAATTGGACCAAACCAAATATTTGTCAGGCTATTGTTCCCTTGTTCGAGTTTAATTAGTCGATTTATTAGTGAACAAGGAAAAATCTTATCTAGACGAGTAAATAAATTGACCTTGAAACAACAACGATTAATTACTATTGCTATAAAACAAGCTCGTATCCATGGATCCATACATCTCGATCGGAAAAGAATCAATAGAAAAAGAAAGAATCGGAATTGATCGATATCTTTCTCGAAACAAAGAAGTAAAAAGAAAAAGGAATTAATGAAAGGTTGACCCTCACTGGGAACTTGAGTAAATTTTCTTTTTGATTTTTTTGTTGATTTCTAGAACTAACTTCGGGATTGGGCACAGTATCAAAGATCTTTTAGAAGCACATATTCCCCCGGGGGGTCGATTGGGACGTGGTCATAAAGGTCTTTATGACACAATCAATAATTCGCTTCATTTTCAATTAGGTCTTGCTCTAGCCTCTTTGGGGGTTATCACCACCGCGAACCCCGGTTAGATTCAGACATGATACACTTTTTATTTATTGGGAGAACCCAGGTACTCTCTTGTAGATGTGGATCCATGAAACAACTCGTAGAAATCTTTTTCCCTTTTGGAAGATAGAGGAGCGAAACAATCAAGTTATTTTGGAATGTACCAGTTGTGTTCGAAATGGTGTCAGTGGAAATAAGGAATCGCACGGTATTTCTAATTCCACCAAGTATACAAATGGAACCTAACCATACGTGTCCTCCAATTATCAGTAGTAATAGTTATATTACCAGTGGTATCGGCATTATGTTCCCTTTTATTTCCTTAAAATTAAGATTAAAAAAGTTTAGAGGAGTTGAAGAATAAGAATAGATTCAGATACAATACAAATAAAAGACGATCCTTTCATAAGCGGAGACAGAACGAAACGACCATAATAAAGGCGCTTACTGTCTACTCTTGATTCAACACACTTCCACTGTAGTGTTCGAGTGGATCCTGCTATTTCCTCTCGAACCATACTAATATTCTAATTTGATCAAATTATAGAATCATTTATTTCTCTTGAAATATCTTTCATTCTTATTTCTACACACGTCTTTTTTTAGGAGGTCGACATCCATTATGTGGCATAGATTTTTACTTGGATTGAGTTGAATCTTAATGTAACTTACAATCCGAATCTTTTAGATTTAGAAAGAGCATTTTATTAAAAATAATGAATTATCTATTAATTTGTAATTAATTATCTATTAATTTGTAATTAAAGTAATAATTTGTAATTTGTAATTAGAGTAAAGTAAGATATTATGTTCCATGGAAGTAGACCCATATAGGCACAAGAATTGGGGCCTCACAATCACTAGCCAATATGCTTTTCTCTCATCTTTCTTCGTTCATGGTTCGATATCTATTTATTTATAGTATGGAAATGCATTCATTTCCTCTGCATCGATCCTGATCTATGATACTATCGGAGTGATATAAGGGATCTAAGGAAGAATAGAGGTTATACTTTATTAGTAACAAGTAAAAACTTTGTATGGAAGAAAATTGAGATGATATTGGGGAGCTTGATGAAAATGGAATAGTTTCAAAAATAAATAAAAAGATACACAGTAAGAGGAATGGACCATTCAACCAACAATTTCTCACTAAAGGAGTAGGAACTTCATACAGGACTTCAGATGGTTAAGAAACAAGTGAAATTTGAAAAGGAAGGAATGTAGCAATCCTACAGGAACACTGACCATATCAGTCCATGAGACAGCAGTTACAAATTGTTATCTTTTACCCATACAGATAGAGATGCATTCTATCACATGGCAAAGCCAAATAAGACTACTAAAAGTTAGAAATCAATAAACAATAGCACACACTTCGATGCAATAAAAGATGTCTTGCATCTTACCAACTTATTCATCATTAACAAAGCACGCTGCTTTGTACGACTGCGAGTAGACTCCCATTCGATGCGTAAGATGTCACAACATCTTCTGATCTGCAGAGAAATTTTATGATAGATGCATCATATGATAGATTAATGAAACCAGATTGCATGGACAAAAAATGTTAATCGATTAATCAAATCACAGTTAATTTACTCAAACAACTGATGCCTAACACAAGCAGATGATTATGGAAGGAGATCTATAGGGTTAGATTACTGTACAAATACAAATGAAAAAGGAGATGTGCTATTTATCAAGGCCAAAAGTGGTCTTAATCAAGTTAAGCTTACAATGGTTGCATGTGACTGACTGTAAGTGTTGGGAGCCAAACAACCACACTCACTCATATACAACCATTTCTACTTTGAAGGGGCCACTATTTGTTTGACAAGTAGCACTTTCAATAAGAAGAGACAATTCGTGAAAAATAAAGTATAACAGAAAACAAAATCTTATATCCAACAAATTATGTGCAAACCAAAATGAAGAAATGGCAGATCAATTACAGAACTCAAAAACATTCCAACAGAAGAAACTCCAAAATTATGAAAAACAAGACTATCCTAATTCAAATTTGAAAGAAATTTTCAGATTTTTTTTTTTGATTTTGCATTTATTAAATTATTTATCACTTAAAACTAAATAAGAACAAGACATAATCATCAAGGGTAGTTAAAAGACAATGAAATGAATGAACTTGATACTGACAGAATAACAAGACTGTTCTTGAGCATCAATAGCCTCTATGTAGGGCGCAATATCCCACCCTAAAAGATGAATAAAATAGCATTTTAGATATTCAACAGAAATGCAAATAAACGGAATAGACAAAAAAAAAAACATGTATATACAGTTAACAGATAGAAACATGGTGTCAACACAAAAAATGGGTTTAGTAGTCTTCCAAAATGTAACTTAAGGTTAGATACAAAACATGATGTACAAAATTTCAGTTACTCACTATGGTGTCCTGATTAGTCTAAGTTTCTATTCCAAGGACCGAAAAATGAAATCAGAAATTCAAGAATTAAGAATCTTGGTTGCTCTATACAGGAAACAAGTTTTCAGCTGCATTTGATAATTTTCAGCTTAGCAGTACAAATATACAGGGAATCAAGAGCTTTTATATTTATGTCACTTTCTTAAGTACAGTACAATCACAAGGAACAACCATGCAACCTAGAAGGTTGATCAATTATTAGAGCCCACGGAGTTAATACTTGTAAGTGGATTTAATGTAGCTCTCCTCTTATTGATGTCCAAAGATCAAAACAAAATAAATAGATACTATTACCCTTTCCTATAGCTTAAACAACATTGATGATTAGCCTTCCTCAGAAGTCCCTTGCATATTGCCTTTGAGTGAGTGAATGTTGAAAATTATTTGACATAATCCCTCCACATCCAAGATATTTATATGAGTACTTCAGTATTCAAAAGTTTCTAGAATTGTCTTGAACTAGCATGAGAATTATTTTTAACTTTTCTGATACATTCTTTTCTATCAGAATATGCTTTATCTAAATGGGAATGAGTGGTATCCATATTGATTGCAATATCATTTGTCCTCAGGCTTTCAACTAGCCAAGCAGGTTGCATATTTAAGTAACTACCTAAACTCAGGTTTCTAGAAAGTTCTTAAAATATGCTAAGGGAAAAGACAAACTTGATAATTCATCTTCACGACTACTCCTCTTAAGGTGCAAGCATTGTGCTAGTATGACTGCTTGTTGGCTTGCTGACAAGGAATTATCAACATCAAAGGATTTCCCATTTTCCACCAACTGTGGCCTAATCAGGACATCACAAGAATCATAGTGCCCGTTAGAATGTTGCAAGGTTTTATCTTCAGAGATTGAATTATCCTTAGAGGCATCTCGAAATTCCACTAAGGTTTCCTGTCTATTTTCCTGAGCAGTGCTCGCAACAAGCACCATTTGAGCCTTGGCTTCAACCTGTACAATGAAGTAATATAACCTGAACTGAAATCATAAAATTTGTCCAAAAGTCTCAATGTCAATAGTAAAAGATAGTATACCTGGTGCATAGTTCGAAAACCAAGAGCTCCTGTAACTGAAAGATTCAATCCACACGCAACTTCAGCATTGGTAAGATGCACCCTATGATTTGAAACTTTAGCACAAAGCTTAGAATTCCCACACAAGTACATATGCTTACACATGACCGTGCCCTGTTAGGACTAACAAAAACGGGAGAAGAACTTCTAACGTAAAAATTTGTATAATCTGTAAATATTTGAGATTGGTAATGTTTTTATATAGCAAATGTAATAAAGCCACAACCTTATACACGAAGAAGTTATGCTTCCATCTTCTGTGGCTTGCTATCTTACGAAGCTCCGAGGTCAAAATTGGACCTAACCTAGTGGTCAACCTCCATACTTCTAAGCAAGCTCAAAAAGCAGCTTATCTCACAAGTTTTAAAATGCTCATGAAAGAACTAGCTTCATGCTCCCAATGAGTTTTGGCAAATGACAACCAACAACCTCTCTCAAATGAATCTATGTAGCAGGAAGCTTGGATTTTCTGAAACTTGAGTTTACGTCGATTCACTAACATACAATTTAACAACTCTGCCAAAGGGAGATCTACCTAGAGAAGCCAAAAAAGTCCACCTAGATGAGACGAGGAAATTAAACATGTCCCTTATGGTTCCAAACTCTACCTTATAGCAGTTACATGCTCCCAACAAACACAGACAGCGAGCGACATTAAAGGCTAATATTACGAGGACTGACTAAATCTACTAGATCTAATAGGGTTTGGAAGCACAGATCACAAATTTGACAAGTTTAAAGATTGAAGATTCATGTATCCAAGAACATAAATGAATGAGATTAACGTAAAATCATGGAGACATGGCAGCTACACTGCTAATCATACCATGCCACATTTTCCGACCAAGATTTTATCTGAGGCAGTCAGAAGTTGTCTAACAAAAATTAAGAAAGATGTAGACCATCTACAAATAAGTAACAAGCAGGTCACTACTCACCTTGAAGAGTCAACTCGACCGTATTTATATTCTATGATTCCGGATTCTAGTTGAACTAGTGATGCAATGGTAGAAGCTTCTTCTTTAGTTACCAGTGTACCAAAATAATTGATAACAGTTTCTGGTTCACCAAACACAGATAAGGTTTCATTCTTGAACACTTGCAGAATATCATACAATGAAGAAGATAGCTCTTCCAAAATTCTTTGATGAAGAAATACTATCCTGCAAAGCCACCATGAGATGCTCTTGCTACCACTTGACCAACAATTTCTCCACTCTTGGAGCATTTCTCTTGTCTTTCTTAATAAGATATCGGCAAATACAGCATACTGCATAGAACAGTAAACACTTTCATGAATTAACAAAGACTGCACTTTCATGAATTAACAAAGACTGAAACAAGTTTATAATGAATTGAAATAGTACAAAGAATTCCACAATAAGTATTTAACTCAATGGTGTAAGGCCAACAGTCTCCAGGAAACAAAAAGCCTTGCATGTGAATTGATAACTAAAACCCAATTAGTTAGTAAATATTGCTACAATCTAGAAGCCATGTAACAACATAATGACATCAATGAGCTGCTATACCTCAACGATAAAAGCAAGGCAGGTAATTAGGGTCGGCAAGATCGAAATTTTATGTAGGATCGTTTCGCTTGCATAGGGTTGTAAATCGGAATTTTAAATAAGATCGTAAGATCTTACTTATCGGTAATTTTTAATAAAATTATTTAATACTTTTAAATTTTAGATAGTACTTTTTAAAATTGCTAAAAATTCAAAACATAATTTTTCTTATATTCATCTTATTTTAATAAATTAAAAATATTTATATATGTGGTTCAGATGAACTATATCTAATAGTTTTATATTTTATTTAGCTCATTTTCACAATCTCTTTACAGATTATATTATTATTTTATAAATGCACACTTATATAGTTATACCCATATCTAGAAAACTCAATCCCTTATATAATCAATCAATTAGGTATTAAATAATCGTCTTTATCACCTCAAAATGAAACAGAATGATTTTTTGCTCTCATAACAAACCCCTCACAAAATCTTCGAGAACTCTCCTGATTCATGAAGATTTCTTATAAGCTGAAATCGTAAGATCGCAAGTAAGATCGGAATCTTAAGAATTTTAGAATTAAAATCGGAATCTTATGGATTGGAAGTAAGATCGTGATCTTGTATCAAGTAGGATCGTTTTGCCGATATAAAATCGTAAGATTTTAAAATTTAAATCGAAATTTTAACAACCATGGTCAAGATTTCTACCCATGAGTGTATTTCTCTATGAAGAAGAACAAAAGAAGTTTGTCAAAGCTAAGTGCAATAGTATAAGGAGTAAGGTTTGCTATCTAGTGTGCCAACTGTGCCTTTTTTATAGGGAAAACTAAATGCAATCTTTCAAACAAAATAATGACAATTCTTTTATATTAGCTCAATTCAAAAGATAGCAAGCAAACCAAATCTCAAAGTGCGAGATTGTTCCTTGTCAGCCCTTTGAAAAGAAATCACTCTACATATAGTATCATTGGCACTTTATGATGTTAAGAGGTCATACAGGTGAGGTAAAAGAAACATAGGAATGCAAAAGCACTAGAATTTAGTCATATGGATACACACAACAGTTGCACGTATTTATTGAGTTTTGAAGCACAATCTAATGAATGAATACTATTGAAGTAAACTAACATGAACATATTTAAAAGCAGAGATCACATATTTCTATTCTCCATTCCCTAAACCCAAATCAACTTCTATTATCCTATGTTGATTCTTGTATAAGAGATTACACAGAGGATTTTCAAAAACCTAAGCCCTATAAAACTTCTCGTCTTTTTGACAAAGAACCAAATTTCTAGTACTAATCCACTTCCTAAGAACAAAATATCTTGAAAGAGATCTCCTGAAACAACTGTTTTCAACCGTAGAGGCCAATAAATCATTATTTAAATGGTATCCATCTTACATCTAAAGATGCAAAATGACAATCCTAAGCAACCAAAGTGCACAAACAGCTCCAGCAAGAAATTGCTTCAAGAATTAGTCTTTTACTCCACAACCATTCTGACAAATGTAGATGTACATAATCTTTGATTTGACAGCATTGAAGGTTCTGACATTTTAAGTAATAATAATAATACCTGTAAAAGAGAAATCTTTCCTAGCAAATCTGACCCAGTAGACACCAATAGCTGATTCCGAGCCCACTCATCCCACTTCCCACCATCACAACCAACCTTAGCCCCTTTTGCTGGCAGCATAAACGGCGAAAACTCTTTCACCATTGGGCCGGTCACGTTCTGTTGCACGAAGGCAAGTAAAGCAGCGACACTAACACAAAGTACAAGCGCAAACCTTCCCTCCATATCAACATCTTGATCTACATTCTCCTGCAACCCAAGTGCTTCCAACCACGCTTCATTATCACGGCTATCCTTCAGAAAGTGTTCAGCTCCTCGCTCAATCGAAGCATAGAATTCGCCAGCAGACTCAACCGTGTCCTGGATTTCAAAAGAATCAAGGGAGTTGAAGAGAGAGAAGTTGCTTTTGAAACTTAAGGAGAGAGCATGGGAATAATTCCCGCGCTCGATTGAATTAAGAATTGATTCAACGAGCGAGCGCAGAGAGTTCGAAGGAGAGAGTGGCGATGGAGACTGTGAAGAAGAGATCGTGCAGCGTAGGAGACGTAGTTCGATTGATTTGAGCCAGCGTGAATCCGAACGTGGAGATTCTTCTTCCGCCATGGTGCGAGAGAGATGGAATATGAGAATTTAGCATGAGTGAATTACTACTAGGGTTTTAAGAAGAATCAACAAGGATCTTTTTATGCTAAAATTAGTTTTACTAGACAAATGCTAAAATGAATATTACAGGGCTTATTTGCAACATTAGATTTTGTTGTCTATTATGATCTGTGTTACCCTAGAGTTTTTGGCGCGCCGCAATCTTCATCTGGGGACTTGGAGAAAGCTTGGATTGTGAAAAATGGCGCCGGCAGCTGGTAAGGTGAAGAAACCTAGGGTTTCAAGCAGGAACCCTGATATTGTTCGCGGTATTGGGAAGTACTCCCGATCCAAGATGTACCACAAGCGTGGTATTTGGGCGATCAAGGCGAAGAATGGTGGCAAATTCCCAAAGCATGAATCGGAGAAGAAGCAGCAGCAACAAGCTGAATCGAAGCCGCCCAAGTTCTACCCTGCTGATGATGCGAAGAAGCCGATCGCTAACCACCGTAAGCCCAAGATCACCAAGCTCAGGTTCTCCATTGTTTGCTATCTGTTTAACAAATTTCGTGTTTAATCGCTTGATTGATTTGGTTTTAGTTACTTTCGTCTTTTCAGGGATAGCATTACCCCTGGAACAGTTCTTATTCTGTTGGCCGGAAGGTTTATGGGAAAGAGGGTTGTATTCTTGAAGCAGCTTCCTTCAGGGCTTCTCCTTGTCACTGGTGAGTGACCCATTGATCCGCATATGACCATTTATATAATTGCTTTGTTGAAATTTGTGTTTCATTTTATGAGATTATGTAAAATTCAACTATGCTTTAGATTTCATGTACTTGTGTGAAAATGATTACTTCTGGAATTGTGAATAGTAGAATGTCAAATCTGTATAGCGAACATCATCAGATGAAACTTGTGAATGTTTTTAAATCAGATTTGTCAGAAAGCATGATTACCGCTGAGGCTTTCATGCTAGTAATCTTTGTAATGATGTAGTAACTCTAATCCATTTTCATGGTAATCATTATTACTTGTGGCTATTCATGCAGCCATGAAAAGAAAATTTCCCATGGCAAATGAATCAACTTGAGTAGGTGAATAATATACATCTCAATTGGTGCATGCCAAACCTTGAAGCGATGGATTAATATCGATATTGATAAATATGATCATTAATTTTAACAAAAGTACTTTGCATTCTGCAAAGAGTAAGCTCAAATGCTTATTCAGTTTGTGATTTATCTATCATTCCCTATCTCTTATATTCTATATTGAACTAAATTCCATAGTTGTAATGATGTATGTCACTTGCCTTCTTCTGTAGAAAATTGATGTACATCGAACCAGTTTTAATCAGCTCAGACACATTATAGCAAACTGCTGTTCGTACTTTGTAGGATTTGTAAATTCCGATCATTGTCAGTCATGCATTTAATTGCCCTGTCTTCCTTTCTTTTTCTCCATTACTGCTCAATACTTTTTCGCGTAATTGTTACGCTAGCTTAAATTTTGTGTTGCATAGCTTGAACTTGTAATCTTGTCTATTTTGTGCAGGGCCCTTCAAGGTCAATGGAGTTCCTTTAAGGCGTGTCAACCAGGCTTATGTGATTGCAACATCTACAAAGGTTAATACTTCTGGAGTCGACATTGAGAAGTTTGATGACAAGTATTTCACTAAGGAAAAGAAGAATGGAGTTAAGAAGTCCGAGGGTGAATTTTTTGAGACACAGAAAGAGGTTTGTTATTGAATTCATTTGTACGTCAGCATTGCAATACAATAATGTGCATTTGTGCATCCTGCAAATGCAGGAAAGCAAAGGATTCCCTCAAGAGAAGAAGGATGACCAGAAATCTGTTGATACTCCACTGCTCAAAGCAATCAAAGTCGTTCCAGACTTGAAGGCTTATTTGGGTGCTAGGTTCTCACTTAGGTCTGGGATGAAGCTGCATGAGCTTGTGTTCTAGATACACTAACGATTTTGAAATCTGATGTCAGAAGTTCCTTTGTTTTGTTTTGGATTGTTACGAAGAGCGAAATTATCAATACTTGTTTTGCACAAACTTGTTGTTTAGTAAGAATCCAGATTATGGAGAAATATCAAATGTAAAGAATTTTGCAATGACCTCATTTTGAATTGTTGTTTCTGAATGTTGTTCATGAAATCAAAATCCTTTGTTAGTTGGATTGTGAAGTAGCTCGGCAAAAGTAGGTACATCGCTTTAGTTTAATGCAGATGAGTTTTATTTTGGATTTATATTGCTGCTTTTTATAATTAATAATTTGTCTTGAATGCTGCGTCGTTGCCATATCTGTGCAGATTCGTCTCGAATACTCTATTGGTGGCAGTTCTACTTGGTATTTGCCTGCATTGCTGACCACTAATTTTCAGTATATAGGACTCCAGTTATTCAACAAGTATGGTGTGCAAACTCAGTCTACTTGGTTATTATAGTTTTTATCGAAATTGGGTTTCTGCTTTTTAGCAAAAAGTTTACTTCAAATTTTAACTTTGAGCCTATCCAGCCAGCGGGGGACGTCTTGAACCCTGTTATTAGTATAGTAGAAATCTATTGAAGATCAGTGTTCCCTTTGAAATTTCTTTTCGTTAACTATCTGAATTTCCACTTGATAGAATTTAATGTTCTTTATTTGAGCTCGATCGATAGCTGTAATAAACTAGAAGTTCATAAGCCACACCTGAGAAACCATGCAAAGACCATTACACTCTATTCAGACATATTTGGGTTTCAACGTTTGAAACCGACTCTGAAAACTTCTTCCAAACTAAGCTGCATCATGCAAATGTTCCGATCCTCATTAGTCATTACTGCAAGAACAGTTATGCATGCTATCTAAAGACTTCCACGAAAAGAGTAGCTTCTCTGAAACAAAAATTTTAAAATTTTTTAAACAAGTTTCATTTTTTGACCTAGAAATATAAAAAATAAACAATAATAAAGTTTTATATTTTTTGACTTTTTAAATATTTAAAAATTCTGTAAAATATAATTAAAAAATTAATTAAAAAATATAAAATAAAAAGTAGTTGAAAAGCATTCTCAAACATCACCGAATTTGATGAATGTCCTCTATCTTGTAAATGCACAGCATGGACATGGTAAGAACAAAGTCTTGTACATGGACATGGCAAGAACAAAGTCTTGTAAATGCACAGCATGTACATGGCAAGAACAAAGTAGGTGCTGCAACGGATAGTAAAAGATAATTTCAATGTTAGATGCCAAAAGCCGACCAACAGATAATAATTGATAATTTCAATGTTAAATACCAAAAGGCACACCAAAGTAAAATAATTGATAATTTCAATGTTAAATACCAAAAGGCACACCAATGTAAAATAATTGATAATTTCAATGTTAAATACCAAAAGGCACACCAACGTAAAATAATTGATAATTTCAATGTTAAATACCAAAAGGCACACCAAAGTAAAATAATGACAACTTCAGTTTTAAACACCAAAGGCACACCTACGTAAAATAATTGATAATTTCAATGTTAAATACCAAAGAAACTGATAGTTGTCTCATTGCTAAATTTTCAAAACTTAAAGTAGATCATGCTAGCATTCAAGGGAAAATAGAGCTATGCTATCTAAAACACAAGCTCATGTGGTTTCATCCCTGACCTAAGAGAAAACCTAGCACCTAAGTAAGCCTTCAAGTCGGGAACAGCTTCAATTGCCTTGAGAAGCGGAGTGTCAACAGACTTCTGGTCATCCTTCTTCTCTTGGGGGAATCCTTTGTTTTCCTGCATTCATCAACAGATGAAGGTACATTACTTGATGTTCTAAATCCTAAAATTGGCAGAGCATTCAATCTAAAAGGGGAGGAAACAAGAAGAGGGAGAAAATAAAATATGCATGTTCAAAAACAGACCTGCTTCTCTGTTTCAAAAAATTCACCCTCAGACTTCTTGGTCTTCTTTTTTTTCTCCTTGGAGAAATATTTGTCGCCAAACTTTTCCGCATTGACGCCTGAGACATCAACCTTGGTGGATGTTGCAATTACATAAGCCTGGTTGACACGCCGAAGAGGGACACCATTGATTTTGAAAGGGCCTGCATGACAGGTCAATTATCAGACTTGCAGAGTAAGCATGCAAAGAACACGACACAAGAGCTTCAAAATAATAAGAAAGCATTCACTCAGCATAATAAATGCAAAAACAGACCTTTGGATACACATCAACTGATAACAAAAAATTTCAGCAGTTCACCTAAAACTTTCTGAAAAAATGCCCAATGAAGTCTCCTTTGATGATAGATAAGAAAGAGGCTACCCGCTACCTTATATGAAAATATCATCTAATTGGCCATAGAGCTAACAAACAGACTAGACTCATACATATTTTGTTCAAAATAAAGTATACCACTAGGGCATCTAAAATAGAATATAGAAGTCCCTTTCCATATCACCTCATTTCATAACTTGCTGGAATTTTGAGTTTACATATTCAAGAAAGCTAAACAGAAACAATATCGCAATTAAACAATATTACCATTAACGAATGTCATAATTTCTCCAAAAGAGACTCTCTAGGACAACATTCACATAGCAGAGCAATTTTTCTTCATGACCAACTAGACAACAATTTACCAAACCTCTGCACAAAAAATTTAACTAAGTGAACAAGCTGCACGGCACCAACCATCCCCACTCATCACAAAATTAACTTGTAAATGCATGGTAGACTTCATAAAATCGAAATGAGGTCTATTAACAACTAAAACATGGAGCTATACATGTTACTTCAAACTGCACCACGACCGCCAACAGGTACATAAACAATGACATGAACGAGTGAACTCACCAGTGACAAGGAGAAGCCCCGAAGGGAGCTGCTTCAAGAACACAACCCTCTTTCCCATATACCTTCCAGCCAAAAGAATAAGAACTGTTCCAGGAGTAATGCTATCCCTAAAAAACAAATTTATATCAAATCAGAATCAATCAAGAGATTAAACACGAAATTTGTTAAACAGATAGTAAACAATCGAGAACCTGAGCTTGGTGATTTTGGGCTTGCGGTGGTTAGCGATCGGCTTCTTCACATCATCAGCAGGGTAGAACTTGGGCGGCTTGGAATCAGCTTGTTGCTGCTTCTTCTTCTCCGATTCATGCTTTGGGAATTTGCCACCATTCTTCGCCTTGATCGCCCAAATACCACGTTTGTGGTACATCTTGGATCTGGAATACTTCCCAATCCCCCGAATAACATCCGGATTCCTGCTTGAAACCCTAGGCTTCTTCACCTTACCAGCCGTCGTCGCCATTTTCGAAATCCAAGCTTTCTCGACTCCTCGAACTCTCCAATTGAAGAATGAAAGACGGCGACGTTAGAAACCCTAGTTTGAAGACGATAGTGGTTTCGTTTACGGTGTAACGGGCTGGGCTCCTGGCAGAAAGCGAAGACATGAGCCTGCATCTGTATGTAAAACTAATAAAACAAACTCTCGTTTCGTTATTTTTGAGTAATACTCCTTTTAAAAGATTTTTGAGTAACACTCTTTGAAAGAAAAAAGTCACTAAGGGCATGTTTACTTATCCATCCAAACTCATTTTTTTAAAATTTATTTTTAATACAAAATAAATTAAAATTTTAAAATAAATTATTTTTATTAAAAATTAATTTTAAAATTTACTTATAATATAATTAAATATAAACACACTTGTATTTATATTTAATTTTATTTTTATTAAATATTTTTAACTTTTATTTTTATTTTTTAAACTCACTTTAAAAAAAGTGAATTTTCCCTGAAATAAACATGCCCTAAGAAGATGAGCATGAGTGCTTTTGAAAATAAATTTTTAAAAATGAGTAATTATTAAAGTGAGTAAACGTCAACATACCATTGTAGCATCCACATATCTATAATCTATTTACTATTAAAAAATGAATAAGAAATATTGCTTTTGTCATTTTGGTATATAGAGTCAAATAAAATAAAAACACTAATGCTATAGTGTCGTCGTCGCTACAGTGATTTTGTTACGGTAAATGCGTGCACGTCATATTTCCGCAATGTCAATTTTCAATGAATTTTTACTACATCTATTGCAGATATTTATGCTATTTTTACTGTAACAGTTCATACTGAATCATCTACTATTTTATTTTTGGGATTCAAATTAAATAAATCTAATTACGAGATATGAGCTTCGATGATCGAACTTCATGCTACTAAACGAGGTAAACAAGGTTATCTCAATGGAAAATTTGCTATTCCGAATTCTACAAACCCATAGTTTGAAAAATCGAAAACTAAAGATGCTATTGTGAAAAATTGGATATTACAAACTATTGAACTCTAATCTATTGCATATATTCTATACTCTATCAACTGCAAAAATATATGGTATGCGGCTAATAAGATGTATTATGATGGCTCTACATATTGCAAATTTATGAACTACGTTGCAAGGCTACAAGTGTCAAATAAGGATGTCGTCATGTTGCCATTTATTATGCTGAACTTAAAGCAATTTAACTTGAGTTAGATAAAATATACCCACTACAGATAGAGTGTAATGTTGATATGAAGCAATTTCAGAATCATATTATGAACGAACGGGTTTTATGATTTTTTGGTTGGTCTTGATAAAACTTATGATCAGCTTATGAACATATAGATGGCGTGATATACTTCGAAGTAGCAGAGTGTTTAACCTTTATAGTGTATTTTTTATGGTTCATAGAGAGACTCAGCGCCGGCTTACTATGCTTAGATATACATCTAAATGTATGAAGTATGCAGCTACATATGCTTCCAAGAATCACATTATTATGGCTCCTCCAATCTTAGCTTCCAAATCATCTTCACTCCCAAATCGACGCCTAAGTAAGAAAGAAAAGATAAAATTGTCGTGCGATCACTATAGTAAAAAGGAGCACACTGTAGAAATTTATTAGGTATTACATGGGATACCCTAATGAGAGAAGGAAAAAAGATATCAGCGAGAATTTTTTATAGATGGTAAGGCCAACATGACTAACTCCATCACTTTGACGCCAATTAACTTGACTCATGTTATGCCTTCGACTAGATGTAATATTTGTAAGGCTTTCCTTACCAATGATGAGAAAGATAGAGGTTGAATATTGATTTTAGAGCTACTGATCATATAACCTACAATTCTTTCTTATTTAACTACTATATTGGCTCATACAAATCATCATATATCCATTACTAATAATGAGGTTATCCTTGTCAAGGGGCAGAATCTGTGTAATTGACTCCAACTTTATCGCTAGATAATGTGTTATTAGTTTCTTATTTGTCTAACAATTTGTTATTAGATCGTAAATTACTAAGAAGCTAAACTGTGTGTTTATAATGTATCCTTCTTTTATCTTTTTACAGGATATCTGGACTCATGAGATCTTTGATCGTGGTATTAAGAGGGTGGCAGTACTATGTTGATAATATAGCATCCGGTCGTGTTTTCAATGCTAGTGGTCTGAGGACTTGATAGAGTAAAGAGATATTTCTATTAAATCGTCGGTTTGATCATGTATTTTTTAGTTATTTGAAGTTTTTATTTCCTACTTTATTCAATAGTATTAATGAGTTTATCCTACGTTATGATACATGCATTTTGGTTAAAAGTCATCGATTATCATATTTATTAAGTCAAAATAGACGACTTATTTCTTTTGATTTAGTGCATTCTAATGTTCGTGAGATATTCCATATTTTTACTTCTTTAAATCTTTGTTGATTTGTACTTTTGTTGACGATTGCACACATATAATATGGTTGTATTGTATGAAACATAAGAATGATATAGTCAATATTTTTTAACAATTTTATAAAATGGTACATACTTGATTTTTGCTTCCTATTAAAGTTTTTCGATTTGTAAACACTGATTTAGCACAGTTTTTTAGGATAAACGTATCCTACATGAGACAACTTATTCTCAAACAAAATGGAGTTGCTGAACGGAGAAATATTAATATACTCGAATTACACGTGCTCTTGTTTATGGCGATTCATCTGTATTGAATCTCTTTCGAAGAATTTTAGATGTGTTGTTTATGTTTATTTGCATAAAAGTCAAAAAAATAAATTAGATATTTATACTCTACGATGTGTGTTTCTTGGCTTCACACGTCAGTAAAAAAATTATCGATATTATCATCCTTCTACTCGCCGATTATATGTTTTCATGGATGTAATATTTATTGAGAATCAGATATTTTTTGCGGATATTCACCGCATATCTTTCAAGGGAGACTAAAAGTGAATGACATAATTCGTTGGATATACAAGTGGTAAACAATTCTCAAGAGCTATTCATACCTAAAAGAGATATATCGTCAGGTGAAGAAATTGTTAATATAGTAGAGCAATTTATTAATCAACATGTTGAATTTATTGAATTAGTCGTGATTAAAATTACTAATCAAGTTGTCTCTCCTATATTTTTAACAGTACCCGATCAAACTCTCATAGATATTACTGAGGTACATATTTCTGTATCCATTAATGATGATTTTATACTTTACCATCTAAATGGAATCGTGATGTTCCGCCTAATCGTTACTCACTAGAAGGTAAAGTAAAATATGATATTGTTTAGTATATGTCTGATCACAAGTTATCTCCTAAATGCAAAGTATTTGTGGCTATGACGAATGGCATAAAACTTTTAAACCGTGTTGCAGAGGTAGTGAATTATTCCAAATGGTTTGATGCTATGAATGCTGAGATAGATACATTGTAAAAAAATAATACATGAGACATTATTAGTCTACCAAGTAATAAAAATACTTATGGCGTGTAAATAGATTTTTACAGTCAAGTACGATGCAGATGACAACGTGGATAGATATAAGACGAGATTTGTAACTAAACCATTCACTCAGACATATAGATTTGACTATTATGAAACTTTTGCACTTGTGGCTAATATAAATACTGTTAGAGTCTTGTTATTTTAACGGTAAATTTAGATTGTACCTTGAAGCAGATATTCGAAAATATTCTCTTAAATGCTAATTTGGAATAAGAAATCCATATGATGTTTCCTACTTGATATGATGTCATAGAAAGTACATGTAATGTTTGCCTTTTGAAGAAAGCATTATATGACTTCAACAATCTTCTCGAGCATGATTTTGGGAGATTTACTGTGGCTATAAAAAAGTTTGTTTATAAATAGAATAATGCCGATTATACTTATTTATTGAATATAAATATGATAAAATAACTATTTTACTTGTCTATATTGATGATATGATTGTAATCGGTAGCGATAAAAAAAAGATTAAAGTTTTACAAGATTATTTGCCCTCAAAGTTTGAGATGAAAGATTTGAAAAGTTTAAAATACTATCTGGAAGTTGAAGTTACTTATTCTAAATATGATTTATTTCTTTCATAAAAAAAATGTGATGGATCTACTAACAAATACTGGCATGTTTGACTGTAAATCAATAGAGACACTTATTGTTCAGAATTACAATTTTGGAATCTCTTTAGATTAAGTTTCAACTAACAATGAGAAAATACCAAAAGTTAGTTGAGAGATTGATTTATCTGTACTTACACGCCATGATGTTAGTTATATAGTAAATATAGTTAACCAATTTATGTACTTACCTTGTAAAGATCATATAAAGACTGTGATCCAAATTATTCGCTATCTAAAATTTGCTATTGAAAAGGAACTTATTTTCACTAAATATAATCATCTTGAAATTGAAGATTGCACAGATACTAATTGAGCAGGAAGTATTGCTGATAAAAAATCTACATTATATTATTTTATCTTCGTAAGAGGCAACCTGATAAGTTGAAGAAGTAAAAAGTAAAAAGTGACCCCATTATCGAGTGTAGAAGCCGAATTCGAAGAAATGATTAAAGGACTATATGAACTCTTTTGGTTAATAATATAACTTTCATAAAATAATTATCTATCAGCTTTCGCTCAAGTTATATTATGACAATAAGATATCAATTGATATTGCTCATAATCAAGTACAATATGATCGAACAAAATATATTTGGGTGAATCTATATCTTATCAAACAGAAGTTTGAAGCTCACATTATTTAGTTTTCATTTGTAAAATCTAAAAGCAACTAATAGATATACTCACAAAAACTGTTTTTAGTAAATTACTTCATAACTCACTTGACAAATTGAAAATATACACCAACTTAAGTGAAAGTGTTGAAATAAGTAAATATCAAACATACCCTTATTGCATCCATATATATATGTAATCTATTTATTATTAGAAGTGAAATAAAAATAATTACTTTTGTCATCAATAATATCTTTTAGGAATTTTTAAAATAAGATTTATTTTTTTACTTTAAAAATAATAAAAATAAGTAAAAATAAGATTTTACTATGTAAAATTTTTTGTACTTTCTAAAAATTTAAAAATATTTTATAGAATATTGTATAATATTTGTTAGTAATGTAAAATGCAAAGTTGAAATAAAAAAAGTTAAACAGCATAGCCAAATAGCATCTAAAGATACAAAGTCTTTTTATATGCAAGCAAGTATCACTTAAAAAATTGTGACCTTAGTAAAGTATCAGCCTTAAGTGTTAATAATTTTATTCGACTTCCATAGTTTTCCTTACATTTAAGATAAAGATGTTTTTATAAAAAACAACAGTCTTTGCAATTGGTTGAAAATCAATGGTAGTCATCTTACCGCTATATATATATATATATATATTAGTGGCACAGTAGGAACTATTTGAACCGTCAGATTACGAATCTAAGAGTATTCTCCTGCAGTAGTACCCAAGTGGCTTGGCGGCTTTTTCGCGAGTCCTATCCAATGCTAAGAGGAATTCAGAGGTGGTCTCAGGCAAGGGCATTCCTCTCAACTAGAGTCCGAGATGACCAGACGCAGAAGCTTAAAACTTTATTATCTTTCTGGATGTGGTCGTTATGGAAATCAAGAAACCTTGCAGTCTTCGAAAGAAAATCAACAGAGCCACAACAATTGGTACGCAAATGTATACAAACTTAATTTTGACCAAAGCATCCCAGTTTAATACTGTTGACATTTGTGTAAATTATTAATTATGCAGATCTATATTTGCAATAAAGCTGTATAAAAATAAAAGAGACAAAAAAACAATCAAAGCTTTAGCAAATGCTACATGTAAGTTAGTTTTACTAATTATGGTGCCGGTAGTGTCTACCAATACCATGAAGAATAAGTTGGTAAATGAATAAAAAAGAGTCTTCTATCTTCTCTATTTCAAGATAGCAATAACTATTTCTATTGACTTTCATCGTTCAAACTTCAACAAATGTAGGACCGTCACCAGTGCCACCCAAATGTCAAGGTTGTGAAGGTAATTAATTAGTTCCACTAATCCTTAATAATTCATTAAATTTGACAGTGCTTGTCATACCTATCCCGGGGCGTTCGGATTGCATTTTTCAAACTAAACGCTTATTTTTAATTTTTTATTTATATTTTTTAATATATATTTTATAAATATTTAAAAAATTTATTTAAAAATTTAAAAAATATAAAATAATTTTATGTAGTGAGATTTTATTATTATTATTTTTTATAAATAAAAAATAGAATTTATTTTTAAAAAATAAAAATATTTTTATTTTAAAAAATTGTATTTTATAAGTATTCTAAAATGCTCCTCTAAAATTAATATTTTGTTGCAACATAAGCCTAACAATCTCTTTTTCAAGTTTGGACTCCTTCATCCTTAAGTAATCGTCACTGCCTAAAAGATAAATATTTTGTTTGGAGTGGATATCTTATGTAAACGGATAACAACTTTCTGCTGCATCTTAACCACACATTGATGTAGCTTTTTGACGGGACTCACATCAATGTATGGTCAGATGCAAAAACGATATACACTCTTCTGGTTGCATGTGATCGATCATCTCTTCCGTTTCATTCGCGAAGTGTTTCAAATATTTATAACTAAATTTTATAAAAGTAAAAATAAAAAATAAAATTTTTAAAAAAATAAAATAAAAATAGAATTTAATATTTATATTTTAATAGTTTTTAAAAATATATTAAAAAGTTAAAATATAATTATATTAAAAAATATGTAAATAAAAAAATTAGAACTAAAATTTCGCACATAAAAATAAATTTTAAATTTTTTATAATTAAAATATATAAATTATTCGAAATTTAAAATTTGGCGAAAAATATTGAAATTACGAGCGTTTGAAATACGCCCTCAATTTCAAAAAATTTTTTTATTTTATATTTTTAAATAAAATTTTATAATAATTTATAAAATTTAAAAATATAAAAAAGTTTATATTATAAAATTTTATTATTATATATTTTTATTAATATTTTAAAATAAAAAATTTAAGTTTGTTTCTAAAATAAAATGAAAATATTTTTATTTTAAAATTTTAATTTTATAGGTATTTGCAGATTATATATTTAGAGATTCAATTCTGCATTACTTCTCAAATTATAAAATATTCATAAGACACGCTTTTAACATTATGCAATCAAACTAATGCATCTCTATTATATCTCAAACATACATTGTTGTGGGCAAATACAGATACTACATATTATTTTGGCCGCATATGATCCCAGTCTATCAATTAAGTAGATATCTTATAGAATCATATAATGTTTATTCTTTTATATCCAATAAAAATTATTTATTAATAATTTTTTTATATTTTTGTAATTTTTTATAACTCATTTTTAAAAAAATGTATTTCAAAATATTTTCTAAAATATTAGTTTATGTGAAAAGATACACCGGTATTGTATCCTAGTTGTATCTCAACCCACTCAACAGAGGTCTAAAAGTAATTGTTAGGGTCTGATATTGGAAAAAGAAGTGACGGAGCAATTACTGTTTGTGAGACACAACACGGGCCGTGTAATTTTTGGGAAACAAGCGGAGCTGCTCCCCATCGCGTAAACCTCCAAAAGTTTTCGTCATCCTGCTCCTGATCTGTCGCCTCAGTTCACTCCTTCCCTCTCTTAAAAAATAAATATCCATAAAAGATAACTAAAGCAATAATTACATAAACAAACTTTATTTAATTTCTAAAGATCTCTTTCTTTCTTGTTAAGTTAGTTAGACTCCCACCACTGTGTCTCTCAGGAACAACTTAAAGCTTTAAATAAAAAATTGTCAGATCAAAAGAGCTAGTTTGCTGCAGCCATGGATGTTATCTGTTTGTTTATTAATTCATATAGATAAACGAAGGAGTTAAACAGGAGAGAGATTTTTCTTTTTTTTTCTCTTTTTTCTTTTCTCTTGAAGAGGAGTCGTCGTTCCAGGTATAAACATTCGTGCTTGGATGTGTTACAAATTATTGTGGGTTTGTTCTTAAGGTCTTTACTGCTGTGGTTCGTAATCATGTGCGCAGATGGATGGCTCACAGATTATTGTTTTTGTTTTTTGCTTTATTTCATGATGCAATCTTTCTTTTCTGTTGTAGTGTTCTTTCTTTTAAAAAAGAAAATGTTTTTTAAGTTGAAATCTGGAGCACCCGAGCTAGCCCGTTTGCACTTATGATGGTGGAATTTGGACTTGATTTAAAGTTTTTTGGTTACAAAACCTGAATCTTGTTGTTGTTATGTTGCATTTTTTGGTTCCTTCTCAGGTAGATCAGAGTGCTCGTGTTGCTCTTTATTGCTGGTTGTCTATGAACTAGGTAACTATGTTTGTTGCTTTGATTTTCCCCAGATCTCATATGGTATATCGTTTGCTTTTTTTGTTGTAGGTAGCATGGAATGTTTCGTAGTTTTTCCTACATATATCTCAACCTCACTGTTTGTTGAAAGAGCCAACTTTGATATCCATGTTTAGTTTTATCAGATTTATTCCGTAAACTGTTTACTGAAATGTGATCTTTCATTGCAGTTGTTATGGCAAAAGATTATAGTGGATCTCCTAAGATCCACCACTTAGACTCCAGGAAGCAGCGGCTCACTTACATTCTAGTTGCTTTTGGGCTTTGCGTTCTCTTCTACATCCTTGGCGCTTGGCAGAATAACACGCCGGCTGCTCATGTCCGTTCCACAACAGTGCTGGACAGAGCCAATTGCAATGATGCATCAGCGATCTCTAGCAGGATTTCTTCATCCGGTTCACAGTCATCTCCATCAGATTCGGCTGTGTCACTTGATTTTGAAGCCCACCACAGGATCAATGTTACCGAGTCCCTAGAGGCTGCTGTTGCACTGAAGTTTCCACCATGTGCAATGAACTTCAGTGAGTACACACCGTGCCAGGACCCAACACGTGGGCGTATGTTCCCTCGTGACATGCTCAAGTACAGAGAGCGCCACTGCCCTGGTGATGATGAGAAGGTCCGATGCTTGATCCCTGCACCACCCAAGTATAAAACACCTTTTAAGTGGCCGGAGAGCAGGGACTATGCTTGGTTTGATAACATTCCCCATAAGGAGCTCAGCATTGAGAAGGCTGTCCAGAACTGGATCCAGGTCAAAGGAGACCGGTTCCGATTCCCTGGTGGCGGCACAATGTTTCCTAGGGGAGCGGATGCTTACATTGATGACATAAGTAATCTCATCTCACTAACTGATGGGAATATCAGGACTGCTATTGATACGGGATGCGGAGTAAGAACTCACAGGTTATACTGTTTGTATGTAGATCAACATTATAAACTATCATTCCTATGTCTCTGAGTACAGTTTGTACATTATGTTTTTCCTGTATATTTTGTTTCCATTTTTTCAAACTAGAGGTGGTTGATGTTTTGTAGTTAAATCATGAAGAGTTATTTAAAGTCAACTTCTGATTATATGGCTTATCATAATGGAGGTGGCAAGTTGGGGAGCTTATCTACTGAAGAGGGACATCCTAACAATGTCCTTTGCACCAAGAGACACACATGAGGCTCAGGTGTGGTTCGCATTGGAAAGGGGAGTTCCAGCCATGATTGGAGTGATGGCATCTCAGCGGATTCCATACCCAGCAAGGGC
The DNA here is from genome assembly GCA_019914995.1 of Acanthochlamys bracteata. Taxonomy (NCBI): domain Eukaryota; kingdom Viridiplantae; phylum Streptophyta; class Magnoliopsida; order Pandanales; family Velloziaceae; genus Acanthochlamys; species Acanthochlamys bracteata. The sequence goes on along the minus strand of CM034126.1, from coordinate 10,737,941 downwards.
TTTTGACATGGCTCATTGTTCTCGCTGCTTGATTCCCTGGTTTACTAATGGTGAGTGCGATTGCTATTTGTAAACGAACTATATTTGTAACTGATATTTGCTAACTTTTGCATTCCAATCCTGAAGTTCTTACAACTACTCTCAGTAGCTTTTCCATGTGCAAGCTTTCTGTGCTTGACTATATTTTTTTTCGGTTCGAGTTGGATGATATTCTTAAATGAAAGATCAAATTGCTGTCAGTGGTGCGAATTTAACTGGAACTTCCATATTAAAATTAAATAAGGTTTGAGAAATATTTTCCTGTTCATTTCAACTAAATATCATCTGGCTGATTGTTTATGGCAGATGGGTTATATCTGATGGAAGTTGACAGAGTTTTGAGGCCAGGCGGTTACTGGATCCTCTCAGGTCCTCCTATCCACTGGAAGAAGCACTACAAGGGATGGGAGAGAACCCAGGAAGATCTGAAGAAGGAGCAAGACAAGATTGAGGATGTAGCAAAGCGTTTATGCTGGAAAAAGGTTATTGAGAAGGATGATCTAGCAATTTGGCAAAAGCCTTACAATCACATTGACTGCAAGGAAAGCAGAAAGGTCTACAAAACCCCGCACATCTGCAAGAATGATAAGGCTGATGCAGCTTGGTATGAAATGGATTGACGGCCTTACAGTTATAAGACTTTTGCTTTGCTAGTGATGAACAACTTAAGATGTCTAATGGTATAACCTTATTGGTTTCGTAGGTACAAAGAAATGGAGGCCTGTATCACACCTTTGCCAGAAGTGAGTGATGCAGATGAAGTTGCTGGTGGTGCATTGAAGAAGTGGCCGGAGCGTGCTTTTGCAGTTCCTCCGAGGATAAGCAGAGGCACCATTCCAGGAATTACAGCCAAGGTTTTTGAAGACGACAACAAATTGTGGAAGAATAGGGCAACACACTACAAGAAGATCATTCCACCTCTAGCTCAGGGACGGTACAGGAATGTCATGGACATGAATGCAAACCTAGGTGGCTTTGCGGCTTCCCTGGTCAAGTATCCTGTATGGGTGATGAATGTTGTTCCATCTGACTCCAACCGCGATACGCTTGGTGTAATCTATGAACGAGGTTTTATTGGAACATTTCAAGATTGGTGCGAAGCTTTCTCTACATATCCAAGAACTTATGATCTCATCCATGCTGACAATTTGTTCAGTATGTATCAAGACAGGTATGCACAAAGTCTTTCCCTTTATGCATAGCTCCTATTATTTGACTTCCAGTTTGTTCTAAGAAAATAATTTCCAGTTTATGTGAACTTATAACTCAACATCTACTTAAGGATTCAAAGTTGGAATAAAATAGTCTAACTTTGCTTCTTTCTACCCTCCTATTGTTTACTGGAATAGGTTCAACTAAACACTGTTTTTTGAGATTTATTTGAAACAATGGAATTTGGAATAAGCTTAGAGTTGCACTTAGAGCTCTATGTCACATAGAATATGTTTATTATGAAATTGTACTGAATTATTTCGACTAATGGTAAGGCCACTCCCCTTAATATTGGGGATGAGTTGTATGACATGGTTTGTACTTTGCAGTCCTTGACCTTGATCTGCTTAACTACACAAACTGCATTTCATAGTGGAGCAAGTACTAGATTTCTAAAGATTCATTTATCTGGAGAACGTTACGTGTTGCATGTATGCAACTATTGTCATGCTTAAGCTGTTTTATTTGGGAAAACCAAAGCTGCCTTTGGCATATCACTATAAGCAATAGCCTCTATATGGGAAAAAAATAGTGATGTCAAAGTCTATAGTGTTTCATGAAGTGCAAGTTCAGTTCGTGATGTAAAGTGGGCAGAAATCTGATTTGGTGAGTGTTGCAGGTGTGATATCACGTACATCCTATTGGAGATGGACAGGATTCTGAGGCCAGAAGGGACAGTGATATTGCGAGACACAGTGGATGTGCTCACTAAGGTGCAAGGCATTACTGAAGGGATGAGATGGAAGAGCCAGATAGTAGATCATGAAAGTGGACCTTTCAACCCTGAGAAAATCCTTGTTGCTGTTAAGAGCTACTGGACTGGTGAACAATGATGCTGAACTTCTAGCTCAATACACATATACAGCCATTTTTTGACCAATAGTCCCATTCAGCTAGTCCTGCATGGGTTCTGATAGAACTTCGTGCTTGTGGCTCAGAGTTGTGTTCGAAGTTTGTTTTAACATTTTCTGAAAGCTGCATTTGTCACCTAAAACTCTGGTAGAGTTTCTTTGAAGCTTCTAAGGATAGCGAATATAGGATAATTTTAGTTTGTGATATAGTCAATTAGCAACGCAGTGAAACTTACCATTGCTTTCTTTAGCGCAACTGCTTTGATTTGTGAGATAAGCATGTGTAATTTAGCAACTACTGTTGAATGAAAATAGCATCTTTTTCATTTGCTTTTCCTGGGGTCACTGATATTTTGTAAACAGATTCTTTCTGGTTGAATCCCTAGTTTAGTTGTCAGTTTCTTTGTGATAAACTTTCCCTTCTAAGTAAAAGACAAATAGCTTAATCTGTGGAGGACAGTCTTCTTAAACATTTGAAATTTGCTGTCTGATCAGTTATATTCAACTTTTCTTTGATGTTTGCTTAGGGTGGCTGGTGTCGAATTAGAATGAAAAGGGAAGGACATGCATGAAAGGCAAAATGGTGAATAGGCATTTTTTTAGGCAATACTACTATATAAGTACCCGCATAAAATGCTTTGTTTTAGGAAATTTTGTTGTACTACTTTCTTACAAACTTGTGAAGTTAGCTTGCAGTATGTTTTCTGTTGTTTTTTCATTTGGTAGTAGCTTTGTTTCTGACATGTTTTCTTTTGGCATGTTATCTGATGTATGTCCTGGGAGCAATCCAACAAAGGACATGGTCTTGTACATAAAATTTTAACATGGCTCCAGTTAACATCCTGTTTCAAATGAACTGGAGCAGTGGCAACTTGGATGGCTGTAAAGTTTTTGGTTGTTTCTCAAACTAGCGACTGCTAGCAGGTGTGTAATGGGGACGCAAGTTTATGCGGGTAGTAAAGATTGTCGATCTTTCTGTTGATGCAAGTAATGACTTACCTGTTACGGAGGTGCACAGTTAAAGCATTTACACTGGGGCAATAATTTGAAGGTGTTGGGAGGAAGTTGAGAAGAAATTTAAAAGTGCTGCTTAAAATAAAAAACCTTTAAAGTAAATTTTATTTTAGAATTTTTTTGAAAACGAATTTATTATTTTGATTAAAATATAATAAAACAATATATTTATATATAAATAATATGATATAATTCCTATATAAATACTATATAAACAATGTGAGAACTTTTCTAGAAAAAAAATGTCATAAATAATGACAAACAAGTAGTTGTTGTTCAACGGTTAAATTATTTAGAAACTAGAAACAACAAGAATTGACTCAGATTAGATTAAAAATCTCATAATATCATAGGTTGTTTCGAGGTGTTCTTTTTTCATTCATCTAGTATTTTATTAATCATTTGTAACTACATCGAATAATTAGTGACCCAAATGCCGTCTGGATAGATTGCTTTGCTAATTGCTGGCACTTTTCTTCTTTTCTCTTTGTAGCTTTTGTCACTTATTACTCTTATAATAAAAGTATCTACGTAATTAAAAGTAACGTGTGAGATGTTTATAAACTAGAGTTTTTCATAAATAAAAATTACTTTAAACATTTTAAATACAACTCTACTTTTTTATTAAATAATTATATATATAATTTTATGCTATATAATATTTTATATTTTTTATAATTCTAAATGTATAATACTATAAAAAATTATTTAAAAACTAAATATTTATTTATTAGTGATAAATATGTTAAAAGTTCAGTTAAACGTTTTCTAAATGGACCCAATTTCGAACATAATTGTCAGATCCGGATCGAACCATTCGGGTCAACCCGAAAATCGTCGATTTGGACGGTAAATCGGTCCGAATTCGCTAAAAAATTATCTGTACAATTGATCCGTTTTGATACGTTTCAACCTGTTTTGATCCATTTCAATCTGATCGATTCATCCGTCCGGATCAAATCAGATTGAATAAATTTTAAAAAAAATTAATTAAAAAATTTTAAAATGATGATATATTTAATATAAATATAATTATTAATAGTCTTATGTTGAAAAATAATATATAGTTTAGATTTTGTATTTGGATGTAATAATGCAAAAATATAATTAATTATGTCTTATTTGTAAATATCAATTATTAGTATTTCAAAATTTTATATTATAAAATATTCAGACTCAAATATATATATCTAAAAAAGTTGATTATGTCTCTTTTATAATTTATCTATTTTATAATTTTATTTTCTTATAATCTCCTACTTTATTTAAATATTTTCATTATAATTTTTATTGTTATTATTGTTGTTGGTGGTGGTAATACTATGGTGATAATATTTCAATTTTTACTTTTATTATTATTGCTGTTATTGTTGATAGTAATAGTAAAAATATTTTAATTTTTTGTATGTAATTATTACTGTTATTATTATTAGTAGTGTCATGATAGCAGTAAGTTTTTTACTATGATTATTGTTATTATTGGTTAAAAATACTTTGATATTATTGATCTGATGATTCGATCAGTTGATTCGGCAGGTCAATCTGAAAATCGTGATCCGAATAGTTTTTCGATTCGACGTTCGGTCCGATTCTTACAACTATGATTTTCGAGGTTGCTAGCAGATTACTTAATTTACTTTTACATTTCTCAGAGAGAAACTATACTATTTGTGGGTCCCATTAGTTACGCTTGCTAATGCTGCCTCTCGAAGGCACCAGCTTCGCCGTTTGTTTATTGGTTTGGATTGGGTTCCATTGAACCGAAGCAAACGTAAATCCCAACAGGAGCAAAGCAATTACAGATATAAAGCCATCATATAAACATTCTCGCTATATTAGGTGCTATATTTCAGTATTGGCATTGTTAGGTCCATGTACTTGTGAAAATGACTATGATATGTTTTTGGGTTATCTGCTTGCCTACCTCATGTGTAGTTCATAGTTGGTACATTCTAAAAGGACCAGGATAACTTCTAATCGACATTGTTGATTATGATTATTTTTCATCTACATAATTAGTTTTAAATGAATCCTTAGTTGTTGGCTGATTTGTAAATGACTAAGTGCATTCATTGCACTGAATAGGTTTTTCCAAGTAAAATCTATTGACATAATTGTTAATTTACTCTTCAAAAATGCTTCTGCATAAAAGTTTCCTTGCCTATATTTTACAATTATAATTCTTTGCTGTCCTATTTATACCACTCTTCGTTGTATTCACGATATCATTTCTTATGTTGAAATTTCTGACAATTAATTTAATTAGATGCAATCAGAGATGTGCAATTGGATACTACTGTTTATATGTGAAGAAACCAAACCTTCGAAAAAGCTAAGAGCGTGTTTATCTAGTGTTAAACTCACTTTAGAAAGTAAGTTTGTAAAGATAAATTTAAAGTTTGAAATGAGTATGGTAAAAATGAATTATGTATTTTATTTTTTATGAAAAGTAAGTTTGAAAGTAAAATTTTTAATTTTAAAAATTAAAATTTAGAAGTATTTGGCGAGAAAATAGAGTTTAATTTTTTGTGTTTAGTTTCTTTATGAAAGTAAGTTTAAAATATCTTTTGGTGAAAAAAGTGAGTTTATATAGTTGGTAAACATGCTCTAAATGTTGCCAACAAGAATCATCACCGACTGATATTGATAAAATTCATTTTTGAGTTGCCTAACATGTAAATCTCCAAAAGTTCGGGAACTGACGCACAGAGAGAGAGAAGAGAGCATCACAGATTCACACAACGCAAATCTCACCAACACCACCTCGATCTTTCATCCCGAATCCAGAAAAAAAACACCTGCAGCAGTTCCCACTTCTCTTCTTTTCTTCTCTGAGAGAGAGAGAGAGAGAGAGAGAAAAGCTGTACCTCTCCGCCGGCCATGGCGGAGAACGAGAGTAACAGAAGCGATACCAGCACTAACTCTAGAGCTCTGTTAGAGGAATCGGCTTTGCTGGGCGAGCGCGCCAAAGAACTCGCTGAAGCAGCGCATGCGCACGTGACAAAAGCAGCCGCGGAGGAGCAGTCTCTCCGTCACCGCGCCGCCGCTGTTGACTCCGACCTCCGTCGCCTCCGTAAGGTTCTTGATGCCGCTGTTCTCGGAGGCGCAATCGATCCCGCTTCCGCTGAGAAGGTACTCGATTGTTTCTGTGCTTTAATTTTGATTTTCTCGTTAACGCCTTCTGGAGTTTTAAAAACTTCTGGTCGAAACTGATAGTTAAATGCCTGTGATTTTCCACGTGATTGAGCTGTGGAAAGTTGTGTTCCGTCTGTTCAGGCAGTGTGATTTCTTAATGTACCTCACCACAGATTTTTGTTTAGTAAACAATATTAAGACGGATTGGTTAAAGATTAACTGGTGATATTCATTTTGAGTCTTGCTGCAACTGATGGCATTGAACGCGCATTCTATGCTCGAGGATTCTCTAACGCTATTGCTGATGAAGTACAAGATTGGTTTGTGCGTAAGCAGCTTCCACCGTAAATGACAATATAAATGACAATATAAAGACAATCTAAATGCCCTTGATTTCAGAATTGGGATGGGTCCATAGCTTTTGCTGAATCTTGTTACGGTATATCTAGTCATGTAGCAATAACTCTAGAAAATTTCCCTTTTCACATCCTGAAGCAGCTTTATGACACATACTACACAACAACTAAGTACTACACTTATCTGTAATGACTACGGCTGCCATTATGTACGTTGCTGCAATTTATTTTATGAATGGAATTCCTTTTGAGCACATGGCATAAATTCCAGTACAAGTGTAGCACCGAAGCTTTCGGTACATCACTCATCGCATGAAGGTCGAACAGACCTCAAATCGAATTTCAACTGTTGGACGTAAGCTAAAGTGTAAAAGTTGCCCCCTTGTTAATTCCATGCCATTTAATGTATTTTGCCCTCTATTGCACACTCTTAAAACTTCATGATTGTTTAATGTTTATATAATGATGAAGAGTCAAAGACGTCAAAATGCTGAGAGGTTTACATAGAGCCAATTTATGATTTAAATCACATCCAATGGTTGCATTTTTTATTTGAGGTCCCTTCGACCTTCACTCTAGGAGTGAAACCAAACGCATCAGTACTACAGTTGTACTGGAATTTTTGCTGTGGATAAATATTTTGGAAAGCTCTCTGATCTAATAAAATGAACAATGACGAAAATATGGCAGGGCTTGTAATTACAAGCAAAGAAGGATATTTTGGCTGCATTTGGCATTTGGAGCTGATTCAGAGTTTGAAGGCTTCGTTAGAATATCATACCTCTTAAATTACTGCATAATAGATTATGGAGCTCTTTTAATTCTTATGCTCAAAAGTTTGGCATCCACTGTGCAAATATTTCTGTCTGCAATTATGGTATCTGTTGAATCTTTTTCTTTAAAATAGGTTATTCAGCGATTCTAACTCAATATTTTGTTTGTTGTTGTCTATTTCACTTGGTGTTTAAGGCTGATGAGGAGTTGTGCAAAGCAACAGGTGTGATTAACGATGGAGATGCAGCTTGGCTTCTTCCCTCCAAGTCCCACGGTAGATATCTTTTGATTTGCATGGTTGAATTTACTGTAGTTTTTTTGTTTCAGTGCCAGAGCAAACTTAAGGTATTTGCTCTTCTTTAAGCTTGGATTGTTCCAACATGAACGGCATGCACTGACATCATTACAACATGTCATAAGCTTTATGGATTATTGCTTTATCTTAAATTATAAGTGTGAGGATAAGCTCTTCGGGCCAGAAATCCAGTTGTTTTTTAAACTAATTAATGGAACAGTTGTAGAGTCTCCATTTATGGCTTTATTAAGCATCATACCTACTGGGAGTTCTAGAAAGCGTTGAAGGTGTTTTTCTCCAATTCCAAAATCTAACCAGCTTGTTAGCATATACACTGCAATACCAAGGTTATTAGCCACTTGTGGTCCTTGAATTTTGCCTAACATGTTCAATTTATTCTCTGAATCATTTTTTTTTGTACAATTGTGTCCAAGAGGTTTTGATTTTTGGTTCACCTTTAGTTCTTGAACTTCTAGTTAGTGTTCATTGTTAGTCCATCAAACTAACACTGAACAACAGTAACCTTTATATTGTCATATCGTGGTGTCGAAGTTGAAGAATATATAATGTGGTATCATGAAAAATAAGGTTTATATCATTATGAAAATGATAACCTTCTATTTATTTTTAGAAATTTTATTTGCATCAACAGATTGGTAATCAACTCATTTTTAGTGTTTTGAAAGCAACGTACCCTGTGGCTAGCAACTGTTGCTTGAAAGTTGCCATTCCAGGCCAATCCGCTGGTCATTTAGCATTTAATAAGTATATTCTCAATTCTCAATCAATGGACAGAACTGACTGACCATGAAGCTTAAGAGCTAAGTTTGTTTAAAACACTTCAGCGGCCAGAATGAACAGATTGGCTAAAGTTGAGCGAGCAAAACTTGTTGTTGACGTACTATTGAAGGATCCTGTTTATATCGAGAAAATTAGATCTTGAGTTGAATTGGATTCTTATTTCATATATAAGAAACAAATAATTCATTACTAATTCTAGTGAAGGGTTCGTTTACTGAAATTATGTATGGTTGATTTATGTTTAACACTTTTGTCAATGGGGAATGAGTAGGTCGTTTCCTGAGGATGTTTCTTGGGCCAGTGAATGTGAGGGCTACAAGGAAGGAGGATCAGCTGAAGTTCAAGCAGGAGTATAACAACTACAGAGTATGTCCTCCTCTTATTGTAATTGTTGGCAGTATGTGGTTGTTGACATGATGATGGTTATGGTTAAGGATCCTATTAGATACGCTGTTCATAAGTGCTAGTTAATTACTTAACAAGCAGACATTTCAGTGCTACACATTCTTTAATCTTTATAGTGATGCTCATTCCTTTTTGCTTAAGCATATGAAAAGAAAATAAATATGAACTAGCAATATCTAATGTCGAGATTAGCTGCTGATGATGTATTATGAGAATCTTGATCCTGTACAACTTGGAGAAAAATAGACATTGATAATAAGCAAATCTTGCATTAGTTGGCATTAGCTTCTATATGTCGGTAGATTGAGAATTCACAGTGGACTTGTGCTTTTGATGGATTTTACAAACTTGAAGCTTGAAGGCCATTAGATGTTAAGATATATATGCTTAAGGAAGCTGTGTGATATGAACCTTGTCAAGATAAACTTTGTTTAACATTGTAATATCACATATAATTGCTTATATGCATATCTGTGTGACAGTAGTTGTGGTTCCATAGTTTGCTTTGTGCTCATATATGCTAGTAATCAGGATGTGGCAGACACCAAAAGTGAGTGTTGATTACCATGGAGTGCAAGAATATGGTCTATTCTACTTTTGTTGTTTCTACAGTGATTGGAGGTGTACCTTAGCTGTTTCATTTTCTCATATAATTCTGAATAGATGCTATATCACTATTGTTCTTTATAAGATAGGAATGGTTTGGAAAAGCTTACTTGAAGTATATTTCTGCTTAGTAATGCTATGTGAAAGATGATTCTTCCTTGTGTAATTTGTAGTTGTCTAGACACATGAATGTTTCATGGTAAGATAGTAATTCAGAACTTAATCCATCTAAAGCGTCTGAATTATGTTCTTACTTAATTTGATCTTTGATAACTTTTATAGCGACTTCAGTTTGAAAGCTGGATATAATCCTTTCATCAGACATAATTTCTCTATTTGTGACAATTTGAAGGTCAATTTCAACTTCCATGATGAGTGACACTTGCAGCTTATTTGCCACATTTGGCCTCTGAAGCAAATATTATCTAAAAAAACTCCTCTGAAGAACTTCATTCTGTGCTTACCTTGTGCAAATTACACTTGCCTGTCTGCGAGTTGGCTAAATGTTGCTGCCTCGTGAAATTTCTAAGTTTCTATGCCCATTAAGGATTCTCTACCTCTCCTCACTTTGTCCTTTTTGACTAAAATGTATGTGTGGGTAGATAGTTTGGTTAGTTAACCTTTGTTTGGCGCAGGACAGAACAGCTTCTATGTTCCTTCTGTTCCCCTGTGTTCTACTCATGTTAAGGTCCTATGTATGGAGTGGATGCTTACCTCCTTTGGCATTTCAGCTATTCCAGGTAAAAAACTGCAACAAGCACGAGAGTCTATGATAATTAAATCATCTTTTGCGACTTGTTATGGCATCAACTAATCCAAACTTTGGTTCATACTGTAGGGTTGGTTGCTATTTCTCTACACCAGTTTGGCCTTGCGAGAAAACATATTGCGAGTGAATGGAAGTGACATCCGTCCATGGTAGTGTATAGCATTGTTAGTCACTATTTGGTATTTCATTGGCTGCTTAAAAAGTTTATCAACAAAGGTTTTGCTTATTTTATCTTTTTCCTATTTCTTTAATCTCTATATTGCCTTTTTGTGAATTGTGTATCATGCTGATTCTGAGCAACCTATCCTACTTGCCAGATCCAGCTTTATCCCATTTTAAGATTTAGCAAATTTTAACCTCTATCCAAACTTCTAGTAATGCTCTAGTAAGAAAATTCCATAGAGCCGATATGCTGCAGCAATTTTTTAGCAGTATCTTTTGTTGCTAAAAACCTTGTTGGTGAAAATAATTCTAGATTTATTAAAGGAATCTTCTGTTTTTAACACTGTTTTAATCCATGACATTCTTGCTAGATTTATAAGAACTGACGATTTGATTAGTCAATTTCATGCATTTTTGTTAAAGGTGGATATGGCATCATTATTTAGCAATGTTGCTAGCCTTAGTGAGCCTTACATGGGAGGTAAAAGGGGGTGCTAGTTGTGAGGCAAAGCAGGTAATATCAGTTTAGCCTTTTCTTTTCAACGTATTATTATTTCTCAGACTTTAAGCTTTTCACAGAGAGGAGTGCCTTTATACTTGGCATGGGCTATGATGCAAGGTATAGCGATGCTTTTGCAAAATAGATATCAACGGCAGAGACTCTACACTCGCATTGCTTTGGGAAAGGTAATCCTATTGCGCTCAAGAAGACTGTAGCCTATTGGATTATAGCACTGATATGAGGTGAAGTCCCAGTTTGATCATCTTTAACTATTAGTCATTCAAGAGTTCCACGTTGACATAAAATCCCTTGTTTTGATTATTTATTTTCATAAAATTTATTAGTCCCTCAATATATATAGTTAAAGTATGCTATTTTTACAGTTGAACTATGTACGCTTGAACTAATCTTTAGCTTTGTGCACAAACATTAATTAAACTCTGATTAACTCATTTGTGTGTCAGCATGTGATCATCCTACAGACTGCACTTTACAATTGTGTACCAGGCATGTTGAGCATTCATGTAGGAATTAAGGTTTGTTCCATATTTCACAAAATGCAACCTAATTGAAGTTGAATGCATTTCTAATAATTATCAAGCTATATCTAGCCAAGATTAAGCCAGATTTAGGTGAGGTTAAATTTAAATCTAAATTAGATTTGATAAACTAGCAAAATCAGTGAGAGGTTGCAATGATGGTCTTGCTGGAATACCCTAGTAAGACGGAAACCAGACAATGGTTGTAACTGCGATCTGGCAGGACTAGCAAAATAAGACCCAAACTAAGGAAAAAAAGTGGTTAAGTGATTCAGGTGGGTGAATTGTCACTGACCATAACCAAAATGGTTATATTAGAATTCTCAAAAATTCATCATGTCTTATATAACATAAGGTTCTTGCTACTAAAATATTTGCCGTGTTATCTCTTTAAATCTTTTTCAGGATACAAGTACCATGCAATGCTCATAATTATTATTCTTTGTAGCAGGCAAAAAGAATGGACATTGTTTGGGGAGAAACTACTGCTGTGGAGGGCCAACTGTGGGTGTTATGTCCCATACTTTTTATTTTGCAGGTGGACATTTTTATTAGAATTGGGTTGTCGTGCTTTCAAGTTGTTAAAACTAAGCAATATCTTGTTTCTTCAACTTATCATATGCTTGCTTATTGCTATACTTAAGGTTAAACTTAAAGTAGTCCCTCTGGGTACTAGATAAGCTGGAGTACCAAAATTTCCTTTTGATTTTAACCTATAAAACATGTTAATGATTGTGGAAATGTCTTCTTCAGGGATTTCAGGCATATTTGGGGGCACGACTTATTCTTACAGCTTTTGAAGGTGTTGTTTCTGGATGGCAGGCAAGTCCAGTTATTCTAAATATTGCGCGTGTTTTTTATATGGAAAGTGATACTTTCTTCATATCTTGTTAGCATTTGTAGGATCGGGGATCTAAATTTATTGTTTAGAAGTAGACCTTTTTCTTCGAAACCTATCCACAGTGATACTAGCTGAATCACAATGCTCTTTGTCTATTATGTGCAAGCTGTTTGCCGTATTCACCTAGGTTCTTGGTTCTATGGAGTGGTTACATGTATATAAGAAGCCTTGGTTTGAAAGTATGTGGTAGTAGTGGTCTTAATTTAGTGTTCAGTCAGATTAAAATTCATTTAGCAAGAGCTGGTGGAGGAACTTTTCGGTTATGTTTACAGCACCCATTTTCGTGGAAAAGCGGCCACTCTCAGGAGCATGTTAGTGGTCTTATAGTAACCTTGTGATTATTCAATTTATTCATACCAAGTTATTTGTTTGTTGAATTTGAGATTGCTGATTCTCACTATTCTGCCAAAACAATATCGCAGGTAATTTTCTGTGGGATACTGCTCGTTGTAATGGCAGTTGGTAACTTCATCAACACAGTCAGGACTTTAATGGCAAAATTCAGATTTAAAGCAAAAAGAAAGAAGAGCAAGAGCAAGCAAAATTTAGATTGATGCTGTATCAAAACAATTTATCGTCTTCATGACCTCAGGTTAAGTTGGTAAGATGTAGTGTACATTCTACAAGATGAATAAACTCATGCAATTGGTCAATTCCTTCTCTGATCGTAAGGCTGAACCAGATCATATTCAGCTGTATTCCGCTCAGATCATAATGATGGCCCAAATAGTGACATTTGCTAAGTGATACTTTTTGGATTCACAAGAGTTTGGAGGATCAAGTTTGCCCTTGCTATGTATAGGACTTCTGTTAATGGGTCCTTGTGAAATTATGTTTATGTACCCTTTAATTTTATATTTTTTAACATAATGCAAGTTACGTCAATTTTTGGGGATTGATGTACATCAAATTGGTGGAAGTCGAATTACTACTGTTGATACCATGTTCTAACTAGATAGCAGAAATCCTACAACTTTGACATGGTAATGTGGTGGTCATGTTTGATAAACTGAACCAATTGGTGAGTCTCGGGAGTTCGCTTACATGGTTCGTATCCAAAATTTTTTGAAACGGTGTGAAACGTGTTCTCTAAGAAATTCTTGGGAGGTGGTTTCTGGAGGCGTTAGGCATAGGTGAACCTTTCTGAAGGATATATTTGAGAGAACATGATTTCATTTTAGTGGACTTTGCAATCAATTGTTAGCTACTTCATTTCACTGAATTTGCATCTAAAACACATCCGAAGGTGACAATTATTTGATTTGTCAAGATATATCATACTGTAGTTCTAGTAGAGAAAAAACAAACTTGTATTCGATTCAAGCTGGTTGTCCTCTTATTAGATAACAATTTGCAAAAAAAAAAACATTAGCATGTATACCGGGCAGAGTGAAATTGATGGAATATGTCCTCATTCTAGGGCGAAGCTCTAACTATGTTGTTGTCATGAATTCGCCAGTACAGTCATATGTGGACTAATGGTGTCCAAGAACTACTCATTTTTTACATTGCATGGTATTTGTGAAGCACTGTTGCTCTCATTTATATCTGTGTGGTCTCATGCAGCTTTGAAATGGATAGGCATATATAATCACATATCCCCTCTCACTCTCGCAAACTTCAAAAGTGAATCTCTGTCATGCTTTGAATGTGTACTCGTGTTTTGGATATGTGATCTATTTGAGTTAGAAGTAGAGGTTCAGGTCGAGCTAATACTTTTCCCACTATCCAGAGAGTAAACAAATTTTATGAGGATTTCTTCATGAGCATGACACATTATTATTTGTTGAAAATGCCAATTCTTTTGCACGTCTTAACTCGAGTACTGCCTATTCCATTGAGACGTCTCTCTCGTTTGCAGCTTTATTCTTGAATGTTCCAGTAGATAACGTTGCTGTGTTGAAACGATCAAATTGGGGTCCCAAAATGGATTAGTTAATGTTTGCCCCACCGTTGCTTTGGATGCAAGCCCATATTTGCAGTGCATATGGACAAGTCAGTCGCACACCTTAGCTCACCTACCTTCTTATCTTTGGAAATTTGCCAAAACATATACTGGAATTTGTAATTGCGTCGTAATTTATTTGCGTTGTTCACCAAACTACATATACATGTCTTCTCTTCCAAGTAGTGAGATGTAAACATGTACATGAATGTTTTGACTGCTTGTGTTTATCATACATTGATAGTTATTATCATCGAGAGTACCCAATTTCGACAACCGTACATGTTCACGAAGGGCTACAACACTTCAGCAAACCGCTCCCGTGACCGATAGAGACAGAAACAGCTCTTATTTCCCCATTCCTCGTGGATTCATAACCTGGAATTCAGGTAAACCTTGTCATTGGCACAGGAATACTGCTCTCGCCAACGCTTTTCTACCTGCACTCTTTCTCCAGTGCAGTGAAATAGGCTCAAAACTCACTCAACACATAAACATCTTTCTCAGCAATTGGTAAATATTCAATAGTATAAGAAAATAATTGTTAGAAATAGTATGCCTGTACATTAGGCGGGAAAGAATGCCGTTGTTAAATTATACATCCCTATTATGCGTGCTCAAGCATCTCATCCCCATTTCCTTGATGTGTTACAGACTGGCGAAGTTCATCTTGAGGAAATTAGAATCCTGAGAAAAATAAAAATGAGAAAGAAATTCCAAAAACTAAAAATAGGGAAACCCATCTAGAGAATCTAATTTCTAATTGCCCTTCTTCTCAAATTCAATAGTTGAGAGGGCAGGGGGAACTTTGATTTTTAGAATGTGTTGTGTATATTTTTACATATATTAAGAATAATTATTCCTAATTCTAATTGCATCCAGCATTTGTCTTATGTTATCTGCATCTTAAAGAGTACAGTTGAATACCTACTATAATAAATAAAGAATTATCATATAGATTTCAATATGAAATTTTTGTAAAAAATATTGGAAGTAATAAACTTTTTCATGCACTTTGTTTCTTTTCTTCAATCCTCATATGAGCAACATTCCAAGATCTACCAAACTCTTTGTTCATCCATATTACTGTGGTCCTAACTATATAATAAACTGGAGCTGCGACCAAAATCTTCTCCAAATTTCATGAATTAATACAAGCAATGATCTTGCTCTTTGAGACTTTGAGATGAGATTTTGATATTTGACAGTGTAACTCAAATCTGAAAGCAATATGAATTACCAGCATCTTAATTTTGTTGCATGCAAAAGTTCAAAGAATAAAAAATCGTGAATCTTTTTTTTTCTACTGCATTTTATGTTGTAGATCAAATCTAAAAGGTTTAGCATTTATAGACTTTAGGTGATATTTGGCATTGCTTATAAGCTTCTTCTTTTTATTTCATTTTTTTCACATATTTTAATAAACTTTCTGATATATTTTATAAATTTTAAAAAATTTTAAAAAATATAAAAATCCTACATCATGATATCTTATTATTACTAATTATTATTTTTTTAATAATAAAGTAGAAGTTATTTCGTAAAAATATTTGTTAAATTTTTAAAAATATTTTTCGTTTTAAAAAAACTTATTTTCAAAAGCCTTCTTGAAAGACCGAAGAACCAAACAAACATTAGCTTTGCTCTACGTATATTATACGCACACATCTAGTACACAAGGACTTATATCTTTGCAAAAAAGGTAATTACAAGTTATAATGGAAGTGGTCTATAATTATGTTAACTAGAATAGGTAAGCCTCAACTTTTTTTGCGACTTTAAAATAGGAGTGCGCAGGAGTGTTTTACAAAGATAGAAATTCTTATATTCATTCTGTTGTCAAGGTATAGCCAAAATTTTAAATAACAATTGCAGTTATCTTAGAAAAAATGGAAGATTTCTCTTTTAAAAAAATGATAACCAGCAAAAGTAAAAATAAAAAACTTGTTATTCATAAATATGTCAATATTGAGTTAACTGTTTAAGGAGTGAATCAATAGCAACAACAGATTATTAACATTGTGTTTAGGTTTTTAAAAAGTTTTAACTTCAGGAAAGAGTTTGTGAGAGAAAAATTTTAAGATTGTGAAAATACAGAAAAGCTCAAGAGTGGAGCTGAGGAGATGTCCCATGAAAAAAAATTCTTCAAAAAAAAAAGTTGGGTCTTTTTCATTTTAGAACAAATTACATCAATTACTTCAATTGAAACGAAAACTCCTTTGCCAACAAAAAATGCCTATAGATGAAAGTTATCCATTTCTTTTCAATCAAAATATATCTTTCCCATTTTTCTAAGTTTTTCTGTTTCTGTTAAAAAATTTTGAAATTCTCAAAGCTCGTTTGGTTTAGGTTTTCAAAAATTATTTTTCAACTTTGCTTTATTTTATGTTTTTCAATATATACTTTATAAATATATAAAAAATTTATTTAAAATTTTAAAAAGTGTAAAAAAAATTTACGGAATGAAATCTTTTTATTATATATTTTTATTTTTTTAAAAATAAAAAAATAGAGTTTATTTCTCAAAAAAATAAAAATATTTTTTATTTTAAAAAAATTTTATTTTATAAGCACTCCCAAACATCCTCTAAATTGATTGCTTGACTATGCCAAATTGCTGTCGCAATCTTATAAATCAAGTACATACAAAGAACTCAAATTGTCGCGATTTCTCAACAAAATTTAGTTGTATTTGATACGATAAGTCATATAACAATTTGTTATTATTGTCTAAGTTATATATATGCATTAATTAGAACAATGCAATCGTTCTTGGTGGTAGACGAGTGCCCTTGCAAAGAGGTAATCTATCAAGGAAAAGATGAAAATTCATTAATTATCACATTGAAAGCGGCGTCCCGTTCAAAAATCCAAATACTTAAAAACTGTTTGAAAATATTTATGAAATAAATTTTTTTAAATAAAAAATATATTTTATTTTATTTTAATAATAAATTATATTATTTTGATTAAAAATAGTAAAAAAGTATTAAAAAAATCTTACTATTTATAAATTTTTTTATATTTTAAAATTTTAAAATAAATTCTATAAACTATTATAAAAAATTATTAAAAATAAAAAATAAAAAATTAATAAAAATCTTTTGTAGAATAGAATGTCAAACACTCTCTAAATATTATTAGGTAAAGAAATTGACTCATTTGCTATGATGGAGATGAAGTTAATTGGACAAAGATATTACATCAAACACATTTAAGGGCTCAATTTGGTTACTATAAAGTAAAATATTAATACATTAAATTTAAAAGGTAAGTTTTCTTAAAAAATACATTAATTATCTTTTAAGGTTCGTCTGAAGAAATTTATTATTCTGATTTTTTTAGAAATAAATTTTAATAAAAAAGAAAGTTCATATAGAACTGAGACGTTCTTAAGTTGTAGCATCAGAGATTAATTGTCAATAAGGTGGAACTTGCTTAAAGAAATATTTAGAAGTGTTTTTAAAATAGAATTTTTTTAAAATAAAAAATATTTTTATTCTATTTTAAAAAATAAGTTATATTTTTTGATTTAAAAAAAAAAAAAATAATAACTAGATTTTACTAAGGACAATTTTTATATATTTTAAAATTTTTAAATAAATTTTATATAATATTATAAAAAATAATTAAAAAATATAAAAGAAAAATATTTTTTAACGAATGTGAGAAAAGTAATTCTAAACGCTTCTTAGGTGCTTGACTTGTAATACGGATAAGAAATTTGTTTTCTAAGAAATTTGCCTCACATCTCTTCTAGTAGCAATCACAAACATAGTTGTAAAATCCGGATCGGCCCCTCCGGATCGATTCGAAAACCGTCGATCCGGAACATAAATCGGTCCAGATTTATAATAGAACAATTTATGCAATCAATCCGCTCTGACCCGCTTCAACCCGTTCCGATCCGCTTCGATCCGGTCGACCCGCTCGTCCGAGTAAAATCGAGTTAAATTAAATTTTAAAAAATTTAAATTTGTGATATATTGATACAAAAATAATTATTAGAATCTTTATATTGAGATATAATATGTAGTTCAGATTTTATATTTGAATATGATAATACAAAAAAATAAATTTGTTATATTTTATTTGTAAATAGTTATTATTAGTAATTTTTAAATTTTATATTACTAATTCTGTTAAATTGTAAGAAAAATAACAAAATTATTTTAAAACAAAGAATATTTTTTAAAATTTATTATTTAAAATATTTTTTTATTTTTCTATATTTTTTTTGTTAGTTTATTTTTTTTATGCCTTCTAATAAAGAAAAATAATAAGCGTTCGTATTACTGTCAATGTCTTAGTATTTTTGATAAGACGGGTCAATCCGTGATCTATTAATTCGGACAGTTTCTCAGTTCAATATTCGGTCCGATTTTTATAACTATGATTACATCACAAACTTTAAATAGCATAATTACGAATTTTTTAAGATACGTTTAAGAATTGTGTTTTTTTTTCACCTCTTCCAGCTTGATTCATGATTGAGTTGAAGTTATAATGACTTGACACAGTTGCTAATTATGTCCTCACGGTTCTTTCTTTGGAGGTGATATAAAGACATGAGAGATATCGAGTTTAATCATTGATTTTAACATGTTTTGGAAAGATCCTATACGATTTTTATAAGATTACGTTGGAATTCATATAATTAAATCGAAGTCTTTCGTTTTGTTAAATTTTTTAAAAATTAAAAAAATTATGTACATATTTCTGCGCAAGAGATTCTGCGTCTGTTGGGACTTCGTTAGATTTTGGCTAATAGAAGAGGAAATGATTTTTAAAGTATGATTAGTTATTTTGATATAAAAAGTCGCTCAAAAAAATGTTTTCAGTAAAAAATTTTAACTGAAATAATAAATACTTTAATTTATTTTAAAATAAATTTTTTATTTTTTAAAAAAACTAACAAAATAAAATAAATCATAAAATTTTATTAGCTACTTTGTCGTCTCATGCTCTGCATCTTCTCTGTCTCTGTCTATCACAGTACCCGCAATGTTTCAGACACGTTGTTGTTCAAAAGCAACCACATCACTCTCGCTTCTCCCCTTCCCGATGTTCTCAAACAACACTTCCGGAAATCAAACGAAAGAGATGATGGTGAGGTTTTTACTCTTTTTAGCTTCGTGTTGAAGTGCTCAAACGGGAACATGCATGAAGCATTTCGCAAGCAACAAACAATAATTAATATTGAAGTTGTACATAACAATTAAGAACACGAATGAAGGAGGGAAAAGAACGAGAGAACTTTTCAACTTTCGGTTGCAAAATGCAACAGTAGAGCTGAGCTCACACGTCCAGCAATTTCTCACTTTCTTTAACTATAAAATAATAGATTAGATTTAATATATTTATATAATGATAACAAAATTATATAATTCTAATAAACATATATATATAAATTAAAATTATTAATTATAATTAAATATATTTAATAATTGGATTAAAGAAAGAAATTAATAACAAAGGTAAAAAAAGAACACACTGGAATCAATCTGTTTCTATGGGTCCCCTAGTTTCATCTTTCTATTTAAACAACACATTCATTTCTCTGTTGCCTTCGTTCTCTCCGCCTCTCGAAAAACATCTAAACCTTTACCAAATGGCAATGGCAGACCATAATAATAATGGAGCTATCTCTCCGTCTGCAACTCAAACAATAACCAGACCGCCGGGGAACAAATGGGGACCATACACAAACGCAAAAGATTTCGCCGCTAACATGGCTATAGTTCTTGTAATACTTGTCTGCGCCACAGTTCTTGTTTTTTGCCTCACTTCAACCATCCACTCTATCATTCGTCGCCGGAGAAGAAGATTAAGAAACGATTCAACTTCTTCTCTCGAGCTTCAGAAACAACAGAAACAATCAGTACCAGATATCGAAGCGTTACCGCCGGCTTTAGTCTTTTCTGCAAATTCTTCGGAGGGTAAAATATTGGCACCGGAGTGCGCGATATGTTTAGCGGAGTTTTTAGATGGAGAAAGAGTTCGTGTTTTGCCCGCGTGCGGCCATGGTTTCCATTCTGATTGTGTTGAAGTTTGGTTGAAGTCGAGCAGCTCGTGCCCAACTTGCCGTAGTAGTTGTTGTTGCAGCAGCAAGACAGAGATGGAAGAGCCCTGAACTCATATACAGTAGAGAATTCTGTACAGGACCTTAATTGATGGTACTAGAAGGTAGCATAACATTGGTTTGCACTGTTTTTTCTTTTAGCTTTTAGGTATGTACTGAAAATCGTTTCATCTTTTCAAAGTTCTGCATTGTGGTTCTTCTCAATTAGGCATTAGATGCAATTCAAGTTTATCAAAAGAAAAATCTTATAATCAAGTTAAACCATGTAGTCCCAGAAAATTAATTGTTTCTGAATAACACAAGAAGAAGAAATAAGCATGAGCATTGCATAATGCCGTAGTCCAAATTGATTTGGGGATACCTTGTCAAATTGTCTACTTGATTGAACAGAAGAATTAGAAGAGCACTTTTTACTTTTCCTTCAGAAATAAAAATGATAGTAACACATTTTCAATAATATCTAAGTTGAATACCGTAACAAATCATGAAATGCGCATTGTTAATTTACTGAATTTTTCTATACAAATTAATGAGGTTTCATGCAAGTAATGAATAGCACTGAGTTGTAACGCAAGTTGCAATTTATTAAAGGGCTTTAGAACTCTGTTCTTCCTTTTTTTGGATTAAATAGAAATTTTGTTTTCTAATGCTGTTTAAAAGCTGCTGGCAGCTTTCTGAAATCTCATTTTCGTTTTACTTTTTGTACAGTGGGAGTCACTGAAGAAGTGTGCAGGGTGGTCACACCAGAAGCTCCCAATATTTGCCGCTTTTCAATTTGATAAAACAGAAAAAGGAGAAAACAATTTGAAAACAGGAACTTAATGTTACTTGGGTTATTAAAAGGCTGTACCATATCTTTGAAGTGTCTGCATTTTGGGTTATTAACCGTACGTTTGAAGTTGAAAAATGAATTCATGTTTCTCTTCTTCATTCCAAAAACTTCGGTTTTCGTTGTAGGTCTTTTCGAGCTAACTTCGGCCCAATTATAGCATCCAATCTCTGGTTTTCAATTCAACATGACATTTTATCCAATTTCATGTACATGAATGAGATGTTAGCTTCATTCTAAGAGCTCAAGTTTTGTTGGCAAGTCAAAATACTCATATATCGCAAGTTAAATTAATTCCGACTCCAAAACTATTGTGCAGGTGTAAAAATTCATTATTACATCACGAACACTATCGTTCTGATTAAAATTATTGGTTCGAACAAAATTATAAGAAAGATCTTCAATATTATTTTCTAAATTAAGTAGTTATGAATGTAAATAGTAAAATTTTTTAGTAGTGTATTAAAAATTTCTCTCTAATTATTATCTTTAGAGGAGAAATGGAAAAGAGAAAACATAGTAATTAGCTGTAGATTTCATTCCCTAGCCTTTTGAATGGTATAATTTTCCATTTTAAACAACAATCTTTCATATAAAAAGTCCACCTGGAAAATATCAAAGATACTCTTGTTCCGGCCCATAAAAATTTTGTAGGCCCAAGCCAACTTAATTCTTCCCTGCTGAACAAAAGTTAAAGAGGAAAAAAAAAGAATAGAAACACCATCTGCCATGATGAACAAGCCGAGACCACCTTGCTTCAGCTTTCCTCTTCTTCCATTTCTCGCGCACCTTCTTTCTCTATCGTTTCTTCTCCCATTATTCCTCCACCTCCCTCTCCTCTCTACTGTCTCACGCAACTACTATACCAATTTTAAATTCAAATCCCATCAAATCAAACAAAACAGAAACCTGTCTCTCTCTTTTCGTCCTTTCCCAATCCTTGATACCATTCATTCGTCCACGCAAGCATAACCGAATCCAATCCCATTATATAAACAAAATAATGTTCTTCAACAATGATCCGTTGCTCTTCATCAGCGACAACAACACCAATTACCGAACCAAAACTTATTGAATCTCGATTTGTTTCTTCATCAGAGCTATTGCTATCGATAGCGATGAGATTGATTTCGCTTCGTCGGTGATCGATCTCCTTGCGTGATCTGATTGAGCACAGGAGGAGATGTCGCAGGACTACTCCGCTCGCGCCGAGCAGATCGTGTCGCAGCTCCACATCAAAGCTTTGCACGCAGTTCTCTCCGCTCGAGTTCCCGCTCTCAATTCTCGCTCTGCCCGCGGCGGCGTTGGCGTTGCTCAGCAGCAGCAGCAGCAGCAACCGTCGCAGCATGATTCGTCGCGCGCGAAGAAGCGTGACCGGTGGTTTAATCTTGCTCTCGGTAATCTCCCTCCTATACTTGAACATCATCACCATGCTTTCATGGACCCGACAGTGATCGACATAATTCTATTCCCTCTTGATCAATCCACAGCTCCGCGGCCGGAATCAGTAATCGAACGCTGGTGCGTTCAGTGTGAGCCGGTTAACACAGCTTTGCCTTCTCCTTCGCGTGCTATGGCGGATAACAGTCCGCTCTATCGCCGCACTTATAAGAAATCGATTGTTTTGCTCCGTGCGGTTTATTCCTTGTTGCGGTTGTTGCCAGCGTACAGAGTTTTTCAAATGCTTAGCTCTTCACACCAAACGTACAACTATGATATTAGCTATAGAATTGCGTCTTTCGCTGAACCGTTCAGTAGAGTGGAAGAGGCTGCGTTTAAGGTTTATAATTTCTCTCCCGTAGAAACCCAGTTTGGACAACTTGTTGTGTCAGTGACTTACCGCCCGGATCTCACTGAGTTTAATGTCGAGGTTTCACCTCCAGTTATAATTGCTGACTATGTTGGTAGTCCTGCTGCCGATCCCATGAGACAATTTCCGTCTTCACCTGCTGAAAAGGGAGGATCGCCTACCTCATTGCCTTCGAGAGTGGTTCGAGTTCCAGTGCCCCCTTCTTTCTCTGGGCCTCATAGCTGGACTAGTACTCCTGCACGGAACCAACTTCTGGGCACATCGCCTAGTTCTGATTCGCGGTTGTCTCCAGTAGATTTCTATAGACAACAATTACAAGGCCAGAGGACACATATTCATAGAAGAAGCAGTTTTGGTCTTGAAGACTACCACCTGTCTCCGCCATTATCATTGTCCCCGAGCCCTTCACCACCAACTTATAGTACTAATTCTCTGCAGTCTCGCTTACGCTCGGAGACTGTACCTGTTAGCATACCCTTACCAGTGACAGGGAAGGGAGAGCAGCATCACTCCCCTAATTATTCTGCTCCAACAAGAGTTCATTTGCCCCCTCCTTCTCCTACGAGAACTTCGCAGATTGAGCAATCGATGCAGGAATCACCTCAACAGAGTAGATCTTTTAAGAAACGAGAGGGAATGAAACTTGCAGATCTGTATTTGAACTTCCAATCTCTCAAGGTATTTATTGTGTTTTGCTGTCTCTCACATTGTTTTTATGGTATTATTGTCAGCTCAATCTATATGATCCAATCTTGTACAGCTTAAGGATAGCAGAGATGATTCTGGAAGGTTTTCTGGAGCTTTATCTTCTTCTAGTTCACCAAAGATTGGATTCTCGAGGAGCTCAAGTAGATTGTCCATGCAGGACGATTTAGATGACGGTGACTTTTATCCTTTTGCTGTGGATGACATTGATGCTACTGATTTACGAAGCAGGTATTTGTTTCCATCAATGTATTGTTGTTTCATCTGTCAGATAATCGAATTTTGAGTTGCTGCAGCTTTCCTAGTTGATGACATCAATTGCTTTCAATGTAGTCTAATCAGCACTGCTAACAACTAGCTATGGACTGATCATAGATGAGCTGCATTTTTTTTGTATGCATCGATAGCTGAAGCATACTTGTATAACAATTCAAAGGTTCCGTTGCTAGATTTTGATGCATGCTATGATAAGAAGCAAGAAATTAACTTATGGTCATTTTTGCTATTTGAACTGTAGGCTTGATTTTATATCCTAAAGGTGTGAATACTATTCTTGAGATGATATGAGCTAGTATAAAAAAGGAATTAAGCTTCTGTCTTTGAAAATTTTTGATCTACATTCTCTACCAATTTACTGCTGGAACTGGAAGCATTCTTCAGTATCTTCTTACGTAAATGGAGCTACAAAAGAATTTGTGTACTTGATTCGGGCATCTAATGCTTTGTAGATATTCAGGAGCATACCCTCTTTACATTACTTATATCTCTACTGATTTTGGGTGTGTGCAATGGCCTATGTATACTGCTTTTCAGTCAGTTTTCCACTTAGTTTGTGATATTTTTGTTTCTGCAGTAACTCATACATTTTAGTTCGCATCTCAGTTCTTGCTAAGCAAGTTCCTACAACGATTATTAAGTAATCATAGTTTTGCAATCAAAAGAGTTTCTACTGCCCTTGAACAGAAAACAATGTCAATTTTGTAGCTATTCTGTGTATGTGATCTATCTTTCATCGTTTGTGAGGATGTTACTGCTTTTTAAAATTCTTGTGAGTTAATTCTTGTGTGTACCTATCTTTATTATAAGGAAGTATTTTGCAAATTGCATGGAAAAATATGATTAGTAGACTTAGGGGGCATTTGCATTTCCAGGTTGTATGCACATTGACAGTACATAGATGGTCGGAATGTAGTCCTTACTGGGCAAACAACCAAGTTCATTAATGTTTTGGACAATGAATGAGTACCTCATTCTTGTATATGCTGGAACGGGTGATGTTTTACATCCATTCTCTATAACATGACTATCTAAATTGGGTTCAAAATTCTGACACGAGACAGTAACTATAGCACGTCTTTAAGTAGACCAATCATGTGGATGGAAGATAAACGAGAGCTTTAGACAATCCTGAAACCTTTGTGATTAGGTTTAGTTAAAGTTTTTTTCTTGGATAGGTATAAGTCACACTGCTTTTGGTCACCTTTAAAGTTGAGATCTCTTCTAAGTATTGACAAAACTGTATTCTTTGTACTAGTATTTGTATCATTTATAGATTTTAAACTATATATATATTTTCGCTAACTTTCTAGCTGCATCTGTTTGCATTATGATGTCTTTTGGCGGAGTCATACTACTTTCAGCTAATGCTGTATATTCTTTTCTAGCTATCTTTGAGAGAACAAGGATTGAGCAAAATTCCTTCAGTTTGTTTTGCAATGTACAAGTGAAAGATTTTGCTAACCTGATTAGAAGGCCATTAAAGTAAAAAAGTGAATGAATTGATTCAATTTTGATTACTTCCATATAAAAGAAATCCAAATACATCCAAGCACATATCTCCTGTTCTTTAAGTGAAGTTAAACAGAGGAAAGGAACATCATACGTGTTCAAATAATTTGATTAACACGTTTTGATTCCTGTTATTATAATGTGAAACAAATGGATCCTTATTGAGGCGTTGATAGTTGATAGGCACAAAAAGGTCAATGGACTGTTTTCTATAGTTATACAATCTAACAAGATTGTATGAGAACCTATATGGTTGTTTAATGGAACTGAGTATGCCCTATCTTTCGAAGGAGATAATCGCATAGTGGCAAATAACTTATTTTAGCTTTTGGGGTGCTCCTGTACCCAATGTAACTCTGCAATCAAAACTATCTTTTTTTTTGTTTAGAACGACATGGTTGACAAGTTCATACATGGACAGACTGCAGGCAGGAGGGATAGGGCAATCCCTTTAGAGTAGAATGGTGGCGGTTGCCCATCTGAAAGTTTATAATAATCACCTAAAACTTAGAACGACAAACTTTTCTCCATATACTTCCAATTTCCAACCTGTTGCCTCAACTCCAGATTAATCTGTGTTGCTGCTCTCCTGATCTCATTCCATTCATTGAGTCTCTCTATTTCTTTTAATAAAGTTCTATTAGGTAGTTACAATTCTCACCAAGACATGGAACCGTAAAGCCTCTTGTTTGCTTTCATTTTATGAAATTCTAGTTAGGCGTTTTTCCCCCTTAAACCAATTGGGGAATAATCTTCTCTACAATTTTGCAGTTTGCAAACAATTTCTAGTTTCATTTCTGGATATGCCTTTTCCCTCTCTATTTCTGGATTTCTAATACAGGGTCTCATGATAAAACAATTTAGTTATCAATCTCTGCTTGTTGCTGCGAAAACTTTCTGCGACTTTTGATAAATTTCTTGAAAGAAAATTAGTGCTATCTTTGAAGAAGTATGCCTTCAAGATTGTGGAAGAACTGCATACCACAATTTAGTGCTTTCTTTGAAGAATATTTCCTTCAAGATTATGGAAGAGCTGGATACCATACATAACTTACAGCTTTCTACTGTTGAGCATACCTAAAAATTGAGTATTGTATAATCCTCTTAATGATTTTGTAACCATTGTGAAGTTACTTCGTTGAATGTTATATGTAAGTAATATAGTCTTTGTCTGAAGATGTGTGTAACTTTTGTAGCTAATGGATTCTCCTGGGATTGATGGATTTAAAAATTAAATTTTAAAAAAAAACACCGTTTAAAAAGAAAGGATACTCAGATCTTAGTTACCCATGATTTTCTGGTTTTCTCCACTCTTATGTATTTGTGTATTTTACCTCATCGGATAGTCTCTGCATCCATCTCTGGGCAGGTAGCCGCACCTGTGTGTTAGGAGGCTAAAAATCTAAAAGAAAAATGGTTCTGATAGAAAGACATGTTTTCTGATTTGCCTAATTCTTTCAGGTATGGCTTATATTTTAAGCTCATTTCTTGTGTACTTCGTTAAGCATCAAAATAAACCCTCTATCAAGTTCAGTCTTTTAGTATTTCAGCGCTGAGTGAATAACCAAAATATGAGCATAACTAAATAAGTTTGATACATCATAAAAATTAAAGTTGAAGGCATATTATGTCCACTTAGGTTTAATCAGGTTGCTTTTCTTCCCATAGCAAAGTTGCTAGACATCCGTTACATTTGAAAAGTCGTTTGGAAAGTCAACTTCTTCATGATTGCATTAATCTTTCTGTGTGTATATTTTTCCAAACCCTGATCTATCTTGGACCAAGAAACTGTTGCTCAGAAGTTGCACTGTTAATTTAAATAACTTTTTTGGAGTTCATGGATTGACTGGTGATTTGAACATTAAAGCAAGAGGGGATGTAACTGTAAGTGGAGGAAGTTCTTGTTATTGAGATTTAAAGGGAATCTTAGACATCAAGGATTATGTTTAGTGCAGTAAACTATTGCATCCTATGAGAAGAAAACATCCGAAGTAGTGGAAGAAAGAGACAAATAGCATATGTAGTAAAACTTTGTGTAAATTAGACTCAGTCCTCAAGCTAATGTCTATTTCATTTGCCTTTTATTGGATTCTGACTTTCTGAAATATGAATCCCTGGCTTCAGTAATTGAAAATTATTCTGTATCATTTTCCCTATTCTATTATTGCCAGGAAAGATTGTAACAGCAGTGCCATGATCAGTGCAGTTCTTTTCAATTATCCAAGACGCACATGTTTGTTACATTTTCTGGAAATTCCTTTTCAAATGATTGTTGTTGTTTATTGCTTGAGTTGTGTATTGTGATGTCATGCAGCATCTGACAAAATGGATCTTTCATGTTTAGGAAACTTGATGGGAAGGATGTGTCTGATTCAGCTCAAGCATCATCTCGTAGATCACAAGATGCTGCTGTAGGAGTACTTGTTCATATGCTGAAGACTGCACCCCCTTTACGCCAAGACAACAGCAGCTTCTCACAATCTTCAAGCTCAGATGCCCATGCTGATGTCGACTCCTCCAGTGTTTTCTTGTCTCGAAAGGCATCTGATGCCATGGAGCAGCTCCGAAGTTATAAGGAAATGAAAGACTTGCTACTATCTCAGAGTGGAACTCATCTATCTGAATCAGGGAACGACGCAAGAAAGTAAAGCTTACATATTACATATGACTGGATCAACTTTTCATTAACCTACTGATGCTAACATCAATTCAAATATTTTCATTTATATGTCTGAGGCATTACCTTGTACATAACAGCTGAAGTTGATAACAGTGAACCAAAGGAATTAGGCTGTCTACTGAAAACCAAGATTTTAGTATAGGTCTGTTAGGCCCTACCCATCCAGTTGCATACTGGATTGCTGTATGTTGTACATATTCTCTTCAACCTAATCCTGGCAATGCAATGCCGTCAACGCCTTCGTTGGCTGACCGTTAACAAATCTTTCGATTGCTTGCTCTAAAATGTAAAACTACTTGCCATTATCCAGATTCAGTAAAATGTTGCATCATTTGATCAAAACATATTATCGTACATTGAACATTGAATAAAATTTTGAAATATTTAAAAATAATTCTAAGATAAAAAATTATTATTCAGAAAGCATAATTATTTGATATAGATGAAAATAATAACTATTTGAATATGAATAGATATAATAATAAAGATTAGATAAGAGATAACATAGAGAAGCGTTTTATATTTGACTATTTTTCGTTTATGGATAGTGTCTAGTCACATGGAAAAGTAAAAGATAGAAATTAGTTGGTCGGTCCTCTGCTGAAACTGAATACAGGTGAATGGTATATAGAGTTTGTAAAATTTTATGTCTTCGAATATTATTTACGAGGCTTGTTTTTTTTTTAAAAAAATTTTACAACACTGTTTTGTGATAATAAAGTTGCAATAAATATAGATTATAATTTAGTACAGTATGACCGTAGTCAAATATATTAAGGTGGATTGATATTTCATCAGAAAAAATTAAAGATAAAATTGATTGAGTTTCCTTCTATGAGTTAGAAGCACTGTAAACATACATTGACAAAAAGATATCAAATAGAATTTTCCGTGACTAATTAATAAGTTAAGTATCGATAATATTTTTACACAAAAGGTATGCAACGAGCAGAAGTTATGATAAAGAGTCCCGGTCTCAGAAGAGATACAACATTATGCACCATTTGTAGTATTTGAGGGAGAGCATTCGTGTATATTTAAGTATTTTAATTGTATTAAAATATTTTTTATTTAAAAATTTTCTTATTTGTTAGGTATAGAGACTATATATATAAGTGTACTTATATGAGTATTTGTGATGGAAGAATATCCATTGGGATAGTTTTTCATCTGTTTGGATATCAATCCAACAGCCAGATCATCTCGGCAACCCAACTCATAATAACTATGATCAATCCATTTCTGTTGACTACACGGCACGACCGCAGTGGCTACGCGCTGCACTGCTCGGCGCTAACGACGGGCTGGTTTCCGTTGCGTCCCTTATGTCGGCGTTGGAGCTGTGAATCAGACCCCTGAGGCAATGCTTGTCTCAGGCTTAGCTGGTCTTGTTGCAGGAGCATGCAGTATGGCTGTTGGAGAGTTTGTATCAGTTCACGCGTAGTACGATATCGGAATTGCTGAAAGAAAACGGCAAGGAATAGAGAACGATAAAGATTATGATCACTGTTTGCATAACCCTTTGCAAGCTGCAGAGCATCGGCGTTACCGTTTGCTGTTGGAGCTCTATTGCCTTCGCTTGCAGGTGGTTTATTCACTAGATTTGCCTAGGAAACAGTTGGACTTTTTACCCCTGCAAATCTACTATTGCAAGAAGAGATGGCCATGTTGGCAAGTAGTTACGAATTTGAAATATTGCCAAGAGAACTAAGGTAGATTGAAATATTGGCTATGACTGAAGTTGAACTTGTTCTAGTGTCCCAAAACTAAGCAAGTTCAATGTAGGCTAAAGTTGAATTAATCATGTTGTTTGGGCAAACATTTCTAAGCCTGCTATTCTTAAAATATAGATAACAAAAAATGACAGTGTTAATAATTTATATTGACGATGCAATAATCATAAGAGATGATATGGAGGAGATATATAGGCTTCAGAAGTATTTACCATTTAGTTGTTATTTGTGAAATCTGAAACCAACGATCAAGCGTACTCGCAAATACATTTTTGGTAAAGTATATTATATAAAAAGCTAGGTATTAAAGGTATTTATGTACTAAGTTGTGTGAGGGTGTTGGTGTGAGTGACGCAGAAGTAAACGGCCAGAGGATCACTAGCTAGCTAGCATACACATCGTTGATCATGTATGGCGCGGTCTACTGCAGCAGTGATAGTTCTCTTAGTGGTTAGCGTGGTAGCATTCGCCATCTCACCTTCAGATTATAGGCGTCACGGTCGGTACCTCCGGCCTCCTTTGGGTGCTCGTCATGTCCGCCCACGCATTGGCTTGAAATCGCCACCACCACCACCACCACCACAACTTCCAGCTCAGGCACCACCAACCCCGCAGAGTAGTGATATGATTTGGTTACCTCACCCGCCGCCTTAGGCGCCGCAGACATCACAGAGCTAGTAATCAGTCACTTTGTCTCCCAACACCATATCACCCTCACTGGTAACACAAGGCTTGAAGTTCTATTCTTCAAGAACAAAATGGTCATCTTAGATAACTCCATACTGTAGTTAACTTCAAGTTCGACAGATTGTATCAGTCAATGACGCTTCAATTACTTTTATTTCGGAGCAAGCAAGAATATATACACTGTATTTGTTTCCCGCACATTAATCTCCCAGTCAATGTATTTCTGTATTAGTACTGAATTCAAGTATGAATGAAAATAGACCAATTATCTTCACCAATTAAATCGGTATGAGATGTTCAAGTAAAGAGGACTCGAGCAATGGTCGATCAGGAAATTTCGAGTCAAACCTTACAGAGAGCTACCAGCAAACCAGGTCGCTTGAATTTTATATCCTAAGAATTTTTGCTACTTGGATGCGTGAGCCTTGGACATGAGAGAAAAACAAAACACCTTATCATTTCCGTAGTCTTGAAGTAGTGTCGTTGGATATTGACTAGTCAAAATAATGGGGAGTGAGACTTTCACGTGACCCGTTCAAGGCATTAATGAATGTCTCTGACTTAGTTGCTATATGCGAATTCACATCTCCATGCAGTGCGAGAGCTGCGAATGGTGTTAAAAAATCCCTTGCTGGCGGAGCGTGTTGAAGGAGCAGGTTCCAATAAAACGCCGTTTTTCTTATTCACTACCCCCAGAGTACTCCAGGTCGTGCCAGTAAAGTCTCCCACCTAACTCTGACCATATAGATGTTCACTAAAATTTCCCGACAAAAAAGGAACGTGGTGGCATTTCTGATAAAATTCTAATGACCGATATATATACAGTGATTTAGTACAATAATATATTTATTATTTTATTACTATATAATTACGTTATAAAATAGGACGTTTTTTTAAACTCATGTGATGCCCATATGGATATGTTCTTTCCGGAAGAAATCTTTCGGCAGTATTTGATGTGATGTATGGTGTCAAACTACTACTAGCATTTTTCTGTCCAATCTTAGCTAATATTTTTATTGTGATTTGTCACAAATTCAACCAAAATTGGTCACTCTATTGCCAATCTTCTAAAATATCTGGTAGAACGTTTGACTTCCAACTCTTTTAGTCCAAAACATAAGGCACATGAATATGTATATATATACATACAAGCAATGGAGTACTAGCTAGAGCCTAACAAGCAGCAATTAAGCATGAGCAAGTCCGTGTTGGTGAAAGTTCTCTTGGTTGTTGCTGTAACGCTCGTTGCTTCTCCTTCCTGCAGCGAGGCTGGAAGGAGACGATATGGTCGGTCTCCGCCTGCACCTCTAGGCTCTATTAATCGTCATCACTACAAATCGCCACCACCGCCATCCCT
This sequence comes from Acanthochlamys bracteata, assembly GCA_019914995.1. NCBI lineage: Eukaryota > Viridiplantae > Streptophyta > Magnoliopsida > Pandanales > Velloziaceae > Acanthochlamys > Acanthochlamys bracteata. The sequence goes on along the minus strand of CM034126.1, from coordinate 10,705,961 downwards.
GCCGAAGCCTCTTCCAGCTTCTTCAACGCCAAGGAGAGTCAGCTCTTCCTGGTCTCCACCACCTCCAGCAGTTTCAGCACCTATGCAATTGTACGGCCCCAGCGCAACTAGTTCTGTTGTATTTCCCTAGTGATCCGCTATGCTAAGTGTTAGTTTAGTTCTTGACCAAGCAGAGATATGTTTCCACCAAGTAATCCTCAAGTCCATTTAGCTATTTAGGACCCCGCTTTGACTCCACCTATGTATTGTTACCATATTGTAGAAGCATAATTTGCATAAATAAAGGCATACAGAGTAAGGCTCTGGTTAGCTGTGGATTTCAGTTCTCTCTCTCCATATATATATTAATTTTAAAAAAATATTTTTACAGTATTTAAAAATTTGTTTAATTTTTTTTTAAATATGAATAACTTATATATGAAATTATTATAAAATTTTTGAAGGATAAAAAAGACAAACTTATTTACTAAAAAGATCATAAAAAGTTTTTTTTATTTCAAGTTCTGCTTTTTAAATAATTTCAAACAAAGAGCATACAAAATCGAATTGAATAGCTAAGTCAATGAAATCACAGTCAAATAGAATGACAATTCAACAGAAGAACCCAGCAAATGTTTATCTCATAGTAGCTTGCTTCAGTCAGACTGCACAGCAAACGCTGCAAATCTGATGTGGGAGGCCTACAGAGCTCTTGCAGAACAATTTCTCAGGTCCAATATTCTTTTTCCTTGCCAACTGGTCGGCTTTAAATTTGAAAATTAAATCTCATTTCAATTGCACCAGGGAAAAAGTCATTTTGTTTCATAAATTGCTTTCAGAAACCTATAATCATGCTTTTAAGCTTCACCTGAGTATGCCTAATGGAAACAGAACACATGATCCTAGGCCTTACAGAAGACTAATTCCTTCTCGAGCGAAGGAGATAATAAACTCTAACAGCACGTAGTGTCTTAGGGAACATAGTCCAAATACAGTTGTAAACAAGGCATCCATATCTAACATTATTTGGTGTCATTGACTATGTTCACTCTGGCAAAATTCTGTCAATCTCTAGTATAGTTATCTTTATTCATTCTAGAGAGATTTTTTCTCTCAACATTATCAGAAAGATTTAGACCTTAACGCTATTCACCAAAAAGTATCACTGAACGAGCCATCACCAAAAAGGTTTCACTGAAAGCACAGGCAAGCCACCATATCATGAAAGGCATTCCAACAAATTAAATATATCAAGCGACAACAAGCACCTTAAGAACTAACTAGCAATCATATCATAACTTACTTAAGCTAGTATAAGAAATTGCAAACTGACCTTTATAGAGGTCAGAAGATTAACAATTGGGTTCACCGTAAACTCTGAACTGAGGCAAGTTAACAGCAGGAATGATTATAAGTATAGCATTATCTAAAGAAGTTTGAGTAAGGTGTACTTTTGATTTCTAACATGCTTCAGAGCGGCCTTTCTCAACAGACCTAAACAAAATGCAAAGCATAGAGATTTGCTAATAACAGCCTTCGTGGGGAAACGAATGTTCTGTTGTCTTACTTCTCTGCAGAAGTAGAAGGATACTGCATGATCCTCAGGAGATAAAACAAAAAAAGTTGGGAGCAAAGCAGGATTACATATTTCAGGTAAGTCCCAGCATAGTGCTAAGCAACATCTTAAGAATATGTGAAGCATAAATGCCTTAGTCAGCAATGATGAGTGTAGTAGACTTTCAAAACAAAATCATCCTATTAATATAACCCAATCGTGTGATTACTTCGAAAACTGTCAGTTAATTGTTGGCAAGCGAAACATGCGTTTCATTTACATCTACATCAACAGAGTTTGCAATGGGTTGATATATAAAAGCTTACAGAGAGCTTTTGTCCAGCATGTCAATAGCTTTTGTAGTCATTAGAAGGTGATAATTTGATAATAGAGCTTCAACTTAAATAGTTAAACACATATAAGAAACTTAAATTATGTTACTGTCTCCATAAATAATTATAACATAAACACTAACAAACTCATTTAACATTCATAACTTTCCTCAAGGAGACTCAGGCTCCAGAGTGATGTAAACAAATTACTTACAGTAACAGACATGCTGACAACAAATATTTCTGTCAATGGCAATAGTGACCAAACCATGAGCTCTTAGGCCAGCCTAGCCCCCCGTATTCATCACCATCTCTACTATAGAGCCACCAAAGCAAATTGGAAAGTGAATTACCATCATCAAACCCTTTCAGCTCCCTTGTCTTCTCCAGTGCTTTTGCTTTGTCATAAATACCTTCCATTGCATACACAAACCCCTTCCACCCTTCTGCAACTCCCTCTCTTGCCAAAGCAGGCAATGTCCACTTCACCAATTCCCTCACAAATGCAACATCTTTGAATAGAATTTCTGTAACAGGCAGCAGAGGAAGAAGCTGAATTCCTAGCCTGCATTCCTTCAACTCAGCAGCAGCAAACCAGAGTCCACTGTCCCTCTTGTTATTCCACAAAACTCCAACCAGCCTATTCTCCCTGCTGAATTCATCCTCATACATCCCTTCTCCCTCTCTAACATGCCACCAAGTCCTTGCAGCTTCAATCTCAAATGCAGAAAGTGTTGAACCAATTGCCACAAGATCAGTATCACCATAGCTAAGTCCCATCAGTGCAGCTGAGTAGTATGCATTCACTGCCTCGCTTGTGCTCTCCTGGTTCCTTCCATCAGCAAACTCCGTCAAACCACCAGCCCAAGAATGCAACTTCCACAAATCGAAACACCTCAGCCGTGTGTAATTAGCCTGCGAGCTCCGGCCCAAAGTCATGACATCGGCCATGATCGAGTATGCCCGTGGCCGGTACCTTCGCCCCCATGCTGGGTCAAACTTGGCCAGCACTGCAATTGCATACAGAAAGTATCCAAGATGATAATGGTGATCATTGTACAATCCAAACCCAAAATCTGCTCCAGAATCAACTGCACCTTGCTTGGTTACAAGGCCACCCCAATTGGGATCATACAGAAACCCATTCCCACTAAAGCTTCCATCAAGCCAAGGAGTAACCGAGTCCTTCAAGAACCGGCACACCATTGGTATCGCATCCGTGTAACCGACCTCTTCAGCGATCAGAGCAAGCCGGGCAGCACGAGCAACCGCCTTGCCATAAAAATACGAAGAAGTTGTGCTGATGCTGGTTGAACTCAGGTCCTGGACATCTTTGCTGAGTGCAGAAGTAATCTCACGGAATCCTTCTTCACTGAGGCCTTTCGTTGAATGCCATGTGAGCGATATCGGGTCGGTCTTTAGAATCCAGGAATTGCCAACAACACCAACTAGATCGCCATCAATGCTTCGGTACTTGAAATCTGGCAGCACAGAAACATCATAGCCATCTTCCATCTGAAGAAGGCGGAGATGAAGAGGGTGAGCAAGCATAAGCAACTCTCCCCAGCCCTGTTTCTCCCATCTGTACTCCAACTTAAACGGCCGAGAAAAGAATGCTTGCCCTGATGTAGGGTAACACGCACTGAACCGATCCAGAACCGATTCAAATTCCGGTTTCGGTAAAATCGCAACCCTGATCACGCCGGAAAATCTAGAATCAGAAACCAAATTTGACAAATCAGATTGCTTAAACCGGATCGGCGATGAAGAGTAGATCAGCCATGTCTGGCCGCTGTTGAACTTCACCGTGTACTTGGTGAACGAAGAATTTGAATCAAACGATAAGATCGCGTGGATCGTAGACAAATATATGATCGATGAAATCAGAGTAGCGCATGTTACAAACGGGCTTCCCCTGACCAAATGAAACCTTAACGAAGGCGGTAAATCGAGTGTTACACTTAGATCATTGAAGTAAGAAATCAAATGTTTAGAATTCTGCGTAGCTTGTGACTTATCAGTAGTTGAAATGGTGAGATCCGCAACGAACGTTTGGTAAATGAAGAGTTGGGATGAGAAACGTGAAGGATAGCAAAGGGTTAACGAACCAGAAGAAGATTTGATCATATAAGGATGGATGTATTCAGGCTGATCCCCATTGTTGAGCACGAAGTTTTGGAAGAAAGAGTTCGTAGGGAGTGGAGAAGATAGAAGATTTGGAGCGAAGAATTTCGAAGGATCTGGAAGAATATTTGGTTCTGGTGCTTTTGGGAAAACGAACGGGCCTCCGTGGTGATGGTGTTGCATTGCTGAAGATTCTTGTGCTGGTGCTGCTGCTGTAGGAGAAGGCAGTGAAGGAGACGGTTGCACTGGTGATGTTTGCACCGGTGACTTTTCTGCTGGTCGTTGTTTGGATTTGTTTTTGAGAATGGTTTTGGAGATTATATTGGTAGCGACACGGGAAACACGTCTACCGAGCTTCTTAAGCATTTTGTCGTTGTTGTGAAGTAAGCACGCACACGTTGGTTTCGCGTGAAGAGCGAATTGAATTGATTGGTTGAACGAAGAGTCAGGAAAGAGGCAAAGAGGAGGGGGACTGGATTTGGTGGAGGTTTGAGAGACATTTGGGAAAATGAAAGGACTTGGAAATGGATTAGGTTTAGAGGAGTAGGTGAATTGGAGGGCAAGGTATTAAATAGTCTTGTGCTTTACTTTGCGTGGAATTTGATGAGTTGCATAACTTACTTGGTTTCTACTTGGTTTCCTTCATTTCTAAGTCAAGAAAGGAAAACGTTAACTTGGTTTGATACTTCAGGACATCCATCCTGATGCTGTGTCAAAAATTTTAACACCATGGTTACAGATAACCATTTTGTGCGAACATTATCAATATCATAGTGAATGACTCGGTGTGCTGAAGATATTATAAAAATATTCATTGATTCATGCTTTTCAAGTTTTCACGATAAATTATGTGACTATTTTATGAAACCAAGTTACAAATTGCGAGTTTTTTTCTACACTACTCTCCTGAAAGAAAAAAACCGAATAGGCCCATGTGAGTCATTGTAGCTCTAGCCTGGTAGCGCTCTGTGGTTTGTGGTTCATGTCTGCATCATCCTAGTAGCTACTAGCGTTCGCCGTGCTCGATCTCAACCCTCGTAGGTAGGGTGAAAATTTAGATTTGTAGATCAATTTTAGATTGACTTATTTAATAATCGGATTAAATTCGTTCTAATTCTAATCTAATTTATAAATTTTACGAGTCAAAAATATCTAACTCTAACTCAACTTATTAATAATCGAGTCAAATTCGGATCGATCTATTTAATAATTAAAATTATTAATTATTAATTATATATTTTTAAAATTTAATAAAATTATAAGCTCAATTGTAATAGAAGTGCACGATATTTTTAATGACAAGATATAGTGAATACCCGTCAACATATGCATTATTTAATTTTTTCATCGATCCTTAAAATATCCAAATAAATTTTATTTTTATTTTTTAAAAATATGTATTGACAGTTGAAATTTTATGATATAAATATATACTAATAATTTTGATAAATATTTTGATAAACATAGCTTTCTAACAAAATTTTGTTAAAAATTTTTATACGAAATTCAAATTCATCATTATAAAAACACATACATAGTAATACTTTCGATAATATTATAATTCTTATATTACACTATTTTACTAAAATATAAAAATAATAATTAATTATAAATATATAATTTAATAATTTATAAATTATTATTATCATTATTTTTATTGCCAATATTTTAATATACGAAAAAAAAAAATTAAATATTATTCCTTCAAGATATAATAATTTAGATTGGTGGGTCAATTTCGGGTTAACTCGAATCGATCCATTTAACCGGATCCGATTCATTCAATCCTAATCCAATCCATATATTTATACGGATCAAATTTTTAAACCCTAATCCTGATTAAATTGGTCGATTTCGGATTACGTTTTCGGATCGGGTCATATATTGTCATCCCTATTCGTAGGTAGAATTTTGCGGCTTGGCGAAGGAAACAAGGGCCCAACACCTAATGTTAATCCAAATGGACAAACTGGATATCATGAGGGCGGTTCTAATCGGCCTGCAAATGTGAATGTCAATTTAAAGATTAGCGAATCAATTTCGAATTAATTTATTTAATAATTAGATAAATTTATTTAATACTAATTAAATTATAAATTTATATAAATTAAAATTATCAATTCTAATTTAATTTATTTAAAAATTGGATTAAATTTGATTCGACCTATTTTAATTAAAATTAATAATTATATTTCTATACTTTTAAACTTAAAAATAATTATAAAATAGTTGGAATGAATGTTATACTATGTTGTTAGTAATATGATTTGATGATTGTCTTTCAAAATATATATTTTCAAATATGATCGTTCCTTAAAATATTTTATTTTTTTTTTTTTTAAAATATGTGATAATGGCTAAAATTTTATGATTATAAATATATAATAATACTTTTGATATATTTCTTTTTAAAAATATAGCTATTTGATAAAATTTTGATAAAAATATTTTTACAAAATATAAATTTGTAACTAAAAATACATACATAATAATATTTTTAATAATATTATAATCTTTATTTTGTATTATTTTATAAATATAATATAATTATAAAAATAAATGATTAATATAGTTATAATAATTTATATATTACTATCAATTTATTTTTTTGTTACTAAAATTTTATTATATAATAAAAAAAATATAAAAAAATTTATCTTTCTAAAAGTGACAGTTCGAATCGATAAAATCATTTTCAAATTGGCCTAAAGTAATCTATTGAAAAATTCAATCAAATTTATTCGATCATAATTTAATTTATAAATTTATATTGATAAAATAAAAAATTTAAATTTAAATTAAATAAATTAATTTGAATTAAAATTTTACAATCGAATGCCGCCCGTCCATTTTGCCAGCTCTGGGACGTTTGGGATTGTTTATAAAAAAGAGTTTTTTGAAATAGAAAGTATTTTTATTTTTTTAAAAAATAAGTTCTATTTTTTTTACTTCAAAAAAAATAATAAAAATATGCAATAAAAAGATCTCACTCCGTAAAATTTTTCTACACTTTCTAAATTTTTAAATAAATTTTTTATATACTTATAAAATATATATTAAAAAACGTGAAATAGAAAAAAATTGTGAAAAATTGATAAGCAGCTTTTCAAACGCTCTTCCAAACAGCTTTTCACAAACGTGAAATGCAGAACAAATGCTGCATGTTTCCAAGAAAAATGTGTCACCCGTCATGATCAATTTAAAACGGGAATTTAAGAGAGCGTTTAGGATAACGCTGCTTCTTATTTTTTTTCAAAAATATTTTTTAATATATATTTTATAATTATATAAATAATTTAGCAATTATAAAAAATTTTACAGTAAAAATTTTTATAATATTTTTATAATTTTTTAAAAATAAAATAAATAAAATATATTTTTAAAAAAAATAAAAAATATTTTTTATTATAAAAGAATTTTATTTTATAAATATTTTTAAATACCTCTAAATTTATTTTATTTTATTTTATTTTATTTTCCCTTGAAGCTATAGATTTTAGCCGACACGCATTGGCAAAAAGTTTTAAGCATGGAAAGAGCTGAAAAAGTGCTTAAAAAATTAAAATTTTTAACAAGTATTTTCAAGGAAAATTTGTACGTATCATTTATATTTTATAAATTAAAAAAACATTGTATTCACTTATATGATTTTTTTAACTTGAAAATTTTAAAATTTAGGAAGAAATGAGATGCCAAAAAGCCCTAAATAAGGGATAACTAAGATCGGTGCATAACGCTACGAACATGGTAATTTTATTATTATTTTAAAGTATTATAAAATAGAACTGTATAATTTTTAAAAAGATAATTTTATTACAATTTTCAAATTTAGATAGCTCGATTCAACAGTTATATGATGATTTTGATTTTTATAATTGAAAAAATTCTTAAGTATATTATAAAAATATGATAATATTATCACTTTCAAATATTTAGAACTCTTAGTATATCTTACGTTTTTATATTAATTATATTATTCAATTTAATTTATATACAAGTTGCTAGATGTAGTGGATTGGATAATATAGATTTTTAAGAGTATTATAAATTGATATAATCATAATTAAATTTATATATACAATATAATTCAAATAAATGATTCATGAAATATATTAAAAGAAAAAAAGTTTCTATAAAAAATTGTTTAAAATTTTATGATGAACTAATCTATTTAGATGGATAATTAGTAAATATTGTTAAAATGTGAGGATATAACTTGTTTATACATAACGGACTATTTATTAAATTTATAGAGTAATATAGGTTAGCAAAATTTTATTAGGTAGTATAGTTATAATAGACAAAATAAATGTTTGGCAAAAATTTTTTAAAAATTAGTTTTTTAATTTTCAGTTCATATTTTTTAATATATTTTAAAAAATTATTAAAAATTTAAAAAATACAGAAAATTACGTAATAATTTTTTAATTAATTTATTTATTATTATTTTTAGATAAAAATAAAATCTATTTTTTAAAAAATAAAATTTATTTAAAAAAAATTATTTTAAAATTATTTCAAATGCCCGCAAATCTAATCTATTAAATGGAATTCTATTCAAAAGGGATTTCAATTTTATCGCATTTTGTCAACGAGATTCCAATTAGATGGTTATAATATTCTCATTTATATTAAGGTTATAATTGAAGATCCCTGACTATGGAGGGCTTGTTTTGTCATTTAGAAATGTTTTGATCACAGAGGGTTAATTAACTGCGTCAGTTTTTGTAGATCCGTAGATCACCACCACATTTGACTCATTAATAAAGTCTAATGTACCAGTCCCCAGCGGCTCATTGCCACGTCACTGAACCGTTGCTACTTTCCTCCCATCAAAAGCGCTCGTTAGTCGTTGGAGTTTTCAAAACTCGCGTCCCAAACAACAGAGAAACAACAAAAAAGAGTCAGAGAAAACTCTGGACAAGAAACATAAAGGCCAAAACATCAACCCAGAAACTCTTCTCCTTTCAAAACAACTCTGAGTCGACCGTTTGTTTCAAAAACACACTTCTCTCTTTCAAGTGTCTACACGCTCTCTTGAGTCTCTTCTTCTTCTTCTTCACTATCTTTGCTGTAGAGAAGAGAGTTAAAGCTAAAGAAGACAGAATCATGGCGGTAGCGGTCGGGGTGGGGAAGTTACAGCAGTTCAGCGAAGAAGAACTGAAGGTGGAAGAAAGCCTTGGTTACCCGAAAGCTTATGCGAAGCTTTGCAGAAACCATTACCTGTTGAAGCCTTACAGCAAGGGACCACCATTCTCCTTTCTACCTTACTCCCTGCAACCACAAGAGGTAAGGAGAAATCAATCTTCTCTGCAGTTATTTAGGCGACAGATCTGGTCCTTATATTCTCTCCATATGCCGTTGTCAATTTGAGCTGAATTTAATTTATTGGAGCTCGTCTTTTTTTGGTGGTATTTTCTTTCTAGAATCTCAAACGGAGGATTATTGGGAGAATGAAGATTTGGGATCAATTTAAGATTAATTTCGAATTAATTGTTATATAGCGTATGTTATTATTAAATTTCTAATGTTCCCCATTTGCCGGAGTTGGCTGTTTCCGTTTGTGTATCCTTAATTTTTGTTTATAGTTCAGTAAGTGCTCAGTAAAGCAAATAGCATATAATGGAGCTTACTGAGCTAATATGTAGCAGTGATCTGGTGAAGACCATTCAATTCCAGTGGTTGTGAAGTTAATTAATTGAGTCAATTATGTGTTTTAGGAGCACTAAGCAGATTGCATGCTTAGTAAATAATTATTTGATGGAACAGTAACAGAGCTACTAGCTATTAATCTGGCTAACATTTTGAAGCATCAAAATCCAGAAGGTCATGCCTATGTATAGGAACTCAATGCCTGTTCAAGATACTTTCAGCATTCCCTTCATCTCCTAGTTTAACAAAGAGAAGTTCATCTCTTTCAAGTAAACAGTTACACACAGAGCTATTCATATATATGAAGGTTTGTTGTAGAACTACAACAACAACTACCTGAACTTTATAGAGTTCCCTAACATACCATTTCTTATTGGCTTTTGTGAGGGTCTTCTCTCCCCTTTACTGAACAAGAATGTGGCTGCAACTGCAGGCATTGAGAGTGAAAGACATGAATCAAATGTTTCCTATAATTGACCCTGAGGACTACCCTTCTGCGAACCCCCGAAACTATGCAAATCTCCTATGGAAGCAACTTGATCATTTAGGGTGAGCATGTATTCCATTCTTCAAGTTTTGGAACTCATAGAAACAAGCCCATGTTTTGTAGCTACTAATTTTGCTTGTTATTGGACAGTAACGCCGGATTTGATCCTGCATTGTTTCGCGTGGACCCTTTCGGGAATGTTCTATACGTCCATGCAGATTCAGGTTCTCCACTAGCTTGGGATATTGATCACTGGTTCCCTTGCTCAAGTAAGTATATACTCAAAAAAGTAAGACATATAAAGATAAAAAGCTCAGAATTTGAATTGCAGGAGGTGGGAAAACTGTTCCAAGCAATTTGAGACTTTTACAGTGGCAAGCTTGCGAAAAGAAGAAAAACAAGCTAGAGTTTCTTGTGCCATGGTGGGATCTTCAACTTGGGATCTCAGTAAACCAGTTTCTATCGATATTTGCTTCTAAAAATTCTGATTTCAGGTTTGTAGAGAGAAACAAAGGCTAGTTTTTAATTTCGTATATATATTAAGAATGTTAGATGTTTTATGAATGGATATGACAATTTAATTATTACAGGAGTAGAGCATTTTCTTTCTTGTTTTCTGATGGAGGGAATGAGGAGCTACATTCATTTCAGACTGTAGAATCTCACGCTTTTCCTCAAAGTTTTGTGGAGTTGAAAGGCCAGATTGGTCTTGCTCCAGCTGCTGTTGTCTTGCAAGGAAGTTCAGATGCGTCAGTGCTCAAGCCTCTAGATATCAACAGAGCTTCAAGACCAGCCTCACCCGTTGTTGGTTAGTGTATACATTTACCTTCTTCTCTCCTAGGGCATTCCTTTTAGTTGGGAATTCTAAACGTTCAAGAAATCTCATAGGTGGAAGGAAGCCATTGGCTGAAGAAGGTGGTGCTCCAAGCATGGCATTGCAAAAATTCAAAGCAGGTATTGTGAAGGAAAACAATGACCCTCAAATGGCTTGCTACAATACAAATCCGTATCTTTCCATTACCATGGCGAGGGATTCATTACGGCAAAGGGAAGAAACTAAGAAGAAGCAAGAGGAGATCACTCATCTGGAGAGCGAGTTAGAACAAGTAAAGCATAGTAATGAAGCTGAAAGAATGGCTCTTCAGGATTTGGAAGCACAGTTAATAAGAAAAAGGCGAAGAGTAGAGAAGTGTCGACGATTAGCAGAAGCTCAAGCTTCCTACAGAGCCTTGTTAGAGAAAATGATCAGAGATGCCATGCACCAGTAAGGAATTCAATAAATTACCCAAATTACTGGTTCGATGTGATTTTGCTTGGTAGCAGTATGTAACTCTTTATCTTTGGTTTTTGATGTAGGGCTGTGGTGTATAAGGAACAAGTTAGGCTAAATCAGGTAGCAACAAGTGCTCTAAAGGCTAGATTGGAAACACAGAGAGAAATGTGTGAATCATCAGAGAAAGAACTATACAGGAGATACAAGCAGAGAAACGAGGTTGAAGAACAGATGCACCCTCATTGGCTTGCACGAAAAAGGTCAAGAAGAGATTACACATTAGGAGAAGAAAGGCTTGAGAGGCTGTTCATGTCAAGAACAGATGATCCGATTAGAAAAGAGCTTCGACAATTTCTGGAAGAAGAGCACAAGGCTTCACTAGCAGGATCTTCTCCGATTCTAGAAGAAGATAGCCTGGATTCTTCAAACGCCATTGATGAAGAAACTCATGAGAATTTTTCTAAAGCATTGCCTCTTACTAAAGAAGATGAGCAGCACAATAATAGTCCGCGAATAAGAATAAGTATAGGCGGAGACATGTGCCTTTCTACTGATAAACTGAAGAAGTGCATCATTGGCAAGAGCATTGACAATGAAGAGAATAGAATTATGATGTTCAATGATGTCAAGTCTCAAGATCGAAACCTTAGAATGGCAACTGAACATGGCCAATGCAGCAAGAGTTCTGATCAAATAAAGAAAGCTGAAAAGCAAAGGCCTGCCTTTGTTGCAAAGGAGGAAACTGCTATGAGTAGTAAGCTAAGCAAACTGCACATCAGCGAACCCCAGAAAGCCAAGAACTACGAAGCAAATATAAACTTGTTGTCAGTTAGCTCTGCCAAAGATGAAGATGAAGAGCAAAGAAACAAACAAGGGGAGCAGAATGTAGAGAAGTGGCTGAAGCTAATGCTTGATAACACTTCATCTTGGGACTCTCCGTTGCAGAACAGCAAGAAAACTGAAGAGAGAGGCTGTGATCTTAACGGTAGAAGAAAAACTATGCATGACACAAGTCAGGAAATCGTAGCCGATAACACTAATGCTATTAAGGGTTTTTGGGGAAGAAAGAGCTTTGAAAAGGAGGTTAACAGAAAAGAAAAGAAAGGTGAAAATATTAGGACTGAAAGCAGCAGGGGCTTTAGGTCACTGCCTTCATCTCCCTCAATGATCCTGGGCATGAAAAAGGGTGTGGATTGCATTGGAAGGAAGCCAAAGGTAATCGGCGATGATGACTATGAGACAAGGTACGACGAATCTGCAAATACAAAGAACAGCAAGTTCTTGAAGGCATGGACAAGAAGTGGCGTAAAACTAGTTAATAGATTTTGATTAGACGCGAGGGTGTTGCACTTGTATGTACTATCCGTGTGGTTTTATTTTTTTTCCTTTTACCTTTGTGATTGATTTATTATTCATTGCTTGTGAATGTTATTCTATTGAATGCTTTTGTTTGTAGTTCTTTACACACGTAGAAAGTGGTTTTTGCTTTTCAAGGTCATGACAGTTTATTTTACACAGGAAATATAGGCTGACAGTTAAAACAATTGCTTCTCTACAAAAAATAATGTACCGCATACACAATGGGCTGCAGAAGTCGCAGCAACAGGACTCCTTGGCTGCTCATGCAAAACATAGCCTACCACACACATTGCCTTTTTTATGATGTATTCACTGTGTGTTTAGCTTTGTGTTTCAAACGCTTTTTCCTTCTTCTTTATTTTATTTCATAATTTTCAATAAATTTTAAAAAATTTATTCAAAAATTAAAAAAATATAAAGAAATTGTATATTATAAAATTTATTATTACTTATTTTATTTTTTTAAATTAAAAAAATAAAACTTATTTTTTAAAATAAAATAAAAATATTTTTTATTTTAAAAAAATTCAATGTCATAAACAGTTACAATGTAAGCCATGCCCATTCAATGCTGATGATAATGGAAACTATATAGAAGCAGGACGATAGATGCTATGTTAACAACAACAAAGGAAAGCAAATTTCTACACTTACGTGCTACACAGGAAATAAGCTGATAAACTTATGTTATATATCCATGATATCAATATTATCGATGTAGGAAAAAGCTCGAGAAAATTTAACGCTAAACATATGCTAATACACGCACCTCTCTCCGCATTTTACTAAAAATTTGTTGATGGCGTTCTAAACTTAGAGAGCTATTTTAACCTATTTGTAACGAGTCTAAGAGTTTGTTCTTTTCGGTGAAAACTCTAACATATCCTCGTTTCTTAGTAGAAAAAATGGAACCACAAGTTATCCTCCAAAAAAGCATGAGGTCTAGTTAAGCCCAACTCTGCACCGTGCGATATCAACAACTTTTCTGATAATGAACTCTTTGCTCTAACATATGCAGAAATTGAGGTAAATATGAAGTTTAATTCTGTGGCATGTTCCGTATCAAGGCATGGATTTTAATTAGATGAAGATGAAGTAGACTAAGATGTCTCTACAAGGAACTGTTAGCACCAGCTTGAAGGGAACCTTCCGAGCCAAATCGCCTAATTATATCGTCAGGCTTCCAAGCAAACTCTTGGAATTCTTTGGAGGTTATGCCTTATGACACAAGAGGCTGAGCTCTGGTGAAGACAAATACTCCTCCCCCACCGAGAGAGCGTCCAAGCAGCATGTTGTGATCTAAATAAGACAGATAATACACTCCTCCAGGAGATCTTCTGCAGACAGTTGAAAAGTATTTGATAAGAATGCGTCTTTAAGTCACCAAACTAACATTTCTAAAGTACAATATGTTACCTCTCAGGGGCTTGAAGAGGCACCTGAGCCCTAAATGTCCTAAGAAACTGCAAGATCTGCATCACAACATGTTTCTGTGAATATTTGCTGGGAAGAGAGGTATCAGACATTCAGACTATCAGTTCATCCAACAAATTAGTCTAGAAAACAAAATATGCACCACTGCAGAGCCCTACAGACTGGCAAATCGTTGCCGAAAAGTATCAAAATAAAAGACATACAATACTCAAATACTCAAAGAGGATGCGAAGAAGGCATTTATTGTAGTTATGAGTGTCAATTTCATCTTGATAATTGGAAAGAGACTAGTTTCTAAACTTCACCTGTAGATTTAAAAATGAGCGGGGAAGTAAAGCTGGAGCTAGAAGAGCTTGCAACTCATCACTAATCTTTACATTCTCAACAGCAGCCTGCAAACTACCACTTAAAACTATCATTCAAAATTTCCAATTAAGTTATCTAATCAGTAGAAGCAATAGGCGACAATCCAACGAATGGGAAACACTTAAGCACAGGAAAGTCATGGATAAAATGGAAAACTTAGCATTCACTTCAAGCTTAGACAAACTGCTGCTTCCTCGTTTTGGCTTGGCCAAGCCTTTACATTGACGACTCTTAACTCATAGAATAAAAATACTGAAATGGAATTCAGAGAAGCAACGCATTTCAATTTTCAGGCTTGAAAACACAACCATATTTGCATGTCATGTTGCTCTGGTAGTTTCCATATTTTGGCCAAATGTCCACATGAACTGCTATAAAATGTCTTGATAGCTACAAATATGCACCCAAGAAATTCTAAAAATAAAGCAAAAGAACGATGGAATGGGTAGGATCCTTACGATCAACAATATATATGAACAAATACGACTTCTCAAACTTTTTTCTAGAAAGTATTACCGCGAATTTGTTCAGTTATTAGATAAGTAGAGTCCAAGTATCATAAACTGCAATGTTTCAATTCTCATATAAACCTCACAAACATATCTTCGATATCTAATTAGAGAAAGAATTTAGTAAGATATTGAAAAGAAAAAACCATAATGCTTCCAAAACAAAAACAAAATGTTTTTTCGAATGACTACCTCCTCAAACTGGAGGTATATATTGCGCTTGGTAAGTACAGAAAATTTTGCAGTAACTAGTAGAGTTGCACCTTCTTGCTCCTGCAAGGAAAAACCAATGTTTCTACAAAAATAAGATAACATCAAAACCTATGAATACATGATTGGATCTCATATATATAGATAATCACTATCATTTCTCAAAGAACTAGCACATAATAGGAAAGAAAAATGCCTAAGAAATGTTTAGAAATGTGACAAAAATCTTTAACAGAGTAGTTGTAGTAATTACGATATGAGCCAGCAAGTATCACACTGAAAAGAATGAAAGAAAACTTAGTCAGTGGAAGTCATGAATCTCTCCGTATAACGGAATCATCTCTTTCTGGTGAATTTGGCATTCAGAAAAGCACTTTCCAACTTTTCAACTTCACGTTTTTTCAGTAAATCTTCTACAATACTCTGCAGAACTTATTTAAAAATTTAGAAAGTATAGAAAATTTCTACATCGTAAGATCATACTGTTGCTTATTTTTATTATTTTTTTAGGTCAAAAATATAGAACTCATTTTTCGAAATAGGGCGGCAAAAATATCCTTCATTTCAGAAAAGTACCTTTTCATAAGCCCTCCCAAACACCCCTTAAATCATCAAAAGACAATTGCAAGTAAATCAGAAGAAACATATAGTGTGTGCAAGGCTTACCTCCAATAAGTTCTGCAGGCTCCAGCGGACAACATTCTGCACAATCCCACCATCCAATCTGTTTCGGCACTCAAATATCTGGAAAACCTGACCCACCTGCAACAAGTCAAGAACAAAGCACACTCCAATAAGCATCCATACCATGCCCGCACCATATGAAATCACAGAGCATAGCAAATAACAAACCAAATCAAGGACGCAAAACACAATTTTCTACACTAAATTGACGCTTATGAAATCCTATTACAACATTCTATGCTTCTTTCCTTAATATCGAGGAGCCTGTAAAGCTCCTATCTTATTTCTAAACTAAATAATGTGCAGGCTGCCCCCTTCATATATTAATTCATGACCACCATAGCCCTTTCTAAACTACAGGTTCCACCTCTTCTTCAAGATTAAACTGCCACAAGCTTCTTAAATGCTTTTTTCTAAACTAAAATAGAGATGGTAGACTGGTGGTGAACCTGGAGGAAGGGTAGCCTTGCAGCTGCCTCAAACAAGACGATAACATCAGCAGCAGATGTGTAATTGAGTCTCCAAGTTCCATCCAGTGCATCAAGATCGACTGCCGTTCCAGCATCGTAAGCCTCTACCGCCACCTAAAATCAACCTCCCGCATTCACCGATCCAAATAGGGAATCCACCGATCAAAGATTTGATAGATTAAAACAGCAGTGGCGAAATTAATTACCAAAGCTTCCTCGATAGCAGAGCGTTGGTCAGGGGTTGCGGTCAGTCCTCGCTGCGTGTCCTGGACTGCCCGAAGCAAGTCATACTTCTTCTGCTCCAGTTCCTGTGCCTAAACCCAAACCAAAACTCAATCAAGAGTAAAATGAACGAAGAGAAATGTATTGATAGGCATACAGAGGATACAGGAGGGGCGGAGACGGCAGCGCTAGGGAGAGGAAGAGTTTTAGCAGCAGAGAGACGCGGAAGAGGGAGACGGAATTTGGATGAGGTGGTTGGGATTGTTGTCGGGAGCGAGAAAGGGAACGTTGTTAACTCCATGGAGAGTGAAGAGCTACCACGCGCGCGAACGGTCTGTTATGTTCTGCTGTTGGATTGGAGTATGTTTTGCTTCAGTCATCCAGCTCGAGTCTTAAATTTGTGGTAGCCAGCCTTGCGTTCTGTGTTTTATTTCTAACAGCAATACTAGACAGAGTCGTTATGAAGCAATTGCAAGAACACAGGAACAAATTTATCAAAATCTTAGGAAGCTATTTCAGATAGTTACAAAATGTAATGAATAAATTAATTATTCAACGTAGAATAGCAAACAAGATCCTATTTATCATAGTAATACAGGTTACCCCTAGCATATATGAAAGAAATACCTAAGCCCACCGTTTCTGCTTCTGACGTCTTGGGTGCTTTTTTTAACTTTAGAAATGAACTTTATAGAAGTGAGTTATTAAAAATAAGTTGATAGAAATAAAGTGAGTGCAGTATTTTTGTAATTGAAAGTGGTGAAAAATATTCTTGTATTTTTTATATTATTTTATATTTGAAAGAAAAATATTGAAAATAAAATTAATTTATTTTAAAATTTTATAATCTAGTAATAATTATTCACACAAAAATTTTGAAATATACAAAATGTAATAATTATTTTAAAATTTTGTGTTAAAATTTACACAATTATTATTGTGGAAAGTAATAATCTTAAAAAAAACTACATATTTTGTAATTATTGCGCTACACTGTTATGTAGGAATGACAATTCTGATTTCTAAGTCGGTTCCAGATCGACGAATATAATAACCGGATCAAAATTATTCAACCTAATGTGACCTATTTATTTATATGTATCAAAATTATCAACTCTAATCTAACCTATTTATAACCGAACTATTTAATAATTAAAATTATTAAATAAAAATTATAAATATTAATTTTTAATAATAATAATATATAAAAATTATTAATTATGATATATTTAAAAAAATTAATTTTGACAAAATTTATAAATTAAATAAAAAGTAGTTAATTAAGATAAATTAAAAAATATATATACAAATTAAATTTAAAATTATTATTATTATTATTTTTTAATTATTAAATAATATATATTATATAAATAATTATGCGAACTAAACGGATCAATTTTGAATCAATCCGAATCCGATCCGAATCCATTTAAAAATTTCGGATTATTTTCAAATCGACCTGAACTCGACTAAGTTTGATTCGAATCCGATCTTTTCGGATTAGTTTGGAGTCGGATCGAAATTTGCCACCCATACTGTTACGTCATATATTACATATATATTGCAGTTATATTTATAATCGTAGTACGAAAAACAAAATGAGACGTAAAAAGTAGTATTCTGAAAATACAATACATAATATTGGTCTTCCAGGCCCCTATATCTTATTTACAAAGAGGTGCAATTAAAGAGAACAAACAATTAATGAACTCACTTTGCTCGAGTTTGTGGGTTTCTAATGTCATTCACATTCAAACGCAATTTCATGTTGCTAGCTTGTACTACGATTTGTCCTTTGGATTTTTCAACTTCTAAGACCAATGCTTGTTTACGAAGAGTTGGAACAAAAACCATCTCACCAACTGCTGGGGTTTTGAATTTATCTGCAACAAAATTTAAGGAAGACATGAGTATTTTCTGAATGGCTGCAAGTCATCGCAGTTTCCCAGTTTTCCTCTGTTGTAGGAAATGGAACAACTATCACAATAAGTATTTATATGACACATGGCTAAAATTGAATTCATACCACGAGATGCCATGTGTGTGTTAGAATATCTCATTTCCTGATTAGGACTTTCAGCTTTTGGTGATGGATCAATTCGTTTACTGGACGTTCTATTCTCGATGTGTGTCCCTTTTGTTGTTCCTTTTGAAGCCAATGTTGATTCACGAAACTGTTGAAACTTGTTACGAAGATTGGAACGTGCAATAGATGCCATCTCTGATATAGACTTCACCTTTTTACTCTTCAGAGAAAGATTGTGGGCTATGACATACCTCCTCGCAATCAAGAGATCTTCACGAAGTTTCTTTGACAATCTGTAAAGTGCAACAGATGTACAGATGAAATTCAGCTTCTAAATCCTTTTATAGTTAGAAACTCTATAACATCTTATGTGCATGACTCTAGTAATAATTGACTGGCTGAATTGTAGTTGAACGACATCCTAGCAATTTTTCTTTAGACAAGTACCACTTCCCTAATGCTTATTTCATACTTTTAAGTCTTCTATTTTATATGACCCATGCAAGCATAGCATAAGCATGCTCTGTTAGCAATGCTAGGAAGAAGTTATTTGTAAGAAGTTAGCAGCTTTAAAAGCTAAACTGAAGATCAGTTTTCTAAAGCAAGAAGAATGTCTTACGAGTGACAAAAGAACAGGGGCTAAGGTGCAGCACCCTTCACATAGTTATGGAGCCTCCAAATAGGGGCTTCTGTAAGGGGTTTCAGGGTATTTACACTTGCACATGGAACTAGGATTGAGATTTCATGTTTGTTTTGGGTTTTCTTATTGTGCCATCAAATAATTCCTTAGTATTGACACAAAACCATCCATTGTATATTTGTATATCTAGGATACATAATGCTTGATGCAGTTCAGGTCCTTGATGTCACAATCTCAGCATCTTTTGGTGATTTGCTCTTCCCGTATGGAGGATACTCATTATTCTATATATGTAATTTTAAGCTCACCTTAAATAATGATCTGCTTCCTGAAGATCACATTGATAGTCATGTTTATGTCTTTCCATGTCAACAATGACCTGCATATTTCAGTAAAATGTTACAATTTTGTCCATCTAAGATCTTTTAATTCAGGAATTGAAACTAGAAGGAGATGTATGCTCCTATAATTTCGAGTAGCTACTTTCAGATGACAACTACAGCACACAAGCTTTTGCAAAAAGCCATGTGGGGAAAATAATAGGAAAATATGTTGAACTAATATATTAGCATGCAGGTAGAATAAGTAAAAAACTGGTATACCTCATTAATTTCAGCACTTGGTGCTCCATACAGTTTGAGTGCACTATCAAGTAAAGCTGAAGGCAAACCTAATCTCTTGGCAATGCTTATGGCATTTGAACGACCTGCGCAAAGGTTTTGGCCAAACTATAAACAAAAAGAGCATTGAAAATGAAATTTTAAATGTGATAAAGAACGTTTTACAGCAAGATACCGATAATTACTAGAACACTACATCAAATGATTATAGAAGAACACTTATGCAATACTTACCTAATAAGTTTTGAAAAAGAAATTAAGGTGAAACTGCCTTAGAGTTCAATACGAATAGTACCTTTTTAAGAGGTGCGGTCTACGAAAGAATATTCCACTGTATGACACATGACTCTAATTCTTACAACATATTATCTTGATATCCAAATTTGAGCAAAGCTGCTATGCATGTCAATCATGCCTTTGTATATGGTTCTATCATATATATATTATTCCCCAAAATTCTTGAGAGCAAGAACGGAACTATAGATCTTAAAATTAGTCAATAAAGCAAATTTTCGCAAATTATGTTGAAGTTTTCTAGCTAAAAACAGCTTGCAGTACTCAGCACCATACTGAAGGTAAGCACCATTGCAGAGAACTAGAAGTGGAACTTCAAGATCCGTATCAGTACTCATCGTCCTTTTCAGTAGATGTGGTAATAAACCTCAACTTTGCCATAACATTTTCGAGAATTTTGTTAACAAGTTCTATTTCTAGATTTAAAAAATTGACCCAATTAGATACCTATAGACACGTTCTACATCAAACTTTTTAAAAAAGTGATCTAATTAGAAACTTTAGTTATATGTTATTTAATTATTTCAAACCACATTATCTGTGTATTAAGTTTCTTTCTGCACTGGCCTTAGTTCTTTGAATTAAATGGAGGGCCAGTTTTAGGAAATTCTTAACCTGTAAGTTACAATTGAAGATATCAATCCTGCCGCACTATTCAATAATTACAGATTGCATAAATCCAATTTGAATACGACATAAAGCTGTAACAAGCCTTGTCATTACATACATAAAGCATATTCGTTCAGCTGTGCTTCAAGAAGCAAATGGAAGTTTATTGCAGTCTCTAAATTTAGGTCATGTCTGTTTATAATGACAGAATATCTTAAGGAGAGTGTTCATACAGGTCAGCTACATCCAGATACTTGATAGCGGAGTTTCTTACTTCCAGTTATTGGAAGAAACCACAGAAAGCATGGAGATATAGACATATTTGACAGTTAAGCTTAGGAAATGCAGAAACAGAAACCTGGTATTCCCCATAGTATCTTATAAGTTGGCCTTAAGCTCTCTTCGTCAAACTCTACACATGCATTTTCAAATGCAGGGTTGCTGTCAGCAAATGTCAAACAAAATTGAATCAGGAAGTGGTTTTAAATTGACAAGAAAAAGAAAACCACAGTACTCCAAAGGAAGGCAACAAATGTGATCACATCGACATAGAAATGGTTCAGGTACATGAAACCAATGGATAAAGATGATGTATTAAAGAGAATGGAAACTGCTTGGTAGAGACTTATAAGGTCTGGTAATCATAGAAACAGTAAATTTTGCCGTACTAGTCATGAAGCACATCTCAAGTCAGACAATTTCTGCTTCTTGCAACCTCAAAATCATGAATATTTAGCTTGGAAGAAAAGAAGGGTACTACATGAATTCAACAAATAATTAATTAAGAGACCAAACAAACACTATCTTAGGTGGCAATTCAATAAACTTTGAATGTTTGGCAATTCTAAGCATTCACCAACTATAATTCCTGAACCTAAGTCAAAATTCTATTAAGTCATACTCTTAAAATCTCCAAAAAGGATGATAGTGGACTAACGTGATCTACAGTATTTAAGAAGTGGAAAGACAAAATCTTAGTTATACAATTTTTCAGTCCTCCATACAACAATATGGGTAAAAGAATGAGGCCCAAGCTATGATTTCATGGAAGTACATTAAGCAGTGACAATCAAAACCTTGATAATCATACAATTCTCTACAATACAGGACGTAGGTACCGAATTCATTAAAGGATCATGCATTTAGGTAGAAATGGAATATCTTCAATATGTACTCTCTAACAATTATCAAGATCAGATTCAAAATATTTCAAAATTGATCCCTAAGTAGTTGCTGAATCCACTTCTTGTCAGTTCTGCTAAGACTACCAGCTAGTTAAAATTTAAAAGGAATTTAATCACATAATTTATGAACGAATGTAAACTTGTCTTCGGTGGCTTTAATTAGTCGATGTATGAGCAATTCAGAATAGAATTATGTAAAGAAAAAAACTAGGTTTGGTCTACTGTGATCAACCTACTTTCCATTATCTCATTGCTGTATCACATTTGGTTCAATAAACATCTGCAGAGGAGACGAACAGTTTTTTGCAGAACTACCAAACTATCTCAATGATAAGCCGAAGCACGAGAGTTAGATGTACCTGTATTTGAGTGTTTTTAGCTCTCCATGATGAGTTGTAGCTATGGTAAGAAAAGATCCATTTTCTGCAAAACTTTCCAAGAGAGCCATGCCCAAAGCTGCTCCTTCCAATGGATTAGTACCTGCACCAACCTAAGCATCCCCTAGCAATTACTCCATTGCCCTAAAGTGGAGGGATCTTATGATGAAAAAGTGATGTTTACTTAGGTCAGGAGCTCTAAGCTCTTTAAGCATTTCAATTTGAATAAAACCATCAAAATACAGGTTAGTGCAAGTATCTGAAGTGATTAAGAATAGAAAAACTAGAGGACATTTTTAGCACCTCTAGTTCGAAATAAGAAAATTACGATGTACAAATTTGCACTACGTATATACATTTAACTTAGAAGCTTTTTTAAATCAATCAGTTTCTAAATTTGAACTCTCAAACCTTTGATACCACACTTCATCACAGCCAGGTCTTTCAGAAATACAGATCTTCTGTCCACATATAAGTACATGTTTCTAGGGCATGGTGAAGTTGTCACTTCTATTTTGCACAAAATAAGAACCATTGTAACAAAACCTATAGTAAGGGGTCCTATTGCAAAAATTACCTAACTAATTAACTGTATTGCTGAGTTCAGGTTTGACTAGCAGAACTGACACCTGCAAGCTGCCTAAGAGAAAATGACAAGAGTGCCTTAGACATTGCAATAGATGCCCTATCCAATTACTAATATGTTGAACATCAATATTTGAATAAGAAGATCACTACACAGGTTGTAACAAGCAGCAACAACGAAGAAACCTTAATATGGGGCCTTAGACCTATTGCAATAGATGCCCTATCCAATTACTAATATGTTGAACATCAACATTTAAATATCAAGAAGATCACTACACAGGTTGTAACAAGCAGCAACAACGAAGAAAGCTTAACATGGTGCCCATCAATTAGGGCAAAACTGAAATTGGAACCAACTAAAAAGTTCCCGGAAATATAGAAATTAATTGGAGATCAATCGATAAGAATCATATTAACCACGTATCATTCTTTCAGGTACAAGATGCCATGTCATGAGTACCTCACTAAAAAAAAGCCACTTACTTCATCCAATAGGACCAGAGATCTGTCTGATGAATGTGAACGGATGGCCTACAGATTAATGAATATATGTGAAGTTATAGAAGAGAAAAAAAATCCATGTTTTCCTATCTCCAGATAATAAAATATGATGACATTTATTACTTCTAAAAAAGAAAATATCATGACAGTATCATAAGCCGTGGTCTTCCCTTTTTATTAGTTATTAAGACATGTGATGAGAAACTGTGATCACATACAAAGTTAGATCATCATCAATCTCCTAGACAGCAGTTTCCCACATGGAAATGGATAGCAAGCTAGTGCTTTATTAGAAAGCCAAGATATTCATTTAGAAGTCTACTAAGCAAAATAGTTAAGCGGTTTGGCTAAAAATGGCTGCAAAACAGATATTTCTCTATATTTTGACTCCTTAAAAAGTATAGACCATAATACCAGATTTATGAGTAACTATTACTATTTAGTTTGTGGATGAGTCTTACGACCAAAGATATGAGCATAACTTTTTCATCAATATCTTCTATGAACCTAATCTGTGTAACACTGTCAATTAAAAAACAACTTCAAAGCTAAAAGTCTGGGACAGTTCATCCACTAAGACAATGATTTGTTACTTCTAGTTAAATTTAGGACCTACTAAATCCTAACAAACTATTGTGCTGCCTGTTGATACTTGGTCGAAACTCATCTAAATGTAATCTCTTAAATTAGGATCATGTGATTTAACATTCTAAGTGTTTAGTCGAATTTAAGCCTATCCTGTAAGCTCCATGGGTGGAACAAGGTAAAGGAGTGAATAATATTGGGTAAAGTATCTAAATAGCATATAAAATAAATTTTTGTCACTCCAAAACTTATGCTGTCATAGGAATATTGAAGTAACACCTTACTGGACCGTTTGGATCTATAATCCATATTTTACAATTGTTAGGAGAAGCACAGCGGTTAGCATGAGTGCAAAGAGGAAATTGGAACAGAGATAGTAGCTAGGTTGTCCACTTGTTAATCGTGGATAAGCCATCCCTCGCAATGCCACTGCCACTATGGTCAATCAGTTTTCTGTACTACTGGTATAGCTAGCAATGCATTCAGCTTGTAATGTGGAAAACATTCAAGCTACAACTAGTTAAGCTAATTACAAGTATGTAAACCAAGAACTGCCTAAGTTCTTAATATATGGTGGCCAACCTAGAACAATATTTTGAACATATTGCTTCAGAACTACAGTTGGAGGTTTAGAAATTAAGCAAGCATACTTGACAACAAATACAATGCAGGGCACAAGAAGTTGTAAATTATTTGACTCGCAGACATGTCTAGCGATTAGTACCCAAACTCATATGGAGGACAAAACAATAGAATATCCTCTCTCATATTGGCATGTAAGAGAAAGATTCTCGCTATGACTATTGAAAAAGCTACACAAGAAAGATTCTGGTATGAGGATAGACATCATTTTAGACTTACACTGATCTGTTTTAGGTGGCCAGAGAAAGTAGAAAGTGATTGAGTCAGGGACTGCTCATCACCTATATCAGCAAATATTGCATCAAACCAAGGTATCTTAACAGGTTCAGAAGCCAAAACATAAAGCCCTGCAACAAGCAACTTCAAAATTTTGATCAGGAGTTTTATGGTTCTGTTGCTTCTAGGAAGCAAATTAAAAGACAATTTCTGAACATATTTAGCCTTTATTGTTATCAATGTCAGAAACATCCCCATAAAAATAAAAGGATAGGTGCAACCATGCAGGTTACAAATCGAAGCTTAACATTAGAGAAGTACAGCAGAAAAATGGGAGAGAATGTGGTAACTGGGATTTCTGCTAAAAAGGTCTTGATGTACTAACAAGAATACTTTTGTACTTTTTACAAAGCAATTTCATGAAGATTGCAGTTGACTAGAATAGGTCAAGTACAGGACACTGACCTACTTTAGCCATCAGCGATGCAAGCCCGACAGTCTTCAAGCTAATGGTTTTGCCACCAGTGTTAGGTCCAGTTACTACAAGCACACTAGTTCTCATAGAGACCATAAAATCAATAGGCACTGGATGATTCCTCTCCATTTCAGCAGCCTAAATCAAAACATAATCATATTATGAGGATCACAGGATGAAAAATGTATAAAGCAATGTTAGAGGCAATTCTATATGAAGTTAGATAAAATGACTGCACGATTGACTAACACCTTTAACTTCATGGAAGCCAGAATGCTTTCTTCACCACTCTCCAATTTTCCTTGCAATCTCTTTCGTCTAATGTCCTGTAAATTTTCAATTTGCAACAAGTGAAATCTTGAATTTCAAACTTGAATAATCTAGAAAGGCATTCACTTTGTAGCAAACTCACGGTAGCAAAACTAGCTATATTCTTCTTAGCTTTACTTAAATCGTCACGGTGTTGCTGAAGCAAGAGAGGATGATAAGCTTTTGGCATATACAATTTCCAGTCCTTTCGAGGAGGAGATGAAGTTGGAACAGTTCCAGCTTCTCCATCTCCAATGGAGGCATCTTCCTTTGTTGGAGTTCCACTACTATTAATTGGAAAAAATAATTCTGGATAGTTACCACCATATGACATGCTGTACTTTGCTCGAGCAACAACCTGTATTTACATATAACAACATAAACATTGATGTATAGTTGAGAAGTGCAAATTGCCACAGTGCTGAGGT
Organism: Acanthochlamys bracteata; assembly: GCA_019914995.1. Taxonomy (NCBI): domain Eukaryota; kingdom Viridiplantae; phylum Streptophyta; class Magnoliopsida; order Pandanales; family Velloziaceae; genus Acanthochlamys; species Acanthochlamys bracteata. Next base: position 10,679,811 of record CM034126.1, on the reverse strand, counting down.
TTACTGTAGATACTTGCATGCTGTACTTGACCATTTGATTAGTACTTTTCTTTTAGGCAATATTCCATTCTGTGACTGCTTTAAGGGAAGTAACTTTGTAGGATTGTATCTCATTATTGAGCAAGAGTGTCTACTAGCAATTTCAGGTCCAGGTTGATGGTTCAGATTATTCACTTTTCACAAAAAGGAGGATAAACATACCCTAATTGTCTTCAAAGGTACACTATACCAACAAGATAGCATGTATTCCATACATTCGTTTAGTTTTGAACTCTCATCTTATTAAATGCATTAGAAACAAAAGAAACCTAATAAAAGGGTCGCACGCAATTTTAAAGCAGGAAAGAAGAGAACTCCATAAAAGGGAGAAACAAAAGAAGAAAGGAAGGTAGATATAGAAGTTTTTGGTGTTCGAGAAACTTTAAATGAAGACAATATGTATCTTCCACACAGCACAGTGGCTCTTTCTGTCAAAATGTTAGTTCAGATCATGGCGCTAAATCGTGAACAAGGACATTTAATAATAATAATAATAATTATTATTATTTATTAAAAAAACTAAACTAGAAGAGTTACCTACAGCATCTACCCATATTATCTTCTGCAACAAGAGAAGAATGCCATCGACTTCTACCACCACCTACAGGAAAAGCATAAGCGAATCCATACATGGAGCCTTAGGAATCACTAGTAATTTAAAATCTCAAACCTTCTCTGTCAGTCTTGACAAGACATCCTCCTCAGCTTTTGCAACCATAGACCTTAACTCTTGTAGCTTGTCATTTAATTGGACTGCAACAACTGGCTCAAGTACACCACCGTCTGCGGCACTAGATAGAAATAAATCATGTTACATCGCCTGCTAAAACCAGCTTAGTTATGTGACTACATGCAGGAAAAAGGTTCTAAAGCTTTTTCAAATTTCAGTATCTGAAGGATACCAAAAGAAAAAGGATAATAGACGCAGTGAAGTTCCAAATAAAAAGAAAATAAGGATCTATCTTTGTCGTAAATCCATTTGAAAGATGTTTGAGTTGAAGATTTAAAAATGACTCACATGCTGAATTTATCTCTCGATTGGTGAAACTAATTTTGAAGGTCATTTCAACAATTAGGACCATCAGAAATATGCATATATCATTAGTCCCAAACATATCAGAAATATGCATATTGCATTAGTCTCGAACATATCAGAAATATGCATTAGTCTCGAACATACCAGAAATATGCATATTGCATTAGAAGATATGCAACAACTTCAGTGAAATCATTTGGCAGTAAATTTTGAACTCTCATTTGGTTTGCTCAAGGATGACGGAAGTGCTTAAGCAATAGGCATACATGGTAAAATTTTCAAACGTTGCTTCAACATTTGGTTTTTTTGTAAACATTGCTCTAAGAAGCATGTGTGGAAACCAACAGTGCTGATACAACTCATTCATGCTTTATGCAACATATATTCCAACCGCTGGTGTGAACGTACTCCCAAGGAGAGCCTAGTACATACTACATGAAGGCATATCTGTAGATTGCACTACTGCCATACCTGGACAAGAGCAATCCATCAATTTCGGCAGATTGGTTGCTAGATGTTTTTATGCACCACCTTCCGTTGATGACACAAACTTCCTGAGGAACAAGATAAGGACCTAAGCTGAGCTTCATGTGGAAGCGCATATTCTAAAAGCATTATGATGTGTTTGACCTACCATTGATGAAGCCTCACTTTTGTTACTCCTAGCTATCTTGTCCATCAATTGATATAGCTGAGATCAACAACAAACACAGAAACGTTAATACTTGACAAGTCTCACCATTTGCCAATTTGAGAAAACTTTAAGAATAATAGAAAAATTTTCGAATCTTTTAAAAATTTAAAGTATTAAATCAATTAATTATACAGAAAAACAACTTTTTTTATAACACATCATAGCAAGAACATGTATAGTTAAGAGCATAATATATCGTTAAAGAGAAGAACATGTATAGTTGATAGGTAAGTGAATAATAGTAATGCAAGATACATATTGACATAACAGCAATACGCTCTTAACTTTTCTCTAATAGAGTACCTTTTTCTCAAGAGCTTTAACTTGATCTCGTGAATGCTTCAGCTCAGGACTCTGCAATAACATTCACAACATAAAAGTTGTGAATATACAATGAAAGTAAATATACAATGAAACTTCGTCAAGACAAATCCACAGCATTAAAATAACAAAGACATGATAATTGTAGCTTTTAATGATAAAACTTCCATCTTGCACTATTCTCTCACAGTATACACTCTCCAACCATTTGGTGCCGGAGTTTGATGTTCCTCAGAGAATTCTCACTCTTCCATCCCATGGAGGCTTCAGCCTTTCGCTGTCTCTCTTGAGTGCTCCTCCAAACTTGAAGGAATGGAGTGGCTTCTCGATCCTCCCTCCTGTGAGGAACTTCCACGAAGAATCTGCTACTTTGTCCATGTTAATCATGGAAAGGGAGATTTGGTCCTACAGATTTTTTTTTTTAATCCTACATTTATTTTCGGATTCGCTAAGCGAGGCTGCCCCCCGTGGAAGGCAGCCAAGAAGGAGCATCTTCCTCCTTGGAACCCTGGTTCCGCCGGGAGTGGACGTGCTCCAGTACTGCTGGAACGAGCAGCTCAAAAGATCTTTTGAGGCGGGGGACGTGTGCCAGTGGCTCATGAAGCTCAGCCGCGGGCTTCAGATACCCATGCGCTAGGAGGGGCGGGAGAACAAGAAAGAACTCTTTCCTAATGAAGGAGGACCATGTGCAGATTGTGCAGAATGGGTTTTCTCCATTAAAAAAATAATTTGATGGTTTAGAAATTAAGAATATGAAGTCATAGTTTAACAAACAACGCTAAAAGGGTCAAAGAAATTGCTGCTCCACAGATGTTACTGAAGGTGCTATCATGACTTAATTAAGTCATTGAGGCTTGAATATTTAGTCATACTCTCATGCACCTACAGGCTACGGTGTTATGCACTCAAGCTTTTGGAAGACATACTGCCCATCCAAGCTCCAACAGCCCTGCTGATATGCAATCACTTATAACGATTGCATATTGACGAACCTTGTTCAGGTTAACTTGTAAACTTTATGTATTTACCTCACATGCCAGACCTACATAATGAGCTTTTACATAAGATGCATCATCACATTTCTTAGACGCACCAAGGAAGCAAAGAGAAAGTAGAGAATATCTTTTTGGAACTTTAGGAGGCCTGTTGTCTTAATCAAAGAGATGGTGGTAGAAAACAAAACACTAGCACAAAACACAGGGCTTATTTGTTTGAGAAACGTACCGCACTGTCTTTAATCATACCATCTTCTTGTATCACTTGTTGCACACATTTGACCAGCTCCCGAAATATGACAAAATCCATTATCTACAAAGGCATTAGAAGCCAAGCTTACTGTATATGTCCAGCACAGCTAAAATCACACATCTAAAAATGCGAGGAACCATGTACCACTTCACTTAGAGGCATAAAACGGTTGTAACAGTCTATATCTTCCTTAATTGCAGCCTTCACGTTGATCTGCAAAGTTTCCGCAAACAGTGACAGACTAGCAACAGCTAGCGCTTCAAATCCATTAACGGGAAACCCTCTGGCAGCACAATCGGTTGCCGATTTTACCTTTCAGATAAATGAAGAGCTAAACATTTAGGCAAGAGTACTGATATACACAAAATATATCTGTAATAAGCACAAGTCTAAACAAAGGAGAAAGTATGCCCTTGAATAGATAAACAGCAAGCATGGAGCTGATAAAAAACGGTTGTGTTTTCTGCACTATCCCTTTCCGGATGTATTGGCTAAGAAACTTACATTCAAATTAAGGTGGCAAATTCAGAAACTGCTTACTAGAATGAGATCAAGGCCAGCAAAATCCAATCCCCCAAGGCCGTGCTTGATCATCTCCACAGCAGCAGCAGTCTCACTGAGTAAACAATTGCTATCCTCAAAGCTCACATCAATAGACCAGAGCTGTTCCTGCATTCTCACACAAGAACAAAATCAAAGCGATCGAAAGTATAGACGCATGCTCAGAAGTAGTGCTTCCAAAGCGCATTGCTAAACCTTGGAGGCTGCACGGCCGAGGGGAGTGCCAGCGAAGGCGGCGACGGAGTCGACGAGGCGGTCCCATTCGAGCAAGCGAAGAGTATCGGCAACGACATCTGAAACGTCAGCAGGCTTTATAGAAGATTGAATAGATGTAAGTTGAGTGTGGGCGTTCGTATGAGTGAGAATGAGAAATCGCCGGCGGCGATTGTCGGCGGTGAAGATGTTTAGAAGAGTAGCAGGGATTGGAACGATCGAATGAGATTGAACAAACATTTGAGGCCTGTGTTGCTTTGAGATAGATAAACCAAACAGCACGAACCTTTATAATAACACCACAAATATTTTATTTGAAAAATTAAATAGTATAAAATTCTTTTAATTGAAAGTAATAATTTGTTGTTTTGTTATTCAATAAGAAAACTTATCTTTTTCAGAACATTATGTTTTCACAATGACAATCTCAACCGTTCCTTACTCAACAGCGCTCCTGCCGTTCTTCTGCAGCCATCGCCGGCGACGATGCCCGGCGATTTGTGTAGGACCCACAAGACAAGACTCGTGCAACAGCAGCGACGAGAAACAACAGCTCAACCTCTCCGTTCTACGTTTCACTCTCGGCAAGTTCCCATCAACAACAACAATCTTCTTTCCTTAAAATTGAAATAGTTGAAGCATCAAATTGTTGATTGTGGTTTAGCAGGTATACCGGGGCTAGATGAATCTTACCTCCCTAGATATATAGGGCTGGCCTTTGGATCTCTCATCGTTGCTAACCATTTTTTCTCAACTGCCACTCCCTCTGCTGCCCAGCTTGTGCGTAAAGCTTAGTTGTTACTCTTAGCAACTGTTTATTTCCTTTGTCAGCTTGACTGTTGTTTGACTTAATTTGATTTGTCTTCCACTAGAGATCGGAGGCGGTTGGCATCTGCTTGGCAGCATTCTCGACTACTCTTCCTTACCTTGGAAGGTTCCTCAAGGTAATGGGCGCCGGAAAAACTCCAGATTAATCATAATCATCACTAGTTTATTGTGTTTAGAATCATCGAATACTAGCACTGATAGACTTGCTCATGACACTTCTATTGTGAGAGAGATAATTGAGATGTAGTTTCTGAAGTTGGGGTTTTGCAAACAACATGAGTTCATTGGTCGATGCATTCTATATTATATGGTTATTTGCCAGAAATATGCCTTTTTAAAGATGAGTGCCTAACCATCCAAGGTATGAAGGAAAGATGGAGGTATGGGGGTATTAGCTTTTCATTGATTAATTCTATAGTTAATAAACCACATATGATGATGCTTCTTGGAGAAGGATCAAAAAACAGTGACAGAAATCGCTATGAATGTTATGAATTTCTTACAGAACGTTGATAATTTAACATCTTTCATTGTTTCTGTTGCCGAAAATGTCATCTTTCCAATTGGATGGCTGTCAAAGTTCTCTTAAAGCATGTGCATGCAGCTTCTTATATGATTCTGTTTCTATGACTACTTTTCAAGGGCTCAAATAGCATAACTCAAATGCCTTTGCCTGAAGGAAACAAGCAAGTTTTTTACTTGTCAGAAAATCTGTCGGACACTCAGAAGGAGGATTTAGCTTGGGCTTCATATGTTCTATTGCGGAATACAAACACCATGTCTGTGGTATCTTTCGTACTTGGAATTACGATTTTGCAGAATTGATGTCAGTATATGGAATCTAAAACCATCTATAGATTATTTTAGCATTCCATTTTCCTTAAAGAATTGAGCGATTTTCTAGTTTGAATTCTTGAGGTTTTATTCCGTTACAAGACTCGTGATGTTTTGGTTGATAATAAAAGAGTCAATGTATGAAACTTTGTAATGGAAACTCTCAGACCTTTAGTCATGAGATCGTTTTTCGTCCAGTTAGTTTGGTAAAAGTGTTACTTGTTTACCTTCGGGAGTCATGAGTTTCCAATTAAAAAGGATATTTTCTTTCTGTAGTCTGAAATATTTATCTATTATTGTAAACTCCCTGTTATGAGAATGCATAAAAAGGTTAGCTTTTGGTAAGTTATTAGAATGCATAAAGGGGGTCATATGCTAGTAATTCAAAAACCTGATTTTCACTGGCATCCTGTATGTTTCAATGTGTTATTTCTGATTAGTTCTGGTGTCGCCAGATGATAATGGTCCAAGATGGTGCATGTGTAAGAGGCTACTGGGGTATTCCTGAAGATATTGCACAAGCTGACTTGGTTGACTGGTTCAACCGCAAGATGCATAATCTTGGTTTTCTTGGCTTGCAAGATACTCTATATTTTCCACAAATTTCAGGTAACTTGTTTGAGAAACTCAAGCTGTGTGAAGTTACTTTCAAGAATCATCTAAGGCAATAGGAATTTATTTTCTGATGGATGTGGTGCTCAATGTTAGTTCGATGTTGTCATGGATCTTAGAAGTCAAATCTTCCAATTGGGACTGAAGTTAAAACTTAAAGCTCTTCAAGCTAATAAAAATTTTCTTTTAGTCTTTATGCTAGCGTGTTTTCATCTCTTATCCAATTTAATAGCTATCTTCCTTTTTGCATAGTTCTTTGCAGTAATACTAGCATCATTTTTTTAATACTTTGTATTTTAAAGTTTGTTCGTCTTCTGAAGTTGTCTATACACTTTACTAATATGGATCTACAGGACCATGGAAATTGTGGTATCCAAGATATAAGTACCTTATTTAGATAATTGCTTGCTCAGATTTCCATGTAAAGAGTTTTTATTTTTCCAGTGAAATCTCTAAATTTAGCTACAAATTATTTGCTAAATTTCAGATTCCCAGCTTCAAGACTTTCTACCCAGAGGGACTCTTTCGCTTCTACTGTATCCCATTTCATGTACCTCTTATAGATCTAGAAGTCAGATAGTAAACACCACAGGGCAGGTGTTACTAGCATCTAGTTCTAGTGATGCTTATAGTGATAAAGACAGAGCTTGGATAGGAGCGGTTGCTAATAAATTCAAGGTAAGCGTTTTTCTGTTTTATTGGTTCTGAATCTTGGGAATGATTTTGCTGAAACTTTATCATTGTCCAGGAGAATGTCAACAATACAGAGGCCAACTAAAGGACATACCCTTTTCCTCAAAGTTTTTGTAAAGTAGTTTTGACCATGTTTCGAGGTTGCAATTCTCAAATAATCAGAATATGCAATATTTGTCTGGCGAACTGAATATACAGGATGAAGACACTGCAATTTAAAGGATTGAAGGTAAGGAAAATTGAGTACAAACCCTTTATATGAATTCTTAGGGCATGCTATATCATTTTCCTTCTTCAGGAAAGTTTTCAATAGTCATGATCAGATTTGTAGCTAAAGCACTGAGCTGTTATAGGTTTTGGTCTGAGTTGTAGATGCAGACGAAATGTTTTACAATCTGTAATGCAGTGTTATGAAATTTCCTCTTGACCTTTGTCATTGTAGATGTTCATGTTTTTAATGTTTGGGATGCGTGACATCGATAATATATTTTCATTTTGATGGTGCCAAACTGTCATCTTAATTCAACTCCTGTTGTCATGTTCCGTAGGAGGTACAGACTTCTCAGATGAATCATGGGTCAGTGGAGCTCTATCTATGTTGTATTAGTTACTCAAGCAGTAGTCTATCAGCTTGTACAACCCACTAACAGTAGAGACCGTTCTTTGAACAGGACCACTGTGTTTCTTTGGTGTCATACGTCTGTGGAGTGTATTATTAATAATTTAAAAACTATAGATATCACAGTTTAGTTGCTGCACGTTAGATGGTTATGATTTTTGCAGGGAAGCAAACATATTGGTTAATCTTTTTAACTTAATGTATAATCATTTCAGCTCCATTTTCCTTTTTTTGGCAGTAGAATGAGCTTTGAAACATTTGGAATCTCCGCCATACTTGACTAATATTCTTTGTGTGAGAATCAAAATTCTCTTAAAAATTAAAGCTGAAAAATGCATCAACAGGAAAGCAAAATACAGCTATCATCTGGCTGACTGAAACTTAGAATGTCAAATTTTTTCTTTATAACAAAACCAGCACCAACTGGCAAATCTGTGCTCTGTTTCATTTCATCAAGCTGTTAAAGGATGTCCAAAATGCAAACTGTCCACTGTCAAGAAATTGAAAGTAACCTTTGTTGTCATTCTGATCTGTGAAGCTCTAGAGCAACTTTTCATTCTCCTAGCTGCTTGTGTCATGAAAAGTTGGACTTCCATAGTTATGTCGCTTCATGACCAGTAAATTCCTTATCTAATAATTTCCTTTGCCTTTTATAGGGGTTTGCAAGATGATAATTAATATGGATTTCGCTATGCAGCTTTCATGCTTGAGATTTCAGCGGATTGGTCACTTATTCATCTGAATGGATGATTGCCATGAACCATAGAATTCCTTTATGCTTCATCATATACTACAAAAACTTCTCCAGGTTCTGCAAAAGATTGTATTAGTAGCTTTACAAACTCATCGTAAATAGTCAGAGAGTATTTTTTAAGTACACTACCTTCAAACAGACCATTTCCTGATTGCCAATAGTAACCCTGGCAGAAGGCATTGGAGATATGTGATATCGTGTCTAATGGAGTAAACCTGTAGTAGTCCTTTTATCCGATTATAGCTGTAAATTTCACAAGCTTTTATGGATCTGTAATTCAATCTATGCTTACCTCTCCTCGACCAGAGAAGTGAGTGGTTATGCTTGAAGGCAAACCTGGAAGAACCAAACTGTGAACTCTCAAATGCCAATCTTCCCCCAGTAGCTAACCCTAAACCCTAAACCCTGACCCCATGCCTGTATTTAAAGTAACCATTCACACATCAGATGATAAGGAAATGCCGTAGTTACTAAATGTAGCATTCCAGAACCTAATTTCTGCGATGTCTGATTTCTTACTATAATGTATATATTGGTATATGAGTATTTACTTATTCGGCAATGTTAATGTAATGCTATTTAGTGGATTTCCTTGTCAAGTCTCATCATTTTGTCTGCCTTGGTTTTGATGATTGACTTACAGGGTTAGAAGTTGAGATTACATCTCTATTCTGCATCTGTCCAAGACTGGATAGATTGCTGGCTATCTGATTTGCATCAGGTGATGGAAGCTCCTGCATTTTGGAAAGCATACAACTACTTCTCAAATAGATATTTCATCATCTGTGGTAATGCAGCAAGTATAAATTTATATTCTTGTCTTATAATTTTAGCATTTCCCACTATGAATAAATGGGTCAATCAAATCGTACTCAATGTTGCAGCTCAGTAAACTAGAAAGTTTCTAACACATCTCGGCCTTGATTCAATCTACGTTGTTATAGTGGAAACTAGCAGAACTTGCAGCTTGCTGGAGGAGCACAGAATGCGGAGTGTTGGAGCAACGAGGCAACCTTGAGATAGAATATGTAGAAAAAGGATTAAATGCTATTTTATAAATGGGTATTGAAAATTTCAAGAGCTTGGAAAGCATACCATACTGACCTTCTCATAGAATGCCAACAGTTCGGTCACAGCTTGTAACTGAATCTTTGAAACGTAAATGACACTTGCTTGCCTGATGCTGCAGCTGGTGTATTCAATTGCAGTCTACGAGTTAACCAAAGAATCATTTGGTACATTACCATGTTGTCTATTTATCTTGCTTGTGCGTCCGCTCTGTAATGTTCCAGTTTCAGGCAAATTGTTCGACGGTCGATTCCATTTTGTAATAAGCTCCAAGGGCGTTTGACATTGCTTATTCCAAAAGTAATTTTTTAATTTTTAATTTTATATTTTTTAACATATTTTTTATAAATATTCAGAAACTTTATTTAAAAACTAAAAAATATAAAAAAATTTATTTAATAAAATTCTTTTATTATTTTTTTTAAAATAAAAAAATATAATTTATTTTTTAAAAAAATAAAAATATTTTTATTTAAAAAAATTTTATTTTAAAAGTTTTAAACGTTCCCAAACGCTGCCAGAAGAATGCTGATAATATTAGCGCTGAGAACTGTAACATGATTGTACTATTTGTAGGGATATACTCCAAATTGATCTGCATGTTTGAATTGTAAAGCGTATATTTCTTTTATCATTCCTTGAAATATATATTTTCGTTTTCGAATTCTACTCGTGAGCCAAGTTCTCCTTCTCAGTTGATGAAAGTAATTAACATTATGTATCCTGCATGGTTAGAATATTTAGAGTGGATTGTAGGATGAAGCATATTCGAAAACTTTTGTCACGCACAATTTCAATCCCATACTTCTGAGAGATCATGAAAGTTTTCTTATAGAAGGAAAGACTTGCGCAGAGATTCGTATGAGAAAGCGAGATCACCTGTTTTGACATTTCGTATACCGTAGAAGGATCTGCGAAAGTCCACCACCACCACTGTTGCTCTTGACTTGAGCGAAAGATTGCCAAAAGAAAGACTGCAAGGAAGCAGGAGATGTATAAAGCCACATAGTTGAAGCGATAGATCGAAAAATGTGAAATGAATAAGGTAAACCTCAGTAATAGTCCCAAGACCACAATCAGGTCACTGGTGGTGAATTTCCAGTTCTTCTTCCATGCAACATATCTAAGAAACACAAACTTCAATTTATGAAATCTTTAACGCCACGGGCTTTGCTATTTAGACTGAAATGGTTTAAAAGAATCAAAAACCTTGCCAGCATCTTGTCCTACAAGCTCCAAGTCAACTGCACCGGCAACTTCCATTCTGTTGTGAATGCGGTAGTGTGAACGAATGAAAATTAGCACAGCGGAATGAATAGCACACACTAAGATTTTGCAATTCAAGTTGAGATTGTTAAAAATAAAGAAAGCAATCACACGACACCAAGATATACGTGGGGAAAAAACGAAAAAAATCCCACGGTGGTGTGGTTACACAAAAAAAAAATATCACTATAAGATGAGATTACAATATATGTTTACAACTTTGCTTTCTTGCTTTCCTTCTCTCTTTGCATGCTTCTTTGTATACTTCTCATACATATCACAAATCCCACACATTTGGGACATATATATAGGATGCAAGAAAATCCTTTGTAGTTAGTCCACTAAATAACTAACTCTCCAAAGTAACTCTTTGGAATTAGTTCGTGGGCATAACTTCCTTATGGTAGTTAGATGAATCTGGACATAACTTCCTTATGAATCTGGACATCATTTTTTCATGAATGAATCTGAACATAACTACCGTAAGAGCTATGTTGGACTAAATGGTGGACTATCAGCTACTTGTGGACTGCTTGATTATAAGCTCATCAAAGTGTCTTTATATCCAACAAATCTCCCATTTAAAGACACTTTGTCATGTCTTTTCAAGAGAGTAAGAAGTTGGTACGAAAGTACCCGCATCGGAGGTACTGAAAATAGATAAAGGCAGAGCGGAGTAAGGGCTAGTATACTTACTAGCTGACTTCCGAAGTTTATCATGCCTTAGTCAATTTCCCCCAACTCCATTGCTTTCTTTAGATGCTTTCTTAGGATACCTGTGACCCCCACCACTGCTGTCCCTGCTGTTGTCCATTGTGATTCCATACAAAGTTCTGCAAAATTCAAACTTGTCAAAAGTAACTGCCTTCGTTAAGGCATCCGCGGGATTCTCCTTGGTAGGAATCTTGAGTAAGTTAATACTCCCACTGGAAACCATATCACGAACAAAGTGATATTGCACTTCAATGTGTTTTGTTCTGGAATGAAATGCTGGATTTCGTGCAAGATATAGGGCACTTTGGCTATCACAAAATAGAGGCAACGAATCTTATTTGTACCCTAATTCCTCCAGTAATCTCTTCATCCATATACCTTCCTTACATGCTTGTGTTGCTGCCATATACTCTGCTTCTGTTGTGGAAAGAGCTATAACAGATTGCAGTTTTGAACACCAACTGATAGCACCACCTGCAAGGGTGAACACATAACCAGAAGTAGATTTCTTCCTATCAAGATCACCCGCATAATCCGAATCCATAAAACCTTTAACAAGACATTCAGACCCTTTGTAACACAATGCAGCATCTAGAGTACCGTTAATATATCGAAGTACTCTCTTGACAGCCATCCAGTGCTCATTGCCTGGATTTGCCATGTATCTACTCACCACTCCCACTGCTTGGGCAATGTCTGGCCGAGTGCATACCATGGCATACATAAGGCTCTCACTGCAGATGCATATGGTACCCGAGACATCCCCATCTTCTTCTTGTCTTGGCTAGGACATCCCAAAGAAGATAACCTGAGATTAATAGAGAAAGAGGTAAACACCGACTTATTTGTTTGCATGCCAAACCGCTACAACACCTTCCTTAGGAAGAAGTCCGAGACTAGCTTGCTGTATCCGAGGCTCCCGATACAACCATCAAATCTCTTATACCAGCACCTTGGTGCCTGCTTAAGCCCATAAAGAGATTTGACTAACCGGCAAACCAAGTTCTCCTTGCCGACCTCGGCAAAGCCTTCTGGTTGGACCATGTATATCTCCTCTTCTAACTCACCGTGCAAGAATGCCGTCTTCACGTCGAGTTGTTCAAGGTGGAGATCCGATGATGCGCACAATGCCAAGACCACACGAATTGTTGCCAAACGAACCACCGGAGAGAAGATTTCATCAAAGTCGACTCCTTCCTTTTGTGCATATCCTTTTACAACCAATCGGGCACGAAACCGTTCTACTTGATCATTGCTACAACGCTTGATCTTGTAGACCCATTTGTTACCAATAGCTTTGCGTCCTTGAGGAAGTGGAACTAATTCCCAAGTCCTATTCTTATGGAGTGCCTCGATTTCTTCTTACATAGCTTCCATCCAACGGTCAGCATCTGGACTATCCAATGCTTCCTTAAAAGTTGTTGGCTCTCCTTCTTCAGCAAGAAGATTATATATAATGTTAGACATAGGCTCCAAATAATAATCCGCATACCTCTCAGGTGCTTTCCTCTTACGAGTTGAACGCCTAAGGGTTGGATTTCTAGGAACTTCTTCCTCATGCCCATCCGTTGGTTCATGCACAGAAACTGAATCTTCTTCCTCATCTTCTGCCTCCTCCGGATTAACCATGGTCTTATCCTGAAGTAAGTTTTGCTTTCCAGTCGCATATCTAGTGGCATCATCACCTTCTGATGTTCTTTACAGCTGGTCCTCTATAAAGATCACATCCCTGCTGAAGAAAACCTTACGGGCAGTGGGATCCCATAAGTGATACCCTATAACATCTTCAGCATACCCCAGAAATATGCACTTTCTGGACTTAGGATCGAACTTGGATCTCTCCTGTGATTTGTACATCACAAATACTGGACAACCAAAAATATAAAGGCGAGAATAATCAACAACATTACCAGTCCACATTTCCATTGGCATTTTCAACCCAATAGCAGTTGAAGGGATGCGGTTCAATACATAACAAGCCGTCTTGGCTGCCTCTGCCCAAAAAGAGTTAGGCAAATCAGCCACTTTAAGCATAGCCCTTACCCGCTCAAGTAATGTCCTATTGAACCATTCCGTAACTCCATTTTGCTGTGGAGTATAAGGTACAGTGGACTGCCGTTTGATCCCTTGTTCGGCTAAGAAAATAAGGAATTCATCACTATTGTATTCTCCTCCGTTGTCCGACCGTAGGCATTTGATCCTACTACTGGAATCAAGTTCCACTCGAGCTTTAAAGTATTTGAATACACCAAAGACCTCTGACTTCCTTCGAATTGGATACACCCAGCTTCGTCGAGAAAAATCATCAATAAAAGTTACCAAATATTTGGCGCCCCCAAGTGAAAGCTGTGGTGACTCCCACACATCCGAGTGAACCAAGTCAAGAACGGCTTTGGCTCTAGAAAATGATCTTCCAAACTTGGTACGGTGCTGCTTCCCAGTAACACACTCCTCACAAAACGGCAACTTAACCTCGGATAGCCCTAGCAAGAGCTCTCGATCACAGAGAATTTTAAGGCCATACTCCAAAATGTGACCCAACTTTAAGTGCCACATTCGAGTTACCTTCTCTAAACTAGTGCCGGATGCCACATTTGCATCTCCATGTGATAGTGTCACTCCAAGCACTTGGTACAAGTTGGAACCGATCTTTTCTCCCTTCAAGATTTCTTACTCATACTGGATAACCTTGATAATGCCACTCTCTATTCGGGTCTTACAACCAAGGTCATCAAACTGTCCAAGAGATAGCAAATTTTTAGTGAGGCCAAGTACATGACGTACCTTACGAATGAGGCGAATCCTTCCATCTTCTCCCTTGAGCATGATGGAACCAACTCCAATAACCTTCAAGACTTGGCCATTTCCCATCCGCACGTTACCTCCAGAAACGGCTTCATACTCATGGAACCAATCCTTTCTGGATGTCATGTGCCAAGATGCTCCTGAATTCAAAATCCAGACATCCGAAAATTTGGCCTTGTCTTCGGTAGTAGTTGCTATTTCGCCAACTAAAGCCTCGCCGTCATCCGAGTTATATGCCACATTTGCTTGAGACTTGGAAGCTTCTGTACTTCCTTCTTTGGCCAACGACTTGCACTCACGCTTGTAGTGCCCAAGCTTTCCGCAAACAAAACACTTTACTTGACGCTTGTTCCTCTTTTGCTGCCCCATGCCACTATTTCCAAAATTCCGCTTCCTTTTCTTATCTTGTGCCAACAACAAAACCTCCGGTTGTTGTCCACCAGGCACAGTATCAAGCTTGTCTTTCGTCGACTTTCTTCTTCAAGAACAGCTGCAACGATATCTTCATAAATAAGTGATTTCAAGTCGCTGTTACCTGTTTGATTTATGACAACTTGATCATAAGAACTTGGAAGACTTTGGAGTAGAATCAAGGCACGCTCATCAGTCTCTATCTTCTTCTCTAGTGCTGTTAATTGAGAGAAAAGAGACTCCATGGCACTAAGATGTTCAGCCACAGGGGAGGTTTCAGTCATGCGAAGAGAATACAAACTTCGCATCAAAAATATAGCATGTTGCCTTGACTTCTTGGCATAAACTTTCTCAAGCTTTTCTTAAACCTCTTTTGCGGTCTTTAGCTCTGAGACACTAAGAAGCACATGATCAACAAAAGAAAGATTAAGATTTACCATAGCATACATTTCCATCTTTTGCCATCTGTCGTCCGTAATATCGTCGGGACGATCCTCTAGAGCGGCAACACAATTTTCTTTGGCTAGAATTACCAAAATCTTCATCCTCCACAACGGGTAGTTGCTCCCATTGAACTTCTCAATCTCAAACTTGTTTGCCATCAGAAAAACAAGAAAGCAAAGTTGTAAGCATACATTGTAATCTCATCTTATAGTGATATTTTCTTTTGGTGTGACCATACCACCGTGGGATTTTTCTCATTTTTTCCTCACGTATATCTTGGTGTCACCAAAAGAAAATATCACTATACAACCTGGCTCTGATACCACTTGTTGTGAATGCGGTAGTGTGAACGAACGAAAAATTAGCACAGCGGAATGAATAGCACACACTAGGATCTTACAATCCAAGTTGAGATTGTTAAAGATAAAGAAAGCAATCACACGACACCAAGATATATGTGGGGAAAAAACGAGAAAAACTCCACGGTGGTGTGGTCATACCAAAAGAAAATATCACTATAAGATGAGATTACAATGTATGCTTACAACTTTACTTTCTTGCTTTCCTTCTCTCTTTGCATGCTTCTTTGTATACTTCTCATACATATCACAAATCCCACACATTTGGGACATATATATAGGATGCAAGAAAATCCTTTGTAACTAGTCCACTAAATAACTAACTCTCCAAAATAACTCTTTGGAATTAGTTCGTGGGCATAACTTTCTTATGGTAGTTAGATGAATCTGGACATAACTTTCTTATGAATCTGGACATCATTTCTTAATGAATGAATCTGGACATAACTACCGTAAGAGCTATGTTGGACTAAATGGTGGACTACCAACAGCTACTTGTGGACTGCTTGATTATAACCTCATCAAAGTGTCTTTATATCCAAACACATTCGTCTAGCTTTCATGACCTCTGCGATCGCCGCTTTCCCGATATCTTTTATTGCTCCATTGGTGACTACTTCTTCTCAGTAACATATATAATGCACGACCTTGGATTTTGAGTTGTATAAACAGGGTAACAAGATAAGAAAGAGAACCTTCATGTTGTTAGGAGATGGTTGCAAGGCGCAAGAGATGAAGAGCACTTTCCTTGACTGCATTGATTGTTGTTAATAAGAAGCTCTAAGTCATACAATACTGTGATTTGGATTGAAGCTCAGGGACATGTCTTCTCCTTTGAACTGTTTAAGGCCGATAAGTGGGAGTTTCGTAAAACCTTATCCCTCCGTGTTTGATTGTGTTATGGATCCAGCTGAATTGGTTGGACCGAAACCTAACACAGTTCGACCTGATTCGTAGCTCAGTGCTGAATTGGCCTTGTCAATAAATTAAAGCAGAATATATAACTCTATTTGGACAGATTATAATACATACAGTAAGTTAGAAATTAACTCACAATAATAAAGTGATGATCCTCAGCCGGTTTGAGTTTAAATTTCATTCAAGCCTGAGTTACATCTCTGAATTTATGACATGAGTGTAAAATTTTGATGCTAGTGCATGAATTGCAAGTTGAAATATTGAATTTTGTAGATAAAATTTGTTCTTATTACTCTCTCACAAGAGTGTGTTCTAGTAAAAATTACCGAAATAAGTTTACATTTTATTTTAATTTACAATATATTAAAAATATTTTTTATTTTTTAACTATTAAAAATAAGTCAAAATAATTACTTAGTAAAAAAGTGATTTATAAGGATAATAAAAAATACTTTAATGTTTACTCTCTAAGATCTATCTGGAAAACAAATTTATAATACGTGGCAGCCGCTTTGAGAGACAACTAATCTCATGCTAGACGATCCAACGATGACCAAAAAAAAGTCGCATTTTATTAATTACAAGAATGTGCTCTATTGATGATTTTAGTAGGATTAGGAACATTTTAGTGCCATTTAAACAGAACCCTTTTCATTGAAACATGACAACCAATGCTTTCAATCAATTATGTGTACAAGACGTAAACATTCTTATTTCCACATCTATATCATATAGTTAACATTTTTTTAAAGTAAACAGTTTTCTCATTATTATGAAATTTGTCCACTAATAATAAGCTAAAGTACTACTTGTCTCTATTGTTTTGGTCTTGAACTCTTGATTTAAAAATATGAAGCGTGTAGGTTAGACCGTCTCTTTCTGGCAGCGCTGGACCGAGGGAACCCGTTCAAGGAACGAACCCGTCGGTCCAACTTGTCGGTGATGGACTTTTTGGAACTTTGCATGAAGACAACTGGTAAAACATGGACCACACAGTTACTAAGCCACGTGTCTGTACAAAGTTCTAAAATTATTGCTTTTACCTTGGAGTTAGAAGTGAAACTGTGAAAGCAGTGAATTGAAAAGTAACCGTGAAAGAAAGAATGTGGCTGTTTGCGTGCAGTGAATGACTTGTTGTATCATGGGCTGCACGTGTAAAGATATCAAAACCAATAAAAGTTTCAAAGAGAATTTTTAACATAATTAATCTTAACATTTTCATGTGAAACATTTAATCTTATAAAGAAGTCTTGAGAAGAAATTGCAGATAGAGAGAGAAAAAAAGTAGTCTAATAGCATGTTGGATACAACCCAAAAGTACATAAAAGTGAATCGCGTCTCAGCAGTGACCACAAAAATATATCATATAAAGAACAGAGGATTGAGTTACGTTTCAGCTCTGGTTTATGTGTTATTTTTACTCTAATAATTTATTTTTTATTAAAAATTATTGGGATTTTATTTATAAATGAATCAATAAATTAGCTTCAATTTATCTTTCGTTAAAATATACAACTTTTAACTCATTTTTAATAATATAATTTATAGCAACTTAATTTTAATAATATATTTTAAATTAATTTACTTTTAATCAAAAGAACACATTCTTGTTTTCTCAACCTTTTTTTTTCTTTATTTTTTTTTCACCTCTGTAAAAAGTTTCTTCCACGTAAAGAGAACATCTCCGCTTCTTCGTAAAGGCGTAAAGCTATCTATATATCCCATTGTCATCCTGTTACGTTATCCCTCTGTTAATCTTCTCTTACAAACTAGTTAGTAGTTAATCGGTTAAATATCAGGTTCATTTCAACAGATCGAAAACTGCGCTTGTTGTGTTGTTGTTGTTGCTGCTGTTTTTCTCAATACATACGCGTGTTAGAATCAATACAATTAATTGATGTAAGTAGATGGTCCACCACCAGCTTCACTACCATCTGTCTATCTGTCTCGCAACCAATATTTCTCCTCCTTCACCAGCTTTCCCTTCCTTCTTCAGTTCTCTGTCGGTCTGTTAATGCTATATGATTAATCACTGAAAATATGTTGCGATTGAGAAAGAAGAAGAATGGTTCTGAATCAGATCAACCGGAGAACGCGAAAGAGATTGTTGATTGGGAGGTACGACCATGCGGCATGCTGGTTCAGAAACGTAGTCCTAATGCCGGAATTTTAACACCTCCGGCACCGACGATTCGTGTTCGGGTCAAGTTTGGTTTCATTTATCATGATGTTCATCTCAGCTCTCAGGCCACATTTGGTAAGCAATTCAGAATTTAATTTTTCTGTATGAAGATTTTATCTTGTTTATTGGATGAGATTTGATTTGACGGTGTACATAGGGGAGTTGAAGAAGTTGCTAGCAGGAAAGACAGGGCTTCACCCAAGTGATCAGAAGATTATATTTAAAAACAGGGAACGAGATTCTGCGGCTTTCCTTGATACTGCCGAAGTGAAAGACAAGTCCAAAATTGAGTTGATTGAAGACCCGGTAGCGCAGGCTAAGCGATGCATTGAAATGCGTCGCACCGCCAAGTCGAAGCATGCCGCAAAGTCTATTAATGAGATCAGCATCAAAGTTGACGACCTTGCCTCTCAGGTATATATAAATTAGTTATTTTTATACGAATAAGATATTCATGATCATATATATATATGGATTTATCCATGTTTTTAATTAATTATTTCAATTGACTACGTATAGGTTTCTGAATTGGAAGGGATTGTATTGAAAGGAGGCAATGTGACAGAGAAAGAAGTTCTCAATCTAACAGAGCTGTTGATGGCCGAGCTTATGAAGCTCGACGGAATCGTCGCTGACGGAGACATCAAACTTCAGAGGAAAAAACAGGTAAGTGAGTTTATTCAAACTGTCATACAATTACTTTATTAAAAGTTTTCTTCTTATTCAATTGGATTATTGTTCTATTTTGGATCATTTACAGGTTCATAGAGTACAGAAATACGTAGAAGCACTAGATGAACTAAAGCTGAAGAACACAATGCAGCAACCAAAACAACAAGAGCAGAAGCAGCATGAGTCAAAGGACTCGAAACAATCACCATCGAGGCCGCCGCCGGCGATTGTAACGACAAAATGGGAAGTTTTTGATTCACTATTTTCGCCAAAGGCGGCATCTGCAACTACATCTGCTACAACAACTGCTGCCTCCACCACAACATCATCTCCTACTACTACAAGATATGATAATTGGGAGTTATTTTAAAGAAACATTATAATTGGTAACTATATACAATGTTTGATGATACAACGATAGGCCACTAAGAACGTGTTTGCTGCGTAACCGTTCTGTTCTGTTCTGTTCTGCTCTATCCGATAAAATTATGCCTTTTAGCCTCTTGGCCCTTCGGTGGTGGTTGATATTCTCCTTTCTTTAGTATAGGAAAATGTAGAATTCAATACCGTCTAGTCTTTGGTGTCATCCATGAGAGACGAATAAATGGGATCAATTCATTCATTAATTGCCCTCTTTTGATTGTTACGGTCAAGAAAACTAGCTTCTGATTGAGGTCTTTCTTAAAGGTAGGGAAAACAGGTGGAGATTGGTTTAATGATTAGTGGGCCTGGCACAAAAAGACCAGAGCAAATTAGCTGGCATGTCCACAACTTGTTAGGTTATAACTTGTAAACAAAATATAATAATCAGGCATATATAAAGCAGACAGTTGTAAGAAAATCTTACTTGGTTGACTGGATATAAATTTTAATTTAATATTAAACACATTATTTTGCAATTGTCAGTGAATTTCTTCGCTTCTCTATTCTCCCTTACAAAATATTTATAATTTTAGTATTTTTTATTTAAAAATTATTAATGTTACTGTAAGATGATAAATTATTGATTTATAATTTATATAACTCATAATATTTTTCAAAATATTTTTTATTTTCAATTTAGCATTCATCTTTAATATTTGCGTTTAGATTGAAAATAAATAATAAAAAAAAGAAAAAATAATTATTCTTCGTTTTCTATTGGAAAAATATTATAAAAATAAAATAGAGTAATAATTCTCTCCATGACTTTTGTACGGAGAATTATTAACATTGAATTGTAACGCAGAGACGAGGCTTTCAGTATTACCTTCTCATGTCATTATTTTCTCTTTTATACTCCATGCCTCTTGCTTCTTCTGAACTCTCTATCTTCTTCTATACTCTTTGTTCTCCCTTACTTCTAATTATAATTAGATTATAATTAAATTAATATTGAGTTTGTAATATAATTAGATTGATAATTTTAATTAATTTAATAATTATATTTTATCGATCTAAATTATATATTGTTGATTTAATTTATTTAATATCGACTTAATAAAAATATTTGTTATTAATATATTCACGAAAGTAAATGACCATCCTTCATTGTTCTGCTTTCCATTACTTTTCATCTTCCTTGCCCATCTTATTATCCAAACAAACCCTTATTAGTCACTTATCAATCATATTACAAGAGCATGAATTAAAAGATTTTTTTATCAAGCCAAGATTCAACCAAAATTTGATTTATAAGAGTAAATTAGAACTTAGCTTAATATTATAAGTGCAAAGCATACTTCCTCCTTTGAAGTAAATTCTGCGGTCCCTTCAAGAATCACTAGGTTAGTTCAATCTTTAGTTAGAATATATGAATTACTCTCTATTTGGGCCGAAAGACTATACATGGGTCACAGGGGCTTTATAAGACATTTCACTGAAATGGGCCTTTTGTATGCAGTGATTATTGATTACATACATCCATATATATGATCATGGGTAAAATCTTTCTATGATGGACCATGGGGTACTTAATTATATCTCTTACGACAAAATCAATCTTATCTCTAAAATAGCCATTCAGGAGCGTTTGGAATTACTTATGAAAAGAGCTTTTATGAAATGAAGGATATTTTTATCTTTTTTGAAAAACGAGCTCTATTTTTTTACTTAAAAAAAAAATAAAAATATGCAATAAAAAGATCTCACTTCGTAGAATTTTTCTACACTTTCTAAATTTTTAAATAAATTTTTTATATACTTATAAAATATGTATTGAAAAATGTGAAATAGAGAAAAGTTGTGAAAAATTGATAAGTAGCTTTTTTAACGCTCTTCCAAACACCTCTGAATATATCTAAAGAACTCAGGCTATGTAAAAAGAAGAAAACACAGATATACTATAGTGTTGGACTTTTGCTATACTTTTTTAAAAAATATTTTTTTAATTTTTCAATCTTACATTTTCTAATAAATTTTTTATAATATTTTATCAAATTTATTTAAAAATTTGAAAAATATAAAAAATTTTACTATTATTTATTTTAGATAAAAAAATAAAACTCATTTTTAAAAATAAAATAAAAATATTTTTTATTTATAGTAGAAATTTTTATGAATAATTTCAAACATTTCCAAAAAATTTTCGGGAACATAAAAGACTGCATAGATCTTGAGAGTTAAAAGTACGTACCGGAAAGGGAAAGCAATTGGTAACTTAAAAGGTACTGCCAATATCCAATATATTTATGTGAAAAATAAAAAATAAAAACTCATTACATCAAATAGATTAATACACTCTTCTTACGTAGAAGTGGAAAATTTTAAAATTTACATCTTATTTACAGCATCGTCACTCACTGATTACTCTTAGCAAACACTAAGACAAACAATAACATTCTCAACTACATCAAGAACCCTAGACAAAAGGTTCTATATTAAGAGTGTGAAATGGCCGTCAAAATTTCAACCTTACTACTCTTTCATTTATTGAAAACAAGAGCATAGAAGTAGCCGACAGACAAGGTAGCAAACTTGTGATTCCTACTTCCGTATGTTCTTATTTCTTTCTATTATTTATTCAAATTAAATGATGAGACAGCTTTAACCGAAGGGGAGATAAAGGTTTAAGTCAAAACAAGCAATTACCACTAGAATGAAGGACTTACACGAGACCTAGTAGACAGAACGAAGGTACGATACAAACAGGAGAGGAACACAGGGTATGTAGGTAATGGGATAGAGACTACAACGAGTTCAGCTTGCTACTCGTATTTCATACATCTTTTCATCTAGTGATCAGAGGTGATTTTCGTATAGCAAGAAGGAAGGTTGGTGAGTTGAAACTATAGGACGGGGGTAAGTAAGGGCCGGTGTAGAGTGAGGGTAAGGATTGAGGTGGTTTAACCATTCGAACTACCTACCTATTTATGCTGACCCATCATTTCGTATATACGTGTCTAGCTGAGTGTCTAATTGATTAATCGTCCATCTCTTTAGCCGCGGGTGCAAATACTTGACTGATTGAACATATGCCTAACTATAATTCCAAGTGCCAGATTGCTAGTTGGACTAGTTAACTACATGCTAGCTAGGTCCAATCAAATTGTTAGTACCTACATGATAGACTAACTAGCTCCATATTGTTCCGGCTCTAAAACCTTAAACGGATATGGCACAGCTGCTAGATGTTTTAGTAAAATATTTGTCGTTTTATTAAAGTGATTTTACATACTCAACAAATCTTCCACTTAGAAATACTTTGTAATGCTTATATAAAAAATAACAGGAAGTTAATACATAAGTGTTAAATTGAAATGCACTGAAAAAATAAGGTTGAAAAAAGGAGAGATCACGCATATTAGCTGACTTTCATAATACTTTTTACATTTACCAACTCCATTACTTACTAGAGTTGAACGCTTTGAGCTTTTGTGACCACTACCATCGTCTATGCTATCTCATTTATGATGCCATATAGAGATCCCAATGCGTCTGTGGTAGTTGCTCTGAAAGCTTTATCAAATACCTCATGGCGACAATAACTACTTTGCCCAATGTACGAAAGTGGCAAATATATTTTTTCGCGAAAATAAATCCACTTTTGTAGATTCGTTCAATTAGAGAATTGATTGAGTTAAATAATTAAGACGTGTTTCAAATGCGCGTAACTAGATTTTATAAAAATAAAAAATCTAAAAGAATAAGTTAGAAGTGGATTTAATTTTTATATTTTAATTATTTTTTGAAGTTAATTAAAAGTAGAATTTAGTTTTTTGTATTTCAATTCTATTTTGAGTTCCGCGTATAGTGATGTTAAAGTAGAATTTTGAATTCCTATAACACATAAAAATATGTGAACTATTTGGAACTCCAAGTTTAGCAGAAAAAATTGAAATTGTGGGTATTTGAAACCAGCTCTTAGTATTAAAAGTAAAAAAAGAGAGAAATCAATCAAAACAAAAGTACATTAATTGATAGAATTAAATATTTATGTATACTAAAATATATTTAATATTATATTATTTAATAGTATATTAATTATCAAAATAATAAGTAATAGGAATTCTTGAAAAGCAATTCTAGTTAAAGATTCATAAATAGGACTCATAAAAGGGCTAAAATGAAAAGTTTAAAAGAATATGGATCGAAACGAAAGTATGATTAAGGGTTAGAGTCACAAATATTATTTAGCCTTAAAATATTGTTCTACTATATATTGAGAGTCTTTTTACTTTATTTTTGTGAATAGATTTTAAAATCTTTTACTTTTGTAATATAGATAATTCATAGTAACGGATCGCACGGCCCTCGTGCCGGCGACGCATCATTCAAATTTCTACCCTATCAACTTTCGATGGTAGGATAGGGGCCTACGATGTTGGTGACGGGTGACGAAGAATTAGGGTTCGATTCCGGAGAGGGAGCTTGAGAAATGGCTACCACATCCAAGGAAGGCAGCAGGCGCGCAAATTACCCAATCCTGACACGGGGAGGTAGTGTAAAACTAATGTATTAATGAATGATTATTTGTATTAGTTTACATTTTAGGAATAAGCATACGTATAAAATTGAACATAAATATATCACGTAACAAAGCTTTATCATGTTGTATGTGATCACATATATGAATCTTTTCAAAGATGTATTGTGTTCTTTCATAAACCATTTCTTGGTCAAATCATTAATAAATAAATAATTTTTCATAATGGCAAGAGAAATCATCTTATATCTTATTTTACCAGTTTTAGTAAGAGCAGTTTTAACAAATGCATCAGTAAAATAAACACAAAAATTAAACTGAATTATAAAATAAAATATAGTCAAACTATGTCATTTTGGGTTTATTTATCTATATTTTAAATTCATTTTCTCAAATTTAATTTTAACTCTCAACTAACTTTTAAAATAAAATATATATAAAATTTAAACTAAATTGTTTTGGCCAAAAATTTGCTTTTAAATTTAAAACTAAAATTTTATTTTCAAACTCACTTTTAATACGAAATAAGTATATCTTTTTATCAATTTTAATTTATCTCCAAATTCAATTTTTATAAATTTATTTTAAAAAAATGATCTTAATAACAATATAAACACGCCTTTTATCTTCAGTTGGTTCAATTCCAACTTTCTCTTTATTAACATAATTTTTTCGTCTTAGTTTTATTATATATTCGTTGTTCCATCACAACTATATATTTTAGTTATAGTTTTGTAATTGAGGTATAACGAACTCCGTTCATTCCTATTCTAATTTGGGTTTAATTTTTTTAATTGAATATGTCTTATTTGGTTCTATATAAATTTTGTAATAACTTTTTAAATATAATTTGGTAAATAATATTAAGTATGCATAGTTGATGACAAAATTTATAGTAAGCTTTAAAAAAAAGTTAACTTTCTTTTTCACTAATAATGTTTTTGATATTTTAAATAATATAAATTTATTTGTATCAGATCCAATATAATTATAAAGTACTATATTTGCTATTAATATACCATCCTCTTGACCACTAACAGACATCATTAATCATGTATTTTTACTAATGAACTTGTAACTTTAGAAAAGATAAACATTTATTTTTGGAAAGCATTAAGTTCGGTTTTACCGAACTTACTAACCATTTTTGGCTAGTCTGTACTGGTATAGGCAAAATAGCTAATCAAACCCGCAACTTTTGGGTTGCTTTATTGTGCCAAACTCTCTAACTAGAAAACAAAGCGGTGGCAAACTGGCACGAAACCTAATAAGTCAAAACACAATAGAAATATAACTCATCGACATTTTCAATCTCAGGGAAGAACGATACCTGATTGATTCGACCAAACTCTTTCTTCGATCATTCATTCATCGGAGGTACTGTAATAACCTTCGGTCTAAGAATTTGATTTGATTGATTTTGTTAGTTTGTTGATGTTAATAGTCGTTATCTGTTGTTGTTCAACTCCAGTTGATTTTGAATAAGTTTGAGCTCGTGCTTGGTTTGATTTTTGAGGTTTTGTTTTATCGAACTAATGTTAGATTCCTTTAGAAAATACTTGGGGGTGCTGGAGTGGAGAAGCAATACATAAAGCTACTTTTTTTGGAATATCCTAGAATTTCCAGTTTCCTTTTGGTTTGCAGTCTATAAATGAGTTTTACTTTTTAAATGGTTGCTTTGTTTTGCTAGTATTGCGGATCTTTATTAAATCATTCTCGGGTGCTTTAAGCTTTCTCATGAATTGCTGATCTGGTTCTCTAACGTTATTATCACTTGAACTGAGCAACTTTCATGTACTTGGGCATTCAAGAGATGGGAATTGGCATTGTAGATTTTCCTTGGATAATTTCAGCTTCCTGCTACTTTGAGTAATTTGTAGCTGCCGTGTAGTCTTGCAGCGTGTATAAGATGCTGATTTGGTTTCTTGTTTGATTTATTAATAAAGAGATGCTGTAGAGACCTTTCAATTGATGATTGTCAGTTTGAGAAGTTGAAAGTAAGTAAGATCTATTAAGTTTTTATCTTCACCCTATGCTGAATTGTTTGCAAAAAATAGAGTTTTACTGATCGGACATCAGTCTGTTGGTATTGGGAACAGCATGAGAAGCATAAGCCAATAATGTAAAGTGCATTCAACTATTGGAAGTTCTCTTGAAATCATAATGCAACTTCTAGAAGTATTGTTACCTCACTCATAAAAAGCAAGCTTGCTTGAGATTTCCCAGAATAACATACCTGCAAGGTAACCTAGCTTGGTGTCCCTTGGAATCATAATTTTCACTCTGGAGAAGATTTTCGTACAATGATTCTGTCTGTGTCTAGAATATTTATTCAAGACCCTAAAGATCTCAACAACAACTTACTGTCATGGTTCTAAGTCGGGTCGGCTAGGTGGATGTACAGCCTTAGTTCTTAATAAATAATCTTCTTTTAGATTTTTCTCAAAGCAGCTCCCAGAATATATGCCTTACCACACCAGGTTGGTTCTTCTCAAGCTCACTACAGGCCTACGTAGATGTCTTATAATGCACTTATGTCTTGGACTCTTAGTTGGAAGTTTGCATATGCCTTTCATGTAATCAATTAAGTGTTCAGTTTGCATAGAGTTCTATTTGAAATTTACGGTTGCGCAATTTAGAATGGATGAATGCTTTACTATCTCATAGCTGCGGGTTCACTCTTTCGCTCCATTTACAAAAACTGTATGCACAATTTACAAAAAACACTGCAAACTGTTATGTGCAGGAAGTATGTATGAGTGCTCTTTTAGCTCATACCCGTGGGTTCAGTCTTTTGGTCCATTCCTGCTTTGAGTTCCCTTAATACAAGGATTGCATGGCCCAGAAACTGTATGAAGCAGAAAGCATTCTTTTCTTGAAGCCTAAGTTGTATTCATATTTGTTTTTAGTTCAGCCTTTGAACTTAACAAAGGCCATTAGCATGTAGATCTGCTAAGCATTTGGGAGAAGCATGATGTAATATCGATTTAGCCTTAACCTTGCATGCCATTTTTGAATTCAGAATGTTCTCTAATAAACTCTGGGAAATTGTCTGGATTCCGTCGTCTTGTTAGGTTTTCTTGACTTAGGATGTCCTTGGTGCCTTTTTCATGTGAAGAGCGCATAAGTACAGACCAATTGGATTGTTTTAGTATATATGTTTAGGGCTTCTGTTTTCTTCTACAGGATTGAAGTGACAACTTAGGACTTTTTAAACAAGACACTGAGTAAAGAATGCTGATGTTGTGTAGTTTAATTTGTTGACAATAGCAGCATCTAGCTATATGTTTTATTTCTGTCCTCTTGATCATCCATCCTTTAAGATATGTTGTATATCTTGTATAATGGGGCACAATTTGTAGAAATCATATTTGATGACTTGTTATATAATTTTTTGTGTTAATTGTATACATTTTTGAATGCTAATTGTTTTTGGTTTTGCATATTTACTTGTTGTCTCTGATGTAGTTGCTTTTAGCGTCTGTAGATCAGGTTCTC
Organism: Acanthochlamys bracteata; assembly: GCA_019914995.1. Classification (NCBI taxonomy): domain Eukaryota; kingdom Viridiplantae; phylum Streptophyta; class Magnoliopsida; order Pandanales; family Velloziaceae; genus Acanthochlamys; species Acanthochlamys bracteata. Next base: position 10,652,119 of record CM034126.1, on the reverse strand, counting down.
TACACAAAGATGTCCACTTTGGAAGCAACAAGAGCCGAGCTTGCTCTTCTGGTAATGTATCTTAACAAGGCTGAGGCCAGAGATAAGATTTGTAGAGCTATTCAATATGGATCAAAGTTTATAAGCAAAGGAGAACCTGGACCTGCACAGAATGTTGACAAATCAACTAGTTTAGCTCGAAAAGTTTTTCGTCTCTTCAAGGTTTGTTTCTTTTTGTTCTATTTGTATTCTGAGAAAAAAAATTGCAATGGTTAGTTTATATTGCCCTTAAAAGCGCTGTGTAGCTGTCTTTCACTTGGCTGTGTCTTTGGTATGCAGTTTGTTAATGATTTGCATGCTCTGATCAGCCCACCTGCAAAGGGAACTCCTCTTCCTCTGATTTTACTTGGAAAGGTACAGAAACACATACTCATTTGAAATTGTAATCCATAATGCTTATTTCCATGACATTTAATTTTGCAGTCCAAAAATGCATTGTTGTCATCCTTCTTATTCCTGGATCAAATAGTGTGGGCTGGCAGAACAGGGATATACAAGGTATAGATTCACCTTATTTTGTATGCTCTTGCAAGTCTATATTGTTTCATCTTGATCTTTACTTTGTTATATTGGAACAGAACAAAGAACGTGCAGAACTAATTGGTAGGATAGCTCTTTATTGTTTTCTTGGTTCATCAACTTGTACGGCATTGATTGAGGTAATGTGCAAGTTCAATTGCATTCGTTATAATCAGTTGTATGATGATTTTTTTTTAAACTAAATTTTTTATTTATTGTTTTTTTATGAAGTAATCTTGGTCTTTATATTTTTTGCGTGCAACTCAAGTGGCTAGTGTCTCCAGCTTGGGGACCTCGGGAGGCTATCAGAATCAATTGTTTATATTTATTACTTTATTTTTTGAAGTAATCTTGGTCTTTATATTTTAGCGTATAACTCAATGGCTAGTGTCTCCAGCTAGGGGAGCTTGGGAGGCTATCAGCATCAATGAAGAAGATAGAGAAAGATCTGAAGCTTGCTGATAAATACAAGGTAGTTCTATTAGTAAATTTACCATTTTCTTTAGTCTTTTCATTCATTTCCATTTTATATTGTGGCAGGATGAGCAATACCGCGAAAAGGTTAAAAAATCGAATGAAAGGCTGCTTGCTTTAACCAAAGCATCCATGGATGTTGTTGTTGCAATCGGTCTGCTCCAGCTAGCACCGAAGACAGTCACTCCACGTGTGACAGGAGGATTTGGGTTCTTGAGCTCATTGATATCATGCTACCAGGTAAAACATAAATCTTCATTTAGATAGCTCAGGACAGAATTCATGTTATGATCTGATTGGTTCCTGTTATATGCAGTTGCTTCCTACCCCTGCAAAAGCCAAGTCTTCATGAGGTTGTTGCTCCATCCGTAATTTGAAAATGTGCCTTCAATAACCCTTTTGCAGGAGTCTTTTGTGCCTGTTGATGTTTAGGCATGCTGTAGATTCAATGTCATGCCTCACTTAGATGCTCAACCATCTGAACCGGATTTGTAGTTACAAAAGATAGCACAGCATGGGAAAATATAAGATTGTATGATTTGATGTATGAATTAATGTCGTTTGGTGATTAGAGTTAAGCGAAATAGACTCGAGTGTCGAGTTGTTGTTTACTAGCTAATGGTATATAACTACGTAAGATTGTTGGTTACCGTAATCTATTTTATTCGGTGCTTGTTATTTGGTGTTTATTGTTGTAAAATATCTTTGGCATGTCTAGCAGTTAGCTGTATTTAAGGGTGTGTTTATCTTGAGGTAAATTTAATTTTAAAAAAATGAGATTAAAAATTAAATTTAAAATATTTAATAAATAAATAAATTTTTCTATTATTTTGTATTAAGAATAGTTTTAAATTAAATTTAAAAAATAATAATAATAATTTATTTTTAATTTATTATTTATTTTATATTAAAAATGAATTTAGAAAAGTGAAGTTTGAGTGATAAGAGCGTGTTTCAAACGCTTTAATTGAGTTTCGTCAAAGTGAAAAGTAAAAAATAAAATTTTTTTAAAAAGTAAAACGAAAATAGTGTTTAGTATTTGAATTTAATAATTTTTTAAAATATGTTAAAAATTAAAAAATATAATTATATTAGAAATTATATAAATAAGAAAATTTAAAATTGAATTTTTATATGTGAAAGTAAAGAATAGTATGAACGGTTCAAATTTTAAAATTTTGTGAAAAAAATTAGAGTTAGGGGCGGCTTAAAACACGATCAGTAAATAGGACCTTTTTAAGTGTCGGAGTGCGTCAGTCTATGGGCACGTTTCAAGTTAGTGGAACTCTAGTTTTTCCCGCCAGAATTAGAGTTCCACTAATTTTTTATATTTTAATTGCAAATAGAACTGAGAATTTGAATTTCCAGTTCTACACAAATGAAACTTAAGTTTCATTATATATATTTTTTTGAATTCACTTCTAATCCAATTCAAGAATCAATTAAAACATAAAAACTAAACTCCACTTTCAACTTATTTTTCAAGAAACTCTACTTTTCATTTTTTATTTTCACGAAACTCAGTTACGGATATTTGAAGCACGCTCTATGTTTTTCTTAAAGCTGCTTGCTTGCTTCCATATTTCGGAGAGTAGATAATACTTTTAAAAACCGTTATTGTGGTTGCTTTGCTTACGTTCTAGAATTGTGATTTTATAATCAATAACAGATGTAAATTGTGATCTTGTTGACCAATCAAAATCAAATGACCTATATATGAAAAGGAGAAAATTGTTACTACGTTATAATAGAGAAATTTTGCAATTTGCTACAAGGCTTGTCGATTAAAATAGTTAAAACGTTGAAGAAACATAAATTAATAAGTTTTTTTTATTTTTTTATGAACAGGGTTCAGCTGAAGAACAACCCTATAGTATATCCGAGGATCCAGATCTACCATTTCTTGCATTCGGATCTCAAACTACAACTCTCAGACACACAATGTCGAACACCTTACCGGCAACCATCCACCAAACCAAAATATTGAAAGAGATTGCCGTAGACTACACACCAGAAGCCTGCGATCACAAGCCGGAAGCAGACGAGATCACCGTAGTGTATGACCACCGCGGGGGGGCACGTTGGCGTTCAACTAGCCGGTTTCTCTATGGAACATTTGGGGCCAAGATCAAGTGCCCAGCGGGAAACACCAGCGGGCTCAACTACAATATCTACTTGTCATCGTTGGAAGGAGACAAGTCGCAGGACGAGATTGATTTCGAGTTTCTGGGTAAAGACAACACCTCTGTGCAGACCAATTTCTACACTATCGGCGTTGGTTCCCGCGAGCAGATTCATGCACTTGGCTTCGATGCATCACAGGTATAGATAGCACTGTCATTCTTTCAGTTAATGGTTTGAATCTGATCTTGATTTTAGTTTAACATCTAAGTCAGCATTGCGAATATTTATATCAAGCTTGTGCATGAAGGTCACAAATGGGACTTTATCTGTTCCTTGGAGAGTTAAGCCTATTACATTACCAAATAACAAAGCTAGGTGCCTTCAAAGTTGAATTGAAGTCTTAACTTCAAGTTTCAAATACTTTGTGTGAAAAAATTGGTTACAATTTATTTGGGTATGGGTTGGACATATCCAGTGGTAGACATCGTAGGACACAAAGTGTTATAAGATCTAATATTCCAGGTCTTCTTTGTTTTGAACTTGAACCTTACTCTACTTTGATAAGTCAGGAGCCCTTTTAGCTCATACATAGGAGATTTCGATTATAACCATCCTACTTGGATTTAGTTTGTAAAGTATATAAAGCCTTGTGGTAAACATGCTCGTTTAAAAGTTGAACTTGCTTGTATGGAATTTGTATTTGTTACCTGGTTGCCCTTTGTACAATTTCAGACTAAATTTAGGCATGTCCCAATACTCTGATTTGTTTGGCTTTTCCTTGTCGTATTGGAACTTTAGAGCTCAATTTGAAGCTTCTTATTCTTAGTCCAGTTCATCTTTTCTGATCTTCAGACTCGATGATTGCCGGCCCTTGGAAGGCTTGAAAGTAGTAAAGTTTGAGCTAAATCTTTAATGAGGCGCGGGAGTTGTTCCATTATTATCCAATTTGAATAGGAACCCTAACATTGCATTTTCAATTACCCAAATCTGGAGCATTCTAATGCTACTATTGAAATGCAGGACTTCCATGAGTATGTTATTCGGTGGGAGCCACAGGTAATAGAGTGGCTTGTGGATGGCAAAGTGGTGCGCCAGGAGGTAAGAAAAGCAGGGGAACCGTGGCCAGAGAAGCCTATGTTTCTGTATGCTTCTGTATGGGATGCAAGTTATATTGATGAAGGGCGGTGGACTGGGCAGTATGTTGGGTGCGATGCTCCCTACTTTTGCTGGTACAAGGACATTAAGGTCCCTGTTGATGCCATGGTCATTGAAGAACATGAATATAAGAAACAAGAATAGCATGTTGGGGAAAAAAGAACAATACATTTCACAAAGATCATCTTCAGTCTTCGTTCTGAGTGAAGCATGCATTTAATTTGAACAATGGTTGAAATGATGGCTTCAGTTGTTCTGTATTTGTTTACTTGTGTCGCTACTAAAGTAATTCATAATGTAATGTTTCTATCCCTAATTCAATAGTGTCTTAATCTGTAATTGCTGAAGTATAACATTTTGAAAACGTCATGAATGGGGAATTGGCATGATGTTGATATATGTTTGGAAATATGAAAGAGCAAGCTTAGAAGATGCAGCCCTCGTTTCTCTGCAGGAATAAGTCAGAGGATTTTTTTCCTAACTAAATGTTGGGCATTCGTTTTTGTTTATTTGAGAAAAAAAGGTGTATTTTTGTCCTTCGTGTAAAATATGTCTTAAACCTAATACTTGTTTTGTTGAACTACTAGTGCTTCTCTTCAAACACAACTATGCATGTATCGCATTATGTATATTGAAATTGATTATCATCCAAAAAAGAACAACTACTCCGAAACATGTGAAGCGTCTTTTTAAAATGAAATGGGGCTTGAGCTTCTATGAAATTGCCACAATATGATAAAAATTATTAATCCTCCCAAGAAGAGACACAAGCATGTGAATTTTAGGCCATAAACTTTGTTTTCATTTCATTTTTAGTAGATTAGATTCTTTTGGCTTTTAAGTTTTAAGAGGTAGGTGGAAGAACAATATGCTTGAGACAAGTCTTTCTGTACTGGGGCCATTGGTTGTTGTCCTATTACTTTCACTAAAAGCAGTAGTTCGGTGGATGATTTCAGTCATGATTGACATGCTACTTCACTGCCTTTCAGTTCCTCGCTCACATTTGGTTGTGCTGTTGGTGAATTCCCAAACAATTTCAAATGTTCAATAATTCTAAAACTTAACAATTTTAGCCAGCAGCATACATAATCAGTATATACAAACATCTTAAGCATCCTCTAAACAATGAATTATAATCAGACACGAGAAGTGGGACGATTGAGATGCAACTTATTGAAAATGAATTTATAAAAGATAAATTTGCATTGAAAATGAGTTAGTACAAAAAAAATTATATTTACTTTATATTAAAAATATATTTGAAAATAAAATTTTTAATTTAAAATTTAAATTTTAAAAATGAGCTTTTTTCGAAAAAAAACTAGTTTAAGTTTTATATTTACTTTATTTTAAAAATGGGTTGAAAGTTGAAAATAAATTTGAAAAAATTAAAGTAAACAAGCTCTATATCAATTCAAAAGAAAGTTTGTTTACATTGTAGTGAGCGAAAGATTCCAGAATCTCATCAATTTCAGTGAAAGGTAGTGGGCCTTTGAGCTGTACTGTTACCTGTCAGTGATACGACAAGAGGCTTATGAGGCTGCTTCAGAAGTGGTCAGGAATCTTTTTACATGATTTTACAGGCAACGTAAACAGTTGGTTGATTGCTCTGCTTTGATATTTCTCCTTTGCTCTGTGCATTACAGTGATCTGTGATAAGTTATCACTGACTTCATCTTCAGGTCAAAAACTTGGTAAAGATTCTCTAATCAGAGAGCTACAATTATTACCAACACATAAGTTACTATACATAGTGTTAGTATCCCATTTAAAAAGTTCAAGTTTAGTTGAGGAAGTTCAGCAATGAATTATAATATGGCACGATTGAAAGAACTCCTCTAATTCAGGGAGCTTTCAAAGTTAGCTAACATATAGCAACTCTTGCTAGACTAGATAGGTAAGCATCTGAAGTAAGTTGTAAATTGCAATGCATAGTTCAACTTTCAAACAGCTACTACTCAACTAGCAATTACTTCACAAGTTCATGGAACTCGACAGCCATAAGCAAATCATCAATCAAGAAAAGACCATTTACAGTATTCACACACTAGATTATGTTATCGACAAGAATTCCTACATTAGGAGAAACAGCAATGGGCACTCTGCAAATGTCTATAATTTGGTTTTGGTCCCATTGTTTGCAGCTGCAAATACCATCATGAACTTCTAGAGTCATCCTTCAATCCAAACTCCTCAATTTTGAAATTTTATTTCAAATGGTGAGAGAAGATCACCTCTCATATATTTCTTAACCTACCCCTTATGAACAATCAATCCTTGTTCCTGGTGAGAGAAGAGGAAGGTTTCCTTATTCTTTCTACCTGCTAAAAACATTCTGCAGCCAAAATCAACCATCATGGAGATCATAGACATTGGAATCAGCAGGGTAACATCCAAGAATACGAACGAACACCGAGAAAGCGGCAATCTCATTAATGGCATCCTTAACGTTTGGGTCATCAGCAGATCCCTCGAAGTCAACATAGAGCACGTGAGGGAATGCCGTTAGCTTTCCCGGCCTGACTCGTACATCTAGAATCATCACAGGCCCTTCACCGTCGCCATCCATCGCCGGATTTTTCACTTCTAGTTTGGTCAAGTTAATATTTCGCGCCGAGAATGCGTTAAGAACCTTGAGAAGAACCATCATTGACCCACCGCGGTGCGCCACCACAATGCTGGTTTTCATAACCGACGAAGTTGAAGTAGATGATTTATGTCCGTTAACTTTAACCGCCTTCCGATCACCGTTAACATGAATTGGTTGCGGCATACTGGAATCTGAAAATCTCGAAAGGATTAAAAACCGTGTCACATTCCAAGACTCATCCTGAAACCCATGCTCTAAAACATGTAAGCCGTAGAGAAGCGCGGCACGGGGCGAAGCAATCGCTGCGGTATCGCGAAGCGAGTGAGATCGAAGCATCTCAACAGCGCCGGCAGTGTCTTCAACTGCCTCGCCAGAGACCCCCAACCGAGCAAGCGCACGGCCGCAGTGGGCCAACGCCATTGGATGGGAAATTACTCTTTTGACCTCTCCCGGACTAACTCCCGGCATGGCAAGCAAGCAATAGTTAACAAACAAGTTAATCTCCTGGACAATGTTTAGATCGTGTCGGAGAAGTAAATCGTAGTTCCGAAGAGTTGTTCCTTCCATTGTGCTTTCAACTGGTAAAATAGCGCGATCAGCACGGCCACGGACGACGGCAGAAACGGTGTCGGAGAAAGCTCGGCAGGGAAGAGTTATGCAGTCAGGGCAAGCAGTTTTTGCAGCGAACTCGCTGTAAGCGCCTGGAACTCCTTGATAAGCGACCTGAAGACCAGCAGAGCCTTCAGCGCGACGAGAACCGTTAGCAGAAGCTGCAAAGATGGCGAAATTGATTTGCTGTGATTTTGTTTTGTTGGGATTATTGATGTTGTTATTCGACGGATTTGTGGGTTTGTTGGTGGAGGGAATTGTCGAGGGGAACTTGATGAGAGCCATTTTTGGGAATGAAATGAATGAAGAAAGGGAAAGCGTTGTTGCAGAGACGGTGCGAAGGAGAAAGAGGGAGCTGTTTTTGGGTAGGTTTATAAGAAAGTGTGAAAATTAAGGAAGGAGGACAAGTTAGGGGATAGGCCCACTGCAAATAATTAGAGGTGAAGTAATTTAGAGAGACTCGGAATTGACTAGTGAGAAATTACACGATTTTTTCCAAAAAAATGAAAAACATAAATTAGAATTAGTAAGCCGACAATTATTATTAATGTGAAGACTGAACAAGATCGATTATAGGAATCTTATCATACCATTATCATTATGCACGTTGGTCAAGCTTGTTAGGTCACCTTTTTATCCCAATTAATATGAAAATATTGCATTAATTTACATTCTTGGCTAGCGCATTACTAAATTTTATTTTAGATTTGTTTATTTGATCTAAAATCATTCGAAATTAAATTTTTTCAAATAACACAAACTTTCAATGATGGTAAATATTTCAAACGATTTCTTTTTGTATTTTGTTTTCCATAAATTGTTTTGTTCATCCTATTTATCGATCTCAACCTATGCAAACAATTTACTTTTTAATATTTTCGTTCAACCAATTTCTTATTAGTCTGCTAAAACAAATCAATTTCGCATATACAATAGTAAATAAAGTTTCATCTCTTTTCTATATTATAAATAATATTTTAATTAGATCATAAATTCTTTTTTTTTTTACAGACTAAATTTTTTTAGATCTTGTTGCTATACTAAGAGCGTGTTTTAAATACTCGTAACTGAATTTCGTAAAAGTAAAAAAATTAAAAAGTAAAATTTTTTGAAAAATAAAGTGGAAGTGGAGTTCAGTATTTATATTTCAATAGTTTTTAAAAATATATTGAAAATTAAAAAAATATAATTATATTAGAAAGTGTGTAGATAAAAAAGTTAGAACTGAAATTCCGTATATAAAAATAAAGTTTTGAGTTTCTTATATAGTTGAAACATATGAACTGTTCGGAACTCAAAATCTAGCCAAAAAAAATAAAATTACGAATATTTAAAACACGCCCTAACTTATTTGAAATCAATCAATCAAAAATTATAAAATACCATTTTATTTTAGGCCTCGTTTTGATACTATCATAGACACAGCATTAGAGAATGTTTAAAGTTGCTTACATATTTTAGGCCTCGCTTCATTTTATATTATATATATATTTATTATTTATTTAAATAAAATATTTTTATTTCAATTTTTTTTCTATAAACACTCTTAAATACTTTCTTAATAATAATGCATCGAATATTCTACATCTCGAGTGGTCGTTGAATAACTCCAACGACTACGGACTAGAAAAAATATCAGATCTTGGTGAAAATTGAAAGCAACAAAGAGAACGAGAACCAATGAAAAGAAAGATCCTCTCTTATCATAGAGAAATCAACATCAACACGTTTTTTCTTTAACTACATAAGTTTGATTAGTGGACCTTTTTCGTATCCTATGCACTTGCCATGGTAACTTGAATAAATTTGCCCTCGTATATAGCAGGTTATGGCAAATAATGCCACTTACCACAATCATCTAGAAGCTTGAAATCCCATTGATTTTACATACAAAAACCAAAAAGAAATTCATAACTAACGTTTCACGTTGTTTCAATAGTAGAAATTTCGGAATGGTTTGAAAATATTTATAAAAATTATTTTTAAAAAAAATATAATTTAATTTATTATGAAAAAAGTTGTACTTATTTTATCTCAAAAAAATTAGAAAGAGATTTTAAAAAATGTTTTTCAAATGCGCCATTCATTCTTGTCCAAAAGTTGACACGACGAGAATTGGAATATGAAGGCCGAAGAGAAAAGATCTGACTTGCCAATAAGTTATCAACCTCCGCTGCAACTCCTTTTACTCATGTCGTCGTGCTTATAGCGATCATAAGTAGTTCTACATAGAATAAAAAATTATTTGAAGTGCCTATTTAAAACTTTTAAAAATTTTTATTTTTTAATATAAAAAATTAAAAATAAATAATGATAATATTTTATAATATAACTTTTTAAAAAAATATGTAAAAAATTTATTAAAAAATTTGAAATAAAAAGTATTTCTAAAACTACTTAAATTTTCTAAATGATCGGGTTCACTTTCAAGAGATCAAACATTTTCACTCGATAGTTTTGTAGGAGTAAAATCTTAGCTGTCTACCCCAAATTTAGTTCAAATCAGATTTAAATTGAAATTTATATAATATAGGGAAGGGATACGGGCACTCCCTCCTATCGGGCATTCCGGGGCACTCTATTACGTGTACGGTGAGGATCATATCTCATACTTCTTATCTATCTGTTATAACGCGATCAGTTTATTTGTTTTTGTTCGTCCGAAGTTTTTTTGCAGGCCGACATCTCACTGCATCGGCAAGTTGATGCAAGTACGGTGATAAACACACATTTATATTACAATTTAATGTCATATTTATATGATATAAATGATATTTTATTATATTATTGCGAATTAATTGAATTATTCTTGTGTGTTAGGTAAAAATTGAAAAAGAAAAACATTGAAGAAATTCAATAAAAGCTAGCACGAAGAGGATCATACACATGAAGAGAGGGGCCCATTTTACCTATGTGACACCTTCTTTTCCTCTTATCTCTCCGCAGAGATAAGGCTGAGAGATTTGCGGCGAACGTTTTCAACTCTTTCTGCAATTCGTGTGCCTAGTTTCCAGCAATTCAAAGAATTCAAAAAACAGAAAAGATTTTTTGCTATTTTGAAGGGTTGATGAGCTTATAAAAAAAGGGAACGAAGAGGAGAGCAGGGGGCGGCAGAGAAACAGTTTTTCTAATTATAGTGAAGAAAAAAAAAGAGAAGAAATTACATAGAGCAAATTGGAGGCCGAAGAGTTGGACAGAGCTCGACGGTGGCCACAACAGCAACATTCAGATTTGATTTTCTTTCTCTTTTATGTTTATTTTAGATTTTACTGTTTATATTGTTAATATGAGTAGCTAAACTCTCTAAACTGGAGTTATGATGAAATCCTAATAAATTTATTTTATTTCTTAAATATTATGTGGATGTATGGATTGTTGATTTTATGTGAGTTGTTAATTCTTGTTTGAAAGGATGTTCAGATGTTAAATTTGCATGCATGACTAGCATTGAGTTTGATATCTAAATTATTATATTAATTATATTTGCGAGGATCAATCGGAGCATAATTTATGAATTACAGGATTAATAACTGTAGTTAATATTTACTGGACCAAAATGAATGTAACTACATGATTTATGATTTCGTAGAACCTAATGCATCATTAGTAATTTCTAAACAAGGAGTTAGAATATCACTAGCGATAGGTGATTTTATACTGGACCAAAGTTAAAGTCATAACTAGAAATCGTATCTAAGAACTGGACCAAGGTGTTAGGTACAAGGTCTTCACAATCATCATAATCTATTATCATATTTATTTAAAGATTAAATTAGAGGCATTAGTGGTGGATTCTAAAACTCCAGTTGTTTGCATACTTATTTTTCTCAATCCGTGCGTTACTTTTCATTCTTAACTCTCGTACACTTTTGATTCGCTTTTACAAACACAACTTTTGTTAGTTAAAAATTTGAATTACAGTTAACAACAATCTCTATGGAACAAACTCGTTATCTGCTATACGGTAGACGACAAACGTGCACTTGCGGGATAGACTAGGATAAAAACTATTCATTTTAATATGATGCGTTCTTTTTATGGTTTGAACAATGAGGATCTTTTAGCTCATATTCGAGAAATTTTCAATGTGGTTTCTAACATGCCTTTTGACAGATGGAGTTACTGAGGAACACCTTAAAATGAAAATCTTTTCCTACACTTTAAAAGATAGAGCAAAGGTATGGTTACAATCAGTTAGATCTGGTTCACTTACTACTTGGACTGAAATTCAAAACAGGTTTTTAGAGAAATTCTTTTCAACTCAGAAAACTGATGCATTAAGAGATAAAATCATGCAATTTACTCAACAATCTGATGAGTCATTTTCTGAAGCGTGGGAACGATTTAATAACTGGTTAATTCAATGTCCTCACCATGGTTTGCCTATTTTAGTTTTGATGCGTATATTTTATAAGGCACTAATCGTTTCTAGTAAAGCTGCAGTGAATAATTATGCAGGTGGATCTATTCGGAATAAGACACCAGTTGAATGTCAAACGCTATTCGAAAATCTAGCTTTTGAGACGCAACATATAGATATACGAGGAAGACGAGCTGGAATTTATGAGGTAAATAGTAATAACGATTATGCTTCTAAAGCGCAGGTGAATGCTATTAATAACAAATTGGATGCTTTGCTGGCTATGAACGGAAAACTTCCAACACAAGAGGTATGTGGCATTTGTGATTTATCTGGTCATTCTACTGTATATTATCCATAGGGAATAGATTTTCCTGAGTTTGTACAAGAACAAGCAAATATGGTAAATTCGTATAACCGACATCCTAAACATGATCCATATTCAAACACTTATAATCCTGGATGGAGGAGTCATCCCAACTTCTCGTGGAGCAATCAACAACACCAACCTCCACCTCAACCAAAGCCATCGACTTCATTGGAGGATTTGGTAAGACAGTTAGCAATTGGTCAACAAAAGTTTGAAGCTCAGGTAGGTCAAAATTGCTCAAGCTTTGAGCCAAAGAGAGTCTGGTAAGTTTTCTAGTCAACCTAACATCAATCCACGAAATAATGAACAAGCAAAAGCCATTCAATTAAGATCAGGTAAGCTTATTAGTAATGACGATAAAGATAATGTTTCTGATGAAAGTGTAGTTGCAAGTGATGAAAAACAAGAGCTGGAGAGATCTGGATTAAGAGAAAAAATATCAAAATCATTGCCATCTGAGAGTGATCAACACCACGGAAAGGAATCTGCTCATCATCGTTCTAGACTGCATAAGGCAGTTGATCGTTATACACTTCCTATACCATTTCCGGCCGTCTAAAGCAAAATAAACAGGATAAGCAATTTCAAGATATTTATGATATGTTAAGTAAAGTGCATATTAACCTTCCTTTACTTGATGTGATTGAATAGATTCCAGCATATGGAAAATTCATTAAAAATTTGAAGGCTCACAAACTCAAATTTGCACCAAACGAAGGAGTCAGATTGAACAAGAATGTAAGTGCAGTGTTGAAAAGCGAGCTTCCACCTAAACTTGATGATCCAAGTAGTTTTGATATTCCTATCACTATTGGTGCCAAGAGACTTGGACGTGCTATGTTGGACCTAGGGGCAAGCATCAACTTGATGCCATTTTCTATCTACAAAGAGTTGGGTTTGGAAGGTGTAAAAAAGACTACTGCACGTCTCGAACTTGCTGACCATTCCATACGGCATCCCACAGGTATTATAGAGGATGTTTTAGTTCAAGTTGACAAATTAATTCTTCCTGCAGATTTCATTGTGTTAGACATAGAGGAAAATTTGAGAAGTGATCGTGAGATTCCTATTCTTCTTGGTCGTCCATTTATGACTACTGCAGACACGTGTATTAATGTGAAGAAAGGCACCCTCACAATTACAGTATTAGGCGAAACCGTTAAATTCAAAGTGTTTGATGCTTTAAAACATCCTTCTATTTTTTCAGATTCTTGTTTTTCTGTTAATTTATTAGATCCACTAATTGATTCTGTTATTTTGCAGGAAAAATATAAGGATGATTTGGAAGCAGCGTTAACTTTAGATGTTGGAGATAGTTATAACTCTAATGATATGCTTGTTGCCCTTAATGTGTTAAAACCAATTCAACCTAGTTATAGAGCCTCATTTGAACCTTTAGAGATGAATAAAACAAGGATAGAGCCATCTATTGTAGTCCCTCCTAAGTTAGAACTCAAACCATTGTCTGAACATCTGAAATATGCATTCTTAGGTGATAATGAAACTCTCCCAGTCATCATATCTTCAGATCTTACAGTTAGAGAAGAAGAGAGCCTCATTAATATTTTAAAAGAGCATAGGACAGCAATAGGTTGGACAATAGCTGACATAAAGGGTAATAGTCCTGTGATGTGTATGTATAGAATTTTAATGGAGGATGATGTCAAACCTACTCGTGAAAGCCAAAGGAGAGTAAATCATAATATGAAAAAGGTTGTTAGAGCTGAAATTTTAAAACTGCTTGATGTAGGAATAATCTATCCAATCTCTAATAGTATATGGGTTAGTTCTGTACAAGTAGTACCTAAAAAGTCTGGGGTAACAGTAGTTAAAAATGAGAATGATGAATCGATCCCTACAAGAACAACTACGGGATGGCGTGTTTGTATTGATTATAGAAAGTTGAATTCTGCAACAAGAAAAAACCATTTTCCTTTACCTTTCATTGAGCAAATGTTTGAACGTTTAGCTGGACACTCACATTATTGTTTTCTTGATGGTTTTTCAGGTTATAATCAAATTCCAATTGCTCCGGAAGACCAAGAGAAAATAATTTTCACTTGTCCATTTGGTACTTTCGCCTATAAGAGAATGCCTTCTGATTTGTGTAATGCTCCAGCAACATTTCAAAGATGTATGATGGCTATATTCTCTGATATGGTAGAGAGAATCATGGAGGTATTTATACATGACTTTTCAGTTTTTGAATCTTCTTTTGATGGATGCCTTGATAATTTGAAATTGGTTTTATCTAGATGCGAAGAAACAAACTTGGTTTTGAATTGGAAAAAATGTCATTTTATTGTTAAAGAAGGAATTGTTTTAGGATATGTGGTTTCTAGTAAAGGAATTGAGGTGGATAGAGCAAAAATTGAAATTATAAAAAATCTACCTCCCCCTACTTCAGTAAAAGGCATTAGAAGTTTTTTAGGCCATGCTGGTTTTTATAAAAGATTCATTAAAGATTTTTCTAAAATAACTAGGCTACTATGTGATTTATTGGCTAAGGATGCTGTGTTTGATTTTGATAAAAATTGTTTGCATGCATTCAATAATTTGAAAAATGCATTAACTACTGCTCCTATCATTACTGCTCCTGACTGGAATTTATCATTTGAATTGATGTGTGATGCTTCAGATTATGCTATTGGTGCAGTTGTAGGTCAACGAATTGATAAACTGCCACATGTTATATATTATGCTAGCAAGACTTTGAATGATGCACAACTTAATTATTCAACAACAGAAAAAGAGTTGCTTGCTGTGGTGTTTGTTTTAGAAAAATTTCGTTCATATATTTTTTGTTCTAAAGTTATTGTATTTACTGACCATGCTGCTCTTAAGTATTTATTGACTAAAAAAGATGATAAGCCTAGGTTAATTCGATGGATCTTATTGCTACAAGAGTTTGACTTAGAGATTAAAGATAAGAAAGGAAGCGAGAATGTGGTAGCAGACCATCTTTTTCGTATCGTGATTTAAGATTAAAGAAAAAGAGATGACATGCCTCTAAATGATTCTTTTCCAGATGAGCAACTTCTTTCCATTACTTATAAAGAACCTTGGTATGCTGATTTTGTAAATTATCTTGCTAGTGGTGTATTAAGAAATAATTTATCTTTTCAGGAAAAGAAGAGATTTCTGTCTATAGTGAAGCACTATTATTGCGATGATCCCTATTTGTTTAAGCATTGTCCAAACCAAATTATTAGAAGATGCATTGCTGAGGATGAACAAGAAAACATTCTAAGGCATAGCCATGAGTTAGCATGTGGAGGTTATTTTGGTGCTAAGAAAATAGCCCATAAAGTCCTCAATCAGGTTTCTTTTGGTCTATTTTATTTAAAGATGCATTTAACTTTTGTTCTAAGTGTGACAGATGCCAAAGAATATGAAATATCAGCAAGATGAACATGATGCCGTTGACTAATATTTTGGCTGTAGAACTTTTTGATGTTTGGGGTATAGACTTCATAGGTCCATTCCCTTCCTCCTTTAGGTATTCTTATATTCTTGTTGCTGTTGATTATGCATCTAAATGGGTAGAGGCTCAAGCTACGAAAACTAATGATCATAAGATTGTCCTCAAATTTTTTAAGAATATGATTTTCACTAGATTTGGAACTCCTAGAGCAATCATTAGTGATGGCGGTAAATATTTTTGTAATAAACCTTTTGATACTTTGTTAAGAAAATATGGTATAACTCATAAGGTAGCCACTCCATATCACCCTCAAACTTCAGGACAAGTAGAAATTAGCAATAGAAAAATCAAAAATATTTTGGAGAAAACTGTGAACACCACAAGAAAAGATTGGGCAATGAAACTTAATGATACTTTATGGGCTTACAGGACAGCATATAAAACACCTATAGGGATGAGTCCATATCGTATTTGTTGGGCCTCCAAGTTAGGCTAGGCTTGGGTTAGTAGCGTGTAGGGCTTGATGAGCCCGAGTGAAAGACGGACTAGTTTGGTGGGCTAGGGCCGGGTTAGTAGCGGAGGGGCCTGGGCTGGTGCCCAAGTGAAAAACTGGCTAGCTAACTTGGAGGTGGGCCAGCAACTCGCCTTGGGTTGGGCCAAGTGGATCCTGGCTTGGTGGGCTTAGCAGCACACGCCCCTTAATAGTTCTACATTGGCTGGGTGCTGGAATGGGTATGTGCTTATAAGTAGGGGATGCTAACTCCTAAGAGGTTGGCCAATCTTTTTAGTATGGAATAAAAGAAAGTTGCAACTCAATGAATTAGAAGAAATTCGCAACGAAGCTTATGAGAATGCAAAGATTTACAAGGAACGCACAAAGTCCTATCATGACAAGTCAATTCAGCGGAAAGAGTTTACTCCAGGTATGAAAGTTTTATTGTTTAACTCACGGTTGAAGCTCTTTCCAAGAAAGCTGAAGTCAAAATGGCATGGACCATATGAGATAGTTGAAATCTTTCCACATGGAGCTATAGAAATCAAGGATCTCAAATCTGGAACACAATTTAAGGTCAATGGGCATCGATTGAAGCCATACTTGGAGGCCACCCTCGCAATCCAAACTGAACCAACCCTCCAACTGCGCGATCCTATTTGACAAACTTCTCGTCTGGCTGAAGACGTTAAATTTAGCGCTTCTTAGGAGGCAACCCAAGGCCTTTCTTTGTAGTAACAATTGAATTTTGTAGGATTTTATTTTCATTTGATTTGATATGTTTATTATTTTTGAAGGATTCAGACAGAAAAAAGATTCACTATAATGCAAAGATTTGTTGCTGTGATGCAGTTAATGGAGAAGTTAATTAAAGATTCAGCCATTTAAAAATCAGGGGAATTTTCCGACACCTCAATTTTTATATCTCTTTGTTTTATACATTGTTCATTTTTATCTTTCATCATTGAGGACAATGTCGAATTTAAGCTTGGGAGGGGAGATAGAAAATTATGAATAAAGATCGATTGATAGTCTATCATCCATTTTTCAATAATGAATTTGAACTCTCTTCTCGTATGGCTTTTGAAGCTAGAATCTTTATTGAATTTGTTCGTATAGTATTCTTATTAACTAAGCCTACGTTCTTCTTGATATAGTACTGTATATAATTGATTTGATAAAATCTTGTTATTCTAGATATGCAATTGAATACATTTTATAGAGGATTTTGATTTCATAGTCTATAACGAGTGATGACATCTATCACCATACAATGCGAGGCTTAGAGTTGATCTTAGTATTTTTTGTGTTGTCTTGTTTTGTTTTCAATTCTTAGGGATAATTGAGATACAGAGTTATAAAGAGTCTTTAGAAAGCACAAGAGTAAAGAAAGAGCATTTTTTATTAATAAAAAAAAAAAAAAAAACTCGAGTATACATTGTAAAGTGCAATGGTAAAGAAAGAGCAATTAAATAAATAAAAGAGCCGCAAAATTAGGCCAATGCTTGAGTATATCTTGTTCTTCTTGAAGTTAAATGTGCTCTTGGTTACTTTGTATTTTGACGACTTTCTAAGTTTGAATTCATTCATTACAATATTTAAAATAACTTGGTGAATCTCTAAAAATTGTATGTGTAGTGGGGAGATGATTTCTAAACATACTTATGAACATTGAATTCTAAACTTCCTTCTAGTATGTTGCATATGTTTTGGAATGCGAGGTTGAGTTGATTTGATTACTATATAGTGCAATTAAAGGAGTTTGTAAGTGATGTTAATTTGTTTATTATGCTTACATTTTTCTTTAAAGATTTTGGTTGATCAAGCTGCACGAAGAAATTGAAAATTATGAGAATAAATTGTGAAGAATGATATATATAATTTTCTTATCATTTTGCTCGAGGACTAGCAAACTTAAGTTTGGGGGTATTTGATAAATACACATTTATATTACAATTTAATGTCATATTTATATGATATAAATGATATTTTATTATATTATTGCGAATTAATTGAATTATTCTTGTGTGTTAGGTAAAAATTGAAAAAGAAGAAAAATATTGAAGATATTTAATAAAAGCTAGCACAGAGAGGATCATACACATGAAGAGAGGGGCCCATTTTATCCATGTTGCATCTTCTTTCCCTCTTATCTCTCCGCAGAGATAAGGCTGAGAGATTTGCGGCGAACGTTTTCAACTATTTCTGTAATTCGTGTGCCTAGTTTCCAGCAATTCAAAGAATTCAGAAAACAGAAAAGATTCTTTGCTATTTTGAAGGGTTGATGAGCTTATAAAAGAAGGGAACGAAGAGGAGAGCAGGGGGCGGCGGCAAAGAAACAGTTTTTCTAATTACAGTGAAGAAAAAAAAAAAGAAAAGAAATCACATAGAGCAAATTGGAGGCCGAAGAGTTGGACAGAGCTCGACGGTGGCCACAGCAGCAACATTCAGATTTGATTTTCTTTCTCTTTTATGTTTATTTTAGATTTTACTGTTTATATTGTTAATATGAGTAGTTAAACTCTCTAAACTGGAGTTATGATGAAATCCTAATAAATTTAATTTTATTTCTTAAATATTATGTGGATGTATGGATTGTTGATTTTATGTGAGTTGTTAATTCTTGTTTGAAAGGATGTTCAGATGTTAAATTTGCATCCATGACTAGCATTGAGTTTGATATCTAAGTTATTATATTAATTATATTTGCGAGGATCAATCGGAGCATAATTTATGAATTACAGGATTAATAACTGTAGTTAATATTTACTGGACCAAAGTGAATGTAACTACATGATTTATGATTTCGTAGAACCTAATGCATCATTAGTAATTTCTAAACAAGGAGTTAGAATATCACTAGCGATAGGTGATTTTATACTGGACCAAAGTTAAAGTCATAACTAGAAATCGTATCTAAGAACTGGACCAAGGTGTTAGGTACAAGGTCTTCACAATCATCATAATCTATTATTATATTTATTTAAAGATTAAATTAGAGGCATTAGTGGTGGATTCTAAAACTCCAGTTGTTTGCAATACTTATTTTTTTCGATCCGTGCGTTATTTTTCATTCTTAGCTCTCGTACACTTTTGATTCGCTTTTACAAACACAACTTTTGTTAGTTAAAAATTTGAATTACAGTTAACAACAATCTCTATGGAACAAACTCGTTATCTGCTATACGGTAGACGACAACTGTGCACTTGCGGGATAGACTAGGATAGAATCACTGAGTTTTTCTTAGTTGATTTTATTCACATCATACGGCACTGACGCATTGATGTATTGGTTTTTTTATGGTGTATTGGAACTTTTTGATGTATTGATTTCTTCATGGTGTATTGGTTTCTAGTACCGAAATTGTTTTATGAATGCTGGATATTGAGGCAGTGATGACAGGAACAAAAAAATTGAAAGATATAAGATCTGTTAGCCTCTTGGTTGTTCTTTTTTTCTAACTCCACATTATCCCTCAAAGTGCACGGCAAGGCAGTAAGGATGGCCAAACCGCTGTAGGTGGCAACCACTGCAGCTGCAACTAGAGAAGGCATGTAGAGAATGAGAGAACAATAGATGGGTTAGGACAGTCCTGCAACGAGTAGCATATTTAAATCTCAATGATTGAGTCAAGGCGAATCTGAGCCTCACTCTCATTTTACTCTCTGTTTTGTTGCTGTGATTTGTCTGTTTTGTTGCTCCATAATAAAGTGATCAATGAATTACAAAAATTAGGTGATTGCCTTCTCCTCTACTATCCTTGGATGGACATATACCTTCAACGTATAATGTCTGGATGAATTAGTTACTAGGTAGAAATGCCATGAATGTAAACAGAGAGTTCTTATAAGCAGATAGCTCACGTAACTACTCTGTACATACAATGATTGATAGTAACCAATGTATTGATGTACAATTGAACGGATATGTCAAAGAAACTCCATTCAATTATTGTCATAAAATTTTTCTGTAACCTATCTTTATGTAACGTAATTATTAATGCAACCGTTTATTTCTTATTCTACTTCAAATATTTTTTTCATGTGATTATCAACTTTACTCTCATTAATTTTTTTCCTCATTAAATATTCTTTCTGTTTGAGCGTATTTCGAGAAAGCATGGTTAAAACTAGATAAAATATTACAATTAAATAAGTTAACTAAATTATACAAAACAGTAATAATGTATTAGTTTATATAATACATATTATAATTAAACAGTTAAACTACAGTATATAAAACAGTAACGACAACAATATATCACAGAACACCGCTTTCTTCTCTGTTAGAAGGAAACAACACCACTTCTTGTTAATGAGAAGAAAATCCAATTGAGACTTCATCAATATTATCATCGTCTTCGTCTATATCTATGGAGTTTTCATTGTTATCTTTATCTTTATCTTCGTAACCATCTTCATCAATAACTATCACATAAAAAATTTTATTAAATATTAGGACTAAATCACAAAAACAGAGTTCATATATTATGAACCAAATTAAGTAATTATTATACTTGCTCATATTCTTCTTTCTGTTTGGATTTTCAGGACAATTTCGTTTGTCATGTCTAACGCCAAATCTATTACAACAAGTACATCTCCTCCGTGTTTTTGCTCTGTTTTTTGCAATGGTTTTTTTCAAACCACATTTTATTCTTTTTTCGACTGGGAATGAAGTTTTTGTTTCTTTTTTCCTTCTCTTAGTTTGCGAGATGTGGGGATTCAAGAGTAGAATTTGAGATGCATTAACTGCGTCTTGTAGAGTCTCATTGGCGGTACATGAATGCATCTGTTGCCTCTCTGTAGTCTTTCTTACTTCTTTGATCCGCAACGACAGTTCTTTTAATGCTTCCAACATCAATTGAAAAGTCTCATCTGCTTCACCAGCTTCATAAGACAATTGATTAGAAATCTTCAATAGTTGGGTAGTTCTCAGTAGATCAGAATTCTCATATCTTTGCACTGCACCACCATCATATTCAACTCTATATTTATTAGCTCCTTTCATTCACCTCTTCAAAATGAAATGATGAGGTATTTCCTCCATATCACGAGACAGAAAAACTTTTACAAGGTGACCACAAGGAATCCCTACAAACTCAAACAGTTTGCATTCACAATAACTTTTTTTTGTTGCATGGTTGAACTTCACTTTTCACTCACGCTCATTACCAAGCAGTCGAGACTTATAAGTATATGTGGTATAGCCATCATTTTCCTTTTCATCGTCGAACAGAACATACTCGGCGAGAGCTTTATTAAATTCTTTTTGAACCTATCGTACACATTTCTCGTGTACACATTTGCTGTACTCTTCAGAAGAAAGACATAACTATCGACAATGCGATTAAAATATTCACTAATATAATCTTCTTTTTTTTTCTTTTTCAACAATTTTAGCCAAACACTTCTCGTTCTTCAAAACAAACCCTCGAAGAGTTGTTGTCGAATGGAAAAAATTACTGTAAACAGAGTTCATACCTTCAGAGCATCCTGTAGTGTTCATACCAGCATAGAAAGTGTCCAAGTAATAAACTGAAACCCACTTTTTTTTAATTTCATACATTCCTCGAAACCAGTCGTTCTCTTACAAGTTGTGAGTAAATACCAATTCCTCCCATCTTGCTTCAAAAACACTAGGAGTATAAGTGTCTTTAATACACATTTTGAAATCTTTTTTAAACTGTGACTTTTTGAAAAAATACGTGACAGTTTTTCAGGAAATTTTTCATCACATGTCATAAACAAAATCGGTGCCGGGTGTTTGAAAATACCTTCTCAAACGCTATACTCATTGCTCTATCTTGATCTGTGATGATAAAAAATAGGGCACGTCTATCCATAGCGGTAAGCCAAGTCTCGAAAAGCCAACAAAAAGACTCTTCTATATCATCCAAAAGTAAGGCGCGACCAAACTGAATCAACTGAATATGATGATTAACTCCTATAAATGACGCAAAGGGCATTTCATAGACATTCTTACGATATGTTGTATAAAAAACTATCACATCAGCAAAGCACAGAAACTGTAGACGTGATCGACCATCTATCCAGAAAAAATTTATTGCCCTTGCTTCATTATCCATCTGTATAGCATAGAAAAAGTTTGGATCTTCTAAACTCTTCTTTTTGAAAAAATCAAGCGCTGCGGTGACATCTTCTGTGACAAGTTTTTTGTACTCTTTTGTGGATCCTAAATGATTCCAACAATCTCTATCATTAAAACCATTGTGTGGACCATCAAGTATATCTGCAACTACAGGTATGCCTTCATTACGAAATGAATCAACTAACATTTTAGCTGCAGCAGGCATACTTTTACAGACAGACATACGCATTCTTTTTGCAGGACTAACTAGTCCGTGATTATGGTCGTCATTATACTTCACCATTTTCCACAAACCAGTACGTTGTTTTGTCACTTTCATTCTTCCAGAACATCCGCATTTTATTGTATTTCTGTTTCTCTTTTGACTTGCTTCTATTTCAGACACCTCAGTTGTTCTTTTCTTGTCATAGTCTCTAAAAATTTCGAAGCGTTCATATGTCGTTTCACAGGTAGTAACTTCTTCCAAATCTAAATTTCTTTTTTGAGTACTTTTAGTAACAACACTAAATCCAGTTATTTTTCTATAATTTGTATAAGTTTCTTTTACAGCTTGGAGACTTGAAAAAGTCATATCTAAATACAATAGATTTTCCTTCTCTACTACTACGTTTGGAGTTGAAGCAGTAAAACATTCAACCATAGTCAAAGTCGTCGCTCGGAGAATATTTGTAGTTTGTATAACTCAAGAGAATTTGTACTGCTGTGTTTTGTAGGATTGAAGAAGAAAGTTTGTAGAAAGACAGAAGAAACAACAAAATTTAGCGAGAACAAATGTGATAACCGCGAAAAAAATATGAATAGCGCGGGAAAAATTGTGACGCACTGATGTATCTCGAAATATAACACGAATAAAAGAATTATTTTCGTAAAATGTGTTACATTATATTAGTTTTGTATAATCTAATTTAATTTTATCTGTTTTCTATAAAATCTAATTTAACTTGTTTAACAGTAATATTGTGTACGGGCTTCAGCTATATTCAACTTTAACTTATTTATTTAATTTGTTTACGCAAAAAAAGGATTCAACTGTACTTGATAATTACTAAATTTTTGTAAAACAATATGATGAGTGGATTGAAAAATAAATCAGCTGTATTATTAAATCAAAGATAGACTACAGAATCGAACGAAATTTCTTGACATCTCCGTTCAATTTGTACATCGATAATATTGGGAACTGATCTATCGTACATCGGCACATTATACATTTATAAAATGCTTACATAAGCGATCTGTCCAATACAGAGTAGTTACATGAGCTATCTGCTTACAAGAGCTCTCTGTTTAAATTCATGGCATTTCTATCTGGTAACTAATCCATCCAGACATTATACGTTGAAGGTATATGTCCATCCAGAGATAGTAGAGGAGAAGGCAATCACTTAATTTTTATAATTCATCGATCACTTTATTATGGAGCAACAAAACAGAGAGTAAAACGAGAGTGAGGCTCAGATTCGCCTTGACTCAATCATTGAGATTTAAATATGCTACTCCTTGCAGGACTGTCCTCACCCATCTATTGTTCTCTCATTCTCTACATGCTTTCTCTAGTTGCAGCTGCAGTGGTTGCCACCTACAGAGGTACGGCCATTCTTACTGCCTTGCCGCGCACTTTGAGAGGCAATGTGGAGTTAAAAAAAAAAACAACAAAGAGGCTTAACAGATCCTACATCTTTCAATTTTTTTGTTCCTCTCATCACTGCCTAAATATCCAACATTGTTCCAACAACATCCAGCATTCATAAAACAATTTCGGTACTAGAAACCAATACACCATGGAGAAATCAGTACATCAAAAAATTCCAATACACCATAAAAAAATCAATACATCAAAAAATTCAATGACCAATAGAAACCAATACACCCAAAAAAAATCAAAACTGAAAAAAAAAACCAAAAAATAAACCAAACGAATTCAAAACAAATCGTTAAAATCAAACCAACAGATTTCGGCCTGAAAAAACATTTCAAAATCTGCGGAAAATTTATGAATTGAAATCTGCTTCAAAGATTAGATTCGGCCATTAGTGGCTGTCAGGAGAGATCGCCGTTCGACGATGAGCGGTAGCCGAGCTGCTGTCGGGAGAGATCGTGTGACTGACTGCTGAGAGCACAAGATGGAGATCGCGTGAGAGACTAGCGGAGGCCATGAGTGGCTGATCTGAGACGGGGGAGATCGGCGTCGGCTATGGATGGCTCCCAAACCACGCGGGAGAGACGCCTTGAGATCGCCGTGAGAGGCTGCTGAGAAGAAAACGAGAGAGATCGCGATGAGAGATTGGCGGCGACCATAAGTGGCTGAGCTGAGACGGGAGAGATCGAGCGTCGGCCATAGGTTTGCTGCCGAGAGCACTCGGTGAGAAAATTAAAAGACTCAGCTAGAAATAAAATGAAACAAGTTAATAAAACACAAATTTGTGAAGAAAAGAATCTAATTAATCGTAAACCAAATTAATTAATAGTAAACCAAATAAATTAATTAAGTGTAAATTAAAAGCAAGTGGAAAGAGAATTCGTAAATCCGTCGGTGCCGTACCTGCATCTGAAAAAAAAATAAAATAAAACAAGTTAAGTTAATAAAAAAAACAACTTTATTAAGAAATAAATTTAAGTAATACGTAAACTAAATTAATTAAGAGTAAATCAAATTAATTAAGTATAAATGAAATCCAAAAAATGGAGAGAGAATTCGTGAGCCGTACCTCTCAAATTCAAGAATAAAAAAATAAAATAAAATATTTAACGTTAATCAAATTAATTAAGAGTAAATCAAATTAATTAAGTATAAATGAAACAAAAAAGTGGAGAGAGAATTCGTGAGCCGTACTTGTCAAGTTCAAGAATGAAAAAATAAAATAAAATATTTAACGTTAACTAAATTCAAATTAATTAAGAGTAAACCAAATTAATTAAGGTGAATGAAAAGCAAAAGTGGTGAGAGAATTCGTAAATGCGTCAGTGCCGTACTTATATCAACTTGCCAATGCAGTGAGATGTCGGTCTGCAAAAAAAACTTCGGATGAACAAAAATAAGTAAACCGACTGCGTTATAACAGGTAGATAAGAAGTATGAGATGTGATCATCACCGTACACGTAATGGAGTGCCCCGGAGTGCCCGAGAGGAGGGAGTGCCTATATCTCTTCTTTATATATATATATATATTATGGAAAAGAATAGAACACTTTTGTTTTAGAGGTATCTCGAGCACTCTTTTTTTATTTATAATCGGAATGACTGCTAAATTTAATTTTTATCATTGAATATTAAATTATGAGTTAATAATATATTTTTAAAATTTCAGTTCAATCGGAATACTAATTCAACTTTATCTGATTACTTGATCAAAATAATATAAAATAAAAACACTTCAAATAATATATATTATATTATTTCTGTTATTTTGATCAAGTGGCCAGATAGAAATAAATTCGTGGTCCGATTGAATTAAAATTTTGTAAGTACGTTTTTAACTCATAGTTTTCATATCTAACGGTGAAGATTGAATTTGAATATGACTCTGACTACAAATTAGAAAAATGCTCATATTTAAAGAGTGTCTATATCTCTTCATTATATATATAGAAGCAAAATCATGAAGTTGTAATTTCCGTGAGTAATCATGTCTACTAGGAATTTATTTGCTGACAACTGCCAACAAAAGTTAGGAAATAAGAAAACAAGTACCGTTAAATGTGTTCACGCTTTCTAAATCACTCACCTCAATTTTAATAAATTGGGTGATTTTTCTCAAATAAACAAGTCACTGTAGATGCACCAATCAATTTTCTAACCTCACAAAGGAGTGGCAGAACAATACAATTCCATAAACGTTGGAAGTAATTAGAGGAACCGTCTTTCAGATATAGTGTTGATAGAAAACAAAAATGTTCTTGCCAGAATCTTAAAAATATACCATATATGAAATACTAACCATAAAATGAAAAGAAGAAAAGGAGAGTCGCGATTTCAAGTAAAGATGTCCCTTTTAGTTTTTTGTTTTCGTCTTCGTTTATTAAGTATTGTTCCTGCCAAGATTTCAATCCATGTGGAGAGGTTTTTATTCCATATCAGCTATTTCATAAATTGCCAAGCAAGAAGGTTGATGTGCTAGAGGAGTTGATTTCAGGCACATGCATTTGAAAGAATCCTGCCTATCACTATCAATATTTTATGATGTGATGCAAAAAACCCTTCAACAGAGTAGACAACAGTAACACCAATGATAGCTTATTACTAGCAAACTTACCAACCAAGAATCAGGATAATAACATGGGGTAAACATGCTGGCATGAAAAAAGTAGTTCAGTAAGATGCAAGGTATTACATAAGTATGGGTAAGACAGCATTCAGGTAAACTGATTTACCATAGTCATGCTAAGGACTTGTTTACCAACACTTTGATCTTACTTCATTTTTCCAAAAATTTTAGTTCTAACTCACTTTCAAATCAAAGTAAACACAAAAACTAAACTCAAATTTTTTTCACCCAAAACTCTACATTTAAAATTCAAATATTCAAACTAATAACTTCACTTCCAAACTCACTTTTAACTAAGAAACACAAAAATCAAACCTCACTTTTTAAGTAACTCACTTTCAAAATTCGATTTTGAAATTCAAGTTTAGAGTAAAAAAAACACGCCCTTAGAGTTGTATTATTTTGGCACCTAAAATGACATTTTTGGGTAAAAGGTTGCTTCTCTTATGTTATTTTCCAAAATAATGTATTATCTATAAATTACTTTTCAAAAACTTATTTTCTCAAGATAGATCAATTCATATGAAACAAACACACCCTTAATTGACGAAAGAAAAGTAGAACTAATTACATATGGAACCATTGTGCGACTGCTTTACGTTCCCTCTAATTGACAGAGATATCCATTGGACTAGAGCTAGCTTATTTCTGGACTGCTCAATTTTAACTCTAGCAGAAGTTCGAGAGAACAACAAAGTACTGCTATGATAAGTTTGAGAGAAACAGCTAAATAAAGCTTCAAGAACAATGAAAATGACATTATGGTGTTCCTACGAAGACCTTTAAAACTCTAAAGAAAGGTTGGATCCAAGCACTATGCTATGGAATTCAGTGTGAAGCTGGCTTATCTTCAAAGCTTAGGTATCAAATATCCAGACAAAGAAATTCAGGTTGATGAGACGAATGCTGCTGTTGCTCATTTAGGCTTACAAAAGTTTATGAATTTGCATTGAAGTTCACATTCTTAAGAAACACTAAACTCGGAAGAGTTGAAAGGTTCAAGTTTCCAACTTATTCAAAATGAGAGTGAAATTTGACGTCTTATAGCTGCCTAATTTGTTGAATGAAATCCAGGCTAAACATAATGCACCAATTTGAAATTTACATAATATCATGAGTTTGAAAAATATAATAAAAACTTGAAGGACTAACAAAGTTGCTTCAGACACAGAGACTAGATAAATCAATCATCTCCTGCCTGAACTTACATGAGTTGTAATATTTCAAAGTAATTCATTCTGAAGTTGGAGACTCAAAAAAGCAAAAAGAAGAAGTTGAAGTAAAGTCCCTTATATTAGAATTTAGTAACATGCAGATCTCATTATCCATTACACATATTGATATTTTCAATTGGAGCTTATCTCCCATCCCCTTGGAATCTTGTTCATTCTAGTTAGCAATTGAAGATAAGTGAAAATTTCCCCTGGCACTGGGCCTTGCGCTTACATATGGGTACCTTTAGTCTAAAGGAAGCATAATTTTAGATACCAACTACTATTAGCATCATCATTGGAGTTACCTATACTAGATGACTAGATTTTCTATTGAAGCTAATTCGTTCAAAATTTAAAGGCGTGTTAGAAGAAAACAATGCAGATGGTGCAGACAACAAAATTGTGGACTATAACAAGTTTCATAGAAAGCATAAAACAATATAACTGTAGCATGTTTTTACAAGTGCAACAGTAAACCAACTGAGAAACTATAACAAGAACGAATAGTAACTGATTGCATCCTGAACTAGGGACTCACCGTGTCCAATTAAATATGGTTTTCTTCTTACTTGGTCTACGAATAGAGAATGTAGAGACTGGATCTCCTGATATCTGCACCCTATCCAACATATGGAAATGCAAAAAATAACATTAACATTCTTTCATAATCCAAACCTTCTATATACATTCATTCTGTTGAGAAAATTCGTATGCTCTGCAAATTTCATCATCCCTTTGCTAGACTTCTCTCTTGGCAATTATATAAGAGATTCTCAAAATATGTGTCAAGTTTCAACTAGTCTTCCCTAGGATATTTTTGCAGGAGACATAATAGATTTTTCTTGATTCCTCTTTCTCAATTTCATGAATGCAGATGGCCAAACAAAGCGGAATTTGGGCATATTTACCATAACTTTCTATTGTACACTTAAAGTTG
This sequence comes from Acanthochlamys bracteata, assembly GCA_019914995.1. Taxonomy (NCBI): domain Eukaryota; kingdom Viridiplantae; phylum Streptophyta; class Magnoliopsida; order Pandanales; family Velloziaceae; genus Acanthochlamys; species Acanthochlamys bracteata. The sequence continues at coordinate 10,623,433 of CM034126.1, read as the reverse complement.
GTGTAGTTTCATTCAAATAGTTCTACAGTTGAGCTTATTATTTACTTTCAAGTTAAAGTTATGCTGATTCCTTAACCACAGTTCGTATTCCCTTAGATTACCTTCAAGTCGAAGAATAATGACTTTGGACTAACTGCATCCAGAACTACACCATATCTAGATACAAGAAACCTGAGAAAGTTATTCATAAATCTCTTATAATATGAAATCTTGCTACTAAAAATTCTTCTCTTCCCAACGTACCATAAACAAACACCTCAGACCTAATGCGCAAGGATATCTCTTCCATCATCATCATCATCTAGGCATGTACTTGTTCGAGAACGGCAATAAAATTCACGGTTTTTTTTTCAGTCGTTTGAAAATCTGTATCTCCCATACTCTTCACATGAAAATAGAATTTTCCTTTGGAGGACTTGCGTCGAACACCTTATGAGCAAAACACAACCACTACTCGTGCCAAACCGCAACCATTTCTCCGGTTCGATTTAGTTGACATATACCACCAGCAACAGACAGCTCCCCACGCCGTAGTGTAAGCGTTGAGAAGGCGTCGAAGAGAAAACAAAGCGCGAGAAAGCAGTGATGGTGTTTGCGCGTGTGCTCTCGTCTTCCTTCTGTCCTTCATCGCCTTCTCCCTCCCTCCCTCCTTGCTAAACCTCGCGGGCGCTACTTTCGCTTTCATGTAAGTGAGTCTCTAAATTCTCTGTTCAATACTTCGTATTCCAAATACTGAAGTAAACATTGTTGGTTAACATTTGATAAATTGTTATTCAATTGTTATAAATAACTTGTTTCTGCACCTTTTTGGGAATCAACTTGTTTCTATTACTTCTAGTTTATGAATCGTGGTTTCTGAATAATGAAATAACCAGAACTTATCACTCAACTTGCCTGATCAAGCATTCTCTTTGAGCTAGTGGAGATGTTTCAACAAAAACGCTTCCAATTTAACGGCTTTCGTCAGTGTTTGGGATCTTCTTACAGTGGCGGGGTCAGGGGTCGATCGCATTCGTGAATGGATTCTCACAGAAGGAAAGGTTACAAAGATTACAGGTTACGTTCTGTAGGAGGTGGTTGTATAAACAATGCAAGCCGTATATGATACTGATGCTGGTTCGTTTTTTGTCAAAACCAACCGGTAGCTTTTGCTCAAGAGAGAACAGTCTTAGTTGTTCTAATTGTTATGACTCTTAAAACTAATATGTAGATCTATCATCTATGTAAGTAGAAGTCTTGCTTCACCGTGTATTGGTGTTATTTGGTTATCCTGACTTACCTACCATCTAGAACTGCTATTTAATTAACTAAAAGAATCGTGTATATAAATTGTTGCATCTAATGAGTATCTTCAAGCATGGAATAGCACCGCATATAGCACTGAAATATGAGAAAACATTTTTATGATACACATGAAAGCCGTAATTTACTCAAGAACCACAGGCAATTAGTTGCAAAACAAACATTTCAGAGGTAAAACTTCTCTTAAAACCAATAATATTAGTGAACCAAAGAAGGAAGCTCCTAAGTTTTGTACATTAAAATGGCTCACATGATAATTTTGTATTGTGCCTCTAGGAAATCATAATATAAGAGTTAACGAACTCAAATTTAGTTAGGTGTTTCGTACAGGCATTTGTGGTGTCTCTAATCAGGATATAGGTCTATCGATAGAGTAGAGGCCCTTTGTTAGGTGCAATGTATGCCACAAATTCATTATTTATATGCAGTTGAATGTTTTTATAGTTCATTCGTAGTTGAGCTCCTGAGCAAGAAACTTTCAGTCTTATCTGTAGCATGGAGCTTTACCAATTGCTATTCTTATATTATAATGGAGTTCAAGCTCCTGAGCAAGAAACTTACAGTCTTATCTGTAGCATGGAGCTTTACCAACTTGCGGTTCTTATATTATAATGGAGTTCATTGAGTTTCGGGCTTTTAGAGGAAATCAGGTGAGGTTGTCCTTGATTGACTGCAAGACCAATTGTCAGTCAGATCTAGGAAGAAAGCTTGCTGAAATGCATAAACTGGAAAATCTAAGAAGGGCTTTGGGCTGATGTAGACAATTCTTTTTGAGGTGAATAGAAGGTAATGGCTATGTACAGCTTCTACTCTTTGCAATTCAAAAATTCTGACAAGTTCTATGTCTTACTGCAGTAGTCCACAAAAAAAACATGGTCATCAAATTGCGTTGAGTCTTGCTGATCACAGAACAGGTTACCAGCTAAACCCTAGCGGTAAAGCAGTATGGGGACGCCACCATATATAAAAAGGGTAAATTATGAGTTACTGAAAATAGAAGAAGTATGCATTCTACTTTTGTTTGATATTGTACAAAAACTAATGAGCATCCTCTCATTCTAATGGTTAAATTAATTAATTTCCCTTTAGTGATACAGAAACTTCTCTGTTCAAGTTATGGTAACCAAACCTATGAAGAAATTGTTATGAAGTAATTTATATACTTAAGCACATAATAATCAGTGGGTAATGTAAAAGATATTCTCATGCGATTCCAGTGTGTAAGCTAGGCAATATTTTGTTAAACAGTTGTTCAAATATTGCAATCGAAATCTATGTGCTCGATGTTTTTCTATTACTTGGAATTATATTAGAATGCATATGTAAATGTGACTAGGAACTCACACTATTAGATTGTTAAGTAACTGTCATTGTCAACATGATATCCAAGGTAACAGTAATGGCATATAGGGCCATGGCCTGGTGTTAAGCGATATCGCTTAGAAACTGAACGATGTATGTTATGACTCCTAATAAATAGGACTTTCTCACCAGCTATATATATAGCTACTTTGGAGCAAAGATTCTGAACTTTGATCTGAGCTCGGTGTAATATGACAAGGACTCTCTTGCAATCACTTCAACTTACAGTACTTACTTCATGTCTAGTTTTTTTTCTTTCAAATGTCATTTTATAGGTCAGAGGCTGATAAGAAAGATGAGCGAACTTTTTGAAGGTATTGTGATTGAGCCATGCTTGCTTCATAGGGATTTGTGTAGCAGGAATACTCAGATAAGAATGGTGATCCTGTTATATGGCTCCAGCATGCTATTGTTAGCCTTGTTAATATTTATAATGTGTTTAAATTGATTATACACTAAATTGTATTGGCATGCAGCAATGTGCATCCAAATTTTATGTTATGTAATTTTTATTAGTTTAAAAAGTTATCTAAATTTCAAAGTTCAAAGATATGATGTAATTTTTGTGATATGTGACGACTGGGTTGGGTGGAATTTCGTATTTGATGAAGCTTGTGCGAAGTAATTGTATTGTGAGGAACTTTGTACTAGAGATAAATGATATATTACCTTGTTCTTTTTCTGTAGACTTCCTAGAGGCAGATATGTCGAAGCACTTCTATAACATTATGATCACAATTTGTTGGTGCCGCCGCATGTAGCAGATGAGATGTTTCTTGATTCCTATTTCCAAATTTTTTATTGCAGATTGGCACAACGAAGCAGAACTTGGGATGTCATGTTGTGCTGGATTTGGAGGAGGCTTCAATGATTCTTACATCGAGGTAATATAAGTTTTATCTTGGCAGTTCTTGTAATAGATGAAGCAGAACCATGTTGCTTCCATGATTTTGGAAAGATGTGCAAGCACAATGATATGAAGCTTTTGCTTGAATAAACTTCAGAAAACAAGCGATTTCATGCTTACCCATGATCTCGTCTGAAACAGGAAGTTCTTTGCATTCTTTAATGCGTTACATCCTTGACACTAACAGGGCAAAGTTAGCAGCACTGTCATGTTTATATATTTTGAACTTCCCAAACATTTAGAAAAAAAGATCGTTTTGAAGAATTAGTTCGAACAAAAACATAAAAAATTGTGCCGTAATATCAAATTTAATGGCTTCGACGTCTTCATGCCAGTTATATTTTAGATTTCTTTTTTCTTAAGCCTGATTTTTCACATTTGCTTTTGTAATTATTGTCTTAGAATCTGTTGAACCTCCAAAATTAAATTTAATGATACAATAATTAAGAATTTTATAAATTAGAGTGAACTAATTGTTTAAACCAAATTATGAAGATTTTTACAAAAAAATATCATATACACAGCAGATAAATAGCAGTTATCTATTTGCTACATAAAAAGAAATTTATCTATAAATATCAGCATCATAGCTAGCTACATGTATAATATATTATTCATCAAATGCAAGATCATCAAAATTTGGTAAGGAAATAGAGCATTGCGACCTCACGAAACAGAACAGAAAAGTTGATAACCGATTACTTCGCTGCTACTTTCCAAATAAAAGATCGTGACTATCTTCAACTTCTAGGTGATTTTAATTATGATGTTGATTTCAATTAGCTAGCTCTCGATTAGAGTCAGAGTAATATACCAATAAGTACACATCAATAGTTGATAAAAACAAAAAACAACATAACACAAAATAACTATCAGAACGTGCTCACTAACACTACAGAACTAAGTCAACTTTCAGATTTTGACTTTTTCTCAAAAGTAAATAATGGATTTAATTATAAGAAGATATTATATAGCAAATCCACTTTCTTTCTACATTTCAAATTGAGATATATTGAATCACACCATTGAAGAACAAGTTCAAATATGGATGTTACTAGATAGCCAAATAGAGCCACGCTTCACAGGAACACCATAATCTCGCAGAAAGAACTCTAATATGTTGAGTGTGCTCAATTATCGATAAACGCAGCAGATATAAAACACATTCAAAGATTTTGCATAAACAATACAAGAATTGAAACAAAAATAAGACAAATACAAAATAAGAAATTTACGTGAGGAAAAAGAAAAAAAAATTATATGAAAAGACAAACTAGTCTTAAAAAAATTACTAAACCAAATCAATTACTAACTCTTTTGTTATACTTTAAGTGAGAACTTCCATTAAAATGTTTTACTTTTATCTCTCACACTTGATGTTGTGAGTGATCTTGATTTTTTTTTTTTATGTTCCAATTAAATACCTCACATTCATATATAATGCCCCAAAAGGACTTTTGAACTTCCAAATAGTTGTCCTTCTATTTTTCTATTAATTGTCCAAATTCTTTGGCCTCTCATCTTTCAAGAAATTCTTCAAAGTCATTTACCGTTGACTTTCTAGCTTGTTAGGTGATGATTCGTTTTTCTTGATCCTTAACTTCCAATAAGAATTCATATTTAACTTGTTGCATTCTAATGAACCACTAATTTATATAATTGCTTTACAATGTCTAATAAATCTCTCACTTAAATACACTTTATAAATTGCAATCTAAAAATAACAAAAAATTGATATGTAAGTGTCAAAATTCGATAAACTAAAAATAGGTACAACTGAGAGAAGTAGGGCTAACACGCATGATAGCTGATTTTCTTTATCTAATACTATTGTCTATCTTTTTCCAGTTTCATTGATATTTTGAAGTGATTTTTTTTGCTTTCTTGTAACAACAATCACATCCAATTCCGTCTTCTATTGTGATTTCATACATAGATCTCTTTGGCATCCGCAGGGTTCTCTTTGATTGAATCTTAAGCATATCAATATTCATACTGAAAATAACCTATTATCTTTTATAGTCTATATCAACAAATCTTTTGATAACATATCCAAATTCTCTATAACACAATGCAGTATTAAAGGTTCCTTTTACATATCGAATAATCCTTTTCACCACTTTCTAATGCTCAATGCAATGACATGCTATGAATCTACTTATCACTTCCACTATATGTGCAATGTCAAGTTGAGTGCAAATCATGACATACATTAGGCTTCCTATTGCTTATTTATATGGTATCTGAGATATTTCTATTCTCTCTTATTTCTGATTAGGGAGTAATAAAGACAATAGCTTGAAACTAATAGAGAGTGAGGTAGATACCAATTTACCACTATATATATTAAACCGTTCAATACTTTATCAGATAACTAGTTTGATACAGCCGAATTTCTCTATTATCTCTATCTCGTCATATCTGCATCTTTAGGACTCTGTTTGTCGGCCTTAAGTTCTTAATATCTAATTCACTAGCCATTTGAGTTATCAATTGTTAGATGTGATTCATGTTTGGATCTATCACAAACATATTATCCACATACATCAGCAAGATGACAAATTCAACTTTCTCAAATCTCTTGATGTACACACAATAGCCTAAGATAAGATTGCTATATCTAAAGCTCCCGATACAAGAATCATATATATTATACGAATATCACGATACTTGTTTAAGTCCATGAAGAGATTTGGCCAACCGATAAATTAAATCCTCCATGCCTTTCATGCAAAGCCTTTTAACTGAACCATATATTTCTCTTTTTCAAACTTCCCTTGCAAGAACATCGTTTTAACATTAAGCTGCTCAAAATGGAGATCCGATGATGCATACAACACAAAGACCACACTAAAATGTACCACTGGATAGAAGATCTCATCAAAGTCGATTTCTTCCTTCTGTGCATAGCCTTTCACTACCAGCTGAGCACAATATTATTTACTTGATCATAACTGCATCGCTTAATCTTATAAACCCATTTATTTCAATAGCCTTAAGGCTTTGGGGAAAAAGGACCAGCTCCTATATACTCTTTTTATGAAGTTTTTCAAACTCTTCATATGTAGCTTTCATCTACACAGACGCATATGCACTCTCTAGCGCATACTTGAAATAAGATGGCTCTCTTTCCTTTATAAATAAGTGTTGGAACTTAAATATTGATTTTGATGATAACAATAATTAAAAATTATAGTTTATGGGTTAATGTGAACTAATGATTGGAATCAAGTTCTGCATAAATTTATGAAACAAGTTTATCCTATAGAGAATCACAAACAGAGCATTTGAAATAGAGAAGAATAGAAAACATAGCATGCAGAACAGAGGATCCCACAGTCACTCAACAGCCAGCTGCTCAGCTACTTACTATATAAGATTTTTCTATAACGTACAGAACAGAGGTCAGGTTCATCAGTGAAGTTTCTGCTCAAGTTTTCATTTCAAGATCTGTCAGACATATTTATATATCACTGAAGTAAATCACACTGTACAAGATTTACAATGAGCCAAACATCATCTTTATTCACAAGAAGAGTCAAGTCCAATCTTAAAAAAGAAAAGTAAGGAAGCAGACCGACTAAACTCAGCAGAAAGCAACTAAGCATAGTTAAGCCGTTGAAGTCCACCTCGTCTAAAGCGGTCACCTTAGCCGGAAACAGCAAACCCAAGAAGTCAACTCAGCGTGAGAAATTTAAGAATACAACTCAGCTGAAACAATTGAGGACAGCATGCGAGAATTTTAAATTGCCTTCTTCGTTGTATTTAATGCAGAAAAAAGAGACCATTTAATGCCGAGGAAAGACTTGTATCAGAATAGCCAAAAAGAAATTACAAAGCAATTGATTGACCACTGAACTCTATACCTTCAATCGTCTACCACTGCTCAGAGAAACCAGCGGATATTTTTCTAACAAAAAGAACCACCTACCTGCAAGAACAGAAAATTTTATAAGAAGTAGAGAGACATAGAGACAGTGATATAGAGAAGATAATGAGCAAAAAATTCAAAAATAAACTTGCACTACATCGACTCAATTTCTCAAGTAAAGAAACTTCTCTTACTGCATTCACTTACAGAGCATCATCTTCAGAAGCAATAAGTTTGATCATCTCAACAGAAAACCTTAAGTTTATTTATTTACTTTGAAATTGATCCTATGCCTAACCTTACTCTTTTAGTTTTCTTTGTAAACTTGTGATAGAAATGCTTAGTGCAATTGGTAAAGAAGCTCGGTTGGAGCTTGGTGATAGTTAGCTAACATCTCAGCCAGAGGGACAATGATGTCCAGTAGGCTGTGAAGGATTGTCTTGATGAAGAAACTCTTTAACAGTAAGTGTGCTTGGTTGAAGCACTTTGCTCTTAGTGTATATGTAGCTTATTAAAAGTTTGATGAATCTTTAGCTCTTGTGTTAGAGCAGCCGTAGATGTAGGCAAAGAGGTTTGCCAAACCACGTAAAATACTCTAAGTACTCGCTTCATTACCTAAATCGCTATATACTTTAACCCTCTTTATCTGCAGGATACAAGCTTACTCACAGCCGACTGCATATCTGTTGTTTGTGTTAACATTTTTTTACAAAAAATTTTTATTTATCAACTCAATTCACCCCTCTCTTATTGAATTGATCTTTCAAGAGATTCAACAATAAGCAATATACAGATTGAGATGACTCATAAAATAGTCCTACTATCTCTCATATGTATTTTTCTTGCGAATTGAACACCTAAGCGATGTAGGTATAGAAACTCCATCATCTTTCATGTGCTCATCTATTGGTTCAAGCTCCAGATTATGACCATATTTTTTATTATTCTCATCCAGTACCGATGTGGTCACCGCTAGAACTGATGCATATTTCTTACTTATATCATCATCTTTAGTCACTCTTTGTAATTAGTTCTCCGTAAAGACAACATCCTTTTTGAAAATACCGTATATGAAGTGGAATAACATAGATAATACTCCAAGCATCTTCCGTATACTATAGGCATCTTTCGGACATGATTTAGTTACTGAATCAAGTTCCACCCGGATTTTGAAAAATTTGAACATGTCAAAGACATCCGACTTTTTTCGGATTAGAAACACGCAAATTTTCAAATCTAGGTGAACCAAGTCGAGTTTGTTTTTAAACTGAAAAATGATTTCTAAACCTTTAAAAGTGCTGCTCACTAGTGACACACTCATCGCAGAATGACAACTTTACTTTAGACAGTCCCATTAAGAACTTTCGATCACTGGGTATCTTCAAATTACGTCCCTATATGTGCCCAACTTTTAAGTGCCACACTCGTGTGATATCATCAATATTACTCGATATAACACAAGCATCTCCTACATTAGTGTCATCCAACGTACCTTATACAGGTTTGAGAGTCGATTTTTTTTTTAACCTCCAGTTCTTCTATCCCGTTCTTGATGACCTATATGATTCGGTTTTTATCGCGAGTTATACAGTACAGGTCATTCATTTATCCTACAGATAACAAATTTTTTATAAGACAACAAACAGATAACGCATTCTCTTCTATCATTTATTAGAAGTTTGATGGAGCTGACTCCAGCAACTTCAAAACTTGCTACATAAAGCAACTACTGTCTCTCCCATTAGAGCCTCACCATCATCAGAGTTATAAACAACACAAATAAATAATTTTAAGGGATCCATTTTTCCAACCTTTCTTGTCATGGTCTTATATTTCTTCTCAATCTCGTACTTGCTTACTATCGCAACAAACTAATGACTCTAATGCCACTTGTTGAAAATATTAAATGTGTTCGGTTGTCGATAGACGCAGCGAAAATATAAAATACTTTCAAAAATATTGCCTAAGTAATACGAGAATTGAAACAAAAATAAGTCAAACACAAACATAAACAATTTACGTGAGGTAAATTGAAAAAAATTCCACGGAAAAACAAACCAATTTTTAAGAAAATTACTAAATAAAAATAATTACAAACTTATGTTATAGTTTAATTGAGAACTCTCAATTAGAATATTTTTTTTATCTCTCACACTTGATTTTTGAGTGATCATGATCTTTTTTTTATATTCTACGCAAATACCTCCTATTTATATATATAATGTTCTAATAAGACTTTTGAACTTTCAAACGGTTGTCCTTATATTTTCTCATTAATTGTCCATGTTATTTGGCCTTCCATTTTGAAAAAAATGCTTCAAAATTCTTAACTGTTGGCTTTTTAACTTATTGGGTGATGGTTCGTATTCCTTGATCTTTGGCATTTCAATATTAATGCATATTTAACTTATTGAAGTCATAATGAAATACTAATTTATATAATAATTTTATAATGTCTAATATAATATGATCAACCAATAGCATGAAAAATTCAAATCGAATCTAGCCTCACACTATAGATTTGGATTAAATCACTTAGGGCACACTAAGTAAGAAATTTTGAATTTGAAAAGTGGGTGCACCATCAAGCGGGAGTTTTAAGTTTACACCAAATGTATTCAAATGTTGATAGAAAGGCAAATGTCTGTCCAACTGAGCAAAAGAAAATGTACTGCATTCAATGTTGATAGAAAGGCAAATTTCTATCCAACTGAGCAAAAGAAAATGTAAGATGATGGCCTAACTGAGGATCGATCTATTAAGCATTTCACAAGTAACCATCACGTCATACTCGTGAACTCACTAATTTAGACGGAAGCACAATGGGAAGAAGATTGGCACTGCAGAAGACTAGTAAGCTCCAACGATAAAACTTTAAACGGCTAAAATTCAAATCCAAAAGCCGCAATAAAAAAACATATAAATAGGAGAACGATGCTAGTGAAAAAACAAGAAGAGAGGAAAAAAAGTGAGAAAAAGGCATACACATAAATCTATCGAGAAGCTTCAAAAGACAGTAACACTAAACATAGCTGTCAAACCAACTAGTGAATTGACTCTCTAATCAATTTTTTGTTTTTATTTCTCATCCTTCTAATATCTACTTATTAACAACTCAAGTGAGATAGATCTTGTGCTTATATTTGTGATTGTAACTTTTAAATGAACTTTGCTTAAGTGGTTATTGCACTTTGTGATAGAGATTGGCTAAGTTTGGATTGAATCAGTATCTGATAAGTGAGCTACTGAGACGCAATCAGAGAGAATTGGTGAAGTTTAGAAGGTTGCTTTTGTTCATCGGAAGAGACAACCAATTGAGGAAAAAGTGCTTGGCTAAGTACATTATCTTACTAATTGTAACTGTTTAAAAATTAGTAAATTTTCAGTATTAACAAAAATGCATGTAGATGCAAAAAAAAGATCTGCCAAAATACGTAAATCTTCTTTCTACTTGTACTTGTGAAAGCTACTTATATTATTGTGTGTTTTAAATTACATCAGATCTTTGATATTTTTCTAAGCAAAAAATCGCTTAGACCGTGTGACTATATTACTGCTATTTGTACAAATTTATAATCAAAATATCAACTCAATTCATATCTTTTTTCTTGAGTTAACTGTACAGAGTTGGCTAACAGAATAATTATGCAATTTTCTCACAAAAATTATTTTTGTTTTACTAATGCAATGATATGTTCATTCAGGTAATGCCAAAGCAACCAGGATTTGAGAAAAAGAGAGGTCTCTTAACGTACTACCACTACCTGAATCACTATAATCTTTTCGGTACAGGTTCTGCTATGTCTACAATCGATGACTATCTGCGAGTTCTTTTCCTTTGCCCTCTTACTTGGCTCAGTTCTTTTCCAGTTATAAGTTCAAGCCAAACTAGTTTCTTGTATGTTATGTAATTATAATGCTTGATTAAACTAAAGTAAATTCTTTTGTAAATGAAAAGACATGAAAGTAACATAAAAAACAATGGTAACAAAATGGAGAAGAAATCCTGTCAACTAATTTTCCTACAGCTATTTAATGAATTTTTACAAGCATCCACATGAAGTTGCACATTCTACGAAATCGTACACTGTCCTTTCGTAAATTTTAGCTATTATTCTTCGCAACGTAACGCAGGCGCCTTGTTTCATCGCGGTTGAAACCATAATTCGAATAATTTGGCAAATAATTATATATATATGGGTTTCTTTTCAGGCTTATAACATTTTATAATCTATTAGCTTTGAGGTTTCTTTTTAGGCTCATTACAAGTGAGATGCGCATCTGAATTGTTTTTTCATCTTCAACTTTTAATCTGCCCAAACTAGCAAAATATTGATCTACCAGAGTTGTAATACATTTGAAATAATTTTGTTATATTTTAAAACAAAGTTGCAAATTACGTAAACTAATTAAAGCAAACCCAAGTAAAAGTTGGTGAACAGGAAACTAAATAAGTGAACATTTTTAAAGTCAGCAAAATAAAAAATCTCAGGAGAACCTCAAGATTCGATAATGACTTTTAAACTTTTTTGTATTTTTAATATTTTTCACTAGAACGGCGGACTCCTAATATTATACATGAAAACATTAATGAGCAGAAAGTAAGAGAAGGTAACCGACCAAATTAATATAGCCTTGATCATAATCTTATTATAAAAATTGTTTATTATTTTTTGTTTTCACACAATACTGAGACACTATTGAAACACATAAATCATGCTTTAATTTAGTAGCTTTAAGTTATTCCCAATTTAATTAGTCTAAATAGTGAAAATAAACCTGTCACTGTTAGTACTGATGAAAAAAAAAAACCTTGAATTGCAAGCGTTCTTTCTTGCTTTGTTCAAATGGATAAGTTGGTAAACCAAAGCAAAAGAGGGGTTGAAACAAAGAGTTGAGAGACGCTCTACCAACCATGAGAAAAAATCATCACCTCCTCCTAGCTAGCTGCTAATATTATTTGAATTAATTATAAACACTGTTGGTGATTCATGTATTAATGGGCCCCTTTTCGGTATTATTATTCTCTCTAAATTTCTCTATATTGTGTTTTGTCGCCTGGCGGTGTGACCCACTTTGATCGTTTGAGGATGAATAATTAAGTTTTTTTAATTTATTTGACATAAAAAATTGTGACAAAAAATTAATAAGATGTACTAGAATTGATGCTAAGTGATACTTATAATAAAGGTGCATATTTGTTTAAGGCAAAAATGAGTAACTGAAATATTTTATCAAATAATAAATTGTTATATATAATTTAATTTTTATTTTTTAAAAAATATATTAGAAATAATTATTTATATTTTATTGAATAGTTAGAATTGAGCTGAAAATAATTGTTAATAAAAATAAATTATAAGGGTGAAAAAATACATCTAAAATTTAGATGTAACTGTAAAACCAAATTATCAGTACATATTGCAGTTTCAGACATTGGATGTGCTTGTTAAAGTTTTTCTAACAAATAATATTTTTTTCGGAGTTTTTATATTTATTATCTTAAAATAATAAACATATAAATAATAATAAATTTTTTTACGGCGTACAAATTTTTTAATACTTTATGAAATTTTAATATTTCTGTAAAATATAAAATAAAAAATTTAAATAAAAAATGACTGATAAATAATATCAAATACCACCTTAATTTACTAGGTAGGCTAGTGATGTGTTAAATTAGGTCAAACTAGATTATGCTACGATGGACTTGAACAATAATTAATTGGATGCTAAAAATACCATATATTTTATATACGAAAAATATTAATTTTTGAATAATTAATTAAATATTTTAGTATGGTCCGGTCCTACACGTATGAATGCGTTGTATAATTAGGTTCAACTTGGGTCAAGGGGCGTCACCAGTACCTGAAAGTTGAAACCTTCCTTCTTCTTCTTCCTCTAGTCCGACTTCAGTGACCTTACATGTCGGCATTAAAAAAATACTAAGCAGTCAACTTACCAATTAAGTGTCCCTTAAACTTTCCAAATTATCGTTCAAAAGTTTGTGGACAAACAAGGCGGCCACTACTTTACGGCGCCCATTAACATGAATCTCTTCATTTCCACTTAACCAACCACCATGCTAACTTCTCAACTTTTGATCATTAATTCATTTCCCTCTTCGATATCTATCCCAAATCTACGAAAGAATAAAGATTAGCTCAACAGCAGCCGCAGCTGGGTTTCCATACCATGCCATGCCATGCTAGCTTTATTTAGCTTTCTCCCATGTGAGAACGAAATAAAGAAATGAAGAAGAGTAGTAATCAATCGATCGATCGGTTCACCAGTACCATCACTGGGAACAAAAGGCATTACACTACTTTTGTCGTGGGCTGGCTACTTTGTTTGTGTATATACATATTGAATGCCTTCATGCACACGTGCAACTATTTCAAACGTACGTATAGACTTTCGAAGATTTTTGCTAAGAAAGAGATATATGGTTTAATTTAATCCAGTTCACATTAATTCAATTCAGGTCATCATAGAAGGGGGAAAAAAAAGCCGACTCGTTGAATGAAGATTATTAATTTGTTGCTGGAAGGCGAAGCAATAATCAAGTTGCTAATGTGGTTACGTTGTTTTAATTATTATCATTATTATTTCTACATTATTTCTACGCCTTTTAGACAGCGTGCATTTTCACTATCACAAAGTCTCTTCAGTTATCTCTTTTGGGGACCGAGTTAGCAAATGAATGCTTTTCAATAGGCTTACTATTACCTGAACATCTTTCTCCTCTTGCCCATGATACAGTACGAATGTACTCTGTGCTTTCAGCAAATGAAAACGTTTCCATTATCATGAAGAACAGTGAAGAACAGAAATCAAATCATATCAATGAGAGAAGATAATAATTGAGAAAGAAGCTAGCCATTTTAGCTAGAGAAATAAATGAAAGGAGTACTCGTTTACTGTTGCGGCGCTAAGCAGATAGGTGGAAGTTGTATATATGAACCCACGCAGTACTTGGCGCCCGGAATAGATAGTGTAACTACGTTTCCATTAATTCTTCTATATATACGTATATATGATATCCATCTGAAAGGACTTCAAGATATGTCAGCTAACTCTATATACACAGGCTTTTATGCATCATGCTTCTATATATCAAGTTATATGATAAGATATAACACCTGGGCAGTATGTCATTTAATTCTTTCACTAAAATATCGAGGTACCTATTATAATAAATATTTCGCGAACGTCATTCAACTGACAGATTGCCGATAGCAGTAATACTGGTTACTGCGGAGTGCTGCTACTCGATCATTAATCAATCGTGTTGATCGCTGCTATTCCTCATTATTACTTTTGTCGATCCCTGTCAACGTTCCATCTACTCTGTTTTATTATTTGTTGCTCTTTTTATGCGGGAATAACTGCTCTAAAAAAGTTTGAACTTCGGTAGCTGATCAATGTCTTCGTAAAAATATTATTTCTTCAGAATGAGACTATATATACTCAAAAGTTCTATTAATGATTCAAAACCTGAAAGGACAATGTCGAGATTATTGATGGAATATCATGGTTTCGTTGTGCGAACTTGAATTTTCTTTTAAATTTTCGATCAATCAAATGCTGGCAAAAGTACTAAATCTGTTGCAGGCTAAGGACTAGTGTCCTTCTCCTAGGAATAGCTAGCTCAAAAAGCTAGGTACATTTAAGGTGGGCAATAAAATGCCTGCATAATTTGTCTCTCCCAAAATTAAGGCCAGAATTTTTACGTAATAAATCGATAATCAAGCTGCAGAGGGATTTCTTTAGTGCAATACTTATTTTAACAGTACAATGCTACAGAGTGCTTCATCAAAGAGTAGCAAAACTTGGCAGCAGCGCTTATATAATTTCTTTTAAAATGGTTCGCAGTGCTTTCATGATGAGTAGGGTATTACCCATTAAGAGATGAATTGCCTATGTTTTTGTTTGAGCAAATTAAAGAAAAAATTTCTGTATACATCATGTCAACACCAGTTTGTTTTCAGCACGGATTCTGCGTGACGATAGAAAACCTGTTAAAATTTTCAGAATTTGATTGTTGCTGAAACATAAACAAGTGGACGACAGAATGTGGTCTTTCCATGCTTAAACTTTGAATCTTTGTTAACAGACGAAACTTCTGGAGAAAACTATTGTAGGATCATTTGAAGCTGTTCGTCTGATAATCAATCACATTAATCTAAGAAGAGTTTGAGCTTAAACAAGTGCTATAAGTTCGACTGAACCATTCAATTGAAAATTCAACCTAAAAGAAATGATTCATATCGTAACTTATATTATTAATATTTTACATTAAAAAAAACAAGCTTCTAGTTTTGGGGAAATTTTAAGCTAATTGAACCAATTGGTTTGCCGGAAATTTCATGCTTTCTTTTTTAAATATATTATATGAGAATGTATTAACCGGGTGATCAAACTATATAGGGAATTCTACAATCTTTTTCGCTTAAAAAGATGAAAATTTTTGCTTAAAAAAAAAAAGTAAAAAATATATATTTGAAAGAAATACTTCAATAAAATTTGGGGAAAAAGATTCCTTACTTTTTGTTCTTTTGAAACTTTTTCTAATTCAAAGATCAGTATGGTATTCGCAAAAAAAAAAAAAAAAAGAAATCATATATGGAAGTATGGAACTAGTATATTTAACTTCTGCCGAAGGCCAGTTTGGTTATTCTTTTACAGATAAAAGCTTGATCAAGCCATTTATCAACTCTCAAGATTAATTTTCTGCTCTTGGTATATATATTTCTTAGCATGAAATAACAATATCTCATGAAGAAATATTATTGACTGTTCTTCTTGCACAATGAAATATTAGTTAAAAGTTACTTCATTTGATAAAAGAAATAAACAGTTGCTACTGATCACCCTTTCTCTCAATGAAGTAAGCCTAATCCAACTCTGCAGAAAACATTTGCAAGTTAATCGATTTCTTTATAATGACTGTTGCAACATCAATCCTAAAGCATGTGTAAGTGAAAATTTTGAGTTCTTATTCACACAGAGGATCTGGAGATTTTTGTTGCAGAACTTAACAAGCATAAAAGATGAAATAATTATTCAGCACTCTTGTATCGTCTTTTTTTATGAATTTACGTTTATATAGTTTTCACAGATTTCGTGATTTAACGTCAAGTAGATTTGATGATCTTATTCCTCATCATAAATTCGTATGATAAGTACAAATTTACATACATTCGAAGCTCAAACAAACAGAAATACTTTAAATAAAAGAATATATTTTTTTTTTCACTTATTAAGTTAGTGTTATTTTTATGTTATTTATTCGCATTCGAGTGTTTCATGTGAATCAGTATTCAATGAGAATAAACTCATCAATTTATCTACGTGAATCATGAAATTACATAAGCATAGTATCCTAAAACAAGTACTAGTGCTGAGAATAATTATACCCAAAGAAAAGCCCCTCTTAGCTAAACTAACTGATGAACGGAAGTGGCTTCCGTATTAGCTTTACACCGTTCATCTTTCTATGTAAGTTTGACTTCAGTGTTCTTCTTAGCTAAACTTCAGTGCTCTTCCCATTCCAAAAAATTTCACATAATTTGACTTATTTTCATTATTAATTCTGGCAAAACAACATATACGATCAAGAAGAAATCTGGTCATTTGACAAACACCAAAGTCTTCGTTTTTCTTTTTTATTTTTTTCTAATTTGAGAGAAACAGTCAGCAGCACTGCATAAATTGATATAAACTATTGTAATGTTATATATATTTCCTTAGATTTTAAACATAAAAAAGTCTACAAGAAGAAACCCTGGAAGAGAAGAGAGAGAGAGAGCGCGCTTAATTACCCAAGAAAATCAAATGATTAATTCCTTATATATAGCTAATTAACTAGCTATAACAATCATGATTAAATATCTCCATATATATCATATAATCACACTAATCTTTTCATTCTAAATCATATATTATTAATTAAAATTAAGCTGCTAATATGATTAATTTTCCCTAACCTTCAACAGTTAACGATCAGGGATAGCTCCAGAGACTGTCACCATCAGATGTCTCCGGCGAGTCGTCTGAGCGATTAGGGCTCAATCTCGGCGGACTCACGAGCATTCCTTCAGCCATGCTAACAAGCAATCTCGGCATATCGAACATTTCTTCTTCGTCAACAAACTTCCGTTCTTCGGCCTCGTTGCTCGCCGATGGTTGTTGTGATTCCATAGCTCCTACACCTTCAGTTGCAGTACTAGATGTCTTGTCGTCTATTAACGGATGGGCAGTGATATGATCAGCAGGTTTTGGGAGTAGAGAAGCGGCTGCAGCAGCAGCTGCAGCACGTATATCGGTCGGGGAAGTAGATGCGGGTAAAGGTCGGGAATCAATTGTTTCAGGAAAATTAAGAACCGCATCAGCGCCGCGGAGAGCGAGAGCAGCAGCATCGTAAGCCGCTGCCGCCATCTCGGGAGTTGGGTAAGTCCCAAGCCAGATTCTATTCGCCTTCCTCGGTTCTCGAATCTCCGAAACCCACTTCCCACTCCGACTCCTAATCCCTCGGTATACCGGGTGCCGTCCTCCCGTCCCTCTCGGCGATGGCAACGAAGGCATCTCTCTCTGACACTCCACTGCCATCACTGTTGCCGCTGACGCAGCTGGCATCTGTTCCTTGCTGGTACTACTACTAGCTAATCCTTCTTCGGCAGCAGTTCTACCACTACTAATACTACTGCTAGGGACTTGTTGCTCGGAAACATTAGTGATAATCTTTTCGTGATCTTCTTCAGACATTGTATACGATAACGTTCATCTAAGATGTAAAATTCGAGCTGGTTTTGATTCTTTGAGGATGGGGGTAGATCGAGGAAGGTTTACAAGAGATGAGGGAGATGTGACTAATATAAAGTGAGGCGAGAAGCGTGGGGTTTGCGCGGGGAGAACGACCATGGCTCGCTATTGATCTGCTCAGCTGTCAGTCGGCCAGATGTTTTTGCTCGCTCTCTATGTGAACAACCCAAAAATAAAATAAAAATAAAAGATAAAAAACACGCGCTTGTTACGGTTTTTTCTACTCTTTTTTTTTCTTACTGGCAATTAGCTGGTTTTAATTTGTTACCACCAATTAGCTAATTCATCCATCTGAATTTCATTAACATTTACAATACATCACCTGTCCAATCAGTCTTAAAAAGAAAGTGTTAAAATAATTAAAATATTGACATGTTGTAAATGGGCCCATAAAAATTGAGAGATTATAATGCGATCGAGTTAGCGATGAATTGATGATGAGATTGTTTTTGGGTTACACCTGTTTGGTTTTGGATGTTTAGATTATTACAGCATTCCTTCGTTCGTTTCAGCAAACGCTTTCTCTGGTTTTTTTTTTTGTTTATGTCTGCTGACAGCGACGTGATCAGGACAAAGAATAGGAAGGTTGTTGCAGATGAATGTACGTACCACTTGGAGCGTTTTACGTACTAGCAACTTAATTAATCTTCTTCATGAAGGTAACCTATGGTAAGTTCACGCGTTAAGAGTGTATTCTTTTAAACTAAGAAAATAAATTATTAAAAGTAAATTACTATGAAATGAAATTATAAATAGTATCATTTAAAATAAATTTAATTTATATTTTTCTAAGAATAAATAAATTAGAATTAAATTTTACATTTTTATAATTTAAAAATGAGCTAAACTAAATTGTAGGCATAAAAAAGACGCTCTAAATGTTTAGCATATACTATATATATATATAGACCGAGAAACATACGAGGCTATAAGCTACGTGCACATTTATATAGTTCTTATCACTATAATTTATTTATACGTACATATGTATACTAACTGTATAACTAGTTACACCAAAACATAAAAGGAACAGACATTAAAGGGAGTAGGTCCGTCTAACAAATGAATCTTGTCCATATACAATTCATTTGCAAAAGAATGCTAATTTTCAAAAAAAATTAATATTACATTACTCATCCATAATTTTAAAATAATATCAATAAAAATTTCAACTCAATATTTTACTATCAAGAGATTTTTCTAAAAATTATAATTCTGTCATATAACAATAGAACAAGTTGAACTGAATCGTTTCAAAATTTAGTCTAAACTTAATTTTATTATTTACTTCATAGGCTATTAATTTATGCTCCGCTTCATTTCAAAATTTTTACGATTCACTTTATATTATACCAACTATCTGTTTCTTTTCGAAACTTTTGTGATTTGCCTAATAAGTAGCCCATTTTACTTAAGAATATATAGTTCATTTTATTTATAAAAGTGCTTCATTTTATTTCAAAATAAATATTTTGTTTTATTTTAAAATAGATAATTTACTTCATTTTTTAAAAAAAGATAGTTGGTCTCCTGTAAAACAAATATTAACAAATTTAGTTTCAATTGTTTGCCTATAAGTTCTTAGATATTTAAAGAAATGCGCTCATTTTTTATTACGCATTAATTCTGAAAGTAATTTTAGATTTGTCACGGTATTATGAATCTATTGGTTTAATATCTTACATTTCTGTTCTAACATATAGTCTATATGCTGCAATGTAAAAATGTGTTTCATGTTTTACGCTAATAAGAAATACAAATTTAAGAATTTTGTTACGCCCTCAATTGAAAGATTTCTTCTTAGCTCTAAGTAACTTAGAAAGTGAAACTACTTATTAATATACAGCATTATTTCATACAATAATACCAATATACCAATAGTTGAACTTTTTAGACGTACGCAATTGTTCCGTACGTCGTTTGAATAATGCTATATATTCAAACTTCATCATAGGGATTGTTCATACTAAATGTTCTAAAAATAATAGATCATGCCAAAAACTCATAACATCTTTCGGCGCTGAACTGTTCAGACAAAATCGAAGACGAAAACAATGAGTTATATCTTTTTCAAATTTCTATTTCTCAAGAAATAGAATAGTTTGCACTTTGCACTACTGTTGATGAAATTTTCAAAGATTCTTTGGTTTTTAATTATATTTTGATTAGATTAAATTAATTACTAGACATATTCTAATCTTTTCTAGCAGTCAAATTAAGGGGCCCTTACTCAAATGGTAGTTACAGAAAATTCTTTAAGGAAATTTTGATTTTAATTAGAGGTAGTTAGGAAAGAAGGTGTAGAAGTTATAAGCTTGTATAGCTTCTATTGGGGAAGCCATTAAAGTATAACTTGGCAATCATACAAAGATGGTAGTTTTTTGGTGAGGACATTTTTTTAAACTAAGATTTTGGGTTAGTTATGTGTAGATAAGATGAGGTAGTCCTTTAGATGATAACCAACATATTCCAGTGATTTCTTTTCAAATTTTCTTAAATTAAGTAAACATAGAACAATGATTAGCTCGGTTCATCATTAGATTTGGAGTACTGGAGAAACTAATTGTTCTTTCCTTAATTATTTAGTGTATTATGAAATAGTAAGTTTATAACTATGAATTGGACCTGATCATTTAGATTAATGCCCCAAAATCAAAAGTTGTAATTAATTAAGTTGAATAAGATCTATATAATTTGCCTTTTAGAGCAAATATGAGAGCTTTATTCTCTACCTTTTGGTTAGTCTCAAAAGGACTACTACTCATTTCAAGCAATACTTTAGGTTTAAGAATCCTCAATTAAAAATTTCAGCAAAGTTTTTCGCAACTGTTTCAAAGATAATTAGGACGGTTTACATACCCTTCAATAAAAACCTTTCAATAAAAATAAATATAAACATTAAACTCAATTTTTTCACCATAAATTTTATTTTTAAAAATTATATTATACAATTAAAATTTTCACTACCAAATTTTAATTTTAATAAAAAATACGTATTAAAACTAAAATTGTTTTCAAACTTTATTTTTAAATAATTTATTTTTAAAAACTTATTGTAAAGAAAGAAAAATATGCGCTTAAATTAACTATGCTATCCATCCTTTTCCTTGTTTATTTATCTTAAACCGAAACCAAAACATCATCATTTGCTGAATGATATCTTATTGCTTATGAATGACATCATTTGTTAATAACGGCCTCTATGCATATGAAAGTAATAATCACGTACAATGATGAGTTTTTTCTGCAAAGCCATAGCAAGCATATTTTATTGCTATGATTACTAACGCTCTCCTTCCCTTGATTACCTTCAAAATTATTTTTCAACTCCTTCTAGTATGGGCTTATTCTAAAACCCTGTGAAAATTTATTTTTTTAACCCCTCTAAAAAGAATGAAAATAGTAATAGAGGGGGTTTTTAAGAGTTGAATACCATGCCAAATTATTCGAGGGACTAAAAAATAATCTGACCCCAAAGCCGTTGCAACATAATTTTTCATATAATATTGTGATTGTGAACCTAGTTTGTGGTTCTTGGACCTCGACAGGCCCTCGAGGCCTTACCGAGATAAGGCTTTTCAGCCCAATTTCAGTAATAGGGCCAAATTTCTCGATGTGTTTTCTTTACACTTTGGGCTAATTCTAAAGTTGTGGACGTGATTTGAAGATAACGAATGCACAAGGGGTATCTATAATTTTGTTTAAGTAATAAAATAACATAAAAAATTTTATACTTCTATACAACCTAACAATGTAGTTTAAAAAGTGATATACGGATGATCTCTATACTAGTACTGTAATTTTTATGTACCTAACTTTTCTGTAGACTATACGATAATTAATTCGTTGTGCACCCTTCAAATACCAATACCTAAAAATGTAAGTACAAGAAGGTACTCAATTAAATACATAGAGGGTGTTCTTTCAAAAATAAGTTTGGAAATATCTATAATTTTAAAGCGATGCATCTGAAGCTATACCCAAAGAAAGTGTTAGCAATACTTTTGTGGGATCAAAACAAACTTAGTTTACACTATCTAAATTGTTTATATAATTTTTTAGGTTAGTAATACTTCAAAATTTTTTTACACCATCTAAAATTTTAAATAAATTTTCTAATACTTATAAAATATGTATTGAAAAATATGAAATAAAAAAAATTAAAAAGAAGCGTTTGAAATGCAATTTCAAATTAGTTTACTACCACATTTGACATTACCTTTGAAATATTTTATATCTCCAAATAAATATTTACAAATTTTCATAAAAACTTTCTCAGTATTTTATAAAAAAAACTTAATTTACAAACTACAAAAATATATGTCGCAAAAAATTTTATGAGGTCAAAAAAATCAAGCTGATATATAAAAATCTTCTAAAATTTTATATTATATTATATAAAATTTTATTTCATAAGTATTCTGAAACGACCTCTACAGTTTATTCTCTGTGTTTAAATAATGAAGTAAATAATTGCTTGCCGAAAGCTAATGAAAAGTTTATGTGCTATAAATTTTTTAAAAATTGCTTCAACAAAAGTGAATTACTAAGGTGTTGTTTGAGATTACTTATCATCTCTTTTTTATTTAAATTTTTATAATATATTTTTTAATAAATTTTATACAATATTAAAAAATTTTAAATATTTTATGTCATAAGATCTTATTTTTATTAATTTTTAGTTAAAAACTAAAGTTTATTTTTAAAATATTTTGTGTTTAAGAAAAAAATTTCAAAATCAGTTTCAAATATCCTCTAAAAAGTAAATATAAAGATAATTTAAAAAATAAGCATAAAAACTTAATTAGAAGTGAAAGTTTGATAGAAAAACTATCCTTAAGTGAAGTAAAAATGCTCTAAATCGTATGCATATTTATGTCATAATAGATACTTACATATATATACATAGGCTTAAGGTAAACCGTAAACGAAGAAGCTACTGAGGTTTCTAAGCAAGCATTAACTCAAATGACTTCGCTATATAGCAGGTTTCATTACAATTGACATGAATAAGGTAGGAGAAGACAACATTGATTTGGTTTACAAAATAAGATTCAGTACGTTTATACTTAAAAAAAAAAAGAAAGAAATGAAAAATCAAGTTGGCAGGTCAGATGAGTTTGCCTTCAGTTTCAGTACCTGCAGGTTTTTCACAAGCAATTTTAAACTAATTACGATGCGTTTTATTTCAAATCAAAATAGTCTATTCTATATAAAAAAATAATTACTTTGCTGAAAAGTAAATGTTTAAGAAAATTTAACTTATATTATTTATTAATATTTCTAAATTTTATATTTATAAATGTTTGATTTTATTTTTTTATCAATTGATTAATTGAAAAAATTCTAAATTAGTAAAGCTAGACGACAGAAATCCAAGCAGTGATCAAGTAGATCGATGAAGAACCCCTGATGCCTTTGCATTAAGAATACGAACTACTACTAGCTATATATAAGTTTGGTGAAGGAAAAAGAGAAGTTTCATCAGCAATGAACCAGTTAATCAAAGAAGCATGGCATGTGCAGTTAGATTTCTCCAAATATGTTAGGAAGTATTTATAATATTAAATTTTTTAATATAATAAATATTTTAAGAGTTTTTTTAAAACATAAGTTTAATTTTTTTATTTAAAAGTACATTATATATATAACTTTTATTTTTTAATTTTTTTTTAAATTATCAAAAAATATATAAATATTTTTATTTGTATACAATAAAATTTTCTAAACAGCATCTAAATAATAATGCTATAGCTTTGCACATTTGCACAGGACTACCGTACTACAGTGACTACTAATGATTGTTTGATGAAAATTATGAAAGTGCAAAGTCCACTTTTTTATGTTACATGATTTTTAGATGTAAACGCTGTTCTCATTTTTATCTATTTCTCACCTTTGCTTCTTAATCTCATCTTGATTTTTATGATCTTATTTAAGTATACTTCTCAGCAAGCTAAAACCCCTTAAACATTTCTATTTTAAATTTTATTTTTTAAAAAAACTTTGAGTCAAAATAAAATTAATACCTGAGATAAACTTAAAAAACAGTAACCAAAACATATATAAATACTTTAATAAAATATTTGAAGTGGAAAATCTCTAAGGAGAGAAAAGCCAAAGAAAATCAGGAACCAATGATGAATGTTCCAAACCCCTACCAAATTGCTACGCTCCGAATGCTCTTTTTTGTCTAGCAGAAAGCAATAGCATCGCAAAGAACTAGTTTATCGGACCTTGTGATGTTTGTTGGGACGCAGGCACGAGCTGGGGGCGTTTAGGATTGCTTATGAAATAAAATTTTTATAAAGTAAAAGATATTTTTATTTTTTTTAAAAAATAAGCTCTATTTTTTTATTTTTAAAAAAATAATAAATATATATAATGAAAAAATTTCATTACGTAGAATATTTTTATACTTTCTAAATTTTTAAATAAATTTTTTATATATTTATAAAATATGTATTAAAAAATATGAAATAAAAAAAAATTGAAAAAAAATTTTTGGTAATCAGTCCCAAACAGTTGGTTCCAGCGGAGGACGCCCGGGCAAGCAATGAATGCCAACATCGGATCCCGATCATGAATGAGCTCGAAAACTTCGTCGCTGAACTCTGCCTCGTCCTCGCGCCGCACAACCCGCTTTCCATCCACACGTGCCCTCTAGAGCTCACCACATTCCAAATTTCCAATGGATACAAATTTTCTATTATTCAGCATGCATAAACATTTAAGAACTAATATGGACACCTTCACGAAATTTTTCTTCGGCCAGAAAATCATGAATAACTTTCGCAAACTTAAATTTTAATTATTATTTTTTAAAATTTTATTTTAAAATTTACTTTTAAATGGTTAAACAAGCTCTTAAATAATTCTCTGTCATCATCTTGGCAACAACAAAAATGATGACATTGCATGGATTATATACTAAGGAAACGTTTGATAGTAATTATAAAATACATTATTTTAAAATAAAAAATATTCTTTTTAAACGAATTTTATTTTTTTATTTTCAAAAAAATAATAATAATTAATAATAAAAAAATTTCAACTACGTAAATTTTTTACATTTTTTAAATTTTTAAATAATTATAAAATATATA
Source organism: Acanthochlamys bracteata (assembly GCA_019914995.1). NCBI lineage: Eukaryota > Viridiplantae > Streptophyta > Magnoliopsida > Pandanales > Velloziaceae > Acanthochlamys > Acanthochlamys bracteata. Next base: position 10,598,058 of record CM034126.1, on the reverse strand, counting down.
TTAAAAATATAAAATAATAAATTAAAAAAATATTTGAAAAATATAATTTCAAACGCTCTCTAATATCTCGGGTGTGTTTACCAACACCCCAAATTTTTTTTTTAAATTCACTTTTAATATAAAATACATACAAAAATTAAAATAAAAATTTTTTATTAATAAAGTTTTTTAAAAAATTTATTTTTAAAACTTACTATAAATATTAATATATAATTTTATTTTTAATTAAATATTTTTATTTTTTAATTTAATTTTAAAAAATTTATTTTATTCACTTTTTTATCAAAGTAAACACGCCCTCGTGTCTTTCCAAATAAATATCGTTCCCTAATTCTATTTTTTGGAAAGAAAAAAGTTACTTCCAAATTTCTCATATTTCTATGACATGCTTAGTGTTATTTGGAGCACCGAGGAGTACTTGTTAATTTAATGCTCGAGTTGTCGAAGTTAGTATAGAATAGTAAAGCTAAGGTGAAAAATGTGGTAAATAACGTCCTAGAGAAAAAAGCTAAGAACGCTTCTTAACTTACAGTTTTTTTTCAAAAAAATAGTTTGATTCTAAAAAGTTTTTTGATAATTTTATAAGATTTTTTAAAAAATAAAAATATATAAATAAATTATACTTTATATCAATTATTTTATTATTTTTTAAAACTAGAAAGATAAATCGAAACATCTTATTTTAAATAATTTCAAGCGGTTCTTAAAATTTACTGAGCATAATATAATAGACTAAAATAATTTGCTTTACAAATATCAGCTTTATTAGTTAAGATGTAATAATAATTATAATGTGATCTCTTTCATCTTTCAGGGATTTTGTAGTCGATGGTATAAATTTTCGGTTTAAAGTCGGTGTAATAGGCACTATCAAATGCACGTACTTATAGAGCAAGTTAAAACCACTAATAAGGAAACGTTATGAAATAAGCTTTATTTCTAATCCCTAAGAATGAGACCACGGACATTTTCAAAAGACAACTCTAACTTCTTCTAATTAAGATTATATTTGGTTTCGGAGAAAGCAACGAAGTCACAATTTAGATTAGATTGACGGATCAATTTAGAATCGATCATTTAATAATTAAATTAAATTTGTTTAATTTTAATTTAATTTATAAATTTATAGAAATTAAAATTATTAATTTTAATTTAATTTATTAATAATTAGATCAAATTAGAGTTGACTTATTTAATATTTAAAATTTTAATTTTTGAAAAAAACAAATTTGTTATTTCTGAAAAAAACAAATTTTTTTATTATGTTTGTTGCTTGGTAGTTGGTAGAAGGGAAAAATAAGAGGAAAAAAGTTTATTCTTTTTGAAAGTTCCTTCTCAAAAAGGGCAAAAGCGAGAGAAAGCTTCTTTACTTTCTTTTGTTTTTTATCATCGAATCAAACATAACACTTAGTGGGGAGGAGTATACCAACGTTACTCCTAGCTCAAACGCAAGTAGGTGGAAGCAAAGTGGAACTCCACAAGTTCATTTTGTAAAATTAAAGTGCGTTTGGTTAAGCGCTGTTCAAAAATATTTTTTAAATTTTCAATTTTATATTTTTATAATAATTTTTCTAATATTTTATAAAAATTATTTAAATTTTTCAAAAATACAAAAATATTTTACGTAATAAAAATTTTTTAAATATTTTTAAAATTAAAATAATAAAATATAGATAAAAAAATATTTTTTAAAATTACTTTCAAACTCCGCTAAATGGTGTCGCACCTACGACATGCCCGTCTACGCATAAGTCCAAACCATAATAACCCATCCATGCATGCGCCCACTGTCTCTAGTAAACCTAATCACCACCACTACTTAATTTCATTATATTATTAACTTATCTTACTACTACTAATTACTTATTAATGAACAATTAATACCAACTCCTTTATCTTCAATCTCTATACAAACCAGAAGCATCCGTGTGCCTTCCCCCTCTCTCAGGCTTCCAGCTAGAGAAGACATAAGATAGACAGCAATGGGTTTGATATCTTTTCTTTTCTCCCTTTTAATCAGCTGCGCAGGTTTCTGCTGCTGGTGATTGTGGAGATCTCCACCACAACCATTATCAATTCCAACAAGAAGCTGCCACTCTCCTTCCTCTCCTTTTAAACCATATCTATATAATTTCTTCCCTCAAACCTTAAACCTTTCCGTTGCCACACCTTTAACCTTCTCCATTAATTGTCTACTTCATTTCTTTGTTTTATCCCCATGGCAACGGCGCAGAAGCCATTGATGCTCAAAGATTTCCTCGAGCTAGACTCATGCGAATCGTCAGCCAGTTTCCGTTGTGCTCCACGGTGTGCTCCCATTAACTGGGAACACATTGGGAGTAGCAGCAGCGGCAGTACTGGTGCGAGAAGCATCAACAGCAGCAGTAAGAAGCTTATAATTATCCGTTCCAAGAAAGCTGTTGAAAAGCTCTCTGCTGTAGTGACAGCTCTCAAACTCCTCCCATTCGCCTCTCCTAAGAAGCTTAAGAAAAGCTTCACCAAGAAGAGTAATAATGCCAACGAGGAAATTACGAAGGTTGAGCTTTTGTGCGGTCGGAGTGTTACAGTGAAGGACATTGTGCGGCTGGGATCGTTCCTTGAGCGGGCAACGGAGTGTTGCTCACCGTCACCGGCTATCAGTAGCAGCACGAGCAACTGTTCCTTCCATAGCCGCAGCTGCGGTTCGGAATTCATGAACTCCTCAACCGGAAGTAGCTCACAATGCGGCGGTGGTGCTGGTAAGACTAAGGAGCAGGACTCTCCAGCATTGATCTTACACCATCAAGAAGAAGAAGAAGCTAAGGTAATTATTTGCCTTCATTTATTATCATTATCCTTAAATCATTTAGTAAGTTGGTACAAATTTTTGGTTACCACCTTTTCTCTTTTTTATTCCCCCTTAAAATACACACCGTTCATATCAGAGCCTCCGTTCCATAAAAATTCATCTGCACAAAACGAAAAGAACACGAGGGGACTCCCGGGAAGTGTGTGTTTTTCTTTCACCGCAAATTTTATTTTTTTCAAGCTTAATTTTAATATAAAATAAATAAAATTTAAAATAATTTTTTATTTAAAAGTTTTTTAATTTAATTTAATACAAATTAATAGAAATTTGTTTTTATTAAATATTTTTAATTTTTAATTTATTTTTTAAAACACCCCAAGTACCTATAGAGTTTCCAATAATTAAACTTCTTTTATTATATATATAACGGTTAGTGCGCTTTTCTCCAATCAATCACACCAATAGCTAGCTAAGGGAATAAATTCTTAGCATGTTTTAGGTGGTCTTCAATCATACATGTCATCTTAATGTTCATATAAATTTTTTTTTTGTTTTGGGGAATATAATGGAAAGGCCACGCAATTGGCTAAGTTAGTTGTGCGACAGTGGAAGGACAAACTTAAGATGTAGGACCAATCGTCACCGTATTATTTTGTAGGGGCTCAAAAACCTACTCATTTATTGACATTATCTGATCTTTGTGTATACAATACGTGAAACGAGAAGACGATCACAAATATTCTAACATTATCGAACTTTAATTATACAAGAACAAGAGTGGCTCTATGAAGTGGGTCAGTATAATGAATTGAATGGCTCAATGCAACCTTGGAACTTTAAAATGAGTCATTTCCCTTAGCAAAGTTATTTAGCATAACGGAGATTCATAGATTAGTAAGAGCAACTTTTGAGTTGGGCATTAAAACCTAACTATCTGAAGTAGATGAGACAGTTTTTCACTCCAAGATGTTAATAAATAATAGAGTTCAGCAGACAGCAAACTTATTTAAATAACCTGCCACAACACTGTTATCCACTGTGTACTTAACCACTTGTAAATTGTTTGTTATATGCATGATGAAAGAAAATTTTCACCTAGTCAGACGTATTCGCTGATGATAAAATTTCTTTGCAAATAAATTCAGGAATTAGAGAGTGTAGGATCACCATGCTCACGATGCCAATCAGAGGAAGAAAAGGAGCAGGGAAGTCCAGTATCTGTAATGGATTTTCCCTTCCAAGGGGATGGCCAAGGCAGCGAAGCTGCATCACCTTGCTTCCAGCAAAACCTGGACAATATCAACAGTAAGTTTTCATCTCTATAACAATGCAATCGTTCCACCAATGAATCAGTACACTCAGCAATGACGAATTCCAGAAAGAAAGTTACCAAGCATCTACTGCACTAGCTTAGTATACAGGAGTAGCTTGCGTTAATTGACTTGAATCCTTTGCTTGTCCAAGGAAGAACGGCTCAATAAAGACATAAATCCTTCATGCACATTTAGAAAAGATTACAATTGGTAGCACTGCTGTTGCCACAACTAAAAATTCAAGAGCTCAGCCATTTTCAATGAAGCTCTAGCTAATGCTACTTCCAACCAGTGTGTGTCACAGCACTTTCCAGTAAACTGATCCCATTCTCTTCCTCTTGATGTTCATCTCCTACCAATATTAGAATGAAAGATACCTAGAAGATTAACATATCATCAACAACTAACGAAGTTATCTTTTCTTAACTGCAAGCTCCACCATCAAAGTCTTCATGTGTTTTTAAGATTTGTTTTTCTACTCCCTTTGGTAGTAGTAAATTATGCCAAAATCTGAACGAATACGTGCTTTGTGCTTTATTTCATTTCATCTAGGGACAACGCATCAGCTGCTTCCAAAGATACTACACTTTGAGAGTTTAGCAGAATTGGCTCCACTTAATCTTGAACTGAGGTTTTCATCAGTGGATGACCATTTAGAGCCCAGTGACCATAAGGAATTGCTATCTGAAGAACAGGAACAACAAATATTGGCAGAAGAAAATCATGACATCAAGGAATTAGAGAGAAGAGCAAGGAAATTGTTGAATCAATTCAGTTCCAACTCAATACTGGAGCCACACATCGAGATGCTTCTCTTAGATTTCTTCATTGATGGGTTATGGAACAGCATACAATGCACTAAGAATGCAGATGAGGAGAAACAACTTTTGATGGCCTCGAGCAAGTGGATGAAAGACGAGTACATGAAGGTAGAAAAAGAATGCAAACGGAAGGAGTGCGTCAAGGAAATGGACAGAAGATGGATGTGCCTTGCAGGTGAAATTGAGGATCTTAACAAAGACATGGATGAAATGGTGCTTGATTCTTTGCTGGACGAGCTTGTCCTTGAGCTAGCTATGTCTTAATTGATCTTGGTTCAATTCTTTGGCTGTTAACTACCAACAGTGTGAGCCACCGTAGTTGAATACCCATGTAAATGCCCATGGTGTACAGAGGTATACAATGAATTAGATAGGATTTCCAATTTTGTTAACCTGGAACAAAATAATAAAGATGGATCAGTCTAAAAATTTCTATGCATAATAGACGGAAACACAAACATCGTAAGTCGCTAATGCTTAGATAATCTTAGAGTAATAAACATGTACAAAATATAAGTTGATTTACCAACAACATAAGCCACTAGTTTACAGAACTAGCTTAAACTAGTAAAACAACTGCAGGAAAATAGCTGGACTGCATTTGATTACACAAAGTATTCGCTAAGCATAGTATTGCAGTTTTTGCCAAGCAACAGTAGAAGCCATAATTTCCAAGTCTTTGATTAAGGAATACTACCAAGTAACTTGATTACATATAGCAACAAATGTTAGTTTATGCTGAAAGGAAATTTTCTAGAAGACATTCTAATATACACCAAATTCATGCCCTTCAAGCTCCTAGATGAAGTCAGACTTCTTTCTTCAGATGCAAGGGGCATGTTTACTTATACTTTAAACTCAGTTTTTCCAGCCAAAAACTCCACCATTTCACTTTAAATAAAAAGTAAACACAAAAATTAAACACACTTTTAAACTTCACTTCCAACAACCACATTTTAAAACTAAAAGCTCCACTTTCAAACTCACTTCCAATAAGTATTAAACACAAAACTAAACTCACTTTTACCAATCACTTTTTAAGTAACTCACTTTTCAAAACTCACTTTTCGGAATCTACTTCCAAGCAAGTAAGCATGCCCAACGTCAAAGCCTTATTGTAGGAGCAATGAAGTGAATGGAAGTTTTAGTTGAAGAAAATTCAGCTCTCATATATACAAAGAAGACAATAGTGTTAGCCCCATTTTGATAATATTGAAGAAACAAAATATAAAGATTGAACATACATGGACATGCAAATACACAACACTAACACTGTTTGTAGTTAATACACCCTCATAGTTTATGCATAAAAGACTTTCTCATCCAGACTTTCCCTAACAAGGAAAAGAAAGTGCGAAAGTGCCGCGACCAATTCCCCCACAATACCAACATTTTTACATGCAGTTTTACATGACATTGATCCAAGGCATTGGGCATTCCCCTCAGTATTGATAGTTACATTGACCTCGCTACTCTACATCACAGATAGAGAATGTCCTGTTACACCTCGCTACATAAGTTAATAGTACAACTTTTGTCAAAGCCGAGCAACCTCCATAGTGCATGCGCGCTTTCTATTAGAGAACAACATCACTACATGCATCCCTTCTATAAGTTTCTAAGGAAAGAGCCACAACCATCATCGATAAGATTAGCTCCATGTAACTTCCAATAATGTAATACCTACTAGTAGGAACTCGATATAAGCAAACTCAAATATCCACTCAATTAATTCTTGTTCCTGAGAGGGGACAAACACGATAATATTCAAAGGGATAGCACAAGAGTACTTAACTAACTCCAGCAGGTCAAAGTTCAGTACAGTAGCTACAAAAAAAAAAAAAAAAAAAGTTGAGATCTTATCACCTTCAGCAAGGGCTGCAAGACAGTTTTTCACACTTCATACTACAAAACACACTCAACTTAAAATTCTCTTGTTTATACTTCACGGAAAAGGAAGATGAGAGAAGCCAAACATACTGCAGAAGACCACAAGATCCCAAAATTCGATACAGCTACACAAGCTGCCAAAATAAGCGAACCACCATCTAAACATTATTAATTAATTTATCAACACAAATATTCCACAACCTTTACTGTCTAATAGAAAGCCAAGCTGAGCCATAAAACCAGTAGGTTATTATTTTAGTATTAGGATAGTTATTAACTTGAATTTCGGAATATCAACATTATAGCACAAGTTATGAAAAGCTTCAACAATAAATGTATATTAGTGAACAAACATTGCCAACTTCCTTCTCATTCAGTACAAATACAGAACAATCTACGACTAATGGTTGTTAGAAAACATAGAATCATAAATCCTAGCTCTTATATGTCCTACACCGAACAACCAAATGCATCACATATAATGATATTACCTTGAGGGTTTCCTAAAAACAAGGTTTATAAGAAAGCCTTACTGATTTCAATGTAGAATGATGTAGAGCAATCATATTGAGAATACAATAAAAGCGGAAGCTGAGTAACTTGATGCACATCGGAAAAAGTGGCCTTGTTAGTTGGCTTTTAACAGCGATGACCAGAAAGAATACCAAGCTTCTACTTAAGTTGCAATCAAATATATTTTCTACATTTAGCAGGAATCTCAAAGCTAATGTTGAAGGCTTTACCGGCAAGGATTTAAAAGTTTCAAGTGGCGGGGAATGGAAACTATGGAAGCAAGTGATTCAGTTGTTTCAGGATTGAAGAGAACAAGTGTGGAATCAACATGTCATATGCTCAAAGAAACAAGTTGATAACATGGAGAATGCAGATAGCAGGAATGATTATCAAGGGGTAACACCAGGAGGAAAATGAATATCAGCATCAAATAAAGTAAGGCACTTATTCTTTGAGTAAACCAAAAATGGTGGTATGTTAACCATAACCTCCTTCTCATGGGAGGGATGGCCTAGCGACCAAACCCTTTGGTAGAGTGTACAGCAAGTGATATGTACCTCAATTAACTGTGTATATAAAACATTAGTATATTTAGAAAATTGTTTATAATAATACCTAATATTCAAAACCCATAACAAGATTCCATGCTATTAACGTCCGTAGTAGTTTGACGATATGTACAAGTTTATTCAAGCTATTGTTGGAAGCAAAAGGGCATTCATGATTGAACATCTTCTATTAAGCTAGTTTAGAGAAAACATTGCTTTTGGTTACAATTTAAAACTATTACAATTAGTTCCAGCATAAATAGTACTATAACGGAGATACATGTGCAAGAACAAGTAAAGTAAGCTAGCAACATTAAACAACTCCACTAAAAGAGTTTTGAGAGAAGAGAGAGAAAAAATAAAGTGTACAGATACTTTTAGAAAGAATGAGTGAAATTCACCTGATCAAGCATTAAGCATTACCCAGTGACTATTCCTCATGATCCAGTTAGTTGGTTCAGTTGGCGCTATCTCATCCTGTCCAACCAATACTTACCATGATCAAAGTAGAGTAGCTCCTCACCCTCAGCACGGGCATAATAATTATCATCCGTCAAATAGATACAGTCATTCCAGAACCCCCTCAGGAGCAGTTATTACCCTCATGCAGCCAATTCCCACAAACCCTGCCTCATCGTCCAAACTCTTCACTCTGAGCCACCTATTACACTTCTTGTTAAGATTGAACGCCCAAAACCCATAGCTCTTTGTGCTATTGAAAAACAGGTCTTGCTCCTACCATCCTCCCCTAGTTGCGTATGACCATCAAAATCCGATCAGCCCTTACAGAGTGCATAATGTACTTATTTCTAAGAAACCCTGGCACCAATGCCGACAATGCTCTCAGCTTGAATGGACAGTAATGCGCTTTGACCACAGGCTGATACCCAAACTCAACCATAGTCACTGTCATCATACTTATCAATTACATAAAGTACGCCATCATCAACATACACCATGTCTTCCATAGCAATAAGGCCATCGACTTTTGAAGAATCATGGAATGTCACCCACGTCGAGTAGCGAGAGTGGCAAAAAGCAAGCATAATTACGGAAATTTCCAGCTACAATACAATCACCTGTATCGTTCGTCGGACGAGAAGATGTAACACCTCCAATTAGATCCCTGTTAACTTCAGGTGTGTTTAGCTAATGCATATCGTCTAAGATTGAAACGGCAGAAAGGTAAAATACCGAGATCTGAAGTTCGACAATACTATATATGAAAAAGAATAAGACCAACAAGCGATATTAAAATTAAGCGATTGGGAGAACTCAAAATTTTGTGGGGAGGGGGTTTGTTTGGGGTTCAGCACGGCTGAGAAACCGCCACGTGTCACAGAAGGCGGAAGGAAGAACAAGCCACGGGTTTAGGCAGACGGCGGAGGAGAGGAGAAAGCAGAGGGTGTGGAGCGGGACTTCTATGATGTCTGTCCACGGGCCACGGTGGTGACGGAGCCATTGTACTGAGTTTTTTAAGGGAGACGCCCACGCGCGTATTTTAGTCCTCGTGGAGATAGAGTTGTACAAGAAAAGCTTCAGTCGCCATAAACACAAACAAAACGGAAAAACAATTTCGAAGAAATACCAAAAGTGATCCGGAATACTAAGGTTCGGGGTTTTGAACCCGACGTGAATCGAACACGCAACCTTCTGATCTGGAGTCAGACGCGCTACCATTGCGCCACGGATCCGGTTGGTTGCAAACTTGGTATGCCAATAGTAATTCATGCCATTGGCATAAACATTGCTTTGAAGAACTCATACGTGCAGGTGTTCTATATCTCATAGTCAGTATACACGCAGAGCTAAACAGCAGTTCTTCAACTAGAAGAGAAAGTAGCTCATATGTTGCAGAGGTCACCAGGTGTTGTATCTGAATTGGCACGACATCCATCAATTACCATCTTAGCTTTTTTCTGTCATCAATTTAATTACCTGGTCTTCTGATGAGTCCAGCGTATACCCTTTGAATAACTTTTAGAGTGCGTTTAGAATTGTATTCCAAACGCTAGTTTTTTATATTTTTTATTTTATATTTTTTAATATATATTTTATAAATATTTAAAAAATTTATTTAAAAATTTAGATAGTATAAAAAAATTTTACATAATAAGATATTTTTATTACATATTTTTATTATCTTTTTAAAAATTTTTTAAAATAAAACTTATTTTTAAAAAAGAACAAAAATATTTTTTATTTTAAAAAAAAATTCTATTTTATAAATAATTTTACACGCACTCTTAGATTCAAACGAGAAAGCAAAATACGGGAGTGCATCCTTCAGACACCAGCAAAATGCAAAATTTTTAACAGATACATACAGAGAACTGAAGCTGAACCACCACAGGAAATACACAACTTCCACTGGATAGAAACAATTATCGTGAGAATATAACTGGACAAAAAAAGAACAGTTGAAGTGCAGAAGTGGCTATATGAAAAAAAGTGCCAGTATATATATGCGTGTGTATGTCTTTCATTGAAAATGCTAATTAAAATATTTTACAAATATAAGCATCATAAAACAAATAATTAATTAAAAAAATTTGTAAACCTTATTACCAAATTATTAAGAACCTTTCAATGTAACTTTTTGAAATTTGAATACATATAATTCACTAAACAATCTTAAGTTTAGAAATTAATATTTAATGTCATGTCATCAAAAGTTAAGGAGCAACTAGTGTGTTGTAAATTTGAAATGAAAGTATAACTTATGATATGTTGCAACATGAATAGCATATATAAAATGAACCCAATTCTAGCAACAGGTGACATTATCTTTATTTCCATATAGAGCGTGTTCGCTTTCCACCAAAACTCAATTTCCTCGCAGAAAAGTGAGTTACGGTGAGTTTCGTTATTTAATTTGCACTAGAACGTCACTTTTAATACTCACTTTCTCCCACAAATAAACACTCACTTCACAACTACTTTTTGGTAACTCAATTTCAAAACAATAAATGACTCCATATGCTCTCTTATGACTGCAGAAACATTCTGAAATATGGAACCACACTGAAATAGCGAACCTACAAGGAGTTTACTTTCCTAGGAAGTTGCTCAAAACAAAACAAAAAAAAAAGACTTTAAAAATGAGTACTAGAGAATGCCATATATGCAAATAGGTACTTAATGGCTCTTTGCATGTTATGTTTGGCATATTTGTATAGAGGGATTCTCTTAAACTGTACTCTAATAAACTATTTTCTTTCAAAAGCAAATGTGTTGCTTCTTCCCTAAATTATAGGCTTTTGATCAAATATACGTTACTGCAAATCTATGGGACGTGCAACACTAAAAGGAAAACGCTATCATACTTGCAGTGAATTATAACCACAACAAATTAAGCAAAAGCCATAATCAAGTAAGAATTCATCCAGGAAAGTATAACTGATACAAAATATTATGATGAAGATATTTTACAAGAATAGCTTCTCTTCCATCATAAACAAGACTGGAAAACAAATTTAGAGAATCTAGCTTGCATAATCAGGTACTAGCTTAAATAAGTCACCGAAAAGAGATATTAGCATTCTATTCAAATTCTGAAGCTAGGACAAAATCGAGAGACAGAAATACGAGTCTGCTCAATCAGGCATCGAGCATGAGCCAAAGGGTTGGCATTGTAATTAATGGAGAAGGTCGGGCAGGCTCAAGTTCCTGCCTTTCCATCCAATACCAGCCATGATCAAAGTCGTAGGGCATAGAATCCACAGGTTGGACATAATGGTCATTAGTGTAGTAAATGCAGTTCTTCCTGAAACCCTGGCAACCCATTATTGTTCTCGTACATCCATTACCCACAAACAACACTTCATCCCCCAAGCTCTCCAACCTCATAAACTCACCTGTCTTCTCATTCAACCTATACACCAAGAATCTAAACGTCTTGTTGCTCAAGAACATCGGCTCTCCCTCCTCCCATTCCCCCTCTCCTGGCTCTTCCATGGTTCCCCAATTCCTAACCACTACCAACATCCCCTTAGCAGCTGCAGAGTAGGCAATATACAAGCTATGCAAATCTCCCGGGTACAATGACAGCTGCTCATAAAGAGGGAGATGGTAGCATGCCTTGATTACAAGGTCTGACCGGATTTCATACTCAGTTACATAATGTTGTCCACTCGCGAAGAGCCGATCATCATGGAACACAATATCTTCAATAATGTAGGTACTACTAACAGATCTCCATTCAGAATCTCCAACACGGCAGACTGAAAGTAAGGGAGCTCTACTAGCAATAACAGCAACTGTGCAATCGGAGCCCGTTGTTGGGCGAGATGAAATAGCAGCTTTGAATACTTGTTGCCAATTAGCCAGGTGAGGAAGAACGAAGCTGCGGAGAGTGAAAGGGTTGAAAAGCGAAAGACCAAGTTGGGGATTTCTGATGATAAGGAAGGAATGAGAACAACCTACAACGCTCGTCGATAGAGAAGAATAAGAAGGCAAGGAGATGTGGTATACATTGGATTCGTGAGGGCTGAGAAAGCTCCACGTAGAATAGGGAGGAGATGGAGGGATTACTAACCATGGATGCTTCAGAGCGGCGTGGTGGGGCCTGGAGACGGCAATAGCGTGCCAGTTCCGGCAGATGACAGAGAAACGGAGATGGTCGGAGAAGGAGAGAAGAGAGCAGATGCTGTAGAGCGGACCTTCGGGGAGATCGGACCACAGCGGAGAAGGTGCCATCGGTGCTCGATCCCAGATTGGGCCGGACTAAAGAATGACTGAACTCGGGCTTTAATTTGAAGGGACCACAATTAACAACGTTCGAGTAGCACCTGAACTACTGAGGGTGCGTTTTTTTACACCAAAAAATTATTTCTTTTTTATTAAGAAGTTATTTTTAATTTATTTTTTATTAAAAAAAACATAAAAAATTATTTTTAACATATTTTTTAATACAAAAATAACACATCACTTTCAATAATACTATTTCTAACAACTTACTTTTAAAAACTCATTTCCAAAAAACTCACTTTCAAAACCAAAAAAACACACCCTGAATTCAACTTCTCTTTCTTTGTTCTAGATGCTTCGAGGTCGAGGGGGCCGGCGACGGTTGTCCAGTAGCTGAGGGTAGAATTTGTATTTAGATGATTTTCAGTTTTACCAACTGCCTATTTTGCACGACCAAATTCTATTGTATGGGAACTATTTTGGCCGCAGTTTTATTTCCTGCTTTCATTCACTTACGAGTAATAAGCAATCAGCTAAATACTTGCTTTCGATAGAATATTTGAAAATACTTTTGAAAAAAAAATTCTAAAATATAACATTAAAAATAAGGTCTATGTTTTATTTAAAAAAATAAATTAATTAATAATGAAATTTATTACTAATTTTAAAAATGTTATAAAAATTTATTAAAAAATGTAAAATAATAAATTATAATGAAAAAAATAAAAAATTTAGCCAAACGATCGATAAGCTTTCAAAATGGTTTATACCTGCAGTCTTAAGTTTTGTTTATGATGCAAACCAGAATCGTCAAATTGTAAAGCTATGTACAATTTGCCACTCGTCTGAAGTTATTCGTTTGAACTTTCAACTCAACAAACAGCCAGGGACATCACATGACACTAAAATTCATAAAGCAGAACAAGGATCGGTCCATTATTCATAAAGTAACCAAAATTTATCTCAATCAAGATTTGAAACCAGTTAAACCTCCAGTTCCATACACAACATCTACGATGAGTAGTTCATGAACAAACATTTTCTTCTGCTATATCAACAATCACGAAGTATACAGAGACTCTTAACTAGTGAACATAACCACATTCTTGTGTGAGGCCCATGCACCCGTAGATGCGCTCCCTCCAAATACAGCAATAGAAGAAGGTACTGGTGGAGCAGCGCTTTGGTCGAACAAACCAATCTTCATAAGAAGTTTATTGAGCAATACTCCTGCAACATAAGAAAGGCCTGAAGCTGCAAATCCGAGGCCAAGATAGTACGCCATCGTCTTGAAGTACATAGCCCGATGCCTCACATGCGCTTTTGCCAAGGCAAGCAGCGAGATGCATATCAAAGCTACACCCGCAACAACCATGAGCTTATACTCCTTATTGTCGCTCTTGTAGAATGAGAAAGCATAAACCACTGGAGGTAACAACCCGAATATAATGTATGACAAAACTGTAACAATTGCATGTAGAAGGAAGTTCTCTTTGTGTCCTAGTAGCTCCCAGTAATGACCAGATCGTTGACCATCCTGATTGGTTTGCTGGGGATCCATTTTCAGGTCTGACAGCTGCATATATAAGCTCTCCATTAGTAAAGTTCTGGATATGAAAACGTCAACCTAAGAAGACCTAACTATCATAACAAAAAACAGGGAGCTGTCTAGGACATGGCCAGGTTGAGCTTTAATCCATGCATGGCTCAATCTGTAGGGGCCTGATCATATTTGCTAATATCATTAGGTGCGCTACACACTAAACTCACAATGCTGCCATCAGAGTAGCATTGTGCACCAGCTTGTTCTCTTCCTCTAGTTTCCACCAACCACTATCACTGATCTCTAACTACCTTTACTTTTAGTCTTAAGATATAGATAGACAAAACAAAATTTGCTCATTTCATTCTTTATTATAATTTAACAACCATAAGTTATATAAGAGCCATAGTGACTCCACATTCCTTCATTAAGATGACTGTAACTGTAAATTAGCAATCACTATTTAACCTTACTAGTTACTCATAACTAGTTGCAATTATTATTATATTATGCATACTATGTACTCCTATCCTGTTGATCCTATAGATGACTGGTCACAAACCCCAACAATTTACCAATCGTTATCATAACAGAGACTTTTGCAAAGTAATTCGAACTTGAACACTCTCTACTCTCTAGCAACACGTTGTTCTAGACATCCTTACAAATTTGTAACTACTGCCAGAGGAACAAGTTAAACCTATGCAACCTGCTCTGCGTAATAAAATCACAATCTCAAGCCTAGCTCATAGGTTCAACCACACTATAAAGCTTGGTTAAGCCAAATCTTACTATCTCCAAATTACATTAGCATGATTTCGCCCCAAACCACACTTAAGCTACTGCTCCGTGTTATATTCTAATGAACCGAATCACTTCAACTCCAACTTAATAAAAGCAATAGTTTGCCTTGTTGAGAAGAACTTTAAAAAGCATTACTTCAGAATGACTTGCGCAAGAAAGATCGAAAGTGTAGGGAGTTGTTGTGCTTGTGCTTCTTGGTGCTCAATGAAGAACAGTAATACAATAGTCCACCATGCACTTTAGATTTTGAAAAAGAAGCTATGTTTCATCCTTATCCTGTTGATATAATCTATTGTCTGAAGGAACCACAAAAAGTCAGTATTTATGTGATTGAGTACTTGTATCATTGCATTAAATCTTTTACTCATTTCTCACATTCCACAGCAGATTGCTAATAGGAGACATTAAAGAAGAGGTACTTACATCATGTGAGATGAGGAATAGACCGCCAATTAGATTAGCCAATCCCAGAGCAACAATCTTATCTGCAAAGACAAGAAAAGGTGATCCATGAGCTTTCTCTATCAAATTTAAAACCTAGATCTTTATGTTGCTAACAAAATATAATTGCCCCCATTAGAAAGTGAGAGATACCTGGTAATTACAAATTTTTGCTCTAAACCGTACTGCATCATCAGTATGTTCTTGATTTCAAAACTAACGGATGCATAAAAAATATACCTACTACTAAAAAAGGATTCTGCAATTACTCGGCATTTCCTTATGAGTAGGGAAAGAACACTGAATTATCTATACTACAAGGACCACAATTTCATATTATCATGTAAAGCAAACTTTCAGTTTTAAGTTTGTCTCCTTAAAGTAAGGCCAAGAATTATTTTCTCTCTGGTTCAGCAGGAGCGAAAGATAGTATGCAACACATTTGAAGAAAAGGTTGGCCAGCTATTAAGCATAATGATAGCATGCCAGCTTTCAACCTATTGACTTTCGGATAGCTTATAAAAAGACCACGAGCAGAGTCATCTCCTGCTGTATAGGTATCTATCTCTTTCTTGTCCATTCTTCCTTAAAGATGACTGTAGTCTATTACAGTTTATTTTAGCACTTGACAAGAGTCATGTAGGACTTATTTTCAAACTTGCCAAGAGGCAATTTGTTCACAAAATGAAGAAATAGACAATCTCATTTTCAACATAAGCCTATTTTGATCTCTGTTCGTGAGGAGAAAAGGGCTACTAAAAGATTTCTCCTCAACCAGGAATCCAGTAACAAACTTCTTGAAAATCTATAAGGCGCATTGCTCACAAGGGACTTGGCCAAATTTGAAAGCTGCTGCATGTGCACTCCCCAACCTAAAATTAAGTATGGAATGGCAACTAGTTAGGGGTAAGGTGAAACTTCCTAGCTTGATTCAGGAATTGTGTTTGGTTCACAAAGTAGTGCTGGTGTATATGGAGGACAATGAATAGGATATCTATCACTTCTAGAGACTGAAAAGCATCACGAAGTGCAAGTGTCAAACTATCAATCACTTCTAGTAAATGTATATCTTTTACAGTGCATATCGTGTCAGCCTGAAGAGCAAGTATGGGAGCTGTTTTGCCCATACATATGGCAAATATGTATGATATATGTAAATTTCCATACTTTGATCAAATCACTACTCCAACTTACAGGTTGCAGTATGAGCTCCTGCTGCAGAAGAAACAACAGCAAGGCTCGTTATTGATTCAATTAAACCTCCATAAACAATACTCTTTAGCACTTCCCACTCACGCCTTCTTTCGGTTATGACAGGTTCATGGATAGATATGCGAGTCTCAGGTTGTTGTGATGTCTCAGGTGTTGGCTCTGTGGAAACAGGAATGCTTTCATCATCGTGGAACACAATACTCTGAGATGCTCGCTGACCTGCAAACTCATCAAGTATACATTTACTAAAGCCTTTCGTAACATCACCTACAATGATATATCAGGTATGGATACCACTCAAAGCACAGCATGCTGTACAAGAACACAAAGATCCCTGCATGAACAAAATGCCCGCAAACTCATAACGAACCTAGTTATGTATAATTATTTAGTGACAGCATAGTAAGTTAGAAGGGGTGTACTGTAATTCTATAATGAGCTTGACCTAGCTTAACAACATTGAGTTGCAGATAATCCTGGGCGAAACCTATCAATAAATGACAAATGTTGCTTAACCATCCGTACAGACTACATTTAAGCTGGGACCTTTAGGAATTAGTTTCTTAGAATGTGCTACACTTTAGAATATATGAATCCTCAAATAATATCTTTGATGAATCTCTTGTAAAATGCAATAGTTAATGCCAATTGTAATCTATATAAGCATGATCCTCATAATATAGAGCATAGAGGTAAAGTAAGATGGGTATAGATGAGAGGCGTTAGGAAGCTTCACAAAAGGATGAAGCTCGCCCAATGTTTCTTATAGAAAAAGTGTGAAAATACAGTTTACTAGCTCTAGAGTCACCCACCTTCATGAAGAGTATACGAGTGCATAAGTACCTCATGCAAGATTTAGTTCGCAGAAAGAATCATAAATGAGTCTACAAGCATATTTGGGATAGCTTTCAGCTGCTTACAAGCAAACACCGTATGTAATTATGTACAACACAGATCTCTTCCCCAATTTACTTGATAATTAAGATAGTATGCACTAATGAGCATGGCGCTAATAAAAGAAGGCCATTTGCATAAACAACAGGATTTGAATCATTTTCCTTTATATCATATTAAGATCAGGTCGCAACATAAAGGTGAATACTAAAGGTCACGTTGAATGACACATCATACTCTTCAAAATGACTTCTTGGATCTAAAACGTTAGCTAGCATTATCATACCAGTGCCAGATTCTTGAAAAGTAAATAGTTTACTATTGGTTACTCCTTGACCTTTACTAGGTAGCAAATCAGAAGATTTCCCTAGGCACTACTGCTGGGATATTAAACTTAAGAGAACATTTAACAGGAAAACACTAAGAGACTAGGATTTTATCTTGCAGTAAAATCTATGTAAGCCAATATAGTACATACGCACAATGTTCAAATTCCTCATATTCTTCTATTATTTTTGCGTATGTGACTTTTAAAGCCTGGAATTACACAAATTAATAGCTTCTTTGTAACAAAAACAAAATCTAGGAAGTACTAATCATACACAAAAATGGTGAACAGTAAGTTTTACAAACAAGGCTCACTGGATGAATGTAAGACCAATACTTAAAAGCAAATCCTCGGTTGAGCCAAAGAAATTAATTTTGTTATAATTCAGAAGGAACTGGAAATACCTTGATTATTCTTGTCAATAACATTACCGAATGAATTTCCTTCAAATGTATCAGTGTTGCTAGGACTTGCATCTCCTGCTAGATATGATGTCTGAATACTTCCTGGTTCTTTATGGGTTCCATTGCCTATCTTCTGTCCAACTGCACTCAGATAGAACAAATCTCAAAGATTATGACCTATATGCAAAGTTTGCAACTGAGTATGCATGGAAGTTTAACATGTTATGTTTATAGGGAAAAGAGCAACCTTGATGTAAAATCCTCATATTTACAAGCTGATTTAACATAATTACCAGAAATGTACGCAAGAAATACTTTATGCAAATGGTTCGTACAAGAACAAGAAACGATATGCAACTCCTTATAGTGAATTGATTGGGATTCACACACATGCACAAAAAATGACTTTCGCAAAAAGCTTTTAATTGAGACTTCTTTAATTCGTACTCCTATGATCATTTGGTTCCCTCATTGTGTTGGATTGACTTTCTGCAGTGATTGAAACCAAAGATGCCGAGGTTGTTTGTGTTTTCCCAATGACGCTCACATACTGTCCCTTCACATATTCTCCAGAGCTTGGATTAGGCTTTGCTGGCGGTGGTGTACCTAGAATCAGAATGTTTCAATGAGTAAGTTTATTAGCAAAGGTTTCAAATACATGTTAAAGATTCCAGTATAGTCCAGTGTATCAGCCACCTTCCCAAGATAAACTGTGAAGAGTGAGAAAGCATACTTCCAAAAATCATGCATTTGTCGTGCACTGTACAAAGAACCACGTAGGAGCAGCATAACAATGCAATAATCACCATTATTGCAATTACATATACATATGCACTGATATTCAAGCTTGTGTGATCGTCCAACCATATAAAGACATTAAAGTCATATCACAAGAATTTGCCATTTTAAGAGATCCTTAAACAATGGCGAAGTGCAATCAAGGTGATCCTTACTCATGATTTTAGTATCTAGTAAGATAGTTAATCTGACATCAAAGAAGTTAGGATAAAATAAAATCATTACAGAGGCACCAAACATGTTAGGGCATCCAACTAAACACCTATTGTTAGATGAACATAGTGATATAATTGAATCATTTACAATTAATGTAGGTAACAATCATAACTAAAAATCGATTAACTTAAATACATCAGGCATACTTGAGAAACAAATGAAGACTGCTGTATGTAATCCAAACCATCATTTTCAATGGAATCTCAAAGAAGGCAGCTTTTGATTTTGATAACTGTAAATCACCTATAGATGTACATGTAGATGAGATATTTTCAGTAATTTGCTCCGATATATGGAATTCTTTGCCAGAAGTCGTAGAAGATTCTTCAAGCAGTGGGGATCCTGCTAGAACATAGCACAATAACTTCTTCAATAAACAAACTTCCAAATAATGCACTACCATCTAAATTACTGCTATGATCACAAAACCACAATTAAGATAAAACTTTTGTTTCTGACAATGTTTAATTTCCCTAATTTAGTCAATGTGATTTAAATAGTTTTGAGATAGCATAGCTATGCTCGCAATCTTGCTGCATGATACGAAACACTCCAAAATAATAGCAAACAATCCCAACTCCCAAGAGGCTTGGCAAGATCTGCTGCTAATATCGTGATTTTTGGTCGATCTCCTAACAGTTTCCTTTCTATTACTTTCTAGAAACAAAACCATGCAATTCAAGGAACTTCAATCAGCTTTTTATGTACTTTTAACTCGTCCAACCTTTATCAGAATGCTCTAGAAAGAGAAAGAAGGTACTACTTCAGTTGATTAAAGAGGCTACGGGATATACTAACAACTAAGTAATAGAACAATTATGAAAGGTATGTAGGTCTATTTGCAAGAGTTAAGAATGACACACCTGCACCACTTTGTTTCTCAATATAAGTCGTGCTTCTAAAGATAAAAGAATACCAATTTGAATTCTTCGATGGTGTCTCTTGTGGCATTTCTTGTGAACTTTGCAGATTCACATGATCATTTCTTTTCTGGAAGATGCGAAAAATACTGAATCCACAATCTGCAGAATAAGTGAAAAGATATATTCTTCCCTGAGAATCCAACTGCAGAAAATGTAGTAATGTAAAGTTCTTCTTACAAGCATCTTAACCAAATTCAGACAAAAGCTAAATTCTAAGGAACCATTACAATGCTTGACTAGTTTTTCCATGTATGTTAAAGCATTTTCCATATAGTGTGATATCTAGCTGGCCAGTACCCTATATATATTACCATATCCACTGCAAAAGTAAACATGACTGTAGGAGACATTTTGTTTTCTTTTTTTTAGTATTTATAGCAAATTGTGTACCACATAGCAGATTGAGGCATCTATTATTATTATAGAGGCATCTACATTTTACAAAGTCCTATGGGAGTGGGAGTGCGATAATCAAGTATCTAATAGGAGCAAAACATTTGGCGGTTTTGGCATCTTTAAAAGATACATTGTGGTGTCACAGTGACTAGGTTAATAGCACTAAATAAGATGATTAGCTTCAAAAAATTTAGGAGAATAATTGCCACTTCCATTTACCTTTTAAGTTAATAAATGGCACAAGAAAAACTTTTCAAATACATGAAACCAATGCCAGCTGCAAATGCATTGCATTAAGACTTCAGGTACAAGGTGAAATTTAGTAAAGAACTGCCAAATTCTTTATAAAAAAAAAACAGTTTTTTGGACTAGATGAAACTTACCAAGGAACAAATGCAATTAGACTGCAAGGGGTTCAAAACAATAACTAGATCCAAAGCAAAAGCTGTGTACAGTACCTGTTGGAACTAATAAACTAAAGCATGACAAACATCTGAAAACATCTGGTTCTCTTTGATGACTTTGCTCTGTCGTCTCTGCTTGTGAAGAACTAGCATCATGGCTTGGCTGAATTTCTATCACTTTCCCACGCTTTGCATCATATGGGTGATGTTTGACAATCCTTTTCCTTTTACTCAATATAACCCTCCTAGTGATGCATGAATTGCAATTGGGACAATACAAATCATGGGTATCCTGTTCCTCCAGTATTCTCTCTACATCAAATTCTGCTATCACTGATTTTGTCTTGTCAACTAGAATTACTCTATCATCACTATAGTTCTGTGAGGCGGGAAGAGAATTTGACTGAATCTTAACCTCTATGCTTTTACTATTCTTTTCACCATAAACTCCAGGAGGAGGTGGATTGTCTGTCCACTCTATTTCAATCTTCTTTAAATTTAACCCCTTGTATCCAACAGGAAACTCACCCTGAAAATTGGATTGAGCAGTTGCCTGTTCTTCAAGGTCCTCTCCACTGAACTGGTGTTTTTCCATGGAGCTTGCCTCAGAAACATCATCACAAGATGTGGTACCTGCAATTCAGTATCTTGGACTTAGCAAATTGCTACTTTTGCTATGAAAGGTTAACTAGCAAAATGCAAGAAGCTGAGCAACTTGTAGAAGAAAAAGTATACAGCCTTTTGATCATTGAGGTGAAACATTATGGATTTATCTTGCATATACCATTTTCCACAGAGGCATGTCTTTCGGCAAGTGCCACAGAATCAGTCAGTCGACAAGCCTATTTAGTTCAGATGCAGACTCACTAAAGTACATGCACTAGTTTGACCATTGATCATTGTATCATTATTACCGAATTGAATAAGTCCACTGCTACTGACCTTTACTTTGTGATCCAATATTTTATACATGCGAAGTGATAATTCGATAACCATCATCTATTGATGCTTATCTTCATGACTCTGGAAATGGTCTATGCCAGGACCATTCAATGCATAGGTCCAAGAACAATGCCGACATTTCCCTACTCCCAGTCACAGAAGTATACAAGTAACTGTATATTTACTTCTTTGTTCATACAAAGGAAGTGACTAGTAAAAAAGCAAGCTACAGCAGTAACTCGATACCTAGCCTAACACTAGCCTAATTTGACACCCTATGTAGTATGTAGCGTTTATGGAAGAAAGACTATCAGCCATTTAAAATCTGCTTAAAACGTCAGTGTAATGCCAGTTTTCCTGGAATAAAATAAAAAACTAGATAAGCATTCCATAAATCCTAGTGACTTTACACATTTTTTATAGGCAGAAAGCATCTAGCAACATTTCAAAAAATTAGAAATGCAAACTCGTACAGTTGATGTATAAAGAGTAAGAATTGCTTTGTAATTCGAATTACAACTCCAAAGGCTCAAAAAACACATCTTGATTTGATACGTCCCTTTCCCTTTATGATGAAAAAGACCAAACAGCACCATTTCACCTTGAACACAGCCAATCTTGGTTTTCTTTTCATATATTTCTAAATTATTTAATTTGATTGACTAATTCAAAAGGAAAAAATTTTCCACCCCTACACAAGAATGCTCAGTTTTTAGCAAATCAAGTCAGTTCATTAATCCCTGCCTTTTACAATGTAAGAAATGTGATTATGGGTAAATCTAATATGGATAGCTCATTCATCATGTGGTTAGGAAGGTAAGCATGCATTTGTTATAATATGGATGAACTACCATTATGAAGTCCAAAACTTCTTCCATTCCATGGTAGTCAGACTTTATGTCAAGACTAGCAAATTGAAATGTTTGTAACTTGGTGTTTCTCACAGAACCAAAAGGATATGCAGGTATCACACATTCTGCACCTAGTACTTATAAATTCAAGCCCATAAATTATGAAAAACAAAAAAGGTCAATGCCCAAAACAAGGGAAAAGAAATAACCCCATAGAACTACTTTGAATTAGAAATTCAGATATCTCGCTCCAATAAATAAACTAAAAATTTTCTCGGTTGAATAAAACAAAATTGAGATAAAAAATAAACTCAACAGTCGGTTCCTAAGAAGATGCCATTACGATCCATTGTGCTTAAGAAAATCAGAGGCCCCATTGAGAACAAAAACTCTACATTTCTACAGCTCCCTGTCTACGGCATTCATCACATCTGCAGATCTCTTGCTTTTGGAGATGACCGGAATCAACAGAAAAGCTCTAAATTCATTAAACCAAGAGCACAAGCACCGCATGATGTTCTTTGGATCAGAGATTTTGAACCCGGAATCACCCAGAAAAGTTATTAGTATATGAGGATCAATTTTAAACAAAATCAAGCAGCAAAGAAATAAAAAACGAACCAAAAGTAGGGAAACAAAAAGACAGAATTAAATGAAGTACAGAACAACTACGTAAAAGATTTATTTGATGATTGATTCTCAAATTAAGGGTAATTCAGTAATTAAATTAAGACAAGGATTGAAACAGACAAGAGGCTGGCATTTTGTTGACCGGTTATTACCTTGTTCTTGATCTAGGTGAATGCTTCTAGCTCCATTTTGTTCAGCTGCTGCTTGCTTCACTTCCCCATTCTCTCCTTCTGTTCCATTACTTTTTTCTTCTCTTATCTTTCTATGGCTTAGATTTTCATGATCTACACTCGCCTTCTCTACTTCCCCATCTGTCTTCTCTTCTTCTTCTTCTTCTTCTTTGCTTTCAGCAGCGGTAGCAATAGTAATGTTGCTTCTTTGCCTTGGTTTCAGAGACCCAACTGACTCTTCTTCTTTCTCCTCTTCCTGTAACTCCTTCTCTACAGCTTCAGCCATCTGATCTCTTCTTCTGCAATAGTTATCAGAGACAGACAGACAGAGAGAGAGAGAGAGCGCAACGAAGCAATAGCTTATTTTAAAGAGCTAAACAGCAGAAAATTTGTAAGTCCAAAACCTTTCTTTCACATACTTAATTTTAGGGCGTGTTTACTATAGAATATTTTTTTTTTTTCAAAAATAAATTTAGGAAATAAAATTAAAAATTAAAAATATTTAATAAAAAATAAATTTTTAAAATTATTTTATATTAGAAATAAATTTTAAAATTAAATTTTTATAAAAATAATTTATTTTAATTTTATAATATATTTTGTGATATAAGTAATTTTTAAAAAAATGTGTTTGAAAGAGTACTTAAAGAAACTCTTAATCTCTTTTGAGTTCTTATCTTTTTTTCACGTTAGATCTGTGCTGTATGCAGTGTTATTGGCAATGAGTGTTTGACTTGATTCGAGAAAATATTTAGGAGATCGTTTGGGTTAACTTATTGAAACTTATTAATTATTATTTATTTTTTAAAATAATTTGGTATTTATATTATTTTTAAAAATAATAATTTTGTAAATTTATTTAAAATTAAGAAATTCGCACTCCCAAATCATCTTTATTCATTTGTCAAATACAACTACAAGTTGTTGTCAGCATGGACGGACGTGGAACAATGTAAATCGATTCAATCAATGCGCTCATAGTCGTAGCTGTATTATGTTAGCAAATTCTTCTTGAATTTAATTGAAAGCCCATGCTGGGTAAAAGCAGCTTTAAAAAAAAATCTAGGAATAATTAACAGCTTTAGAAAATGTTGAAATATGATTCTGAATTCTGATTGTAAATTTGGGAATTAATATTAACCTTGTCTTTGACAAATCTCATAATATGTTGACAAATGTGATAGGGGCAGGAGGGAACGAAGTAAAAAAAACAAGAATTGAAAAAAGAGAAACGAAATTATTGCAATGTGTTGTTGGGCAAAGTTGGTCCTTTTTGGACACAAAATAAACAGGCACCTCCTTCATTCTTTATACAGTCTACACAACGTGACATCTTTAGAAACAAGTGAGAAGTTTGTTAAAAACGTATTTCAATCACCTAAAAATAAATTTTAATTAGAAATACAATTTTTTAAAAATAAAATTTGAAGTTGAATAGAATTAATTATGAAATTAAAATTAAAAATTGAAATGATAATTAAAACAATGTCAAGCTCAAAATTTAGAATAAAGAATTGAAGTTCAATTGAAACATTTCTTAAAACTAATATTACGAGTGCCATATTCGAGATTTAGCTCTACATTTATTATCCATGTGAGGCACATTACTTGCCAATTCAATCTATCCACTTTACTAAACTAATAAATAAGAGTTTGTGTCTATGCATTTAAGTAGTTAGTACTAGAAGAATGCAAACAGAGTCCTTTAAATTGACAAGCATCTGTTCCTATGTATGAACACCCAAGTTATAATTCACTTCGAGTTATACTCTAGTAGTGACTGTTTGGCTGCGAACTATCCGAAATTTTTTTATTAATTTTTTATTTTATTTTTAATAAATGTTTATAAAATATATAAAAAACTTTATATAATAAAATTTATTATTATTTATTATTTTTTTGGATAAAAAATAATAAAAATATTTTTTGTTTAAAAAAAATTATTTCAAAAGAATTTTTCAGGCGCTCTTTTAGCCTCTTTTTAGCAAGTAGAATTTTACAAATACTGAAAACGCAACACGTATTCCCTCCGCAATCTCCACTACAAACTCTCTTTGCTTTCTCAAAGGCAACATTTGCATCACCAGCACTAGCACACAACCATAAAGCGCATCCCTTCTTTCTCTTCTATGGAAAACTTTCTTCCATACCCATTGCATGCCACAACCCCTTTTTCCTCGTCTTCCTTCTCTTTCTTCCATATCATTCTTTCGCTGATTGCAGGAATCAATGCGGAGCTATCCATATTCGGTACCCTTTCGGCACAGGCCTGGGCTGCGGCTCTCCTCGGTTTTTCCCTTCGGTAACCTGCATCAACACTTCCACAACAATCCACAGCAGCAGCAGTCACACTGAGGAAGTCCTCTCATTCACAACGCACACCGGGACGTATCCGATAACTTCAGTATCATATGACTCAAACACTCTCACCATCTTCCCTCCTCTGATGTCTACCTGCAACTACATGCACGCTTCAGCGCCGCCTCTAGGTCTCGACTGGGCTGCTCCGTTTCAGCTTGGTCCATCTCTCTTCGCACTTCTCGCTTGTGGTAACACAGCAGCAACACTATCCTATTGCGATCCTTCGCCTTCCGGTGCACGCCTTTGCACCTCTTTACATTCCTGCCCTGCACTCCGCCTCCCTCCCTCCGGTTCAACGGGTTATACTTCCTCGTGCTGCGCTTTTGCTCCTGCTTCAGCTCTCGGCCCACACAATGATGATCTCGATCTCCACACGCTCGGCTGCAGTGCTTACACTTCAGTGCTTTCTTTCGGATCTGTTCCTACTGATCCCAACATGTGGGAATACGGAGTTGTGTTAAGGTATGAACCGCCGAGTGATGATCCTGCCACTGAGGTTTGTGGAACGTGTGAAGCTAGCGGCGGTGTTTGCGGGTACACGCCGCCGGAGAACTACTTCGTTTGTGTTTGCGCTAACAGTGTCAATACTAGTACTGATTGTACTAGCTTTGACCGGGCGTTTAAGGACTACTGGCGCAACACAGCAACTGGTTAGCTAGCTGAATTCAGCTTCTGTTTTTAAGTGGTTAATTTGTTCGATTTAGAATATGAATTATTGGTTGTGTTTTCTGTGTTGCAGTGGTGCACGGATTGAAGTTGATGATAGTGGTGTTGGTGATTGTTGGAAGCTTCTCCCTAATGATCTAAAATTTAGAGGAGAACTTGTGCACGCTTTATTTTCTCTGTTCATTCACTTTGTTGCTTTGTTTTAAATAAATGCCAGAGAAAGAAAAAAAAACAACAACAACAACAAATTAAATGGAGACTAAAGCATTTGCTTTGCTTTTTGCTTGATTTTGACAAAAGGTTCTCCAGGGATTATCTAAAAGTAAGAACAATTGTTGAATTGTGCTTGGTTTCTGAACTTTAATATTAGCTCAAATGCTTAGTGGAATGCCAATTTTAATTGATTATCATACTGAAACATATATGGGAACTATTACAAATTTCATTCAATAGTATGTACATCAATTCATGTAGTGTTGAAACACCTTGATGCTAACTTCAATTTTATCAGAGAACTTTGAAACATTTTCGACCAGCTATCTGTTTTCAGGAATTGCAATAACTAGTTTACAGACCTACAATATCTACATGCATGGTCTAGTAACTTTACTCAAAAAACAACCAACAAATATAAACAAAGATATCGAACAACTCACAGCAGTATGCTTGTTGCAAAACTGTTAAACAAGCGCATCAACAGCAGCCAAACCAACAAATACCGTGTTGCAAGCAATTCCAGTACCTACGGGCAATGGCCTAGCAAAATATAGGGGCATATTTGAAATAGTTCAATATCATTGCGACGGAGGTGCTGTCTTTGCTTGTGTTCACCAGCAGCAAAATGTATCATGACGAGCTCGATCGTACTCAACGCCGACCTTCTTCAAAGTCGCCAGCACTCTGTATGTGTGCTCATCTCATGGAGGGAAAAAGAGAATGACGTTGTTGTGTTGTTTCGTTCGCCGTATCGACGCATTCCCGGCATTGTCCCACACAGAAAGAAAGAGCGCGGTGCAGAACCATAAACCTTTACCGGTGCCATTGAATTTGATGTTACTTTGAAACTTTGAAATGAAACATGACGGCTGTAGAATTTATACATATAAAGGGCAATGGAGTTCATCTTTAACAATTACAACAGATAATGAATGTTTACAAGCCAAACTTTGGCGTAAAGGTTTATTAAGGTCTAGTTTGAAATTTATAGAGTTGGCCTAGATATAACTACAGCAGGACAATTCTAGTAGTGGACGAAGATGTAGAAAGCTGCGGAGTAATGCACTGTTTCTTCCGTTCTAACCTTTAATTAAGCTTGATGATGGTGTACATGGCAGCTCCGGTAATAGCTCCCAGCGGCGGCGCTACCATGTAAATCCAGATCTTCTCATAATTCCCGGCAGCTACTGCTGGCCCCAGTGTTCGAACAGGGTTCATCGATGCTCCAGTTGTCGGCCTGTATACACATCATAGACATTCATCATTTGCCATACATGCATTTGTGAAAGTAGGAGCTGTATGCTAAAATCTCATTAATTATAAAAAAAAGAAAATAATTCAGATGGGACGCTGGTAGAACAAATGGTGGATGTATTTTTGCTGATGTGGAGTTTTTTTTTCATTCCATACCCTGTTATGAGAATGTTGAGCAAGACCGTTGCACCAATTGCAATACCGGCCAACTCTCCAACCTGATTAACATGACAACAAATGAAAAGGTAAACAAATATCACAAGTTCCTTTTTATGACTTTAAGATATGCCTCAGAGGAAGAGGATTAGTACCGCACGGGTATCTGTTGCGACAGCAGTAATGACAAACTGCAGAATGAAGGTGATGACGAACTCGGTGAAGAACGCCTGTGTAGTGGTAACGGAAGGCACCGTAACACCGCCGGATAGAAAGGGATGATATATTCCCTTCAAGGCAAAAGAAGCACAGATGGAACCAGATACTTGTGCTGCAATGTAAGGAGGAACATGAGTCCATGGGAAATGGCGCAGCGCGGCAAAGGCAATCGTTACTGAAGGGTTTAAGTGAGCTCCTGATATGTGGCCAGTTGATAAGATCACAACCATGACTGCTAGTCCTGCAGACGCTGCGTTGCCGAGTAGTGTCTCGACACCATTATACTTCTGGTTCACTATTGGTGCTGCTACTGCGCCGAAGACCATGATAAATGTTCCAATGAACTCCGCCCCTATCTGTACAGTTACTACCTTTAGAATTGAATCGTATAAAAGTTAAGCCAATATTATAAGTTCAATTTGAATAATAAAAGTTTGACATTGTGTGCTCATAAGAATAATGTTACTGTACGGCGAATAACATAATAATATATTACCAAAAATAAAAAATCAACTCGTGACGCGAAGATTATAAAATTTTGGTCATGTTTGTTATCTGCACGAATTATGAAACGGCCTTTCATCAACTGCGGAGCTAACTCTTTAAACGCAGATGAGTGATTGATCAAAACATCACCTGAAACATTTTCCCTTTTAAAAAACTCTTAGAGTATATATTAATTATAGAAATTAGTGTAGATGTTCTTAGGTCAAATAAATTACAGAAAGTACCCTGTTTATGACCAACTCTGTGAAATGTTTTACAAACAATATGTGATCCCCAACATCTTCCAAGGAATTAATGCAAATAATTTTCTAATAAAAAAGAATATTTAGATAATATTTAACATGGTAATGATGGAAAATTTACTCAACATATAGATAGAACGGAAACTAAATTGAACTAAAAGAAAATTACTATCAAGTAACGCAAATTTTAATCACTAAAGTAAACAGTTACCTAAACCATTTAAAGAAGGTGCTGAAAACAACCTAAAAAAGAACTAATTAATCCAAGTTCACTTTTTGTCTGTATGCAACTTTACATAGAATTTCATTGATCACTAGAGAACTGTTATTCTTCATTGTTGTTCTTATACATGGACAAATTTACGATTTACAAGTCTAGAGGTATGGCTACAATGAGCTGAAATCTACATTGCACAGTGTCTTTCTACAATTTCATAGGAAAAATGTGAAACTGGAGTTGCATACCTTTCTGATAAGTGATGCATTATGTTTAAGGATGCCACTGAAGAAGGCATGAGCAGATGCAGTTGCCAAGCATTCGTTGTATCTGCCAATTGATCTACGCTGCTCGTAGGAATATTGCGAGTCTACTTGGTTTGAGGTCATGAAAGGCGAAGAAGAAGGTGGGCCTTTTTTTGATACTGGAGGAGTTGCAGATTCCAAATCCGGTGCAACTGATACGATCCTTCGCTGTTGAGATTCCATCATTTATATATGTAGCTAGCTCAAATAATCACCCACACCGATGATTTCTTTTCTCCTTTCTTTAGATGGTCCTTATACAACATATCCCTTCCCTTTGGCTTTATATATAGAGAGAACTTCCTTGGCTCTTTTTTTTTTAATTTATGTTTTTGAGATGCTGTATAGGAAATGGGTAGGCTTTTGTTGATCTAATATCAAAGCAAAAGGAACAAGAAGAGTAGAAGAGCAGTGTTTCTGCAGAGCATAGCTAATCGAAGAGCAAAGATGAAAGGACTCAAATTGATGAAAGAAATAAAGATGCATGCAAATGATGGTCAGTTTATGAGGCCTTGAATCAATTGTTTAAAAAAAAAAACAAAGGACTCCAGTATAACTCTTGAATTTTTCTCTGCAGAACAAGGGGAGATGAGAAGAAGATGAAGAGAAAGAGAGAGGTAGAAGAGGGCAGGTCAATGCCAAGAAGTTATAAAACTTTTTAAGGAAAAAGAAAGCATAGTTAATTAGCATAAACCTGACAACTTGTATAATACTAAACTATTCATTAACTGGCTGCTGATTGTTTACTAATTCTAAATATCAAAGTCAACCAAAATGATAATTTAGTTATGTAATGTGTATATTATAATACATAACAAATAAGATTACTTGCTCTTTGACTTTTTGTCTCAAAATATCTTCTGGGAATTAAGTTGATTACTTGTGTATTTCTTTTTCATCTCCTTCCCCCTTATTTGTTATTTCCTGCTTCTTGTTAATGGGTGAAGAAAAGCTATATTACTACATGAAGATTTATATGAAAATCTTAGGGTTTAAAAGGAAAATTATATAATAAGAACTAACATATGAAAATTTGCTCGTATTTATAATAAATTATTAGCACAAGATTCAAAGCTTCACCAAAACTATCAGATAAAACAGTACCGCAAGAACTGGAAAGGCCTTAAATTAAGAACATTGAATTGCCACACATTGAACTTTTGAAGCGAGTGTTGGAGCTAGCTGATAATAACGAGATGATTACTATCACAATTATTATGCAAACTGTGGCTACTCAAATTGAAATATAGAGCATCAAGATCCTCGCAAAGTCCAAATTGTGATTGTATTAGTACTTCTAGATACTAGATGACTTGTGACAATCATTGAAGAACACAAGATTTACTTGCCTGTTTTACATATAGGGTGTGTTTTAATTACATAAAAATAAATTTCGTAAAAATTTTTTTGTTAAAATAAAAATTAATAAAAAGTAGAATTCAATAAAAATAAAATTCAAAATCATAATTAAAATACGTGAATTAGAGTTTAAACTAAAATTTTAATAACAGTAGAGTTCGGAGAAAAAAATAAATTAAAGTTGAAGTGATAATTAAGACACGTAATATGTTAAAGTTAAAATCTAGAAAAACAAAGTAAAGTTCGGTGGTAACTAAATATGCCTATATACAACGTCTTGAGTCTTGGCATGTCTATTACATAAGGTTAACAACCATCGCGCTTGATACTATGTAACTAATCACTACAATTTTGAAAAGATTATAATCATTAACCAAGCAATGTGAATATATTATAATTATTTAAAGTAGATTTAACTAACTGGGTTTTACAATTGTAATTAATTATTTTTCGGTGTTCCTTAAAAGCATTTTAAAATTACTCTACGTTCTTAAATTTATTTGATATCATAATTTTATTTACATATCAAATGCACTATGAAAAATCCATTGACAACATCTAACAAAATTTAATTTAATTCTGTCTTACAAGTAGCAGGATCATGATTCATTTATAGAATTTTACTAATTTTTTCTAATGGAAAAATCATGAATAGTATTTCAAATTGCTATGTAAAACGTAAAAATCTGAAAAGCCTAAAATAAAGCAAATGAAGAAACTGCTACTCTCTGTTTCCAGATATTAAAGCAAAAGTCAGAAGCTAGATATATTCATGACCGTTTAGTTTGACACAAATTTGTTAAATTGCCAAATCAAAGAAGCTGTATTTAGTTCCTTGAACAAAAATTCGCCAGAGAAAGATTGGATGCTGTATTGAATCATAACAGCTGTATTGAATAAGGAACACGAATTCAAAACCACTTCAACTCGCTGCAGATATATATATAATGGCTATTGAAACAATTGATACATCACCAAATTAACAAGAACTTCTAAAGATCAACAATGGCATTCAAACCTTCTTTCATGCTCCTCATTGTGAACGTGTTCTTTTTACTAGGGGCACAAGCAACAATCTCCAGTTTCGACGTGTTTCCGATCAAGCTAAATGGCTCTCCAGTAAAAGTTCTCCTTCAAAGAACTGATGTCTCTCCTTTGTCTCACAACGGTGAAGTGATTGCAATCAAAGGAATCAAGTTCAATCCAAACAAACGCGTATCATTTGATGTTTACGTCTCCAATACCGTCGCCTTTCTGCCTGTACCATTACCTGCAGCGAAAAAAGGTAACATTTTAGGTGGTGCGCTAGCTGGATCTTTCCGGCATTCTCCTTCAAGTCAGGCACATCCGGCGCCTCAGGAACAAGTGTCTCGCCAACTTGTGGTCAAGCTATCTGATATTTTGCCAAGAATTGGAGCAGGAAACAAGAAGATGATTATTCTCACAATCGTTCCGCGTACGGTGACCACTGAAGTCGAAATTGAAAGTATTGAGATCATCAACAAGTCCAAGTTATGATTGTACCAAAGGAAACATTATATATGTATTTGGGTGAAATATTGAAGATCGCAAGGAGTTAACTTTTCCTATTTATAATAATTTTGAAGTTTTTTTTTCTTGTGATATATAATAATGGTATTAACAACATCAAATATAGCCAATCAAATAACAACATAATACACACGTCAAACAGGTTCACACACTTTATTACATGCACAAGCTGACCAAATTTTACACAAGGTAGGAAGTGGCTTCCCCTGCTGCAGCAGGAGATAACTTTCTACCACTAAAATATTACATATCAAACAGTTTAGGGATGATTGATCACCAAAGTTTTGATCAAATTATTATTACGTCACACAACTTATAGATACTATATATCTGTAGAGAGGCAGTATCTGATCAACGACGGAAACTGCGGGTCTGGCGCGGTGTCTCACCGTCCTCACCCCTGAGCTTTACTGCTGTATAGACTGCTGCTCCGGTGAGGGCCCCCAGTGTTGGCGCCACTATGTAAATCCAAATTTGCTTGTAATTCCCTGCTGCTACTGCTGGCCCTAAGGTGCGTACAGGGTTCATTGAGCCTCCGCTAGAAGGTCTGCATACACGATGTAAAGAATCATGTCAGTATATTGTATATGCCTAGAGATGAATTTAGAAATACTTTGGAAAAGAATGCTGCGAAATTATAAAAAAGCTTACCCTGCAACAAGAATGTTGAGCATGACTGTCGCACCAACAGCTATACCTGCTAACTCTCCAACCTTAAAATGATACACAAAATCTATATAAACTTCATTCATATAAGATATAACCAGAAATTTTTTGTTGAAGTAAATGTTTGACGTTATAAACAGGGGAGGAAAATAATGTAGTACCGCCCGAGTATCAGTGGCGACAGCAGTGACGACAAACAGCAGATTGAAGGTGATGACATATTCAATGAAGAAAGCCTGTGCAGTGCTGACAGAAGGCACAGTAACACCGCCGGAGAGGAAAGGATGGAATATTCCTTTCAGCGCGAACGAAGCACAAATCGATGCAGAGACCTGAGCGGTGATGTAGGCAGGAACCTGGACCCAGGGGAAGTGACGTAGTGCAGCAAATGCGATTGTGAGTGAAGGGTTCAGGTGAGCTCCTGAAATGTGTCCAGTCGATAGGATCACGATCATCACACCGAGGCCGGCGCATGCTGCGTTGCCGATAAGAGTCTCGGCACCATTGTACTTCTGGTTTACTATTGGTCCTGCTGTAGCGCAGAAGATCAGTATGAATGTTCCGACGAACTCTGCTCCGACCTGCATCCATGCATACAACAGGGATACAAAATGGTAAAAGATGAATGGGGATTGCACTAAAATTCATACACTGTTATTGGGGCCAGTTCAATTGCCAAAGCAAGTTTAGATCATTTCAGTCCAATTTGGTAATAGGCCTTCTTTAAGGTTATTGGAGCCACATTTGATCTTTAATTTAACTTCAGAATATGTATATCAACTTTAGAATAATGAGTTATCTAAAATTTAACCCTGTTATTAAATGTATCGATTCGAACTTGATCCGATTATTAATAAGTTGAGTTAAGATTAGACAATTTTGACCGATATAAATTCATAAATTAAGTTAGAATTGAAAAAATTTGACTCAATTATTAAATGGATCGATCCGAAATTGATCTACGAATCTAAATTACCACACCTATTTTAGAATGATGACTTATCTAAAATCTAACGGGATAATATCAATACAATTGAGCATTATTATTAACAACTTCACATCACTATAAACTCTTGTAAGAATGAAGTTGAGTCAAAAAACAAGTATTAGAAAGAGGTTGATATGTTGATTAAGAAGAGAAACTGATTAATAAATTGATCAGCATTAGGTATGACAACCTAAAAAGCTTTTGTACTAGGAGAAGAGGGAGTAATAAAATACCTTGTTTGTTTGTTTGTTTGTCCCTTATGATATTATAACATTATTAGATTCTTCTATCTAATCAAAGGCGCCAGAAATCAACAAAAATTTAAGGATTTCATTAAAAAAAGTTGATTGGTTTTTTCTGGAATATGTTAATCTGTTCATGAGGGAATCAAACACCTCTTTTTCTTCTTAATTTACTATAGGAAGAAAAATGAAAAATCAATGATTCTTCTATAATCAATCTCAAATCAATTGATCACTTACAAACAAAACCATTATTTACCTCTCTTCTAGGTTTGCAATTATCTTTTACATGCTATCAAGCGCCTTTGTTAACGAAATTAAAATTTGAAGTAGTCAAATTAGTCTGATCAATTTTGTCAAGTTAAACAAAGAAGAAAGGAAAATTAAAACAAGTGAGATGACATTAATCAATGTAAGTAAAATTCAAATTTCTACTTCTAGGTTCAAAGCTAGATAAATGAGTTTATAATTATAAATTTAGTAAGGTCAAATTGGAATTCATAAACAATTAAATCATTAAAGAAACCGATTAATTAAAGAGATAGAAATAATATCCTTCACTTTGAAGCGAAGCTACCAAAATTGGATCGCTCAGAAAATAACTTAATAAACTTATCTGAACAAGTAACAGGCGGCGAAAGAAACAAAAGTTTGAAAGTCTTATCTTGTTAAGAAGTGAACAAATTAGCATATAACATGCTGATAATGTTAAAATTTTTTGTTGAAAATAATACCCTAAGAAATAATAGGAATTTGTGATATTTTAAAAAACAATTTCTTGAAATTGTTTTTTAATTGAATTTATTGCTGTTTAATATAAATTATCTCTTATAATTATTTTATTTTCAAATTAAAAAGACTTTTTAAATATAATTAAAAAGTTTCAGCAATAAAAAATAAAAAATAATAATGAAGCACTCTTAAATAATCTCTATAATAAGAAGATGACTTTATATATGTTTCCTTTTAGGGAGATGTTGAAATAAAGCTTTCTTTCAAATAAAAAATATTTTAAAATTTTATGAAAAACGAGTTTAAAAAGATTATAAGATAAAAGTTATTCTACATACAAATTTTTTATATTTTTAACAATTTTTTATAAAATATTATAAAAAAATTTTAAACAAAATTTAAACACTCTATAAAAATAAAAAATATTCCGATCGTTTACCAAACGGCATCTTAATAATTCAAGAGCCTTCTTAAACGTTTAACATAACGACAGTATCATTTCTCCAAGAACTGTGACAACAATTATAACGTTTGAACTACTAATTTCTGGCTATGGCTAGGAAATTAGAACCTACCAAGAAGAACATTTTTTGGAATTCTTTTGCTAAATTGAGATTCCATGATAATTGATTGATAGTGGACAAGTCAAAGACAGAACTACTCAAGAACAGGCAGGCTATAATAATTAATCATCACTTTAATAAACTTAACCAAAGAGTAACTATAAATTATAAACAACTCATAATTAACGTATTTTATAATCAACTAATTAATTATTAATCAGAGACTAACTACTTCCATCTAAACTAGTCAAGATCCTACGAAAAGCCATTAAAAATTTTGCAAAAGCTAAAAAACACAACTCATTAATCTAAGTTTCTTTTTCTTCTTTCTTAAAATAAAAAAATTGTTTCTTTTTCTTCCTTAAACAACTCTAATTATGCAAGAATTAATACTACACAAAAGACGTTCCGAGCAAAATTCATTCTATTGTAACTAATTATTTCTCTGATCTTTTTAGCTGTGAGCAATCGCAAATTAACATATAAATTAATAATCAAATATAATAATCTTTGCTCAATCAATGTACAAACACACGTCAATCATGGTTTTATTTATGACAAATTAATAAATATGAAAGACAAAAAAAATTAGTAATTAATGATTACTGACTAAGGTGGGTACCTTTCTAGTGAGTGAAACATCAGGCTTGGGGAAGTCAGTAAAGCAGGCATGAGGAGAAGCCCATGAATCCATCACTGCTGCAGGCAAGCACTTGCATCTTGGCATTGAGTTGCGGTCGTACGACAACGAGTCGACGCGGTTCGCAAGGAACAAAGGTGCTCCCGGAGTTCCTGGAGTTGTCGGTGCAGATGCCGGCGGCGTTCCAGACTCCACATCAGGAGCCATTGCTATTGTTTCAGCTTAAGTGCTTTTTTTTTTTTTCTTTTTTTCAAGTTATAATTACCTACTCTTTTTTTTTTTGGGTTTTTGAAGGTGGTGATAATATGTAAGGTTGAGTTACATGATTGGGAGGTTCTTTTTAAAGGTGTTGCTACAAGAATGGGGGTATTGTGAACAAGGTAGGAATAACTATATATGTCTAGCTAATTATGGATGCATGAAAATATATATAGCTAGAAACTGTTTTTCTACTGTTTTTTTGGGAATTTTTTGAAGAAATCAGTGAAATGAAAGACTACTACTACATGATAGACAAGCTTTTCTAATGGTGTTTCTAAGGAATAATAAGAAAGGAACTAGCCAGCTTAATTAACACACACTACTGTGTTTGATCTAACGAACTGAAAATTTTGAAATACTGCTAAACAAATTTTTTTTGGTGGCGTTTTTTTTTGGAGGGGCTATGATGAAAATGAGCTCAAATTACATACTGTTAAGGTTTTTTTTGATGTATTGTTAAGGAAGAAGTAAGAGAGCAAGAATGGAATCCAGTTCTGTGAACTACTTGAAACTAAAAAAAGAGAGAGCTATAGAGCATAGCTAGCTAGTCTAGGCTTGCATGGGAAGAGATGACAACAGACGAAGTTACGAACCTTTGTAGTTGTGATCTTTGAATCAAAACAACAACTCCACAACGTCTCTATTGAATCGAACTGATCTTCAAACGAAAGGAAATTGATTGATTGAATGAATGAAGAGGAGAGGGTTGGAGGAGGAAGGGAAGAGGAGAGTGTTAATATACGAGGAAGGGAAGAGGAGAGTAGGTCAATGCCTTTCACTTCACAGCACATTGATGATTAATATAATAATGCTTCCAAGTCTCAAATAATTCACTAGAATAATCAGAGTTAGAAACCTACATAGTTGTCATCAATCAATTATCTATTTAAAAATGAATTTGTACAATTTGCAAATTAACTAAGTAGTGTATACCTGACAAAACAAAAAGAGTATAGCTCATGTATTCTCTTCTACTTTTTATTTTGTAAAATATTGGCATTGCCATTAAAAAAACATATGTTGTATTCACAAGAGTATAGCTTTTGGTTTTTTTTGACATACATATATACATGGAGATGCAGGTACTTTTCAATGGACACCACCGTTTCACTTCTTTAAAGTGATATTTAAAAGTATTTTTTAAAATTATTTTTAAAATAAAAACTATTTTTATTCTATTTTAAAAAATAATAAAGTAAGCAATAATAAAATCTAAAATTTTTTATATTTTCTTTTTTAAATAAATTTTACAAAAAATATATTAAAAATATAAATAAAAAATTAAATAATTATTTTTTGAAACGTAATGTCAAATAATTCAATTTTTCGATCGTATTCTCCTAATCAAGTTGAATTTCAGTGTGTTTTCATTTTTATTTACACTGAAAATTTTATTTTTTGTAACTCATTTTTAATATTCACTTATAATAATTAATTTTTTAAATATTAAAATAAAAAGTTATTTTAATATCATTTTCAAATAAAAATAAACATAAAAATTAAATTTACTTTAAACAACTACTTTATTAATAACTCATCAATAACTTACTTCTTCTAACTCATTTAAGAAAAAAAAATAAACGAGCTCTATGGAATATCAACTACCAAGCATTTGTTTATCGGTCACTTCAGGAAGAGTTGTTAAATGAATCCACTTCAATTGTTTGGCATCAAATGCAAGTCATGTATATGCGTTAAATTAAAAGATCCTAGTAATACGAAGTCTTGTGAAAATTTGTTATGAAGTTTTGTACGAAGTGCTAACATACTGAATTCTTAATTATGAAAATTTGTACGAACTAATCCTTTCAGTCATACTGATTATTGGTAAGATGAATATGAACACAGCTGGGTGCATTTGGAATTAATACTGCTCAAAAAATAATTTTAAACCATGAACCATCCATCCACCAGTATTTTTAGAGCCGTTTAAAAGTACATATAAAATAAATTTTTTTAAATAAAAAATATTTTTGTATTTATTTTAATAAACAAGTTTTATTATTTTAATCTAAAAAAGAATAAATAATAAAAGAATTTTATTATGTAAAATTTTTTATATTTTTTAAATTTTTAAATAATTTTTAAAATATTATAAAAAATTTATTAAAAAATATATAGTAAGTTTCTATAAAATGAAAAGTCAAATAGCCCCTATCTTCACAACAAACTAGTACTGTTTAAAGTTAATTCACTTCTTCTTTCCATGTTTTAAAATTGGAGTATTTCTATCTCGTCTTTGTTTTTCATGCAGATCTTCAACCTTCAAACTTGGGCAAATATGTGTATTGAGAGCGTTCTGGTAATTGCTAGAGATGGTAATGGGACAGTTACTTACCTGCCGAACTATGATATGTTATAATGCCCTTTGCTGGAAATGTGGAGCAGAATCAATTAGTAGAAAACATATTACACAAACAATATGACAATTTGAGTTACCCGTAAGAAAAATTTACACTTTTTTATCAAACAGAATTTGATTACAGTGCACCCACTAATATGTTATCTAGATGCACATCTGATTCGGCAAAGTATCTTCAAGTTGAACTGATTGTGTTGTAAGACACAATATCACTGGTTCCAGATTCTGAAGTAGAGTGTGTTTCAATTGCATCAATTTTTATAAATACAGTTTTGTGAAAGTAAAGCTCGGTAAAAATTAAAATTTAATAAAAATAGAATTTTGAATAAGAATTAAAATTGTTAAAGAAAGATTTAGTCCCGCATTGCTTATCAATAGTCCTGAGATATTATTCATAAAGATTTGAGCTCACTCTTTTCATAGGCAATTGGTTTTGAGAAGAATCTAAAGTTCGTCATATAGTTTCAGAGCGGATTAGGCCGGATCGGCTCAAAATGTGGGTTAAATCTAACTTATTATTCATATCTATTTAGGGCCTTCATGATCCGGTTTATTCTATGGCAAAAATAGCCCGCTTCATTTCAGAGCAGGTAGTCCGTTTCATTCAAAGGACAGTTGTTCTCTCATTCTAGAGTAAATAATTCATCCATATCAATTCAATTTATTAAATATCTACTGGAGGGCAAGTGTTAAAGAAAAATTTAGTCCCATATTGCTTATCAATAGTTCTAAGATGATATTCATAAAGATTTGAGCTCACTCTTCTCATGACCAATTGATTTTGAGAAGAATCTAAATTTCGTCACAAAAATAAGTAAAATAAATTTTAAAATAAGATTATAGTAAAACTAGATTTTGGTGTATAATTGGAGCTCGAAGTGGTTATTAAAATATGTAAAGTGACGAACTCAAAATCTGTTATTTTGAATGTAAGGTACTAAAACATGCTCTAAATTAGAGATATTATGAAATTTAGTTAAAATATCTAAACATTCGATATACATATATTATTTAGATAATATTTATTGGGTGCAACGTATCTTTTCTCTACCAGATAATCCTTCTTTTGAGGGGATCCTTTCCCAAATTTGTTTCCAGACATAAAAGTTACTCACAAAGAAGGCTATATCCATAGATAGCGTTGTGGTTGAGAAAGCAAAATTGCAACAGTAAAAAGATGCCATTTTATGAGGAATGCTTGATGATGGGTGTAAGGTAAGACATGCCTTTTCCCTCTAAGCTTCTTATTCCTATCTAAATATTTCCTCAGAAGCCTTTGATTGACTTTTTTTTTTTTTGCTCCCCTTCTTTTCTACTCTTGCATCATGTAATTTGGTGTGACACATAAAAATCATTCTTACTGCAAATCACTTTTTTTTTTATCTTCAATCCACTTTGTCAACATTTCAGTATTGTTAGCTTCGGTATCAACCTTAGGGTTAATGTTTTCAATAGGCAATCAAGCATATAACAATTGTAACAGCAGCTTCCCTATAGCTAGTCCTTTACTTTAGTGCTTATTAGTACCATTCTGCTCCACTAGCATTGCAACTCTTTTGCCCCAAAAAAAAAAAAAAAAAGGAAACTTTCTTGCTATTACTTATTTATTTCAAAAACAAAGAATTTGAGATAAATGTAAACTAAATAGCTTATTTACTTCAACATAAGTAATCCAAGAGTGACATTTTTCCTAAAAATTATTTTGATATAATTTTTTATATTTATTTTTATAAATTTATTTTTTTATTAACTTATTTTTACTTATGTATTAAAGTTTTATTTTCAAACAAGTAATACGCACCCAAAATCGTTGAAAAAGAAGGGCGCGTTTTGAAGATTTTATATTTTTCAAAAATATAAAATAAAAAATTACTTATCAATTTTTATTTTATATTTTAACTAAATTGTCTATAATTTTTTATAAAATTTATTTAATAATTTAAAATATAAAATTTTAGATTATAAGATGATATTATTATTATTATTTTAAATAAAAAAATATAACTTATTTTTTAAAATAAAATAAAAAATATTTTATATTAAAAAATATTTTATGTTAAAAAAATATTTTTATAAACACTTTCAAAATATAATCATAAAACCGTCTTTACTGTACTTGAGATGAACCAGATTTGGCATTGTTTATTTAGAAAAATAAGCTTTTTAATTTTTAATTTTATATTTTTTAATATATATTTTATAAGTATATAAAAAATTTATTTAAAAATTTAAAAAATATAAAAAAATTATACGTAGTGAGATTTTTTTATTATATATATATTTTATTTTAAAAGTGAAAAAAATTCATTTTAAAAAAATAAAAATATTTTTTATTTTATAAATACTGTATTTTATAAATACTGTCTTTTAAAAAATATATTTAACAAGCATATAAAAACATTTTACTATATTTAAATTAATGAACGATGAAACGCGCCTCCTAGTACCAAGACGTCCAAAAGTCTATTGGCTTCATCTTTGACTAATTGCTTGATTTGCTTCACCATGAAAGCATCCATACTTTTGACTTGATTTATTTCTTATTTCCAGCACCTCTTATATATATTAATTAAAACAAGCAATCGTTGTATTCATCTGAGTACTTATTGTACTAAGTACTATTTGAAGTATAATTTTTTAACTAAAAAGGTTCTATTTAATTATGAGAAATATCATGTGTATCAGTGTACGTAAGCTGTGAAGGTATATATAAAATTAATTAGACACGCTAGTTGTTCTTCAAAAGGAAAAGCATGCATGTGAGTGTAATATAGGCCTAAAGAATTATGCTTTTTTCTTTAAAAGTCTAATATATGAGTTAGACGCTAGTTGTTCTTTAGAAGTTTTATTTCCAAAAAATACATTTTAGCTTGAGTAAAGAAAGTTCAACGATCGTGTGTTTTGCATTTTTATAATAAAATGGAGGATTTGTGTAGCGTATACAGGTAAGCGGCCATGTGCTCTTTGGTGTAGAGCGCGTTTGATTTAACTTTTTAAAAATTATTTTTTAATTTTTATTTATTTTATATTTTTTAATATATATTTTATAAATATTTAAAAAATTTATTTAAAAATTTAAAAAATATAAAAACTTCTACGGAATAAAATCTTTTTATTATATATTTTTATTATTTTTTTAAAAATAAAAAAATAAAACTTATTTTTTAAAAAAATAAAAATATTTTTTATTTTAAAAAAATTTTATTTTATAAATATTTCCAAACGCCACCTAAATTTGTCTCATGCTCCTACCGAACGAGAAAGAAAAAAACAACGAAGTCTAAGACTTCAAAATTAATTACAATGTATATATATCTTCTTAGACGGGAGTAGGTGCATTCCTATTCTCAAGAGCATTTTAGGGGCACTTTTTTCTACCTAAAAAATTTAAATTTAATTTTCTGTTATGTATAAAAAATTATTAATAAAAAATATATTATAAAATTTTAATTTAATTAAAATATGAATCAATTTCAATTCGAATGCTTGACCAAATAATATAAATAATAAAATTTAATAAAAATAATTTTTTATATTATTTTGATCAAAAAATTTAATAAAAATTAATTTGTGATTTGATTAAATTAAAATTTTGTCATCATATTTATAACTCATAATTTTTTATATTTAATATAAAAATTATATTTAAAAATGTTTACGTACTTTTTAAAAAAAAGTGTGTCCCAAGATGTCTCTGAGGATGGGATTTTCTATCCCCACCCATCTTCTTAATTAAGATATTTATACATGTATATTACACTTGATCAATTATAGTTTTTAATATTTGATTTCCAAGTTCACAACAATGTCATCGCATTATGTGTATGTTATCAAATGCATATATACAACTTTGACCAAGTAGCTAAACGGGCAGCCACAACAGAACAATGCAGTGAAAAGAAGACCATACAGAAGATTGAAGAAGAGCAATGAACACAAGAATAACAAAAGAAAGGTCATTGAGTGAAAGGACAACAACAATATAATCAAGGTTGCTTTTGCTGTTGGTTCCACAAGAGCAGTACTTTCCACTGAACAATTGCTAAGTGCTTTCAAATAAATAACTTAAAAAAATTATTTTATAATTTTTAGAAAATAAATTTGATTTAATTATTAATATCTAAATTTATTTATATTTATAAATTAGAAAATTTTAAAATATATAGATGATTTATTAAAAATAAAATTTTTATAAATAATGATAAGTATTACCTAAGGACACCTAAATAAGTCAAATTGTTTTATAACGGCCGGAGTGCATTTCATTCAATTTTAATAATTCTATTTTATTTCTATATTTTTAATAAATTTTTTATAATATTTTATATAATTTATTTAAAATTTTAGAAGGTATAAACAATTTTATGTTTTAAAACTTTATTATTATTTTGAGATAAAAAATAAATTTATTTTTTCAAATAAAATAAAATATTTTAATTATAAAAAATTAATTTTAAATGTAAACTATTTTATTTCTTAGGTCAGTGCATGCAACAAACCAAAATCAAAAGCAACGGTGAATAGAAAAACAAAAGAAAGCGAGATTCTTTCTGTGGTTGTCATCGAGTGTTCTTCTGATCATCTGCTGCTTTCATGCTTTTTATTATTTTCCTTATGTTGAAGCTGAAGATCACAAGGCTTTGTGGTTTCCCTTTCTTTTGCAACTCTAATTATTAATATATTAAGTTAAAAATAAATAAATTAGTTTATATTGAATAGAAATAAAATAAAAAAGAAATTAATATACTAAAAATTTTATAATTTATTAATTTAAATTTTTGAGTTGAATTAAACTTTTTAATATATTAATCGAATTTTTTGGATGTTTTATTTTGATTAATTTTTACGATATTATATCTTTTTAATAATAATATTAAAGTTGATAATTTAATAAAAAATTTGATGTACGTAATAATTTTCGCTAACGATGGCTGAGCAGATCAGCGAGAAAGATGAGTTTGTCTTGGGAATCACAATGCGGGGCATATGAAGAATAATAATAACGTTTGCGCATAAA
Source organism: Acanthochlamys bracteata (assembly GCA_019914995.1). Classification (NCBI taxonomy): domain Eukaryota; kingdom Viridiplantae; phylum Streptophyta; class Magnoliopsida; order Pandanales; family Velloziaceae; genus Acanthochlamys; species Acanthochlamys bracteata. The sequence continues at coordinate 10,554,016 of CM034126.1, read as the reverse complement.
TCGAAGTAGTTAAGGATGAATGTACGAACGTGCTTAACTAAAAGAAAGAAAATTTTTTCCTTTTTTTTTTTAAAATGAAGAACGAATGATTGCAATGTCAAAAAGTTCTTAGAAGGACTTGACGGAACATTACTGTAATTACTCACATGATTAAGGAGAAGGTTGTTGATCTATTTTCTTAATGTTTGCACTTGAATGGCATAATGTTCTTGTCCCTAACAAATGGAAGAAGCAATTATTAAGGAAGAAAAAAACAATTTAATGGGAAGGGCATTAGAAGCTTCTATATTTGATTCATAATAAACCAATAGCTTTTTCAGAACATTATTCTGTTGTAGTACATGATCAAATATATTTGTCCTTTAAATATTTCCATGTCGCATTTCCTTCAGTTATGGGGTAATCTAACAAACGCCTAGGTATTTAATTGAAGCTCAAACCACAATAATAAGAATATTTGAATAATTTTGATATAAAACTCACTTTTTTTGAATAATTTTATAGAAAATGAGTTTAGAGTAAAAAATGAGCTTAATAAAAAGTAAATATTGTATTCACTTTGTATAAAAGTGAATTTGAAAGTGAAATCTTTAATTTTAAAATATAAAATTTGAAAATAAATTTTTGTCAAAATAAATCTAGTTTCAAATTTGTGTTTATTTAGTTTAAAATTGAGTTGACAATTAAAATTGAATTTGAAGTTATGTAAATAAATCGTTAATGCGTATAAATACCTATTTAAGTATGCATTATGTCTGTTGCATAGAGTGGGAGAGTTTTGGTTCAGCTTTTTTTAATATTTTTTTAAGTTTTTTATTTTACTTTTTTAGTATATATTTTATAAATATTTAAAAATTTTATTTAAAATTTTTAAAAGTATAGAAAAGTGTAAAAAAATTTTATGTAATAAAATTTTTTTATTATATATTTTTATTATATTTTTTAAATAAAAAAATAAAAATATTTTTTATTTAAAAAAAATTTATTTCATAACTAATTTATATGTTATCATGCAGTTGGTTGTAGAAGTTGACTTGAAGGTTTTTAGAAGATAGGATTGCACATGCTGATGATAACTATGAGAACTAAAATAACTCGAGAAGGAAAAAAAAAAAGATTTTGAATGTATGTAGTCTCTCCGTTTGTCATTGCGTTCGAAAAAAATAATTTTTAATTTTATATTATATATTTTTTAATATATATTTTATAAATATATAAAAATTTTTGAATGTATGTAGTCACACAATTAAATTTGCCATCCTTCAAACTCTACTTCGTCAACTCTTTGAAACTTGAAACTTCAAATGTCCACCCCAATGAGCTAATTAAGAAGCAACATATTTGCCCAAAAGCAAAAATATCAATATCAACTGCATGCATTACGAATCCTGAAGACAGGATCAACTACGTGTAATATACTAGACTAACCATATTTTACTGATCGATAACTTTGATATGTCGAGATTCACATTTCTTAAAAGATTGGTATATATTTTCTCTTTGAAATATGACTCACAAAATATTTTTAAAAAAATTAGGTGGAGTGGAGGGGGTAGGGGCCGCAATTTCGAATTGATTGATTGATTTCGGATCGATTTATTTAAGAACGGATCAAATTCGTTAAATTTCAATACAATTTATTAATTTTTATTGATCAAAATTATCAACCTTAACTAACCTATTTAATAATCGAATCAATTTCAAATCGACCTATTTAATACTTCAAATTATTAATTTTGATTTTTACATTTTTAAGTTAAGTGAAATTATAAAATCAGTTAGATGAATATTGTACGATATTTTTAGTAAAGAGATCTTGTGAGTGTATTTTTTAGTATTTTCATCATTTTTAAATAATCAACAAAATTTTTATTTTTATTTTTTAAAAATATGTGCTAATATGCTAACCCAGCTAAAATTTTATGATTATAATACATAGTAATATTTCTAATAAATTTTTTTATAAATATAGCTAACTGATAAAATTTTGATGACAGTCTTTCTACAAAATCTAAATTCGTTATTAAAAAAACATATACGTTATAATATTTTTGATAATATTTTTTTGTACTATTTTATTAATGCATGAAAATAAATAATTAATTATAGATATAATATAAATATAATAATTTATAAATTACTATTATTATTTATTTTTTTCGTTACAAAAAATTTACATACGGTAGAAAAATATCAGAAAAGAGTTATTTTTTTAAAAATAACAATTCGAATTGATAGAATAATTTTAAATCAATGTATATAATAATCGATTAAATTCGTTCAATTGTAACTAAATTTATGAATCTATACCGGTTAAATTATCAATCAAAATCCGAATTAGATAAATCAATTTCGGATTTGATTTTTTGAATCTGATTATATATTTTCAACTCTAAAACAAGAAGCTGGGGTTGGGTTTGGGGTTTTTTCCACACTTCTCTGGACCATCATGCTCTTCAGTGATTATTTTCGGCAGCAATGAAGCTCATTGCTAACAGTAGCAGTAGGTCAGTCATGCCCTGGGCCAGGTGTCTCTTCTGGCTGGCCGAATAATTTCATGTATATATAATAAACTATGATAATGTTCGTCAAAGCCAAAGATACAGCTTTTAGAATATATAACAGACGCTAAATGAGCGTTCTTTTCAAAATAACTTCTAAAATGCATCTTTGCTGAGTCAATATTTATCTCAAAACAAAATAACTTCTAAATGGCCCATACTAGTAATTATAATATCTCAAAACAAAATGCGATTGCGCGTGAAAGCAGGCATTGAAGCTGACTTGTGACCGTCCGCCCGTTCACATCTTCAGGAAATTTTCTTCCATGTGCTTAATCTCCTTCTCACGTTTTCTATGATTTCATGCCTTGTAGGACTCTCACAGCAAAGCAAACCATCATAAACAAAACCAAAAAGAAATTACGGAAGCAGAAGAATTATAATTTTCAAAACTTATCCTCCACTTAAAAGATTTTTAACTATTGGGGTCTCGATACGCTTCGCAAGTACAAAGTAAGATATATCTTATAGAATTTCCCTTCGATCAGCAGCAGAAGTGAGAGACGTTCGAGTGGGAGCTGGTACCCATTACCATTTAACCGGATAAGACTGTGTTTCAAGTATTTCAAATTTTAATTTTTCTATTAAAATTCAAAATTTTTAAAATATAAATATTTCAAATATAAATATAATAAAGTTATTATATTTTATCTTTAATTCAAATAAAAAATTTTAAATTTTCTTATTAATATAATTCAAAATAATTAAAATATAAAAATCAAAACTTATTTCTACTTATTCATATTTAGAATGCATTCGAAAAAAACTGCAACTCATGTAGCCAATTTTGAATTTAGTTTTTAGATCGGTTTCAGATCTGTTTTTCGAGTCACCTTAGGCTGTTTGGTTCAGCTTTTTTCCAACAAAATTTTTCAATTCTTCATTTTATGTTTTTCAATACATATTTTATAAATATATAAAAATTTTATTTAAAAATTTAAAAAGTGTAAAAAAATTCTACAAAGTGAGATCTTTTTATTGCATATTTTTATTATTTTTTTTAAAGTAAAAAAAGTAGAGCTTATTTTTTAAAATAGACAAAAATACTGTTTATTTCACAAAAATTTTATTTTATAAATAATCCCAAACGCCCCCTTAATTGCTGACACCCTAATTTCCAATCTTCTTAGAGCCAATAGAGATATACGAGTTCCTATTCTACACAATAGGACTTTAGATGATCCGTGTTGCAATTGTTTTCAATATTAATAATTAACTCTGTTAAACTTTTTTATTTCTTCAAGGTAAATGTGGCCCACCACTGCCGACCATAAAGTATCCGGACTCCAAACTCTTCTCCAAACAAATTCCAATTTCTCCCTCAAATCCGCCACACCTTTCATTCTTTCTTTATGTCCAACCATGGACTTAGAAACCATTTACTAATTTAAAATCAACTTATTATTTGTTGGCTTATTTCCAATAAATTGTTATTATTATTGCGTCCTGACAGAAGCTGGCTTAGCTTGTTTGTCACCAACGGGCTCTTCAATTGCCTAGTTTGATTCGAGTCAAATCAAACTTCGCTCTGTTTTCCAATTTTTAATCTCCAATCTGTGTTATGAAACCAATCTTCTAATTATACTAGCAGCTACATTAATATTCATTCATCAGAAACACCGAAAGACATACAAGAAAAAGAATTTAGTACTCTTGATTCAGGCTTTTTTTTAAGAAGTTTTTCGTTTGCTCAGCGCTAGATCATCAGGTATGAAGTTGTGCTTCGTTTCCTCTTTTAGTTTGAAGTTTTGCTTCATTTATTCTGTAGTGAATGCTATGCTGTAGATTTCTTGGAGTTTTCTGTTTAAGATTGTGTAGATCTGTGATTCTGAAAAGATGATTTGTATTTAGTGCTACGTTTCAGTGAGATTGGAGTTTAGTTTGTGCATATATTTTTCTCATGGAAGTTTTTTGTTCGTCTAATTCTTGTGTCTTCTGCCAGTATGTCTAGAGGTTGAAAGAGTTGCTATATAGATTTATTCATCCAAAATCAGTTAGTTCTGATAGATCTTTGCATCGACTTTTCTTTTTATTTATTATAGTTATGTTTGTTGGGGCTTTTTTTGTAATAAAATTAGCTTATAGTTCAATTTATCTTTCTAAAAGACATAGTTGTGGTGATTTGTGATATCGGAATTTTGCGTTGTTTAATTATACTGCTTGTCGCTTGATGGAGTTTTATCAGCTTGCTATTAGATGATGGGTTTGGTTCAGGAGAAGCTTCTAATTGCAAAGAATCTCTTGAGGATGCTAGTTATACATTAGATAATGGGTTTGGTTCAGGAGAATCTTCTAATTGAAAAGAATCTATTGAGGATGCTAGTTATATCAGCAATTGATTTACGAAAAACTATGGCTTATTTGATGCAGTGTTTATTCTTTACTAGGGTAAATTTTAGGTTATGAGGTTGCTGCCACACACGGTCTCTGGAATGTTTTTTTCCTCCATGATATGAGCTTAGAAGATTAGTGTTCGTGCTTCTGGAATATTGACTTTTGGGGTGAGGATGATATTTGGGATGGAAGTTGTGTGTTCAGTACAACATGTAGGTAACCTCCATGCCATAACCTAATGAAGGATTGTGAAAATAACCTCAAATTTGGTGTTTTGTATAGGCAGGAACTTAGAGCAAAAAGTTTGTAATTTTTCTTGTGGTGTCTTGTATATAATTGTGATAATTTTCTTCACCTTGCAACCAGCGGATATTTGTACAAGAAACTAATTGCTGTTATTTTTTTTAGTGTAACATTAACAGTAATGAGACATCTGATTTTATGTTAGCAGGCTAAGGTAAAATGGATTCATTAGTTATAACAGAGAACATGCTTCTGAGGTATAAGAAAGTTCACAGGCTTTTTTATCCATTCTGTTTGTGACTTTGAGCTAGTCAGAACCACACTTGTTTAAAATGAATGAGATTTTATTAGTGCTTGATCTATGAACAAACCAAGACCAAGAACATATCTGTATCTTATCTTTATTTGTTTGTAATAATTATTTGTTGAAATTAATTTTATTATTATTGTAGTTGTGTTGTTGTTGTGCTTCCAGAACCAATACTGAAGTGTTAAAACTCTTCAGGAAGGATGTAGCTTATATAGGTATAGAATACACCATAGACTAATACAAGTTCTACTATGTCTATTCTCTCTGTTTTCTGGGTAAGAATTTCTTAATGGTGCTTTTCCTCCTCCCTTTTCCCCCTTCTATGTGCTCGTCATGCATAGTTGATCTTGCATGTCAGAGTAGGAACCGGAAACTCAATTTGGAATTTAGTGTTGTTTCAACTAATTTGTGCTTTGCTATCAGTTTCTAGTTCAAGAAAGATGAGTCGACCAGACGATGGACAGAAGACCCATTTTCCCTTTGGAAATCCCTTCCGCTCTATCTTTCCTAGGAGTTCATACCGGTCTACAAAGCTTTCAGCGCTATTGTATTCTTTTGAGCAAGTATTAGCAGAGAGGTTAAGGAAGCTTAACCCTGTACAGAAGTCAGAAGTGCTCAGCTTGTCATGGATGAGGCAAGCAGTGAAGTGTTTATGTGATACGCATACTGATATCAAAGACCTAATAACAGATCTTCGGTTTCCTGTTTCAGACTGGGATGAGAAATGGTTGGATATGTACTTGGACACTAGTGTGAAGTTACTTGATGTTTGCATTGCATTGAGCTCTGAAATCTCAAAGATGGATCATTGCCGGCTCATACTACAGTATGTGTTGCACGTGTTGGACTTGGCAAGCGGTGAAGTTCCTTCATCTGGGAAAATGACTAAAGTTCAAGCCTCACTCCATGATTTGATGCTGAAAATAAGAGCTGGTAATCACAAGCTAGAAAACTGCGCCCTCATCTTACAGGGTCTTGTAGGTCCTCAGTACTCAACAAAAGCCAAGAACTCAACGAAAGGCAAGATACTGGTGAGAGCTTTCCATGGCGTCAAGGTTGTGAGTATATTTATTTGCAGTGTTATAACTGCAGCTTTGTCTGGCTGCTCAAATTACTTGATTGAGCTGCATGTTCCTGACCATTTCTTATGGGCTGAGGCGTTCAAATCCCTGCAAGTTGATGTACTTGGTGAAGTCAGAAGTCGCCTCTCACAAGGGAAACAAATAACTGTAAAGGAGTTGGAAGAAGTAGAAATATGTGTTCAGAAGTTACATATTTTGACCAATGTCAACAACACAGATGAGAACTTACAGCAGGGTAATGATGGTGGCCATGAGTTACTAGGAACAGGTGAAGGAATACGTATGGAGGAAGGAGCTCATAAGGTTAATGTTGCTAGCAAAGAAGTAACATCACAGCAATTGAAAGGTGCTTTCCAGGAGTTGATAGTTCTACCAAATGCAAGCTTGCAGGAAAAGGAGAGACTGCAGGAGTCTGTTGTGCAACTAGCAGAGAGTTCAGAGACCTTTAGCAAAGGAGTTAATGTACTCTCCAAACAAGTGGATGATTTTTTTGAAATTGTTCTAACAGGGCGTGACGCTCTGCTATCCAACCTTAGAACACCAGATTTAGCTAAGGAACAGAAATGTAATTAAGGTGCAAGGATGTAAAACTCATTTGAGTTGTGTTTGTAAAGATGTATCTTGTATCAAGAACAGAATGGCTTAAATATTGTATGTTGTCTGTAATAGTTAGGGGTTCGCGTTTCTATTACTTGTGTATTTTGGCTGTGGTAAATTGCACTTGTGGATAGAGAAAATGTGCAGTGTAGACAAGTCCGCATGTTTTCTATAAACGTTAAAAATATAGTTCTATGTGGATTAGTTAAGAAAGTTTGTACCTTCATTTTTAGGTTGTAGATGAGGTTTCTTGACATGACCTTCTGTTTCCAAAATTCTATTTCTGTAGTAGCTCTTTAAAATGTGTTTTCCATTGTGTGAGGTTGAACAAAGTCGATGGCCTCTACTTCGTTGTGACGTATTCTGTGATGTTCAATACAAAGCTTGATTGTATTTTACCATTCGGGTTAGCCTGTTGCAGTTCTAGCATTTCTAATTCGTTAACATGTATGTTTTCAGCAAACGAAGTAACATGTTTCAGCTGTTCTATGGTCTACCGATCCTATCGCTACATATGCGAACAGTTCAAACAAAATCAGTGTGGAGCAATTCTCTACAATTTTATCTTCGGTTCTTTCTTCTTCTTTTAGCATCGAATCATTTACGCCAAACAACAGGAACTATATAAAACGTTGGTCATGTGGGAGCACGCTTGCTGACTCCTATCGACAAAAGTCGTAGCAACTCCTGGAAAAGTTTCGCCAGACTAACTTGAGGAATTCAATGCTTGTTGTGGGTGCCTTTTCAAGAAAGATCCTTTCTTCCAAACCACCGCAACATCGCAGGACCTTCGCACTCAATTATATTAAGGTCATTTGTTATTGAAACTTAACGAGTGTTGGTGGGAAAGCGCCAAAAACCTACACAGGTTCCTAGAAGGAAAAAAAAAACAGCTTTTATCAGAGCTGTTGTGGTCGTTCATGTCACGAAACAAAGACCTTTCCCACCTTAAAAGCAACAAGCAAGAAAAGGTCGAGTGTCGGTTCATCGCCTTTTAATCTCCAGTTACTTTCTGGTTAGTTATATTAATTAACAAATCCTAGTCTCTAATGTAGCTACTAAAGCTCCGTAAAAACACAGGTGAAAACAATGCCTGCTTTATAATTAAAAGCGAAAGCTGAAATACTTGTTTAAATTATTAATCCAATAGAAAGATCCAAATTATGTCATTCATAATCTCATAGACCTTACTCTATCACTAAACCCTTTCTCAAGTTTTCAATCTCTGCTTTCCCAAATACCAGCACACTCTTCGGTCTACTGCACTATTGTGGAGATCTCACTCAATCCCTTCTCAAATCTTCTTCTTCAACATTAATGGACGAGTATGGTATCTCTAGATCGCATTCTCAATCTGTTTCTTTGTGCCTTTTCTGTGATTTCTGATTTTCTGGCTCGTTTTCTGTCCAGGTCAGATGCAGAAGAGGATTGCTACCGCCGTCGGGCACGGAGTCGCCAATCGAGTGCTACAACATCGATTTACGTAACAGCTCTCGACGAAATCGTCAACGTGAACTCTCTCTTCACAGTTGCCGTCTTCATCGGTCTGTCTATATCAACTCCTGGACAACGCAGTCTTACGAACAACACCAACTGCGACGGAGGCAACGATCTCGCTCGCAATCTGATCACATTCGAAGTCATCTCCTTCAGTTTCTTTCTGTTTTCTAGCCTCGTCGCACAGGGACTGAAGCTTGCTATCAATTTACTAAACTCCAACGATGTTGATGAAGCTTTCAAAGCGACTATTAATTCGAGAGTTCTGAAAATGGGGATGATGGCGACTGCCGTTGCGTCGGTGTTGGGGTGTGTGTTTCTTGTGCTGTCCATGATCAATGTGGTGCAGATTAGACTTGGGTTGTTCTCCTGCGGTAGCCAGCCGGCGATCAGGGCAGCGGCAGTGCTTGTTGCGCTAGTTGTTACTGGACTTGTTGCTTATATCTTCAGTGTGTTCTATGCATTCACTCGTTGATTTGAACAATATGAATTAAAGAAAATGTTTGGTATTACATGGTGATCCATGTAGCAGAAAAAATGTAATGTAAAAGCGGTAATTAATTCATCAACTATCCTATCAATTGCTTAAATGATTCAACAAGGAGATCAACATTTGTAATCTTGCGATATATTCTAGTGGTGCACAAGATGATTGTTTTGTTTGTTTGTAAGCAATGTATAGCTTAGTTTCAAATACACAGAAATTCTTCATTTTCTCAGATTTTAAATTTGATCATTTCACTTATTTTAATTATCACTCTAAATTTTATTTTTATTTTTATACTAAATTTTATTTTTATCAAAATTTAATTTTAAATATTTTAATTTACTTATTTTAAATATTATATCGAATTCTATTTTTATCGAATTTTATTTCTCACATAACTTTATGTTTCCGAAATTTAGTTTCATAAAACTCAATTACATACATTTAAAATATAAAATGACATTTGTTTTATTTTTTTATTTAGAATAAACTTTATATTGACATTTAGAAAAACGCTGTATCAAAATTTTATGGTGATTGATGATTGTAATGTACCAAAGTGTACAGCAATTTCATCAAAAGGAGCAAATTGTTATATAGCGTTTCCGTTTGTTGTTTTTTTGTTTTCCTTACAAGTAAATTCCAAATAGTAACCCTGAAAAGGCCCAACCAACTAAAAGAGCCCAGCCTATAAGTCTTCCCTCTCTTTCTTCTCTAGGGTTGAGCTTGAGCTCTCCCTCGTTTCATTCATCTTTACTAGAACGCAGAGTTCAAACTTCCAACTCTGCGAGGCATTTTCTCGAACACTTTCAAGCATGTCTGCGCAAGTCTTACCTTCACCATCTCTATCACCACCAACAAACGATTTCGAATCGCAACAACAACAGTTGCGAGAAGAGAAAGAGCGTGAGGAGTTCTACGAAGAAGAAGACGAAGAAGATGAGGAGTCGTGGTCGTCTGAGTCAGAGGTGGGAGATGCGCTTGATTGGTTAGACTCGCGTGAATATGTTGGAGATTACGGTGGAGATGGTGCTGCTGCTGCGGCGGCCGGTTTTTCTTCTACGGCGGCGGCGGCGAGGAGGCCGAACGCACACGGCGGGTTGTTGTCTCGACCGCTACAGTCGTTGTCTAATCGTACTCAGAAGTTCTCCACGCGAATTCGTGCTACTCCACTTGAGGTATGTATGAATTTCTGTCTGGTAAAGTTATTATAAGTTTTCAGAATTTTTTTGTTTCTTAATTGTTGATAATCATGCCTATGCATCTCTTGGTAGAATTGTCTACCTGTCTATCTTTGCGGAGATGGTAAAATATTTCCGTACTTGATCATGCTATGCTTCTTTTAAGGTTGAAAATCCTGCTGGATAATGAAATAAAGATCTCTTTTGTACAAGTATTTGGTACTTTTATAAAATTTTACCTTTCCTATTAAGATTGCAATTTCTTATAAGCTACTTATCAGTGTTTTACTCAGTGAATATCTATTTATATTATTGGAATCCTAATTCAGCTTCAGTCATAGAATAACTGTTGTGCATTGAAAATATATGAGCTTAACATTTCAATATCTGTTTATTATCACGGCAGTCACTGTTGGAATCTCGAGGATTGATAATGGAGCCCTAGAACATCTATAGTGGGGCTCATCTCAAGGAGATAGTGTGACAGTAGTGTCAAAGTTTTGTACTGTGATGATCTTGTTTTTGGGTTTGTGTTGGTATCAGACTATCAGTTAGAGAAAAAAGGAATTACAAGCCGTTGAAGAAAACTAGCTTGTGGTTGTTTAGTCATAATACAATTAATATGTCTGCGGTATGCTTCGGGAATTTGTTGTGGCACCAATTGAGAATATGGTGAGAGAACTATGCTTAAAATATTACGGAATGTGATGGAAGAACTTTTGTATACGCAACATTTGATATGCTGGCATCGTAATTATAAATAGTTAGACTAAGGCTAAAAAGCTTTATGAGGCTTTTGGAGAAAGAACTTGTCTTCAGTGTTCTTATCGCAAATTTGGGTTTTGGGAAAGCACAATGGACTATGACCATCCATGACGTCCATTACCTAATAGGTTGAAAGCTTTTTTGCTCTTAGCGCACGTTTGGTAGTGTGTTTCTACCAACTTCTCCATTTCAAATAAGCATATATTTTCCCAGCAAACCTTCTACAGTAGTTCAAATTTTTTTTAAAAATTTGGAAAATATAGATGAATTGTACGTCATAAAATCTCTATATGTATAATTTTTATTATTTTTTAGGTAGAAAAAAGATAAGCTCGTTCTCGAAAAGCCCCAAAATGAACTTTTTCAAAAAAGCTCCTTATTTTAAGCAATCTCAAACGGCCCCTTATTGTTGCCACCAACAATAGTGCTCTTTATTTACCTGAATTCTTGTTGTAGATAATGTTGTTTTCCTCCATAGAAGAAAAATAAGGCTCAAGAATGTTGTTCCATTGATGGAATTTTTTAGCTATTTATTTTTTTATATCATTTGTCAAGACATAAATTCGTGGTGCAGGAATGGGAAGGAAGAGTGAATGTTGGCATGTCAAACTCAGTAGCGACTGCAATTAGGGACAGTGTCCGTGAAATGGCTATTGGAAAAACAAAAAAGACCGAGAAAGCTGACCGCGCCACTGTTGAACAGGTTTGTCATCTGCTATGATCCTCAGGGAGCTGAATTGTCAGAAATCACGCAGTTTTGTTGTTAGTAATACTATAATTGAAAACTCTATCCAGCTTAGTGTTTTTTTTTTATTTTTTAACACTGATTGTATCCTGCTCAATGTTTAGATGCTACAAGCCATTGGAAGATGCACTAAGGATAATGTATTCTTGTAGCATTGCAGCTATCATATTGTTCATTCTTTTATCAGTTTGTTATTGTTTTTGAATCTGTAGAATAATTGGAATTTGGATATAAATCATTGAAGCCATTGCTTACATGTTACGGTCTAGCTACCCTGGAATTGGTTTTGGTCTTTTGGATATGCGGATGGAGCTAGGTAGATTTATTATTTTCTGCATTGGCCATAATTGTTGCGTTAATGCAGGCTATAGATCCAAGGACACGTATGGTTCTTTTCAAAATGCTGAATCGAGGTGTATTTAATGATATGAATGGTTGCATATCAACAGGAAAAGAGGTACTCTGAGTTTATACTCATGTTCTCGGTCACTCTATATGAATTATGTACGATTGCTGTAATGATTACCTAAGCATTGGTTAAGGTACAGGAAGTATGTGTAGATATGCAGAAAAATGAGGTTCTGTTGTACTGTTATTCCATCTGCTTTTGTTCTAGTCTTTGGTAGCAGTGGGTGGTGATTTTAGCTCTTCATACAGGCTAATGTTTATCATGCGACTCGAGCAGACGGTCATGAATTGGCAATAAAAGTCTACAAGACTTCTGTTCTTGTTTTCAAGTACGTCTCTAACTCTTTTCTCTAACATTTTTGTTTTTCAAATGGATCTTGAATCTTTTGAATCTTTTACCTTCGTAGCCGTAGATAGTTCTACCGATCTAATTGGAAATAGTATTTTCATATCTCACTCTTTGAAGATACCTCATTTAATTTGTTTGTTATCTCCTATCTTTTCTCTATGGTTCTTAGATAAGCCTACTTAGTAGTTACATAATTGGATGAAGTATGAACATGTTACGTCCTTATAATAAATATGTGCTCCCTAGTTAACAATGCTTTTGAACTACAGGGACAGAGATAGATATGTACAAGGGGATTATCGTTTCAGATATGGCTACTGCAAGCACAACCCAAGGAAAATGGTGAAGACGTGGGCAGAGAAAGAAATGAGGAATCTCTTAAGGTAGAAAACAATTACCTTGTGAGAGATTGTGTAGCATCTTTTTAGGTGAAACCTATTCTCATATTAAATTGCCTTTGACATTTAATAAGGTAGAAGCTGCGTCTTCTTTTAACAGTCAAAGGCTTTATCGCCATGAACTCTTGGCTTTTTCCTTTTTGTCAAGTTTAGATTTGGGCTTATTCTGTAAGTCTCCTGTTGGAGAAGCTCAATTCACCTTAATGTATTTACACTTCAATATTTTGGCCGTCTTTTTCTTTAGTACTTTAATGAGATAGATTGTGTCTGTGATTGAGGTAATTATGGTTGGTTGTTTTGTCATATGTTGAAATAAATATGTGTGGGTATTTAGAAAACTAATCTGGACAACAGAAATCCTGAAAAATTGGGTTGAAGTATGTAGAGGCTGGCCACATGTACCTCTAAAGTGGCAAGCTTCTCTCACATCTTTTAGATCAAGATTTGTGATTATGATTATTATTTCAAGCATTTTTTGCGATTTCCTTGTGTTTCTCTTAACGTATCGCAGATTACACTGAGAAACATATATCTTGGATCCTCTCGCAATTATGTTCAGATTGATCTTTAAGTTTGCTTCTATATTCTGGTCACTTAAGGTAGTTCTACAAACTACACATGCTAGATGCAATGTTACTTTTGGTATTCTAAGTTATTGGTTTGCTTTAGGTTAAGGGCAGCTGGAATAAGGTGTCCAACACCACTTCTCTTGAGGCTTCATGTTTTAGTCATGGACTTTATTGGTATTTTTCTTTTACTCTCATATGCTTTTACCGTGAATCCAATGCTTTTTTCAATGTAAATATCACCACTAGGAAAGAGTAATTTAAGTTTTCATTATGTTCAAAATAGGGAAGGGTGGTTGGGCTGCACCTCGTCTTAAAGATGCTGCTTTATCTGAAGAAAAATTGCGAGAAAGTTACATGGAGGTATGCCGATATTTTGTGTTAGTCACCATTTAATTACTCTTTTTTTTGTAATTTAAACCTTTGATTTGCTCTTCTTAGAATGAACATGTAAAGGTTATTCTCAGGTTTTTGTTAGTAACTTCTAAAACGATTGCTATTTCTATGATTCCTAGCTTGTTGTGTAGCTTTTCCATTGATCATGTTGAAGCTCTAATGGACTTGTTTAACTGAATTGACCTTATGTAATTGATAAGGGTTGGCTCTGTAACCTTCTCTAAGGTTGTTCGTAGCCACGTGGGCACACAGTCATCCTCATGTTACAAAACACTGCAGGAGCAAGTCAAACTTGAGGTCAATTTTGGAGTTGGGCCTAGCATTAGGGAAAAAACTATTCCATGTTGTCATTATGACTTTTGCGAGCTCATTAATTTCAAAAAGATTTTGATTTTTTTTACTTGATGAATATGTTAAGTTTTAGTTTGTGTGCAGATTATCACTATCATGAGAACATTGTACCAGAAATGCAAGTTAGTGCATGGTGATCTTAGTGAGTATAATATCCTTTATTTCGAGGTAATTTCATCCTTTAAATGCATTTGAGTAATGAGTGTAACAATTATGTACTTGTAATTTTATCGTACTGTTGCTATCGATTAGTATGTGCCTTCTTAAGAGTCATGACTTTACAGGGGCATCTCTATATAATTGATGTTTCTCAGTCCGTTGATCTAGATCACCCTAGTGCTTTGGACTTTTTGAAGGAAGACTGTGTCCATGTTTCGGTATGTAGATATAATGGGTTTTGACTTTTGAGTTTCTTGTAGATATTTCAATCTCTCATAGCTTCCTTTTTTTTTTTTTTTTTTTTGGTTACTTGATCACAGGATTTCTTTAAGAAACATGGGGTTGCTGTTATGACAGTTAAAGAGCTGTTTGATTTTGTTGTTGATCCTTCAATAGCAGACAACTCTATTGATGACTATCTAGAGAAGGTCTGGCTTGGTTAGCTTTTTACAGGAGTATTAATTGCTTTTCATGTTATGCTTTTTACTAGAGAACTACATTTTTTGTCATATGAAAGTGTCATTACAGGTCCAGCAAAAAATACGGGACAGGGGCGATATGGTAGCACAAGAAGATGAAATAGCACCAACCGTTTATGTACAGGTATGTTCTTGAGTGGCATGTTTGGCATAATGTTATTACCATCCACATCTTTATATTGTAAGAAATATCATGTTTCTGGTTTAATAATTTTATTCTGATGCACCCTTTTTTAAGACTTGTTTGCTGGACAGAAAATTAAAACCTAAGTCATACCCATCCTGACTGTTTCCTTGATTTCTACATAATTGCCTTGTGTATTACAGGCATACTTGCTATTTTTTGACAACACAACAATGCACTTGCATTTTAATATTAATACAATGCTGAATAAACAAGATCGTTATTCTATGACATTGTAACGACTCTTTGTTGGTTGCAACCCTTTTTTTCAAAAGACATTGGATCATGTCAAGAGATGCGAGGAGGATTTAGTTCAGATGGCAATGCTTTCACGTCCTGCTTTCGTCTATGAACCAAAGCCAGATGCAATTTTCGACCAGCCCCTTCTAAACTTTGTGCAGACAAGAACTGAAAGCATCCAGCAACAACAAGAAGCAGCAGAATCAAACAAACTGGAGGAAACTTTAAGTAAAATAGGCCTGCAGCTCAAGTCCTCTGTGGATGGTGAAGAAAATTCGTCAGGGACTGATGATGAAGAATCAAGTACTGATTCAGAGGGAGAAGGATCTGGTGCTGAAGGTAGAAAGAAAACAGATCCTGCACAGAGGAAAGCTGCTAGGAAGGAGAACAAGAAGAAGGTGAAAGAAGAGAAACGGGAAGCTCGAAAGACTAAAATTCCAAAGGCTGATAAGAAAAGGAGAAAGAAGTTGGCCAAAGCTAAGTGTACAAGATAGTTGCGGTGCTTCTAAATTATTTTCAATTTGACTGAGCAGAAAAGAACGAAATGTAAGTAGATCATAGAGCTAAATCAGCTTGTTGAGTATTAATAAGGTATTTCTTCAATAGTTTATTTATAGGTCAAATCTCAAGTTTTGTCTCTGTAGTCTGTACTGTAGGAGCACGCTGGGTTTAACCCCCTACGTTCAAAGTGCTATCTTTTAGCCGCTGAAAATTTTCACTGCATTGGCTCCCTGTCATCAACAAAATTTCAAATGTGGCAACTTTCCAGTATATTGCAACTGATATATGTCCCGTAGTTGGTTTGATGTTTAATAAGTAGGTCTGTTGCCTGGTGTAGTTAAAGAAGGTCCAAGATTGGGCGTCATGCACTTTGCTTTTAAATGGATTATAGAGAACCAAATTTCTCTTTGGAAATTTCAAAACTTTGAAGAATCCATTGCACCTAACGGCCTAGCGTATTTTACATATTGCAGGCAATAATTCAATGTGTTAATAGAATGATAAAGCAGAAATCTGAAGATGGAAGCTTGAGTTGTGGTTGTGGTTAAATGCTGCGTTTTAGATCCCAAATTGACCAATTCTCTTAAACCTTGAAGGAAGAAAGAAAAACAAAGGGAGAAAGCGCAATGGTAGTAACAATAGCTAAGGGTCTCCACATTTAGCAATTTCTAAAAATAAGCACTCCTGTGCCTATATAAGCGCACTAACCTTTTCTTGTTTTCCAAGATCAATTATCCAATAAATAATAAATATAAAAAATAAAAACTAAGGGAAGATGATGATAAAAGGAATGGAGCTCTTGTCGTTCTTATGGCTGCTCATGAACATTTCGATGAGCAACGGATACAATTTGAGGCTATTAGCTAGAAATCTTGCAGCAGAGCCTTCAGCAACCTCAGGAACTTTTAATGTAAAAGATTTTGGTGCGAGGGCCAACGGTCTTATTGATGATAGCAAGGTTCTTTCCTACATTCTCTTTACCATTTCGCCTTTTTGTTTAGATGTCCTTTCTAGTTGCAAGAATGTTTTATACATGTTGATTGGAAAAAAATAGGCATTTGTTGATGCATGGAAAGCAGCATGCGGTGGTACTGGTGCAGTTAAGCTTTTGATACCAAGTGGAACCTATCTTCTTGGTCCAGTAGAGTTTAACGGTCCCTGCTCCAACGTTCAATCCCTGACTGTACAATTGGAGGTAAGTCCTCATAACTTCTTAAAGCAATGTAGAATTATGACCATATGAAGGGGTACATTACGTAAACAATGCGGTTACTTTGCAGGGAACGCTAAAGGCAGTAACCGATTTGAACGTATACAAGACCACAACATGGGTACAATTTGGATGGGTCGATAATATGGTCCTTACAGGAGGAGGAACTTTTGACGGGCAAGGAGAAGTGTCCTGGCCTTTTAACAAGTGCCCTAAGGACAAGAATTGCAAACTTCTTCCCAATGTAAGTTAATGTTTATAACTTAACTGTAGAAATTATTACATTGGGTCAGATTTACGGATCATTCCATTTCACAGGAAATTAGTCTAACATAATCAAATTTTTACAGTCGCTTGCTTTCATCGGTGGCAAAAACATTAAAATGTCGAACGTCAAGTTG
This sequence comes from Acanthochlamys bracteata, assembly GCA_019914995.1. Classification (NCBI taxonomy): domain Eukaryota; kingdom Viridiplantae; phylum Streptophyta; class Magnoliopsida; order Pandanales; family Velloziaceae; genus Acanthochlamys; species Acanthochlamys bracteata. The sequence goes on along the minus strand of CM034126.1, from coordinate 10,536,572 downwards.
CTAAATAGCAAGATGTTTCATATGGCGTTAACCGGTGTGACTGGCTTCAGGGGCAGTGATATCACCATTACCGCCCCCGAAACAAGTCCAAACACTGATGGTATCCATCTCGATCGATCAACTGACGTTCAGATCACTAAGTCAACCATCGGCACTGGTGACGATTGCATCTCCATTGGTCATGGCAACTCCCAAATTGAGATCACAAGTGTCAACTGTGGACCTGGACATGGTATTAGGTAAGTGCAAAGTTGTCTATCAATCCTTCCATGATGTCATTTATAGCACTATCACATATATCAACTACCATTCGCACATGATTGTTCTTTGTAGTGTTGGAAGCTTAGGACAAGGCAAAGACGAGAAGGATGTGCGTGACCTTATCGTCAAGGATTGCACTTTAACTGGAACCGATAATGGTGTGAGGATCAAGTCATGGGAGAGCACCCCAGGAGTTCTTGCAGTTCAAAATATGACATTCAAGAACATTATCATGAAGGACGTTCTCAACCCCATCATCATCGATCAAACTTACTGCCCATTACCAAAATGCGATACTTCGGTACGTAAGACAAGCTACTAATTAATTCGATTGCTACGTAAAAAGTATGAAAATTTGCTAATCCGATACTTTTTTGTTTGATGTATAGCAACCATCGAAAGTGAGCATCAGTGATGTTACTTTTAAGAACATACAAGGGACATCAAATTCGTTAACTGCAGTGCTACTAGACTGCAGCAAGAGCAACCCTTGCAAGAACGTCAAGTTGGAAAATGTCCATCTTACCTACACCGGAACTGTGCCTGGCACAGCGAATGCTACTTGCAACAATGTGAAGGCAACATATGTTGGAACACAAATTCCTCCTCCCTGCGCTTAAATTTTTCTGCAAAGGAGAACTTTATCTGAGCTTAAAAAATAGGGAGCTGTTCTCTACCACTTTGCAAATGGTAGTGGTTTCAGTGAGATTTTTTTCGTATTGTAAAAAGAGGTGGCTTAGTTTGTCGCCCAATTTTGTTCCTTTGTAACTCTATAGTATTAATTTGTAAGAGTTACAATGCGTAGAAAACAATATATTGAAATCGTGGTTTCGCAATTACGTTATGGCACCTCACTTAAATGTTACTCAAATTTTTGTGAATGAAGTCCAAGCTTGGTATCTATGTGCATAGAACCCAACGTTTATGTTACGAAGTCCTCATTCAGGTCCCTCTATTTCTTTCCCCTCTCTCTCTTGCTCTGTGAATTGTATTGATTTTTTCTTTTTGAGTGATTGACTGTTGATTTTTTTTGGCATTGATTGATGAAGCACGGCGAAGAAATCGATTGTGCCTTGGAGGGAGATGACGAAGAAATGGAGATGAAGAGCATCCTGAATCCATCACTATTGTGAGTTTCCTTATTTAGTTCTCCAAATCAAATTTTCTTCTACTAAAAATTACTAGTTCATTTGGTTGAGAATTTAACATCTCACACATTGATCAAAGCTGTTATCTTTAGGTAAACTGATCAAGCATGTAGACGTAACGGTTATCTTAACCCTTTCCACGAAAAGATTTTCAGGAAATGCTCTTTATATTAAAAGAGCTCTACTTTTTAAGCGATCCAAACGATGCATCAATATAGCTTACTTCTGCAAATATGATGAGATAACTACGAGCAAACTTCAGTATTCTACATTAAAGTGTAGAATTTCATCCAAATTCAAATTTCGTGCATATAATCTCACTTCTGTTTCGAGAGTAGAACATCAATTTTTTTTCTTGATAATATAATATTAGCATCATGTTGTTGAATCCGAAGTTCGACGGCCGGCGAAGGCATGAGACTCACTTCTCACCAATGTTGCCTTCCGAAAGGTACCGACTTTACCGGTTCATAATTCATAACGCAATGGGAATAAACCTTATGCTATGTTTGGATACGTGGTTAAAAAATAAGAGTAAGAGGATAGATTGAAATAGAGGGACCTCATTCAGGTCCCTCTATTTCTTTCCCCTCTCTCTCTTGCTCTGTGAATTGTGTTGATTTTTTCTTTTTGAGTGATTGACTGTTGATTTTTTTTGGCATTGATTGATGAAGCACGGCGAAGAAATCGATTGTGCCTTGGAGGGAGATGACGAAGAAATGGAGATGGAGAGCATCCTGAATCCATCACTATTGTGAGTTTCCTTATTTAGTTCTCCAAATCAAATTTTCTTCTACTGAAAATTACTAGTTCATTTGGTTGAGAATTTAACATCTCACACATTGATCAAAGCTGCTATCTTTAGGTAAACTGATCAAGCATGTAGACGTAACGGTTATCTTAACCCTTTCCACGAAAAGATTTTCAGGAAATGCTCTTTATATTAAAAGAGCTCTACTTTTTTAAGCGATCCAAACGATGCATCAATATAGCTTATACGCAAATATGATGAGATAACTACGAGCAAACTTCAGTATTCTACATTAAAGTGTAGAATTTCATCCAAATTCAAATTTCGTGCATATAATCTCACTTCTGTTTCGAGAGTAGAACATCAATTTTTTTTTCTTGATGATATAATATTAGCATCATGTTGTTGAATCCGAAGTTCGACGGCCGGCGAAGGCATGAGACTCACTTCTCACCAATGTTGCCTTCCGAAAGGTACCGACTTTACCGGTTCATAATTCACAACGCAATGGGAATAAACCTTATGCTATGTTTGGATACGTGGTTAAAAAATAAGAGTAAGAGGATAGATTGAAAAGATAGTAAGAGGATAAATAAGAAAGTGTAGTTATTTAACTTACCATGTTTGGATATGTTAGTATAGATAAACTCTTAACTGTGTTTGGATAGAACAATAAATAAGTAATGATAAAAAACTTTGCTAAAAGATCAAAATATCCTTAACAGTTTTAAATAGTTTGATTTTGATTACAAATTTATATTAAAATAAAAAAAAAGAATGTTTTGTAAAATCTTTGTCAAACTAAAGGAATACATGCACAGAAATTTTTGTGATTAAAACTGAAAAAATAATAAATGAAAGCATACCCAATGTTTTGTCACCTAATCGGTATACTTCATGAACAATCACTCCAGAAAAACTTGACATTTCCGTCTTAAACGTAAGAATGTTCAACTTCTCAATACAAATAATGCTGGGAATTAGTTTATTTCACTAACCTGCACTTCTTAAATATGCAAACTTTTACAAATGTAAACATAACTAGAGAAAAAAAAATCAAAGCAACAAATAAAGAAGTCGACAAAATACAGATCAAATTACTTCAACGATTCGCTTCATTTCACTTAACCACCATCTTGAAAATCCAACAATGACAATGTGGCATTCAAATAAGTAGACATAATGAACAAGGTGGATAACGTCTTTGCGTTTATGATACAAGTCATCACGAACGAGTATATACTATCATAAAAGTGTATGTGAACATTAAGAGATGCTTAGAAGTACTTTTTTTTTAAAAGAAAAACAACTCAAGCACTCTCTGTCGATGCAAACCAAGTAAAATAAGTAAAACCAGTAAAAAGAAAAGATCAAGCTAGTTAAAGAATGTAAAGCAGTAAATAAAAAAAGAAACCAGTAAAAAAAAGCAAAGCAGTAAAACCAGTAAAAGAACGCAAACAAGTGAAAAAAAAAAAATCATTAAAAAAACTGCAAACCACTAAAACAATGCAAACCAGTAAAAAAAGAAAAAAAGTGAAAGAATATAAACCAATAAAAGAATGCAAATCAGACCAAGAACCAATCATTTACCTTCATCAAATTAAGATCTCAATGAATAAAATCAAGAATTCAGAAAAAAAAAGGACAAAAAAGATAACAAATATTTCTTTTTTGGTTGTTGTGAATCAAACATTCACCTACTAATCATCACAGTTAGCAGATGGCACTTCATGATCCACCACATGCTCTTGCACAACCACAGAAAATCGACAACAAGCAATAATATCACTATCATCCACCAACATTGAACAACCAAAAACAAGTTTTTGAATTAAAACAATCAATCAAAACTTCAGCAGCCTCACACAGTATACCAAATCATCACCAAATTTTTGAACACCACTATCACCCACCACATTCAAGAAATATAAAAGAAATATAAAACAATCAATTAGAATATAGAAAGAAATATAAAACAAGTTCTAAATTACATTAACAAGAATCAAGACATGTCACTATAAGTTCTTGAATATTCTTCAAACATGTTTCATACTTAAGCATTCTCTGTCAATGACTATATAATAGTACAATCATTTCATACCCAAGTATTCTCTCTCAATGACTATTTAACAGCCCAATCATGTTCAGATTAAGCAATGCATGACAAATGTGGTATATAAAAAGCCAAACTTAAAATCTTTGCATTATTTAATGACTACCACGCCAAGAGAAAATCATGTTTATTTCCTACATCTTCCTTTTTTTTCTTTAATAAAATATATCTTATCCTAATTGATAAAAATCTGCTCAAAAGGTCCTTAAAATGTTTTTAGAAAACAGTCAAAACTTTTCCTATGAATTCATAGAGTACTCAGACTAGAAGTATAAGAAAAACAACTCAAAGTTAATACTACATCAAAAAATTGTCATTCAATATATCAAAATCTGAATTGAAAGCAAGTAAAAAGAACTTAATTGCATCATATAATAAAGCCCCAATTAATCTAAATAAGTAGCGCTGCCAAGCAACAGAACACACAAAAATAAAAAAAACAAAAAAAAAGAAAAATATAAACAAAACATCATTCTCAAATCTGTGTTGTTTCTCTTCTTAGAACCAGATCTCGATTCAAATACCATCATCAATAATAAATTTCAACAAAAACTGAGAAATAAATTTCAATCAAAACATTAAAAATGACACAGATCAAACATCGGAAGAAGAATAAAAAAACTAAATCTAGTTCGGTCAAGCAAGATGAAAATGAAGAAAGAGAGAGGGAGAGAGATCTAACCAGTAGAGGAGGGCGAGAAGAAGGCCGGAGAACAAAGAAGAGGAAGTCGTCGGCAGGGGAGGCGGGAGAAAAAATGGCGCGAAGTGTAGCTGCTCGATAGAAAAGGGAAGTAGGGTAACGAAGAACTGCTGCGAGCGAGGACACAAATGACATGAAAATCGTCTCCCCACGCGTACCCGCCGATTCGGAGGGTACGCATGTAACAACAGAGCAGTGGAAAGAATGGGGAATTCTCCATCCTTTCCTTTAATAATGTGTTACCAAACATTGTTAAACACAATAAATATTTTACAATCACTATCGTTTCCTATGTTTACCCACGATACAAACATAGCGTTAATGGGATATGTTGATAAATAAAACCAGCTCCAGCCTAGGAATGAATCATTATTTTGCTAGTACATAGACTTGGAGAACATATGAGATCCTGACAATTTAACAAGACTCGGTGACTAATTCTTTTAGACCTGTGGCTGGAGAAGCATTTCAACCATAGTTGTAAGAACTGGACCGGACATCAAATTGAAAAACTGTCCAGATCACGGTTCTCGCGTCGAACTGTCGGATCAACCAGTCGAACCGTCGGGTCAATAATATAAAAGTATTTTTAACTAATAATAACAATAATCACAGTAAAAAATCTACTGCCATCGTGACACTATCAATAATAATAGCAGCAGTAATTATAGCAAAAAATTAGAGTATTTTTATTATGGCATTACTATCAACAACAATTACAGAAGTATTACCATCATGTTACCACCACCAACAACAATAATAACAATAAAAATTTATAATGAAAAATATTTAAATAAATTAGAAGATTAGAAAAAGATAAAACTATAAAGTAGACAAATCATAAAATAGACATAACTAACTTTTATAAATATACTTATTTGAGTCTAAATATTTTACAATATAAAAATTTAAAAATCACTAATAATTGATATTTATAAATAAGATATAATTAATTATATTTTTGCATTATCACATTCATTGGTAAAATCTAAACTACATATTATTTTTCAACATAGAACTATTAATAATTATTTTTACATTAAATATATTATTAAATTAATTTTTTAATTAATTTTTTTAAACTTTATTCAATCCGGTTTGATCCGGATAAGCGGGTCGACCGGATTGAAACAGGTCAAAACGGATCAAATTGGGTCAAAATAGGTCGATTGATAAAATAATTTTTTTATAAACCAAACCAGTTTATAATCCGTGGTCGACGATTTTCGGATCGACCCGAACGGTTCGATCCGGGTCTAATAACTATCATTTCAACTACCCTTAGGAATGCAATACAAACATGTGTCTTATACAGAACACCAACCAGGATTCAATAGGAACTCTTTAATCCATGTTTCTTTGCGTTTTCATGTAAGATTTGTTTATTCACGAGGAAGTGACATTTTGAGTTTTTTCAACCAAAGAGTTAACTTTTATATGACTTTCTATGTTCATTTTTTAAAATTTGTTTTTACAGACTCACTTTCTAATATTTAACTTCTCAAAAACTCATTTCTAATCACTTACTTACAAGTAAACGAATCGTAAGCTAAAGTAAGTAAACAAAATTTCTAAACATATTTGCAGTGTTTATCACTTTATTTTAAAACTTAATTTCAGATTATTATTTTTTCAATAAGTCTTATAAAATATTTTGAAGAAAATTAAAATTTTGAAAAATATAAACAAATTACTTCATATGCATAAATTTATTACTTTAAATAAAAAAATTAAATTTACTTTTTAAAATATCAAAATAAACTATTTTAAAAAAATTATTTTAAACACTAACAACATCCGTCCATGTTTAGGACATCAACCATATTCAACTCTATATTAAATCCATTTATTTCTTTTATTCAACAAAAAAAGAAAAGCGTTCATGTTCAACTCTACGTATGAGAAGAACTCCATCTTCATGCTTCCATAAAAGTTAACCATCGACTCTGATTACAGACTAAGGAGAGAAAACGGAAACATCAAATTGCAACAATCAAAATTGAGAGAGATCTTATCGTCCCTCCTGTTTTCAGTCAAAGTAGACGTGCTCATCATTCCCAAATCAAAACAGAGATCATGCAGACCATAAAACCCCAACCTTCCTTCTAAAATCATAAATTAATCTACCCCTTCCATTCCCTCTTATCCCATAGAAGTGCGCAAGCTCAACTTCAAAATACGAGAGTCTGCAGTCAAAGCTTCAAATGGCATATGAAAATATTGCTTGACTAATGTAAACTAACATTAAATGATAAACTATGCAGGATTTTGGACATGCAATACTAGCAAGCTGTTCAAGAGTTCTTGAAAGTTTAGCTTTCAAATTTGTCTCGTGGATTGATGACGTTCTCTATATAGATAGGCATTGTCAGCAACAATCACCGGTTGAAGCAGACATGATGTTCAGATAATCAAGGCTTCCATATTTCAGATCATGTGGCAAGTTTTAGTAGAATGAAGGGCATTTTTGGATAGTGAAGTTTAGGCAAATACCCAGATTTGTCCGTTATGAGATAACAAGTACTTTCAAGTTTCTAGGAGTACACCTGAACTAAATGAAAGGACAATCAACAATATAAAAGCACCCAAAACATGCTATTTAGTTGTAAATTAAGATGGTATATGTTTGTTTTATGTTGCAATCATAAAGTTTAATGTACAAGAGAACGATCTCGAGTTCCTAACTACATTGCTACTTTAGAGCTTTTTACTTACAGGTATACCTATCTACCAATTCTATACCTTGGTTACTCATATGCCTACGTAAAAGCATCACTCCAAAGTCAGTTCCAGTTGTCTTCCAACTTACACTTAAACTGGGTTCTCAGCTATATAAGGTTGCAGAAAACATCATCAAACTGCCATGAGCATGTAGAAATTGAGTGGGCCTGCTGAACCTACTCGGTAATTAATTCATAGCTCACTATCTAGAAGGTGGCTATCTTGCTGAAATGAAGTAATAGTTCAATATTGAGAAATTTCACAGCAGACAAAAAAAAAGTGAACATGTCTAGACAAGCACAAGTGAAATTCAGGGTAGGTGACACGAGCATTAAGAACAAAACACGGAGCATGTGCTCTCGAGATTTCCAGAATCCAGTAATTTGGGTACTTAAGCAACAAACCGCTAATTCATAATGTATGTATCACGCTAAAAAGTGTGCAAGTCTAAAAAGTGAGAAAATATGATTATATGAAAACCACAAGTTAAAGAAGACACTACAATAAAGTAAATGCTGAAGAAAAAAGACAAGTATTTCTTCAAGCAGGTTTGGGGGATTCCTTGCCATGTGAAGGCTTTTTTGAGGAGCAAGATGACTTAAAAGCTTCAATCTGCGATTGGCATTTGACATAGTCGCCTTTGTTCTCCTGTAGACATTTCTTCAATGCCTCGACGTCACAAGGAGACAATTTTTTGACTATGTTTTCACTATTTTCCATAATTATGTACTTGAGATTCAGTCTGCATAATGAAACTAGAGATAAGTACAAAAGAAGAAGTCATCAGTTATAATCAGCTAAAGTGTCAAACTTCAACTATCAGCAATTAGACGACAAGGCCAAGCTTCATAAGCCCTTAGCAAAAACACGGATGCACGCAATAAACTAGCATGGAGGTAAGCGTCTATCTTTTCTTGGAGTAGAAAAGCCTATGAATTGTTCAGTCAGTAGAAACAAGAATTTACCAATGGTTGCAATTTTCATCAAACGCTGTATATAGGAAAAATATTATGTAATACCAAGTGAGGTAGAACTAAAAGTATCAAACAGAGAACAATTTATTAAAAAGATTGACGAGAAGGAGCATATATCCAGAGAAGGAAAAACAAAAAGGAGCGGAAAACTCTGGCATAGAAAGATAAAAAAATTTAAAAAAAACCTAATTCGTAAACTGGAACGACGAAAAACAGATAAAACGATCGCAATTCCTGCGGGAAATTCTCGTCGAAGAAGTGTTGTTCCGTTTAGAAGATGATACCTTTCTCTCTGAGTGCTTGATTGATTGGACGATCGATGCGAGACCGAGTGAAACCGAGTATCTGGAGTTCTTCAACCCAACACAAAGCTTGTGCAACGGCATCAGCTAACAAACGCGCACCTATGACCCGGACCCAATCGGCGGATTAGTAGTCGAGTCCGATTCAATTTTTTAGCGTCCCAAACAACCCACTCGTCAGAAAAAGAAAATAATTCTGAAGCGAAAGTCTGCGACTATTCTCACTGATCGCTAACCAATGAGGGAACCTCCATATGAAACCCAAAAGAGAATGAAATAGATACTGGAGAGGAAATGAACAGGCATTACTACAACAATTTGGAGCACGCCAACTGCTTTAACAACATTGGCTAGAGTAACACTACAAGAAAAAGATTCTAGAAACCAAAAAAGAAAAGCTTAAAAATGAACCAGAGACCCATAAAAGCGCCACACAGCGCTACTAAAACATGCGTGAAAATCATATGTTACACAGCAGGAAGTCATATTCAGAATGCATCACCCTGAACATTACATTCCTATACAACCTCCCTCGCTACAATAAGACATCCTCTCCAAAGCCCTACCTGGCCTAATGTTAAATAACTGATACTGTAACAAAAATAGATCGGGCTTCAAGAAGCTACAAGGCATTCACACAATATGTAGCTCCCCTTGATTGAGCAAAAATTGCCAATATATACAAAAGACTTAAAGAAGGGTAGACTGGGGGTAACTGACTGGTGGTGTTAGCATACAGGGTCCCGACCAGAGGCCAGTCCTTCAGAGGTCATGGCCAGATTTTATCTTGATACAAGATCTTCTGACAACCTCTCTGTGACTGCTATAAGCTTTGAAAAACCCCCAGCTGAAATTTCTCTGATAGCTGCATCAACTATTGTAGAATAATAATTGTACAAGGAAATCAGGAGTCATCTTTCACTCATCCATGGCTTCAACGTGGGTGAGTTTCGTTCTTCTAACCTTCACAGCTCCCTTGCGCCAGCTGAATCTCTGATTGCTGCCACCATCTATTGTTGAATAATTGTACAAGGAAACAGGAGTCAGCTTTCGTCATCCATGGCTCCGATGTAGGTGAGTACCGTTCTTCTCACCCTCACAGCTCCCTTAAGCCAGCTGCAGGCCTTCAAATTAGAATGATCGCCAACACCACCTACACTGCTGTTATTTGAAGCACAGCTAGTACCATCCTCCAAAAGTGTCCAAGGGTCTACTTCCATCTCTGCATCCTGGGAAGGCAAGGTTTTGCTTTTCCCTGAAATATTTGCAGGAGAACGTGTAGATGGAGTAGAGGACCTTGGATTCATGCTTGAGTTTCCTTGAGGGAAACCTGGAGACAATATTGTGCTTTGCTGAAGAGAAGATTGCATCACAGAAGATAAGGTTGGAGGATAACACGATATAGAGAAAGGAAGGGAGGAAGGAAGAATTGGCATAGCAGCTTGAATACGGCGCCGTATCATTGCAGGCAACTCCATACGATCCAAGTCCGCCTGCAAATTGTAAGGACTATCACTTTGACAAACATAAAGGACAATTTGTAAGAACTGAGACAAACAAAGCAGGAAGACAAGCTGCAAGCCATGCAATTTTACAGAAACGGAGCTGGTTAAATGATATTGAAAGTGACAGTTATGGAGAATAGAATTGATAAGGAGATATCTAATTTTTTGCGAAAGAAAACAGAGTGCACCACTTTTAAGTTATTTGTGAAAGAATTGATAATAAAGGAATCTGGTTATTTGTGAAAGAATAAAAGAGTGCACCACAGTTTCAGTTATTCAGATTATACTACTTTTAGTAATGCTTTTAGTAATGCACTGTCCATCAAATGCGTTAAAAAGATGGATCCTAGCTGATTACTGGAATTTCATCCAAATGCGAATTTTTTACCTGCAAGCTTTCTGACACCTCACGGTCAAACGCAGAAAAATCTCTTGGAGATTTTACAGTTGACTTGGAGGTGGTCTTCGGTTTCAGCCAACTTGGTTTGTAACTAGTCATCAAAGCATATAAAAGAGATAGAAATCTGTCAAATAGGGTATCACCAGACAAATCAAATGAAGCAGCAGGTGATGCATTAACAAGATGGCTTTCATCTCTCTTAGACACTCTGTGCATAGTATGAAGGGGCATATCTGCATCTTCATATACTAGCCGCGATCCTAGTAGATGAAGCACTACTGGAGCAAGCATGTGCCTCATCCCCCTGAAAGAAAGGATGATACATGTGTTAAAACCATAACATGATCATCTCAGACCATCATGCTACCACGAAAATTACAAATTTAAGTATGACCAAGAAGGGAATCACCCTTACTTGATAACAGCCCAATTCAAGCATCTGACCAAATTTGAAACTAAGTGTCCAAGAGGGACACAGTTCCAACTAACTTTGCAGCCACATAATTGACAAAATAAGACAAATAAGATGAAGCATCTCTCACCGAAAGACCATGAAACAAAGAAGAAAACATGACATTGCATTTAAATAGTTCTCCACTAGAATATAAGACTTCCATCACCAGTAGAAGCACGCTTAAATAAGTTAAAATGCTAACATGTAACCTTCCACCAACTGACATTTCTACTTCAGCTTTCTATTAGAACACATAACTCTCTATGTTCCCTCTATATGAGTTGCCTTGTAAACAAATGATCCTTCTAGAACCAGTGAACAAGTAACTCTACAAGCTTAAGTGCATTTACCTTAATTCTACAAGCTTAAGTGAATAGCCCTTTTAGAATCAAAATCTAGAATCCTGAAAACCAGGTCTCCCAACTTCACATTCTAATGTTTTTTTATTGTCAGCAGCTAGAATCTATACTTGGAATCACTGCAAAGCTACTTCAGCTAGAATCCACAATCAAAGTTAGAAACGGCAAATTTAGGTTATACAAACATCGTTAGATACTAAGAGAATCTAGAATCTGTTTTTAACAGCTCCACCAAACAAGTACTAGCAAGCAAAATATCGTGAGTTTGTATTCTCTAGTCTTTGTCGCATAGCTCGCAGATAATAGTAGAGTGAGTATGAAAGCTCAAGCATACATAACTAACAAGAAATATTTAACGTATTTTAATCTGTAAACAGTTTTACATGGGTGGATGGGTCAATAAAGTGCAGCAAATTGAACATATAAATCTTGCAGCAATGCACTTTTATACAACCAAAGCTAGGCCATCCAAATGAGGACTATATGATTGCAGACAATAGAAGGAAAATGTCTTTATGCTAAAACCTTAGAGAAAATCTCTTACCTGGCTGACTTTTCAATTACTAGTTTACAAATCTAAATGACATTTTAGGACAGCCAATTAATATTTCCATGTGCATTATTACATCACAAACTGCAAATGTAAGCCAACTGCAATCACATCCTAAATTTTATAGCATCAGAAGCAAGTACCCTATAGACAAAAGTGAAGAACTAAAAGACATGAGGCCTACCTATCAGCGTAAACTATAGGAAGCAACCTCAATAGGAACTGCAAACGCAACCACAATGATGCTCTCAAAGCAAGAGGGGAAGGAGGTGAAGTATCTGTAGCACCTGCAGATCGCCTACCCATTCCAGGACTTCCACCCTTAATATTCTTCCGACTGCTGCCTTTGCTAGAAAGGACTTCTACTCCAGCAGGTATTGCACCAACCTGCTTAGTGCCAGTACGGGTTACTGTACTTATATACTGTTCAATAGTGCTCAACTGCTTCACCAGGTCTGCAGCAAAATTACATCGCGATTCACTTGAACTCCGATCTATGCATGGAAACACCAATTCTGCAAGAGCTCTCTCGGTCACAAATTGCTGGCTAGATAATAAGGCTTCAGCATCAAGCAGCTGAAGGCTCATCCTGCCAGAGCCCTTGGAATCTATACCCTCCTCGACAACTTCCCCTTCCTCTATTGCAGGCACTTCTGATCTTCTCTTGTCACCCTTAAGTGATGACACCTCATCCGTGGAAGTTGACCAACCCCATGGCTTCCAAAACTGAGATTTTGCTGAAAGGCCTCTAGATTGAGCAACATTGACAAGTCTTTGCCTTATGGATTTACGTCCTAAAAGTACATCATTACCACCTAAAAACCATTTGGCACTGACAAACAGTAATTCCTCTAATGATTTACCAAGTAGATTAACAACTTCTGAGTAAAGTGCTGCAGCATCAGGCCTGACAAGCAATCGCGTAAGGACAATTTCAATAAAGGTCTTCTCATTTTCAGAAAGTGCAAAATTTTCAGCATTGGGAGAAAGAGATCGAACAGCTTCCACCAAGGACATGTTCTGACTTTCAATTCTCTCAATAAGCACTTGTTCATTTAATAGCAACCGTAACTCTACCCACTGCCAATGAAACTTAGCTGGCTGCAAGGTATCTAAGACATGCACAAGCTGATCTGCAATTTTTGTCTCATTATCAGCATATGGCCTTGGTTCATTGGAACCTATAACCCATGACCCATCTTCCACCATTAATGTAAATGGTGGCATTTTTCCCTCAACAAGCGCATTCAGGAAAAGTCGTGCACGAAGAGGAACAAAAGCCATTATCTTGGTATGTTTGTCTGGACTGTGCAGCTCAAGCATAGCTGCAAACTCTGAGTCACCAGCATCAGATGAGAGAACTTCAAAGAGAGACAGCGTGCTGTGTAAGCAGACATCTCTAAAAGGACGATGCTTGATTGCATCTCCAATAGCCAATGACAAGTGGCGATATAGTTGCATATCTTCGCGAGATGTACTATTGCTGTTTGTAATGTAAGGTCTCCAAATAACCATAGCAAATACCGAATAAGCAGGAGGAAGAACCAAGCTAAGAGGAAGCATTCGCTGCATCCTTGAAAGAGCCAAAGCATATGATTTGCCAAGGATATCTGTGACTAACCCATCAAAAACGGTTCGATAATTTCCAACAAGCAGTCGGAACCAATGTATGTAGACTTCAATATAGTAATCCAACTTCAAAGTACCAAAAGTACGAGAAACTCCATTTGAAGATGATCGTGAGCTCCTGATAAATTGCAAAAAATCTAAGCCCTCCTTTATTTTAAAGACTGCAACCATCCTTTCAAGGCTAGTCACACCATGAACGATGGCTCCAATTACGAGTGCAGATACAACTGCTGCAGCCCTCACAGTTCTTCCAACAGAAGCTTTCATTGAATTGTTTGGAATATCCTTTGAATGATTTAAGCCAATGTCATGGGTTTCAGAAGAAATATGAAATTGACTTCGAGGGGCTCTTGTTGAGGGATAGGCTCCAGACACAGTTGTAGAAGCTTCAGCAGCCAAAGCTACCTCAAATATGCGGCTAACCCGCTCACCTAGGGCTTCTTTTAGCAGGCAGAGTGAGATGATGTGAATGCGTAAAACGTATCTTACAGCATTCATTGAACCTGCTAAAGACGCAGAAGATTGGTAGTTACTGCTAACCGAAAAGTCAGAGAGCCCAGCAACAGCTGACACTATACTAGAAACAATTGCAGACACGGCAGAAGCCACCAAAGATAAATCAACTTCTTGACTTGCTCCATTATTTTGCCGAATCCAATCAAGAAGACCAAATACTATATCTTGTGATGCCTTATATCCATCATCCCATTTCTCAGAAGGGGCTCTTGCGGCATTGGTTGTAAAGGTCTTTTGCTCTTTTCCGATAAACAAATTGACAGCATCCTCAACATGTCTCTGCACTAAATCCTTCATCACAGGACCAGTCCTAGATATCCTACTACCAATCTTTTGACGTATATACTCATCATAGTCTTCACCTCCTGGAACTCCAGAGGAAAGTCCTGTGTCTACATCTAGTGATCGTCCAACATCTAGTTCTGCAATAAGCCTCTGATCACAAGTAGAACGGAAATCTTTTTCCCACCTAGCCACAGAACTCGTATCCTTGTACTTCTTTAATAAATTTCTTGCATAAGCAAGGACCATTGAACACGAAGACCTTCCATTTGATGGCATCAAAGCAACAGCTCGATTCATTGCTGCACTCAGAACTTCAGGGACAAGATCAGCTGTTACAAGTACATTGTGGTACCTACAGTCAGGTAAAACATCAGCAAAGATATAACTGTACCCATAAATTATTATTATTATTATTATTATTATTATTATTATTATTATATATATAAAGAGATAGGATAAAGGCACATGCCATCTTTATAGGCACATGTGTGCATGTGCCGGCAAAATATGGCCTGCGAGATCTCCAAATCCAATCTTCAATGTTGGAAATGAAGAATCATGAGTTGAAAACACGTTGACAAAATTTCAGCTAAATCGAAATACGAATCAACCTCTATCGGAACTCTTGATCAAACTGACATAAAAACAAAATATATATTTTTTGTCAATTTTTATTTTAGAATAAGAGTTCCGATGGAGGTCAATTCGTAATCCGACTGAGGTAAAATTTTGTCAACGTGTTTCCAACTCATGATTCTTCATATCCAACGGTGGAGATAAGATTTGAAAATCTCGCCAACCAGTTTTGGCTGGCATCTAAACACATGGCTTTAAGATGACATGTGCCTATATTCTATCATATATATATATATATAGAGAGAGAGAGAGAGAGCGAGAGAGAGAGAGAGAGAGAGGTTGACCATAAATGATCCCCTAATAACAATTACCGGAATGATGCTAGTTGCCACATTGTTCGACAAAAATAAATAACTTTCTATGCAGCTTCTAGAAAGACAGTTTCTAGTACATGTTCCACTGACATCAACAAACATATGCTGAAAATATTCATTTGGTTCTTGCAACAAATTGTTAATAAAAATACTTCAATTCCAAGAACAATTAACTGAAATGATACATTACCAAAAACTTGCTAGCACATTGGGCAAGTAATGAGAATTTGAAATGTAAACCAATTGACAGGATGAATCATATACAATTACCAAATGGAACAGAGCAACATGACCAAAAAGATTATTTAAATAGATAAAATAGGGAAAGGAGACAACTCAAAACAACTTAAGGAATATGTCGGGTAACTACATAGCAGAACGATATTTGGCACCCCTCAGGGATTTCTGTAAACTACAAAGACTTCTGCGAACCTTAGAGGGTGAGGACAACATTAGAAAAGGCAGTTCCTGATTATGTTACCACTCAGATTTCAGAAGGTACAGATATTAGAGATCAAAAAGAAGTGACAACCACATGCTGCAATAGCACTTAAGGATGCATGACACAAAAAAGATGTGAAAACATAGTTTTGTCGGTTAACAATAGAAATAACATTGCATAGCACATCCTATCAACAAACTATCTAGCTAGAATCCTATAATTGGCAAGAACATGCATCAAGATAAATTAAGCATTCTTGTTGCAGAAAATAAAACTGACCTATATTTATTAACCAGATTAAGAACTAGTAAGACTGTTAGGAGAAGTCACAAGGCAAGTTGCAAAAAGTTTAAATAACGATAAGAAAGACTTGCAATCATGACATAGTATATACCTCTGCAGAGATGATAGAAGAAACCCTTCAGCTACACTACAAACATGGCTTTCTTTGTGTTTGACAAGCATCATGTTTCTCCCAGCATGTCCAGTAGGGCTTGGTCCAACAAGAGGCCTTGGCAGCAACCATATCAGCAGCTTAACGGCTGAAAGTATATCTGAACAAATATCCAAGAAGTACAAAATTGATGATAGTTCCTCTTCACCCAATTTCCATTGCATATCGCCTCTCTCTTCAAGGGGAGTAGAAAAGGCAACAGCAGGATGATTCATTTTAGGAGCAGCCTTTTCATTTGTTTCGACAAGTTTTTTAACTAAAGTTGACAGCCAAATTGATATTAACCTCTTCTCAAGAGATCTAAGCTGTTTTATAGATTTAGCAATATCACTAAATCGTGCTGCCTTGATCTGAATAACTTCTTTAGGAAGTTCACCTTGATGGAGGCATTTAACTTTACTGTCACATACATGACTTGTCGAAGCCCCCTGGCTACTCTCAATCCTGGTAGCAGCTAACTGAGCCAGACTTTGAGT
Source organism: Acanthochlamys bracteata (assembly GCA_019914995.1). Taxonomy (NCBI): domain Eukaryota; kingdom Viridiplantae; phylum Streptophyta; class Magnoliopsida; order Pandanales; family Velloziaceae; genus Acanthochlamys; species Acanthochlamys bracteata. The sequence continues at coordinate 10,519,582 of CM034126.1, read as the reverse complement.
CTTACGCCTACCTCGTGAAGCAGGCTTTGCTGATTTCAAAGATGGTTCAATCTTCACCGACTCTTGGGCTTTAAGCCCCTTCCTAACCCACCAAGTATCTTCATCATCTGACTGGCTTACAGGAATTCCATGAACAAAAATGCTCCTCTCATCACTCAACTTCTGCTTCTTGAATCTTCCACATTCTTCACATCCCGGAGTACTATCAACGTCAGCTTTGATATTGGATAAACTGACAGGCCTCTTGGTACTCCCTTGAGATTCATCAGGGTGAGCATCAGGTTGCACCATGGAAGCATTTGGTATTTGCAACAAGGATAATATTTTTCTCTTTAGCACATCAATTTGGACGTTTCTTGATGAGCTTTTAGTGGACAGTGGATCTGAAGTAATCTTGAAGCCTGTTTGACTATCAAATGACATCGGTGAAGCACCATCCCAAGAAACAGTGGTACGGCCTTTCTTTAAAGGTTTAGCAAAATTGGGAACAACATTCTGGGACTTGGTTGGCTGCAAGTTGTCACCTAGATGACCATGAAGCACTAAACGGCGTTCATTACAGTAAACCTGTGCAACCTCTCTTAGTGTAGAAGCATCAGCTATCTTTGCTTCTTCCAGAACAACAAGCAGACATCCACCAGGAAGCTGCTTTAGGATCCTGCGATGTCTTATTTGCCTCGTAACATCCAATGAACTTTCACTATGATCCATAATACCACTAACTATTAGCTGCCTCACATATACATGAGGATAAAATATGCCATTACGAATGAGTTCCATTGTAAGGGCATTTAAACGCTCAAATCCTTCACTGTCTCCTATTTCATGCTGATCAATCCAACAAACTAGAAGGTCATGTAAAGGACTTGGACTTTCAAAGATGTCCACTCTTTTCTTTAAGCTGCTTAAATAGTTTCTTCTAAGCTTTAAGAGTAAAGTTGCAACATATACTTGACAACAATCTTTCCTCCCAGTCAACTTCAAATTTTCTGGCACTGAAGTACGAAAATGCCTATAATCACATGTTGCCCACTCACAAAGGACAAATACAGAGCAAATCAAAGATGGGCTGACCGTCCGAATCCTATTTAAAGATGAACGCAAGTATGGACTGACTTCAGTAATCCAGGCTTCTTCAGTGGCTACATCCGAGAAGTCCTCGAAGAGAGCATTATAAGCAACATTAATATCACCATCAGTTAGAGTTTTATCCAAGGCCTGCACAATCTTAGCCACCCCAGGACCTTGCAGGCGAGGATTCACTACCTTTGCAAGATTTGTAGCACGTTTCTGAAGAGAAGAAGCAATATATCCAAATGACAAGTATCTGAGGTAACTAACTTGTGTATCAAAGTTAATATGATCTGTACTGTCCAGAGCATCTAGATAATTTTCTCTGCCATGTATACTAGGAACCACAGATGCAGGTAGAGGAAAACAATCCAAGGAGACAAAAGTATCGGGCACCAAAAGAATCAGAAATCTCAGCATTTCGGTAATAGTAGAACCAAGGGAATGCTTCCTCAAATTATTCGAATCACCAGAACTACAAGCAGAGAAATCATTTATGTGTCGTATAGTTAATTCCACAAAGATGCGTACATATGACTGTGAGTATGCGAGCCGTTCTAGAAATACATAAATGATTGGCAAAAGCAACTCAAGAGCATCAGGTGATTCCTTTTCCTGAATAAATGAGTTAAACGTGCACATTTTAATGAATAGAACAGAAGCAGTTATAGTTGAAATATGGTTTAAGTTCTAAACTCACGAAATGAGCAATTACCAGAGCTTGATTCAGAGACCATTCTATGAGAAGTGATGGGAGGAGCAAGCCTTCCCCATAATGCCATTGTAATAATCGCACCATATAAGACCACTTGGATTGCAGTGAAGGTTCCTCAGCATCATGTGTTGAAGTGCATGGATCACTTCTATAGTGCGTTGCACCGGGAAGAAGATTTTGGGATGAGGAATCCCGGATGGATATACCTGTGACGGTACCATCTCTGGACAGCAACTCATCTAAAAGTTGTTGCAAATATTCAATAACATCCCTCGTCCATAGGTCGCTACGTGCAGTTTGTGATTTATCTGGTGTCCCTGAAGATGCATTGGTTGAGGCCGGACGAACCTGAATTTAGTCAAAGGCCAGAATCTGAGTCAATATTTAAAAACTCCACAAAATGAAGAACGAACATCAAATCCATTTCCATGATCCATTTTCAAGTGTCCAACCTGATTGAGATATGTGACTTTGATAAACCATGTGGCTCGTATCAGTGGCACATTATGACGAATAAGAACCTCAAATAATAACTTCTTTCTGTATCCATGAGGAATATGATCTGCTAAAGACTCTAACCTCTTGTGGTGTTGTGCTAGGCCCTGAAAGTATAAGAAAGAAGATTAGTGCCTTTCAATTAACCACGTGTTCAAAAAGCATCAGAATTACTGCGAATAACAATTTACTTAAACATTGCTGTTAGACCGTTGATGATACCATCAATTATGTTAAAAAAGTAGATGAGTGAAAAATTTAGGACTCAAAGTATAGAAGTGCATCAACATATTGATTAGATAAACACAAGTAGACAAACGAAATGATTTGGCTAATGTGGTAAACAGTCCTGTAACTTAGAAACAGAGGAGAGATAATATTATTGATTCAAACATTCAACTTTTTACATGGTACAAAACAAGAAATAAGTTTCAGCACATTCACATCTGGTTAAACCCGAGAGCTCTGAACTAGTTCTCATTTAGCTTAAGTATAATAGGTACCCTGTAATGAGCAATCAGCATCTGATAAACATTTAAGGCCTAAGTTTCTTGAAGTTTAATTTTTGTCATCAAGTAAACTCAAATGCCCCTGAGCATTAATTAACTAGTAAACTTTAGATTAAATATACTAAGGGGCAAGGTTATTAGTCATATGTGCACAATGCTAGTACAATTTATGGCCTAAAAAATTAGAACAATTTATCTCATGCAATGCAAGACAACTTGAATTCAGTTGCATCAATGTCCTATGTACATCACAAACATTGAAGAGTACATTGCATGAATACTATCTAAAATCATTGACATGCATGGTTGCGCATGTTTATCAAAGAACACTGCTAAAATATTATTTCTAGTTCAATAATCTCAAGATGCTGCAGATAAGGGAGAATCCACTAAACAATCCTTAAATCTTTTATAGGTTGTAATGTACCTCAATCCATTTCCTTCTGAAGTCTTCGCCGCATGCTCTTTGTTCTGGAAAAGCACCAGGCTTAAATAACAAAGGACCAGAAAGAGGTACTCCGTAAACTTGGCCAGCCTGTTGCCAAGTATATGTTTAGTCCTCTACAGTCAGTTAAAAAAACCAAAAACTGAATTCTTAACCAGTACAGCACTTGTATTACGTTTGAAACCATAATGACTTACCTTCCTCTTTTGTGCACGGGACTCATTGATAGCCCTAAGCCGTTTTCGCAGAGCCTGAAAAAGACAGTAAAAATGATGCTAATTGTAAACCAGCATCCAAGACATTATAATAAGATAATCCCACTGTCCATTGTAACAAGACTATAGTACTAGCTTGAGTTTCCAAGAAAAATATCAAATACTAAAAGTGAAAACAAATAATCACAGCCAACGTCTCTACCCTTTTGGCAAAAGTATCTACATCAGGATGTTCACACTACTGTCGTCCTTTTAAAAAAATGAATAGAATACTTAAACAGTTGACTGTAATCAATTGCAATAAACCACTCATTGATTGAAAATTGTATGATGGCGCTTAGTTAGCGACATACTTAGTGCTAGTTTTTAGCTTCACCAGCTTTTTCATACTTGCAGGTGGCAACAACTCAATCCTCATTTTGTAGGCATTTACTATCTTCAGCCTCCAACTTCCAGCAAAAAGCTAACTGCATCTGTTAGAGCTTCAATCATTACATTTTTTCGTTCTAGCTATCTACAGAAGTTGGACTAGAATGCTAGTACCCTGTGTTATTTCAGCTTGACCTGCTCGCTAGAAGTGGTATATTTCAGTAAGTTGTTTTAGCTAGTAGCTTACCTTCTTGTATACTCTACCTGCAAAACCCTTAGTGCCTGTCATTTAGATAAGCTACTATTTCTAACAGGGTTGGGATTGGACCTCAAACACAAACATATTGAAAAATGCAAACTTTAAAAATAAATGCATATGGCTCTAAACAAATCCTTGGTGCAATTTGCTTTCTAATCAAACCTATATGATATAGTTCTTTCATTTGACTGAGAAGCTAAATATGCAATTCCAATAGCGATACTTAGTTAGACATTACAAGTCCATACATATATTCAGCTTGATCAAACACCTGTCAGTAACAAGGAAAAAGGATAAAAGAGGAACAAAGTAGGCATTAATAATTGAAAAGTACAAGGATAAAAATAATATTTTTGCATGCAAATACTAGAAATTTAGAAGAGGGATGTAAGGGAAATAAGACGAATCCTCCTAAATGCACATTTTAGGAGAACAAAATGAGGGGTTGTACACAATATAAGGAGAAGGGTCCACTGCATGCGAAAAGATTAAAACAACTGCAGACACCATATCTTGATTCTGGTATTGAAAATTCTATTAAGATGAGCACTTCCTAACATTAAAAGCCATAGAGACAAGCTGAAAAATACATCATAGATAAAGAAAACTGAGTTGAATATTAATTTTCCTTGATAAATTGTCGATCTAGGACATGATATCTCATGACCGGAAGGATGGACCAAAACATCCATCAAACTAACAAACAGGAACGAAAAGTTCCTTTGAAAGCATTCAAGAGTTAGTCTGGATCCTTTACCTCTTTGCATTTAAAGATAAATTCAGGCTTCACAAAATTCTGAGCAAGCGTGTGACTCTCTCTTGCTTCCTGAGAAACACCAAACAATAGAGATTTAAATGAGATTGCGCATCTGCACCTTAATATATATATATATAGAGAGAGAGAGAGAGAGGGGGGGCACTCCCATTTCTAGCATCTGATTAAGCAATTGGACTGCCACGATTCACCGTGTTTTAGAAGGAAAATGGCATGTTTGCTCTGCAGTCCATGATCGCTTGATTGAATCACAGTCAAGCGATCGGACGGCAAGAAATGGGAGTGCGTTCTACCCCCGACACCCCCAAGTATAAATCAACTACATGTCTCATTAAAAAGATATAACTCAAGTACAATCCTTGAAGTCATGAGATCTCACGATAAACCACACTACAAAATCGGAGTTTCTAAATAAAACCAACATTTAATGGCACCTTACTCATGATAACACATATTATGTGCAAACCCTGCAGTCTTTCTATAAAAAGGAATTTGAGTGACAGAATCAGTAACCATTTTTAAAGCACTATAACCTGACTAATACAACCAAGGGAATGTATGAGGGAAACCAACTCCATCTATAGAGAAAAGATGAATCAACTGTAATAGAACGAAAAGGCAACAAAAGAACATTTTATAAAAGGAATACTTCAGAAAATCTGAAGTAATATGTAATTTCAAACTTTGACAACAGTTCTTTTGAACAAATACAATTGACCACTTTCGGCTACACTTACATTAAAATCTTTAAGTTTTAGTCTATGCTACTTGACATTAAAATCAGGGAACTGCTGAAGTAAGTAACAAGCTGCATCTTCCATTAGATAGACAAAGGAAACTCAAACTTTGAAAGAAAATGCATAGCATATAGACAACTTACCTCAATTCCATCAACAGTCTCCTTGTATCCAGTCTGTAGATACTCCTTCGTGAGCGTCTCTTCGCGGCAGTTTGGTGTTTGGGGATAGAAGTCTGGAGGTCCAAGTCTACAATGGATTGCAAAGGATCAAAGTTAAAATTCAAATAAAAGAAAGAAATGCACTAATAATAGCCTGGTGGTTAGCTTCACATAGATAATGATGGTTTGTCATGCAGATGAAAGTCTTTATCCAAAGGTACTTCCCACTACGAGGATTACCTGCTGCTAAGGGGATCTTTCTCGCACCTAAGCTTGTATGGAGTAAGGTGTGACGCTCGCCTGACATGAAGTTAAAGAACTTAGAGAATGACATCAGAGAAAGAGTACATGAATCCAGGAAGAGAATATTATAGTTAGCATATTTTAAGTCATGGGGTGAAAGTTAACCTTTCTGAGCTGTATAACGGTTGCTGCATTTTAGAAACTATAATGGAAGCAAAGAGCATCAATGACAACTCGAACCATTAAAAAGTTGAAATAAGGGCTCTACCATATGGCAAATGCAAAAAAAAAAAAAAAAAAAAAAAAAAAAAGGAAAAGGAAGTAGTAAAATTTCATCATTGACAACGAGACTATTTACCAAATTGGAAAATGGCTGTAAATTACCCACCAAAAAAAGAATTAAGTGTTACTGAACGCCTTCCTATTTAGCAACATAAAATTTATAATAGCAGGACCTAAAACTTATCCTTCTCAACACCTATCTCTAATCTGTTTATATGAAAGACTCAATTCACCACAAAAGTTGATTACGTTTCAAGACATGGAAGCTAATTCAACACCACATACCATAGCTATTTTTTTATTAAATGGCCCTTCATTCTGAAGAACACTCATACAACATATAGAAGTATAGGAGCTACTCCCTTAAGATTCTCTTTTAACATATGAAATATTCCCCCAACATGAATTTAAAAAGTTTTTATTAAATGATTCCTACTTTGGAAAACACTCGCACAATAAGACCTCTTTCCTGAATATACTCTACATTTGCATTATAAAAATGTTGATTGCATAAGCAGTTGGTTTCACATAGTAATGAAACAGAATCTGTATAGATTCTATGCAGCAAGTTATATGGTGTTGCATGGATCTTTTTTTGGGTTAATAATTAATGCATGAGAAAGATTCTTCATAAATCACATGCTACTAAAGCACTTACTGGTTAAAATAATAATAATAAAAGAATAGTACTAAAAACTCATAATCTTCCAAAACTTCTGACAGAAAGGTTTTAACGTTTGCTAAGAAAATTTCAAAGCAAGTATCAGGAAATATCAGTTAGAGCTGACCTGGAATTTAAAGAGAAATTAGAAGTCGAGAAGGAGGAATCTGTCCTGCCAGCATCCCTAGGTGAGGGTCCACCCACTGCACTGTTACTAACTCCACCACCACTGCTAGGAACAGAATATTTTTGTTGCATCTCTCCCTGCAGTCACCGGCATAATGCCTCCAAAGCCACCAGTTCTATTGCGGATGCATACGGCACCCCACTGAACAATTTTGTCGAAGTTATCTGTCAGCATTAGTCATTGCATTTGGACCCAACAACCAACGAGTGCTACCCTCCAAAATCGTCAAAGCACGGTGCTGACCCTTATCTCCAAGGATGGAAGCATAAAACACTCTATCCCAAAACTTTGCTTCCGCTGCTCAGTGTGAAAGCCAATCAAGAAAGTAACCAAATGCAGCTCAAAGCCACACTTTATTTCCTTCCAAAACAATTCACTGGTCGGCAATTCCCAGGAAAGAAACCTAATGCATCGAAACTCTTCGAATCTAAAAATAATGCAACAAATTGACCACTTAGCAAGCCAGAATCACCAGCTATTGGAAAAACCCTGCAACACTCACAGAAGAAGTAAACATACTACAGCAGTGAGGTGAACCAACAGCAGCAACAAATCCAAGAATTAAGAAAAGCTATCACACATTAAGAGAAATATCAAAGTTGGAATAAGAAACGCTCAAAAAAACAGCACAAGAACTAAAAGAGTTTCCAAATCGGTAAAAAAGAAATCACCAGTTCCAAACAAGCCAAGAACCAAAGCTTTCAACTTTCAACTACCAGACCAACTTCAAAACCCTAATCCTCAAATTCTACAGCTATATAAGCAAGCTCGGATCAATTCCCTCACATCAACTTCTCTTTCAACTCCGAAGATCCAGGAATCAAGCTCTAAGCTAGGGTTTAAGAGATCGAAATCCTTATTCTTCCGAAATTCAATTCAAAAAACACTCCAGAAACAACAACCTGCAACAAAAATTAACACGAATTCTACTAAAATTTTTCTCAAAACAGAAGGAAAAGATTGAACGCATACCTTCGCGAGTTGAGAGAGGGGAGACGAAAACAAAGATGGGGGTCTTTTGACTCCTTTTGGTTCTCGTCCTTTATTTTCGACATACTTGATCGATTATGCTTATATACTGCCTGCCGCAAACATGAAAATTATATCAAACCGACAATATTGTCCGAATACTTGATCGAGTATTGCTCAATCCAGAATTGAGTTTTTACAGAATTGCCATTGTGTCATCTCGAACTAGTTTTAGTCGGACTTAACTGAAAATTTTCGGCTGCATAGATTTGTGCTGGTGGGATCAGTGATGTGTGCGCCAGCGATCGAGATGGATAAAGAGCAAGGGATCTCCAAAGCTGAGCATGGTACGTTATTACAATAATACCCTTCCTAGCTTACTCTAAATTGCATTATGGATACTAAAGGTTAAAGGGTAATTGTATAGGTAACAAAAGGGTGTTTAAGGAATGTCAGGGGTTTAGTTACGGAAAGGTAAAGCTAAAAAGATTCCAAGAGTGATGAGATGGTGCCTTGGGTGGTTAGATTTGGGAGTTTCTGTTCAGGCTAGTAGGCGAACTTTTTATGTGGTTGTTTATTTACTTGGATAATTAAAAATGTAGAAAAAATTATTTACTTATTTACGTGGATAATTAAAATAGTAAACAATTTTAGGATTTTATACTTCAGCAACTATCTGACTCAAAAAAATAATAAATAATTACGAAAATGCTAATGTATTTTTATATGAAAAAAGGTTGTAATTTATATAAATAAATAAATGGGAAATAATTTATAAGAAGTTTCGATTGGACTAAATAATCTTACTATTAATGGTTGTAAAATTTGGACGTGGGTTCTAAAGAAATAAACTTGGGAAATGTTTGGCATTGCCTATGCCAACTTGTTCCATCTACTTTTGCGTTCTTTCTTATGAAACTCTTTACAATAATTAACTTTTTTAAATATGAAAAATATACGTGAATCATATATCATAGAATTATTAAATGTATAATTTATTATTTTTGAAGTAAAAAAAAGATAAGTTCATTTTCTAAAAAGTTTCACTAAAATTAATTTTTATGAAAAGCACCTTATTATAAGCAATTTTTTTTAAAATGCCACTTATGAAACGTACGGGAGACTTTAAAATAAAAAACCTTTTTATAGAATAAAAGATACTTCAAAAATTTTTTAGAAAACGAGTTTCAAATATTTATCTTAAAAAAAAATTAAATATAAATAATAACAATATTTTACAACATATAACACTTTTTATACTTTAAATTTTAAATAAAATTTTAAAATATTGTAAAAAAGGTTATTAAAAATAAAAAGTGCTGTTATAGAAGAAGAAGTGGCAGGAATGCAATGCCAAACAACACCGGAATTGCTTAAGTGGGAAGGTATATGACAATAATTCTTATATAAAAGTTTGGAAGATCTAACTTGTCTCAGTATTGACAGATCCAATCAATCGAATCGATCCAAAAATTATCAATTTGGAACTAAATTAGATCCAAATTGAAAAATTAATTGTACAACCGAACCATATTGATTCGATTTAATCTGAACGATTTTCAGGTTGATTCGAACAGTCTTTGAGTCGACTGGGCTAAATTTAAAAACATAGTTTTTTGTAACTAAAATTTTTGGAAAAAAAACTAAATTTAAAGGATATATAGCACTCATTTAGTAGTATGAGTGGTAATATATGATCCAATCCGAAAACTTAATTTAAAATTGATCCGTTTAATTAAGTTTAGGATTAAAAAATTTGACCTATATAAATATATATATTGTTAGGGTTAAATAAATTTGACCCGATTATTAAATAAACTGATCCAAATTAACTCAAAATTAACCCACCAATTCGGATTACTATCTTTTGAAAAAGCAAATTTTGGTTTTCTCTTACCTTATAATAAAATATTAGTAATACAATAATCGATAATAGTAATTTATAAGTTATTAAATTATATAATAATTAATCATTTATTTGCATATTTTAGTATGTAGGATGAGAATTATAATATTATCGAAAATATACTATGTAGGTTTTTTTTTAATGACGAATTCAGATTTAGTATAAGCATTTTTATCAAAATTTTGTTAGATAATTTTTTATAAAAAATTTTATCAAAATTATTAATATGTATTTATAATCATAAAATTTTAGCTGTCACCACATGTTTTCAGAAAATAAAAAATAAAAAATCTTTTTGGATATTTTAATAATCGATAGAAATATTTTAAAAATGTATATTTTGACGAAATGTACTATATATAGTCACTAAAAATATCGTGCACTTTTAACTGATTTTATAATTTCGCTGAAATTAAAAAATATAAAATTAAAAATTATAATTATTAAATGGGTCAATCTGAATTTGATCTGATTATTAATAGATTGTATTAGTATTGACAATTTTGATCCGTATAAATTTACAAATTGAATTATAGTTAAACTGAATTAAAGTTAAACTAATTTAATTTTAATTATTAAATTAATTGATTCGAAACTAATATAGTAATTCAAATTGCCACCTCTATCTAGTAGCTATCATATTGTAACACTATTCAGATTCTTGTTCTATTAGATTTTCAAAATTAAATATATAAAAAAAAGTTAATCTTTTTTTAAGATAAATTAAGAGCTCAAATTTCCAATATTTTCTGTATGTCAATGGCTATGGTTTCTCGGCAAGTCAATTTATTAACTAATAAACTCACTGTTGCGAAAGTATGAAATAAAAAGCTACACCTTAACCCATGCGTATAACGAAAAAAATGTAAGTGAGCTGTAACATATTTAACCCATGCGAGACGTAATAGAGAAACGTCCATGGTAGATGATCTAACATTGCAAGGTTGATATGCGATAGAATATCATTGTGGTATGACCTGGCCATTGTTCGAAATCTACGCTATTCACCCAAAACCAAAACAAAAGGTCCTACCGGGAGTCGAACCCAGGTCGCTGGATTCAAAGTCCAGAGTGCTAACCACTACACCATAGAACCTGTTTGTGCAAACAAAAATGACTAGTACCTAGGTTTATAAAGCACCTCTTCCAGTTTTGGTTCCAAGTATGCTCGACAGAAACCCATCTCAGACATACAGAGAAGAGGAAAACAATATTTTCAAAATACATTGCTAGATATAAATTTGTGCACGAGGCATTACACTGAAAGCTAAAAGTAGGTTAAAGCTTGCAAGACAATTTTATTCATGAGCAAGGAAGGGTTATAATTCATTTAAGATATGTAAGCGAACAATTCAATGCAAATTCATTTGTGAAGACAACTACTCTCCAACTTTGTGAAACCCTTCATTCGATTGAAAGAAACACTCTCTTGTTCAATATAAGAATGCTGAAGAACATCGCACCTTATGCAAACATTTTTCAAGAAACAAAAGGAAACAAACAGCTCTTTCCAACACATGTACAACGACAACCCAACAGAATCGGCAAAAGTCTGCTGCTTGTGCTAATGCAAAGCTACCTTCAGCACCTCAAAAGATCTCAACAAATGTGCTATATTGTAAATAACCTTAAAGCAGCACAAAGTATTCGGACTTTGTATAAGGAGTCGAGGCTTGTTTTTGCAAACGCACCCGCAGTACTTGTTAAGCCTTCAACTACAAAAAGGGAAAACCTAAATTCCAAACTTCTCAAGGAAGCACTCTTATGATCTTTTTGGATGAGGAAGGCGATGATTACGCAATCCATGCATGCTTGAAGACACTGCTGTACAAAATTCAATTGTCATTTAGTACCTTCTCCTGTGCATCCTCTCAATCTTCAATCCAAACTTAAGAAAGTTGTACAAGAATTCTTAGTCCCATAGCTCAAGTATTATTTCTTCCATGATATAATCAAGAATGTCACCTCCTAGTTGGACTATAGTTGATTCAAAATCAACTTGAAGATCCATCCAGTTTCCGCCATGCATATCCTTTTGAACAATCTGTTCTAAAGTGCTCGGGAACTGCCTTTGGAGATGTTGCTGAATTACTTTGCATACTTCTCGGATGATGCCATCCCTTTTTGGAACCTGCCTTATGTGAGGCATCCATGGGCTGCCAACAAAATACTTTTTCTTGACATCTACAAGAATTTCATTGATACAATCAAATAAAAGCTTAGAATCTTCTTGAAACGTGTCGCATGAGACTGCTGCTTCATCAAACAGTGACAAATCTAGCACCTGATCAGAGTGACATCTTTCTGACAATTCATGGCCAGTTAAATCAGACAAATCTAAAATGATTCTTACATATTCAAGAATAGATTCCTTCTCAAGCATCCCCAACAGTGGTGAAGTTTCAACTATAATGGAACTCTTAGCTTCTTTAAAAGAAAGTTGTCGAGGCTGCACTGGCAATTCATCTGTAGAAGATACACTGCTTATCGATTACATAAACATATTCCATACAACATAATTACTGGGAAGAACCTAGCTGCATCGAAATAGTTTTAATAAATATAAGAACATACCCTGCTTTACTGATGTGCGCTTAGAGATAGCAGAATCTTCAGAGAAAACTGGTTCAAGAACTGAAATTGGACTTGGCCGGCCAGACATTTCTACGATGTTCACTAGTGCTACATCGTGTACGAGTAGAGAGCATGGAGATGTTGAAACATATGGAGTCATTGGTTGAGATTCCCCCTTGTTCTCGGTTGTTTCTATATCATGTAAAGGTAGAAAGCATGGAGATGTAGAAACACATGGAGTCATAGGTCTGGATTCCTCCTTCTCGGTTGTTTCTAAATCATCTACAAGTGAAGAGCATGTAGATGTGGTAACTGATCGATTAATCAGTTGTGATTCCTCCATGATGTTTTGTTGTTCATCATGTAAACTTAGAGAGCTCTGGTTGGAAAAAGTGAATAGAGTCATCGGTTGTGATTCCTCCATTATGACTTGTGGCACATCTTCATCATGTAGACGTAGTTTGGATTCAGAGGTGGAAGCACATGGAGTCATAGGTTGCGATTCTTCCAAGGTTGTTATCTGTAATATCCCAATACACTGGCTTTACTACCCTACACAATGGCAAAATGCACAAGAAAGAAGTTTAACCTACCACTCGTGATGCTGTTATTGAGTCTTCTTCTTCACTGCAATTGTCACTCATACCACTGTCTTCATGGTGGATAGAGTCTAAGGGTGCGCACACACTATTATGCTCCTCAGGGTGTACCATACTGGCAATGTATTTAATGCTTGAGCATCCTGGACAAAATTACATGTTTCCTTTTATGAATGATGAAACTGAAGAGGAAAAAAAGCCTAACATACAAAAGAAGACACAATAATACCTTCCATAGTGGAGCCTTTCTCACTATTAGCGTCCTGTTCTTCAGCTTGAGGAACGATTGACCTTGAGTAACCAAGTTGCTGGCTATCATCTGAGTTTTCATCAACCAACAGGGGGCGCTCTATATTCTGCCTCAGTGGATCAGATAGATGGGCAGCATTCTCCAGTTTTCCCTGCATTGTAGGAGAGAATACGATATCTGAAGGTGATAAACTGGCCCTGCCAGGACTAACTTGTGGGGTAAGGAAGTTGTAATCTGGTAAAGCAATTATTTTTGCCAGTGACTTGGTAGAGAGTCTCCTATGCGAGGTCTCCTTCAGATTACCATCAAGCCTTTCAGCAAGATGCCGCTTTGCCTCTTCATACAAGAGTGATTCCCTTTGCTGATCACCAGGTTTGCTAGAATTTGCTCCCCTCTCCCCATTGTTGGAGGACCGTTTAGTTTTGCTTTTTGTGCTCTTTCTCTCTGAAATGCTAGAAGATTGAGATGCCTCACCAGATGATTTACAAATATTACCTTGATCCTTTGACCCATATGGAATTCTATGTAGAACGCTATCCATGGAAAGAAAATGCCAATCCTTCTTGCTTTCTACAATAGCATGTCTCAGATGCCTTTTTATCTCTTTGAATGAAAAATGAGACCTAGCCCTCTCGCCTTGCTCTTTACCCTTCAAGCTGAAGTCCGGTTGAGGTGAAGAACTCAAAGTGGCACTATCAGAGGGGATATGGCTTCTGTTAGGACTGGGCTTCAGAACCACTATCCTGTTTACTGACTGATAACATTTTTCTTGTTGTTTTGTCTCCAATTGCATTTTCTTATGGTTAAATGGACCGTAATCTTCTTGTTTCTGGACTGCTTTATTAGTCATTGAATCCTGAGGCTCCTTTATACTCGCACCTTCTTCTCCTGATAATTCAGATGACTTCCTAGAGAGAGCTTTCTTAAGTTCACACATGTGTCTAGAAACAAATGAATTTGGATCCTGGAGAAGCCTTACAAGTAGATCTTTATTTGAGCTCAGAACCTCCAATGCATGCATGAATTCTTTGGATTGTATAAGTTCCCGGTTGACTGCAATAGAATCCATTCTGCTCAACTTTGAACTTAGAAATACATCTGCTACATCTCCCAGTGCCTTACAAAGAATAGAATGTTTTGCAAGAAGTTCAGAATCAAGTTCATCTGAGCACTCATGCTTACTCTGAAAACCAGCTTTTCTTGTCTCAGTTCTACAATCTGCATGCTCTTCCTGGGATAGATGGGCCTTAGTATAAAATTCTATCATGAAAGTGGCCAAATTGAAATCCAAGGTTGTTATTTCTGATGCATTTGGAAACTTGGACTGGTAAACACCGGTGCTTGAGGTGTCCCTTATATCAATCGGAGGAAGTTTGGCAACTGCCTTAGCTTTCTTGCCTGGTTTTTCAGCACTTTCCTCTGTGTGAATTCCAATTCCCAGGTAAGGCTGTATCATTTCAACTTCATTACCGGGAGTCTTCCTATGTTTACATGCCTTCGACATCTCTTCATCCATTGATGCTTTTACATTAGCAAATCCTGAAGCAGCTTGTGTTCCTATTCCATCACTGTTCTGAAATATGAAGACATCAGAAATTTATAAAAAAAAACTAGTAACATCGTCTTTTACTTTGCAAAATTTAATGCATATTAAAACCTCTATGAAATTGTGTTTGATGTTCCACCAATATGTTCAGCTTTTCTGTGATTGTGTACAATACCATTAACATCATAAATCTCAGGAGACATGTATCAGAAAACCACATCAAAAAACATCTTAGTATTTGCAAGATTAGCTCTATAAAGATTACTTATTTAAGTGCCCTTAGACAGAGTATAACCACCATGCCCATACGAGTATGCATGGTTGCAATGTGCAGGTCATGAATCAAGTGTGCATTTGACACTCCAGGAAATCCTGGTTATGAGGGCTCAAAGCCTGATCTTGCCTGAAAAGGAGAGTTGAGGAATACACAGATATCTATGCAAATATATGCAAAAAGCTGTGGCTTGCACACATTGTTATTTAGTTTTAGTCAGTGTAAACTTCATCGTCAACTACAAAAACAAGTTTCCCATAAAACTTACATCATAATCTCCATGTTTTTCTCTGGAACCAGTCAGTAGATTGGTTTCTGTCTTTGAGCCCCCACTGCCTGCAAGAAACAATTAGTAAAATGAAGGTGGCATCACACTGTTAAGTACTTACATAATAACATTTCCGAGAGCAACACTTCCAATTTTGAGATCCGGACATCTTAATACTAGGTGAGAGGCTTTGGAGAATATTCATATGGGAAAAAATACTTCGTATCTTACACTCGAACATGGATCAATTATGTTATCTTTCATTATGTATCAGACACATTTCGCCACAACAATGCTATATTTCTCATTAAGCATTAGTTACTTGTTCTCAAAGTAAATCAATTAAAGAAAAACTTAAGTTTTAAAATTAGTGTTTGTTTTAAAACCCTAACTTCTGATTATAGATGTTGAAGACTTGCTCAGTAATATTTCCAAACCTAAGTAACAAGCAGCTCGATAGGCTGTGAATGTAGATATTAGGAGTAAGATTCAGCTGCCCGACATGCTGCTAAAACCAACTGGAGTTTGACCTCCATTTCTCCCAGTTTCATGAGAACATGCACAAATGAACCAACGGATTCGTTATTTACTTTTTAACTACCAGATGATTGATTCAAATGGTCAAGGGGCTATATGTGGTAAACAACATTGAAGAGAAGCAAATGACTCTTCCTTTTTCAGATCTACAGCTACATTGAACTTCGAAAAAGAAGGCACAGGTAGCTCGAAAGAAAGTTCTGTGAATCTATGATGTTTTGAGGAAACCAAAATTTTTAGAACTATGTACTGTTAATGATTTGTGAAAATGTAATCAACAGCAACTTCAGCAAATACAACTATAAAGAAGCTAGAAAGTTTCATTCACATAGACATGACATAAACACTCAATGAACAGTAAATACTGCTTTCTTATATGCAGGGATAGCTGAACTAGAGTATATTACCAGTCTGTCTAGCACTTCCATGCTTTTTATCTTGAAGCAACTTCTGAGCAGAAGGATGCTGTCGAAAGTCAAAAATGCCAATAAAACCCCACACACAGCCCATATTATCCTTCTCCAATCTTAGCCGGCGTCTGTTACTTTTCTTAGCCATTAAAGACATACAGTGATCAAGCTTTTTCGATTGCCTGAACTATCCACACAAGAATGAGATTCCCTGCTTCGTATTCCTTGACGTTTATGTCAACCAGAAAATAGTTGTGTTAAGAAAGGATGGATTCTCCTGATTAGAGAAATAAAATAGAAATTTCTGTCTTTTTCTCAAGAGAACCTAAAGTTGGAGAAGTGTAACCAGCTGAGAATTTAACTAAACAAAATGTTCCAAAATACAAAGCACTACTTCAGTGCTTATGATTAATAGTGTGTTGTTAACAAATCACCTTTTACCTTACAAAATTAAGCTTCTAAAGAGACTCTACCAGAAAAGTTTCAAGTTTATCTTAAGCATGCGATAAGGTGCCGCCTATAATAACATATTGATTCAGAGATTGGGATGCCACCCATTAGTACTCTTAAGAGGGAAAAACATCTAAATGAAAAGTACTTCCTCAAGTCAATGTTCGCAAGGCTAATAGAACAGGAAATCTTCATCTGCAATTTTGTAGTGGAGGCAACAGTAACACTCAAAATTTACAGACAAAAGAAATTTGACTCAATTACATCTGAACAAACTGTTTTAGAGACAAATCTTATTTGTTGCGCCTGCTCTACAATCGAAATGCTACCTACAGTTTCTTGGCATACTTTACCAGAACAATTTTAACGGAAATAAAATTTAAAATAAAAAGGTCATAGTCTATATATGCCTATATGGCTATTCTAAGGAAATAAGAAACAGATAAGGGATTGATACTTACCTCTAGAAAGAGAAGAAACAACATCGAATCCAAATCGGAGCTCCCCGCATATGGAGAGAAACCGTGCTTCTCTCTGGAAATCATCTCATGAACAAGAAGGGAATAACTCTCTTGGCATGACAGTTTGAAGCCTTGCAGGGTGGGCAAAGCAAAAGGAACTCCTCAACTGTGATTTTTCTTCTTTTAGTAGAGAAAGGAAGCACCACTTCAAGCTTATTCCCTACTCCACAACACCAACCAAACTAAAAGCTTCCAAAACATTTTCTACAGCTCACGAACTTTCCGTCCCTAGAAAAAACCAAGCATTGCTGATTGATAACTTTGTCTCTCTTTTAATCTGGATTGTAGCATGAATCCAACCAAACCAAAACTTCACCAATCTTATAAAATCCCAAACTTTTCTCTGCTGCAAACAA
The DNA here is from genome assembly GCA_019914995.1 of Acanthochlamys bracteata. Classification (NCBI taxonomy): domain Eukaryota; kingdom Viridiplantae; phylum Streptophyta; class Magnoliopsida; order Pandanales; family Velloziaceae; genus Acanthochlamys; species Acanthochlamys bracteata. The sequence goes on along the minus strand of CM034126.1, from coordinate 10,501,798 downwards.
AATCACCGCAAACCCAAATCCAATATTTCCACCTTTTCTTTCTTTTTCCTTTCTTCCTTTTTTTTCCCTTCTACGAAACAATCAAACTATAAAGCAATCCCAGAACTCCAAAACCAGTACAACTAACTGGCGGGAAGAAAATTCTCATGAACTCACCTCAATCTCTCTTAGAACTTCAAAACAGTTAATTAATAAAAAAAGAATAACAACTTTGATTAATCTAAGTTTACATATAAAGAATAGATATACAACCCCAAAAAAATCCAAAGAAAGATACCTTTAACTTTCCAGGTGAGAAACAAATCTTTCCCTGAGAAGAAAAAGAACCCAGATAATTTCTAGACTGGTATGTATAATGAGGTAAGAAAGTGTTGGGGAAATACAGCACTAGAGTCCAGCCAAACACAGATTTTAATTAACGATTCTGCCCATATGTTACAACGTTCAATACTTCATAATATTAAGCCGATAGACTTTTAGAAGACGTATTTACAAATTAAAATTTTTCATAACTAAACAATATTTTAAAATTTTTTACAAAAATAAGTTTAATTTTTTAAACTAAAACTAATAAAAATTTATAACATAAAAATGTTATAATATATAATTATTTTATATTTTTCAAATTTTAAAAAATTATATAATATTAATATAATATTTATTAAAAATATATATAATATGTATTTAAAATAATAAGTAGTTCAATAAAATAACACTCTGGTCTAGTATATAAATAACTTTTCATTTTATTTTTTATCATATGCGATAAACTTAACCTCGACATAATGAAGTAACCAAAATGGCTCTCAACAAGAACGAACGAGTAAGAGCAACAACAATGTTGAATTGACGTTAAATAGAGATACAACGACAATAACAACAGGGCTATTCATGGAACAAGTTTGAAGTTTGTCATCATCCACGCCGCTGCTTTAGCTGGCTGCCGTCGTCTCGAATTTTTCTTCCCAAAATGGACCTCGTTTCTCTAGCACTGCAGCATTTAACATTAAAATTTTTTTCTTCTTCTTCTCTGATAGATTAATAATTGTGCTCTTTTAGAAACAGGAAAATTCTGTGCTGTTGTTTTACTGATCGCGTGTTCTCTTTTGCTTTGGGGTTTAATGGTTGATGACAAAAATCATCTAAAGAAATAACTATTTTTCAAAACTATACCATCATTATAAGAAAATCAGGGACTTATGTTTTGCAAATTGAAACTATCCTCAGAACATTCTCAAATCGTATAGACATTTGGAGAATTATTCACCAAAAGTTGAAGAGGAACAATTCTGCAAATAATTTCGGTTAAAATGAATTGCTACTGATGATTTTTATGAATTATTACAAGTTTTGTGTGCAAATTATTCTGCAAATAGACGTAGCTTTTATTTTTTATTTGTTTTGTTTAGCAAAGGTGCAAAGAAAGAAAAAGATAGACGATGACAATTACGTGCGTTTGTTTTGTTGTTGAATTGCAAAACTTCCAAGAAATTTCTTCTCTTCTCCTGGGCCAAGTTATAGAGATAGTTAGCTACTTCTCTTCTACCTCTGCTCCTTGAGAATTTTGCCAAATTAGCTTCTAACAATGTATTTTGCAATTTCATGATCAAGTCTTGTGGACTTTGTCGTAGAAAAGAGAAATATTTAGGACATATTTACTTACTTCATAAACTCTTTTTAAAAAAAAAAAACCTTCACTTTCAATTTATTATCAAAACAAAATAAAAACAAAAGTTAAAATCAAATTTTTTGTCAAAAATTTTACTTTTAAAATTCAATTTTAAAAACTTAAATTATTTTTCAAAATTATTTTTTAATATAAAATCTCATATATAATTAAACTTATTTTAATTTTAGTGCAAAAAAATGCAATGCGGCTCATTCTCCAATAAATATGCTAAACATGCGTCTATCTTTGTTTTCTTAACTAAACCACGGAGTTGCTGGTGACCATTGTCCATACTGTGAGCATGAGTGCTATGGAATGTGGCAAAACTTATATATATTTAACATTTTTATTCAAACTGGTAGATCAGGATGTGGTCTACGAAAGTAATAAATTTGTCCGAAGTAAAATTTTAAAAGTCTTGTGACAAATGAGTTGAACAAATGAGTTTAATTTTTTTTTATCAGTTGTATGTGAAAGTGGTTAAAAAGTATTTTGTATGAGTAAGAAAATTAATTTTAAAAGTTAATTTGAAAATAAATTTGAAAACAAATTTATCTTAAAATAAACTAAAATACGAAACTGGACTCACTTTTTGACTAGGATAACTCTTTTTCTTTAAAGACTATATAGATCATTAATGTATTTTAAGCGTCAAAGTTGTTGGGTTTATGATTGATATTGCTTTTGAAATATCATTAGTATGATATGACATTAGATACCAATCATCAAGCTTTTAGGTCTAAGCATACATTATTCATGTTCCATGATTTGTCCTCCGTGAAATCCACCAAGCTTTGCTATTCGTGATTTGCCTTGATGATAATTTTCATCTCTACTTAGGACAGTGTTTACCAACACCCCAACTCCACTTCTTTTAAACTTATTTTTCACATAAAATACATAAAAAAATTAAAATAAAATTTTTTTATCAATAAATTTTTTTAAAATTCAAACTTAAAACTTACTATAAATATATAATTAATATAAATTTTATTTTTTATTAAATATTTTTTTTATTTTATTTTTACATTTACTTTTTAAAAATTCTACTTTACCCAAAAATTCCACTTCATCCTGCTGGGTAAACACGGCCTTGTTCATAATATTAAGGACATATTTAGAATTGCTTATTAATTTTAATAAATTTTTTCAATTTAAAAATTATTATATTTTTAAATTTTTTTTAAATTTTAAAAATATAATTAAAATATAAATTATGAAATAAATATATGTATAATTTTTACATTTAAAAAATTTATAAAATATATATTTAAAAGTTTTTTTTAATTTTTTTAATAAGCACTTTAAAATATCTCTTAAGTCACTGATTGATTGAAATAGCTATTACCTGAAAGCTATTAAAAAAAAGGATAAAGCAATATATTAGTTGATAATTATCATCCGTTATTACTTACAGCAATCTATATATAATTTTAATGCAGCTTCTGATCAAGTTCCCACAACAACTTTAATTTCAATATTACTATCAAATAATATTATTACAAATTAGTTGTGCCTAATCTTTCACTTCTGGCATGGTATTCCCTAAAGCACCGAATGTAGTACTAAATCAATTTTTAATTACTCATTGAGAAGTCAATTAATGTAACTAATCAAATAAAAGATTTTGGTAGCTAGGAAGATGCTCAACCACTCTATACCTTGATTGGCATTATATGAGGGAAAAAGAAAATTTGCTTTTAGGACAATTATGAAAGTGATTTTTGTCGGTTGGATGAAATAGCTTTTCTTTTGATGTGTTGTTTTTGGTTAGAAAGTTGATGTTAGCTTCCCTACCATGCATTGCCATTTGCCAAACGAAAAGTGAGTCCTTTACCTAGTGATTTCACATGATAAACAAACAATTAAAGAGGAGATAAAGAAATTCTAAATCTTCTTTATATTATTTACTGCAAAATAAACATTATTTGGATAACTACTTCCTTTAAATGCTATAAGCAACAGTAGACTTATCAAAAGAGAAGATAAGAATTTAAAAATGAACTAACAATTTTCTTAAAATGATCCTATCAAAATGTTGCGTTAATATTCACACCAACAACAAACATGTAACTAGAGAAACAACTTAGCAATTGCAAATGATGATTATGCCCCGTTTTCTATCTTATATACGATTCAAATAAAGGGCCACAATACTAGATTTGTCAATGTATCTACAAAAAAACAAAATATCATTATACCACTTATAAGAGATGTTTAAAAATACTTATGAAATTCTTTTTTTCTGTAAACAAAAAATATTTCTATCATATTTTAAAAAATAAATGTTATTTTTTATCTAAAAAATAAGTAATAATAAAATTTTATGACATAAATAGTTTATATATCTTCTAAATTTTAAAATAAATTCTGAAATATTATAAGAATTTTTTTTTAAAATATAAAATTGAAAAGTTAATAAGGCCATTCCAAACAGCACCTTAGACGCTTAAGGAGAATCAAAACTGCTGTCACGTAAAGGGACTTGGCAACAATAAAGTTGATATGAAAAGAAAATTTTTCTGTAATTGCGTGTTCAATCAAAAGATTTAAACCTTTAAAGCAAACTATTATTTTTCGTACACCTGATAGGGCATGCAGCAGCTCTTTCCTGAAGAAACTACGGATGCGATAGTCCTACATGGTAAAGAGGAGGAAAACACTCCAATTTAATTTGAACATAAATTGTAAGGTCAGTCATGTTGCAACTTCTGTTTGTTGCCATAACAATTCTAGCCTACAGCTTCTGCACGTAATAAGACATGCTGTCAATGTTCTGGACATCTAAATCAATATGCTTCCTGTTTCAAATTGAATAAAAATAACAATGAAAAACACCAGAATCCACAACTTTTCAATATAATCAATTAGTTCGTAATCGTCCGCCCGAAACTTCTTTTATTCATACAATCAAGCTGTTAGGTTGTATATATCATCCGAACAGCTGATGGAGCAACTTCAATATAAATATTAAGCTGACAAAGCAAGCTGAACTAGCGTTTAGAACTAACAATTACCTTTGAAATATGAACGTTGCTCGGGAAAGAACACTTTAATTTGCAGATATATTCACAGAAAAGCTAACTTTGAGCCTTAATACAACCTTATATCGAGTATTTAAGCATTCACCTTCCATTTCATCGTGTCAGGCAGATAAAATTCACTTGTAAACATATGCATGCTGTGGGTTGTGACAACAAATAATGTGGCTTTGTTTTCAGCTGCATTTAAGGTACATGCTAACCTACCATCGTAAACAAAATTGCATAAGGAACTCCGGATGAATTATTGGGCGGATCAGTCAAGTGAAAAAGGATAATACCTGTTCAGCATTAAAACAATTTATTCCAGTTAATGATTAGTTGAATGGAGCAGCAAAAGCTGGTATATTGAGGCACTGACAACAAAAGCTTCATGCTTTCTGACGAAGTTACACAACAGAACAGTAACGTAAAGAACTGTAATATTACCTTTAAACAACAAGTATACTATTATTCTGTCTTCTTCTTTTCCTTCTTGCTTTCTGTAGAATCCGAAACGTTTCCTCTTGAGCTTCCTCAATCAAACAGCTCTTTCTTTCTGTTAGAAATAAAGATATGTTATCTTCATATTTATTAATGACTTTCAGTAGAAACTTTTAATTCCTGAGAACTAAGCAATGCCACTTTTAAATAACAAAAAACATATTGCTGTCATAATACCAAAAAGCTAAAACAGGAGCTTAAGCCAAGTCTCGGAAGTGTAAACCTAGGCTATATGCTTCACACTTTGAAGCAACTCCAAGATATTTTAACCACTATTATCAAAAGAATGCAGATTTATAAAGCAGGACAGACTAGTGATGGGCATGCCAGCTTCTCACGATGAAAAACTGATTGAGACACCAGAAAAGCGAGAACTATATATAGGAGTTGTTTTTTTTCTTTTTTTTCATAATCTTCATACTTTATGTAACTGAAAGCGGATGCACGAAACATACAGTATGCGGATATGCAAAATTAACTCAACCTTACCTATCTCCTTTTTGACAATATGGCAGGATGCATCTGCATCAAAATCATCATCTGAGTCAATAATCACTCTAAATTCCGGCACCTGCATCATCAGAATGCAAAACTTAGTAGTGAAATTATCTACAAAATATCGAGAAAGTGAAGCAAGTAACGTAAATTACCCTTCAGGGAAATGTTTAAGCAACAAAAGGTATCGTCAGATATGCATCTTCCTCGTGAAAAAGAAAAGACATTCTAAGCTCACCTTTGATCTGACAGGAAGCTCTTCCTTGGGCAATTTGACATTCTTGTGCTTTGAATCAGTCAGTTTTGGTTTTAGAATAGTAGGGTACTCCTGTCCATTTTTTGAAATTGCCGTCCATCCAGTGTGACTGACTTGCTGCGGCTGTGCAACAGGGCTGCCAGAACAGAGAATTGAAGGGCAAGACATATTCATGAGAGAAAGGCCATGCATGAACAATGACAAAGTGAGGCAAAACAGATAACTTTGAGCAATTTAGTCCGCAGCTCAGTCAATTATGCAAAAAGAAACTGTAGTGAAACAAATTCCACTATATCCTTTCTCTTAGCTGCAACTCCTTTGCATCTTTTAGCAACAGTTTTTTTTTTTAAAGATGCAGAAAACAAAAAAGAGTCGTAGTTTCAGATGTAAATAAAAAAAAAGGGTATGTAGGCATGAGTTTTAGGTAATACATGGTCTTGGATGGTGCTGAATATCTCGGGAGTCCTCGAACAGCAATGTGGGCACCATCCTGCAAAGTCTGTTTTGCCTGTGTAAGTGTGTGCAGTAATAACAACAAACCATAAAGACCGTGTCTCCAAGAGATACATACCTGCTCTGGGTGAAGAGGAAATTGATTGTTGTTCAAAGAGTTTACATGCATCAATGAGCATGAAGGAGCTAACTGTCTACTCTTCAAGGACTCAACCACACTCATTACTTCCTGCAAAGTCATATGAGTCTTAGATTAACAGCAAATATCTGACTGCTCAATATCATGGACAACTGATATACAGCTTGAAAAAATATATGAAGTTTGTATGAATACTAGGAATCTTATAAAAATATTTTAAAACATTATGATCATAAGAATAGTTGAACCTAAGCACCCAAGGGTTGGGTGGCTAGGGCATCCATCTTCCTCTCCAAAGGAGAAATCGAGGGTGAGTTCAGATCCTTTCAGTGCTGGTTTACCTAAAAAAAAGAGTAATTGAATAAATATGTTCCATAAAAGTCAACTGCCTCTCCAATCCTAAATCTCAATACCCTCTTATTCAAGAAAGCCAACCCATGGCTCCTCCTGAAACACCAGATAAATTACCATGTAAGTTCTCATAAGCAGATTCTTCTTAGAATCATGAGAGACGAGCCATATCATGTTGAGGATCTGGCTGTTCCTTACTGTAATAGTTTCAAAAATTACAAAACTGGTGGTTCACCTTTATACGAAGACCAAGAATCTGGCTGGAGGACCAGAATGACTTGAAATAATCACATATAAGAACTCTAACCTATTATATATAAGAACTCTAACCTGTTAAATCCTTTTATATCTTTCTGAAATGTATAATACAGAGCTGATAAGTATAATGTTGTCCAGCTTCATAATCATGACAAAATGGATGTTACTCGGACAGGAAAAGGGTAATCAGGAGCTAAATTTTTAACAAAATTTTGTTCCTAGGAATTAGGACATAGCCGTTCATTAGGCTGAAAGAGAAACTTTACTCCAATGACCTGTGAGATAAGATGAGCATGCAAAAAGTGATTCCATAGAGAAGTTCTACATTCGACGTCTTAGAGTAGGCATACTCCAGAAAACTCATCATAAGGAACCCAAAAATATAGAAACAATTATGAGTTAAGTACCTGTAACTCTTCACCGAAGGTCCTACACATATGTTCTTGGAGTTTCACTAGATGTGCTTCAATCTTCTCTGGCACTCTTGTTAATGCTAATGAAAGTTCATCTATTTTGACTCCATCTAATTCTGGCTTAAGACTTGCATCAAGGGATGCCTTAATATCTTGTTGGCCCTTCAGCTATTAAATCAATAAAATAAATATGTTAGCCTAGTTCAATAGTTTACAGAGAAAAACACAATCCGATGCTCAAGTTAATCACTTACAAGCTGCTGCATGGTATTCTCTACAGCCAAGATCTTCTGTCGTATATCTTCCGCTGAAATTAAGGATCATGAAGGCTTAAATATGTTGAATGTCACTCTATAATACAAGTTATTGACCTAACAACAGAAAATTGGGACTAGTTTCACAGCAAGACATAGGCAAAAGTAATACTATAACCAGGAAGAGAGCAGTGGGATTAAATTCAGTTGTGTAGTAATGCCAGTTATATCGAACTTACTTTCAAATGATACATCCCTTGCATTTCGGTTTACTTGAATTACATCATTTTGAACAGTGTCTAGGATCAATCCCAGCCTATTTAAAGAGGTTTCCACAAGTCGAAGTCTATGCTCAAGTTCATCACTCACTTGACCTGGAGAAACAAGCATATTTTGTTTCAAGATTAGCAATCTCAACTCTTGTTTAAAACAATTTACGAATAATCCTTGGACTTCAACATATCATAACACAAGCTTAATTCTTGCACAATTCTTGAACAGAAGTGTGAAGAGAAAGAAAAGTAGAGATCAGCATCTGAATTTCAAATTCAGCATTCTTCATTTTCATGACAATCATACTTACATCTTTCTGAAACTGAAGATGAATTCCATCGGCGGAAAATATTGTTGGAAGATTTGGACAACTGCAACTGAGACTCTTCCCTAGTAGATGCAATTGGAGCCAATGCTGATAATCTCTTTGATGAATTATCTTTATCTTGCGTACTAGACCTCTACAAAATCAAGGGAAAAAAGTAAGGCTTTAATGGAAATAAGAAGTGCACATACAGAAACTGACAGCTGAAATTGTACTAAGGGGCATAAGACCATACTTTAAGTACCAACAGAGTCAAAGATATTATGAAACCATAATAGACTATAAAATGAAGAATTGCAGTATGAGATTCCAACAGGTATCCTGTAAAAAACTATATTCAACATTTGATAGCCAATATGCCTCTAGATGTCAACAATCACATTTCATAAAAGTCCAGAAGTCTTAAGCTCTGCAAATGGATAAGTGATGACAAAGCTCCCTGTATGGTTCTTAAAGTACGTGCGTTGAAGCTTTTAAATTACATTTTATCATTAGGAATAAAGTAAAATTTTAGTCAGCTTTCACTAATGTAATCCAGTACTGTAATCCAGCACAGTTAGTTGTATGTAACATCAGTTTAATAGTTCCACAATATAAAATCTATTTTTGATATTATACTAGTCATATCCTCTTCCAAACGCTACATCTGATGGAATCATTGGTTGTCTATACATAGTTAATGAAACCAAACATGATAACAGGTTAAGTTACAATAAGATGCCTAATGTACTCATGTTAGTATAGAATTTGTTAGGTGCAAGATTAAACCTGATTAGAAGAACGGTTTCGGAGTTGTCAGGAGTGACCTCACATGGAATAGTATGTACAATTTTAGCGGATAGTATACACAGTTCCAAACAAAATGAAACAAGTGTAGAAGATATAGCATGAAGAAGACAAAGCTGAGAGATAGATACCTCTTACTTCAGAGAAGATAATAATTAGATTACAGAAGGAGACATAATCTTATTAAGGAAATTACTCAAAATCAGACAGACAGAAATGTAGAGAAAGATCAGCTGTCAAAGGCAGAACTTATTAGATTGACTATCTAGAAAAATCTAAAGCCAGACCTGATCATTGGAGAAATTTTCCTCAAATGAACTCTGAGAGAGCTGAGAGAGTGAGATCCCTTGCGAGAAAGATTGCTGTGACTGTGATCGGAGTGGCTGTGACCCCATGACTCCGCACTGGCTTTTCAATCCTGATGGCTCCGCTCTACAGCTCAACGGATTCATCCTCCTGAAATTCCAAACAGCACCAGATGTTTTAAGCAATAGAAAAAAACTACTGAATATTCCAGGAGGGGCGCCGAATCAACGACAACAATTTTAACAAATAATAATTAGAAACATGAGAGAGAAGATCGAATTCAGATTTAAGAATTAAAGTTATCTGAAAATGTCAACCCAACCCGACGGAGAAACAAAAAACGAAGCAGAAATCAAGAGGCACAGGGATACTGAGACAAAATTAATCCTCTTAAATCAACCGGTAAAAAGATAAGAGGATTACAGATACGAGGGAGAAAATCGGCAGAAAACGTGATTCGAGTAAGGATTTGCGGTCACTGTCCCGAACATTAACAATCCTTCAATCAATTGAAGAAAACAACTATTAAAACACAGGTAAAATAGAGAGAGTGAAGAGTCGGTGAATTAGAAACACTTAAAAATAACTGAAGAAAAACGAGGAATATCATCAAGAGAAACCTGGATTGAGGTGGGAGAACGGAAATCGAACTCAGATCGCACGCTTTGTTGATCTTCATATTCATCAGGATAGAAGCACAGAGGCCGATCCAGATCGAGACCAAAAGCAAAGTTCAAATCTCTATCTCCTTCTCGCTCTTTCGCTCTAGAGAGTAGCGGAACTGAAGGAGATCTGTGAAAATGGTTACTAGGGCGCTTTCGCTCTAGAGAGTAGTGGAACTGAAGGAGATCTGTGAAAATGGTTACTGGCGCGGGTTGTGTTCAGGGATGCTGGTATTTATAGCGACGAGAATATGAAATAAAGTAAAATATCCGGAGTTGACTTCTGAACCTCAATGTATGTATTTGTAAAGTAATAAGGTAGTATTTGGTAGTTGATTAGCATTAGCTGAAATTGATCTTTTTTGAATCTGTGTTGGAAATTTTCAGAATTAAACAAAAATCTTAACTAACTTGAATCTGCGTCAAAGATTTGACTATTTGAGCGTTTCCTTATATTCAAATCTTTAAGAACATGATTATCTGCATATAAACTTATTTTTTAAAAAATAAAACTTCACTTTCAATATAAAGTAAATATAAAAAATCCAATTCAATTTTTCAATAGAATTTTATTTTCAAATTTAAAATTTAAAACGAAAAATATTACCTTCAAACTCATTTTTAATATAAAATAAATAAAAAATCTTATTTTTTACCAAATTTAATTTTAAAATTTAAAGTACAACCTTATTTGAAAAAATTAAGTTTAACGTTAACCTGGCATATTTCAAGGCCACCGAATTTGTTTTTTCAAATTTTGATTTGGGATTTCATATATTTTAATATAATTTCAAGCTTTATTTTTTACTTGAATTTTACTTTTATCAAAATTTATTTCAAACTTTATTATATGCGTGTGAAGCTTGAATTTATTTATTTATCGAATTTAACTTTTACAAAATTCAGTCGTTAAGATTTATTTTCATATCCTACGTTTTTAGACTGAGACGTTGTTTGAAGTTACGTTCTGGGGCAAGTTTTTTCATAGTCTCAAAATATTATTTGTAGTGTTCTAGAAATAATTCTTAAAATTTTAAAAATATAATAAATTTTATATTATATAACTATTATATGTATATTTTAAAATCTAAAAAATAACAAATTTATTTTTCAAAAATTATAAAAGTTTTAGTTTAAAATTTTTATTTTTCGTAAGAGCGTATTTTAAATGTCGATAACTGAATTTCGTAAAAATAAAAAATAAAAAATAAAATAAAAATAAAAGTTCAATATTTATTATTTAATAAAATTTAAAAGTATATTAAAAATTAAAATATATAATTATATTAAAAAATATATAAATAATAAAATTAAAAATTTATATAATTAAAATATATAAATTATTTGAATTTAAAATTTAAAAAAAATTGAAATTATGGATGTTTAAAACACTCTAAATTCAAATGTGAAATGAGTTAGTTTTAACTAAGTAATTTTGAAATAGAAACATTTTATAACGCAAGTTTCAACAGCCGTACGTAGACAAGCACGGACTGGGGTGCCAGTTTATCATTACGTGCACACTTTCCAAAAAGAAGTTAGTACATTTCATGATGCTGCTATTTTGCAAAGCTTCATGCGAGCTGATTTAGGATATATTTTAAATACGTGAAATTGAATTATATAAAAATAGTAAAATAAAAAATGAAGCTCTTTCAAAAGAGGATTAAAAATAAATTTAATTTTTAATTTTAGGTTTATTTGAAAATGGATTTAAAGTAAAAGTAGTTTAAAAGTTAAATTGATAAGTTTCTAAATACTAAAATATAGATAAAGTTCTCAATTTAATAAATATTTAAAATATATAAATTTTGAAAAGCTTACGAGATGAAATAAAATTTTACGCATTCAAAACATGCACTTGCCAAAGTCAATAAGAATGAAAATTTCTTTTTTTATGCAGCTAATGGCTCTGATGGTTTGAGGTCCAACGAGGCCATAAATGACACTTAAAAATAGAGTTGCATCCTCGAGAGTGGTCTCGCTATAGAGAAATCTTTAAGTTAGTCATCTTCACTACTAGCAATGGTGTATAATCGTGCAGAGCACTAGTAGTTACGGTCGTATTTTGAGTCACACTACAATTAAAGGCTCTTGGCGTGGCGTAGATTAATTTACATTGCAGTTAATTTAGTTGAAGGCGTCCGAATAGCTGGTGTGGATGGTGAAGTCAGAGTGTAGAAGTAATGAAAACCGGTGAGGTGGAAAAAGAAAAGGGACGTTACACTGCCGAGCAAATAGCAAGAGACTTGGAGGGCAGTGTTCGTCAGAGTTTAGAAGCTTGCTCCATTGCGACCTTCTGTTCGTAAAGTTTGGCCAACATATAAGCAGACTGTAGGTCCTGAAGCCGCTGAGCTATTACTTCTAAAACTAACTTCTGTTGTAAGCCACTACAGAATCGTCTGACGAGATCTCGCTCAGTTGCGAACGACATGCGATCCGAAGGTCCTCAAACACTTTTTGGTAGTTTACGATGGATCCAATTTGGAAGAATCTTTATAACTCAAAATTAGGAACACCGAATGTTGTTGGCACAAATCGATATAGAATTATATCAGATAACTCATTCTAAGAATGATGTGGCCGGTCTCTTTTGAAGTTTTGGTCTATTAGCCTCGTAAGTGAAATACATGACCACGATGGCAGTCTGATCTTGATGGATTGTGCGATTGTAGCAAAAATAATTTTGGCCGAATATAATCAATCTTGCGGTTCAGTGCCATAAAAAATGGGTAGTTCATATTTATCACGCAGTAGTGAGTGTGTAGGGAAGTGTGTGGCAGGCAATAGAGTGCGAGTGGGCGATGCACAAACTCAGGTGGGTTCTGAGGCCATGAAAAAAGTACTCATTTGAGAGTGTGGGATATCAAAAGTTAAAATTGGAGATAGCGGTGGGATTTAATATAAATGTGATGGAATAGTTTGAAATTGGGGAGGTGCTACTGGATGGGATGGTTTGAAATTGTGGAGGTGATGCGGGAATGGAAAAATTAGCTATGGAAGGAGGCCATGTAAGGCTAACATTTGGCGGGAGATAGGGAGGGGGTTGATTGAGGTGGCGAGTGGAGAAGCTGTGGAAAATAAGGTGGTGGGATAAGGGGGAAAATTGAGTTGGAGAGTGACTAGATAGTGAGGACTACCGAAGGAATAGAGTGCGATTGTTTTGTGAAGGAGCAGGAAGAGGGAATAATGAAGGATTTTTCAATGCAGGTGTTGAGATGGTCGCAAACAGAGGGAGGGATGAGATGGGCCAAAAGTTTGGCATTGTGATCTCTATACTCTGTCAATTCTATGCATTTTTGTGATGAGGTAGGGCTTAGATCACCGTAAGTTTGTATCAACTCTTTTATTGTTATCTTTGCTCTGTCTTGTTTTTCAACTATGTGTGCTAAGCTGGTAACAATCTGAGTAATTATTAATTGCAAGTGCTTCTCTTTTTTGTTGGCTCTGTTCTTTGTAGCATAAGAGATGAAAGAGGCCGACGAAAGGTCATGCCCAGTTTCAATGGTGTCTAGTCTGAATAATTTGATTCTTCGCCTACTAGAGGCGTAACCATCGTCCGTAGATTATTGCACTTATGCCACTTATTGTGATTCCACAAAGAATCACAGCTTATTAACTAAATAAACGATACAATTAAGTAAATCTAATGCAATAAGTAAATTGTTAAGCAAATATAGATATTTTTCTCATTGCTGCACAATGAGCTTACCGATGATATATATACTTGATGCATTAGGAGAAACAAAATATTGCATGTTCATTTAGGAGATCTTTAGAATCATGGCATATAAGGCAATTAACTATTTGTAAAAGCTTGGGGGCCATCCAACTTTTGTTCATAAAAAGTAGAGGACCATTAGAGCATTGTCAGACGGTTGGCGAAAAATACTTAGAGTTCTATTTAGGTGGAATGCTAGCTCTAGCTCTTAGAATGATAGGTGCTCGAACGGTATTAGTTGCACTAGGAGCTCTTGTGAGTTCAGATGTTGCTTCCTGATTAGCCATTCATAACAATAGATCGTTTGAAGAATGAATGAATTCTTGCACTTACATTCTTACTCATCGGGAGACGTTATTTCTCAACCTCATCGCATTAGACCAACTTCGAACTTATTTACTTGTTAGAAAGTAATCACAATAAACTAAAATTTTATCTCTCTCTAGTGAAGTTAGTTATATGAATATATTTTCTTAATTCGGTTTAATTATATATCAAATTTAGCGAAAGATCTAAATTATTTAAGTCTTTAGTCATTATGTTAAGTCATGTTAATTTTGATCTATTATTACTTATTTGTCAAAAAGTTACTAAGAATAAATTTTAAAAATAAATTATCAAATTTATGAGAAAAAAGAATTTAAAAATAAATACAAATTTATTATAAATATTTTTTTAAAAATGATTTACAAAATAAAATAAAATATATCCTTCATGTTACGATGGTATACACAGGTGAAGGTGTTTATCACTCGCTTACGGAGGTCGATCATTAATTATAGATCTCTGATTTCTGAAGAGGCTAGCAGAACATGAGGGACTCCTTTGTCGTTGAGCTTATAAAAGACCTTTTAAGATCAGAACCAGATAGATCATTCAGACATTGAGCTGTATGTTCAGAAACCAGCGATCCGTACGACTGTGTGACATGCATGATTACCTTGTGGCTAGCTGCAGGTGAAACTGCTAGCAAAATGCTTCATGTTTTTGTTTTTTGAACATGCCATGCACATTCTACTGCTAAAGTTTCATAATTGACTATAATCTTCAGCCATGTTTGGAGAACCTTTTTTTTTCAATAATTTTTTATTTTATATTTTATAAAATTATTTAAAAATTTTTAATAATACAAAAATTTTCTACATCGTAAAATTTTTTTATTAGTTATTTATATTATTTTTTTGAAGTAAAAAAATAAATCTTATTTAAAAAAAATTTTCAAAATATATTTTTTTTAAAAAGTTATTTTTCAATAAATATTTCCAAATATCTCATTAGTCTAGAGTTACTGTGTTTATTTTAAGATAAATTTATTTTTCTAAAAATAATTTAAAAAATTAAATTAAAAATTAAAAACATTTAATAAATATAATGTTTATATAATTTTTTTATTTATCATAAGTTCTAAAAATAATTTTTATTAAAAAAATATTTATTTATATTATATTAGAAGTAAATTTTAAAAAAATAAAATTTAAAGGGTTGGTAAATATGCCCTTTTATCTCTTCGTTGTTTGTTCAAGCATATGCTTGGGATAGTCAGTATATGCGGTATGGCCTTCTTTCTCCTCTTTATCCGTTTCTTGATAATTTTTAAATTTTTGGTTAAGACGTTGCTTCTAAATCTTATACTCTGCATCCTATCAAGTATCTAATTTAGTCAAATTTTATATCTACCAATATATATTTTTCATATTTTAAGTGAGATATTATCATAAAAATAATACTGTTAAAAATATTTAGTTCAATATTATTTATTAATAATTTTAAATAATATTTATAAATATTTAGATTTTCTTTTGTAATAGTTAATTAGTTTTTAAAAAAAATTAATTCATCACAATTATTATAAAAATAAGTTTTCCGTGTTATGATCACTATTGCATAATATGACTTTTCGATATATGTTTTTATATTAAAATATAGACAAATATAATTTCAAATTAGGGATCTCGTCTATCTACTATTTGGTTATTAAATTGGTTCAACAAGTAATAAGATGTTGATTAAACGTGTCTTGATTAAGATATACATTTTTAATTTTAAATTTATTTAGTAAAAGTCCAGACACTTTTATGATAATTAAAAAATAATTTGCAACCTTCACATTTCGTATGATTACCAAATTTTTTACCACTCGCTTTTTCGGGATGACACTAACGCTGTATTTGGATGAAGGGTTCATAAAGAAATAGAAATAGAAAGAAAGAGAGAGATAGGAAAAGAAGGAGAAGGAAGAGAAGAAGAAAATTTTGATAGTGTTTGGATAAATTAATAAGAAGAAGGAAGTAAAAAAATAAAAAAGACAAAAATACCCTTGTATATGTATTTTTTTGTAATAATTGAAAAAAATATGTAAATTGCATAATTTTGTTTATCTTTGAGATAAAAATATTAAATCTTATTTTTTATTTTGCGAAACAATAAAAAAATATTTTTCTCAACAACTACTGTCATAAAAAATGAAAAACAGTCAATACAAAAATGTTTCAAATTTACTTCAATAGCATTAACAAGAATAAATTACAAACCACGGTCTTATAGTTGCAAGTGATATCATCAACATAATACAAACACATGATACAATAATATGATATAATATTACATAAATACTACAAATATCAATAATATATAATACAACATCAGATAATACTACATCAATACGACATCAACTAGAATAAAGTTTTCACTCCACCCGAACAAGCTACTAGCACTAGTTACTAGAAATACAATATCAACATGATTAATCAAGTGACATTATTGACAACAAAAGTTTCTTACGTTCTTCTACTGGAAATTGCAGTAATGATCTTAACTCCGTAGATTTCTCATAAGAAAAATATAACATTGTCGACGAAGGCGACCTTCAAACCCAAGTTCATTTAAGAGAATAACGACCTCATCACCTGACATTGGAGGGGTTTCCTTACCTGAGGCAAAGTTGGTAATAGCTTGAGCAACTTGTAGAATAGCATCAGTCATTTTGTCTGCGGCAGCACTCGAACTTGCCTTTGATTTGGATTTTCGAATCCTAGACGAAGTACTTGCCATAGTTTGTGAATGGAGATCAACAGATGCAGGTGATTGTCGTCTTTCAGTATCCGCACTTCTGACATGAAAATCCTCCAAATCAACGCGATTTTCAGAAACCAATTCATCTATTTCTTGAATTCTGTTTCCAGATTGCTCTCTGTTCAAAATATTTCTCATTTCAGCAAAATTTGCAACTCTATGTCCCGAAGCTCTATCACCTCCATACAGGATACTTAATTTATCATAAGGAAGAGAAAATGACTTGTTTCTCCATTCAGCAGCCTCAAGATTTTGCTACAATTGAAATAACAAAATCATATTATTAGAAGATGAGTTTAATAAAATAATATACAAGTTTATACCTTTTCAAATGAAATAACTGAAGAAAAAATATACCTGAATCAATTCTTCCCAGACAGCAGGCTCAGCATCAAACTTACCCGTAGTACGGTTCCAGGCAAATCCACTAAAACCACCCTTAAATAAGTTCCATACTGGAGCAAATTTTTTTTTAATATACTTAATACGACTTTGAAGCTTTTCTTTATCTAATGCTTTATCTGGAAATAATTCTTTCATCTCCTTTAACACAATATCATATGCGTGTGTCGTGAAGGTTCCGTTAACCCGATTTTCCATATCATTTTGATGAAGTAAAGCATCAATAAGAGCATCATCCATAACCGAAGTCCATAAAAGATGAACTTGGCTACTAGCACTTGTCTTTCTCTTTGACATTTTGACGTCTTTAAATCCATACAAAAAAACACATACAATAAAAAAGTTAATTTATCAAATAGTAAAAATACTAAACAACATCTAAATGTATGATATCACACGTACGAAACATAATGTCAATCATAAACGCATGATTAATAATATAATTCATACATCATAGTTAATATTTTGTAAACATCATAGAAATAACAATATTAAAAGATACATATAATAAGACATTACTATCTAGTGTAATCCCTCCACATAACTTGCGCAATTTGATCCCTAATTGACTCTCCTCGCTGTGTGTCTTCACTGTGACCATCATCATCATAATGAGTGTTGGCTGCAATTGGTTGGTTGGCAAGCTCCTCATCTACTTCTCTAATAAGGTCATCATCTGGATCTTCACTTATAATATAGTTATGTATAATACAACATGTTAGTATGATTTTTGTTTGGGTTTCAACACCAAAAAACGGTTCATCCGAACTTGATATAACTGGGAACCGTTTCTTGAGTATGCCAAACGCTCTTTCAATTGTATTACGCAATGATGCATGTCGAAGGTTAAATAATTTCCGATAATTTTTTGGTGGATTTGATGAATACTCTTGTAAATGATACCTGACCCTCCTATAAGGTGTAATTAGTCCACTCGTTGTCATGAAACCAGCATCGACAAGATAGAATTTTCCTAAAATCAACATATCAAAAACATGTTACCAAACTATTAATGAACAACTTATTTATATTTATATTCATACATGATTATCTTGTGGTATGTGTAGTGGAAAGCGTCTTCTTAATGCACTTTTTAAAATTCTAGAGTCTGATGCTGATCCTTCCCAACCGGCTAAAACATACGTGAACTTGAGATCAAAAGTACAAACAGCAAGGACATTTTGTGTAGGATATTCTTTTCTACCACGATATCTAGGAGCATCTCTTGAGGAAACCTTAACTCGAATATGTGTTCCATCAATTGCACCAACACAATCCTGGAATAGACACTTATTATTTAGTAAGTTATCTAATATAAAATTATTATAAATATGAATTGGAATATTATATTCACCTTGAAATACGGGTAGTATCTATGACTATTATATATTTCTGCAGGCACTCGTGATCCATCAGGCTGTTGCACCAACTTTTCTTCTAATTCTATGATGGCCTTTAATACACTGTGAAAGTGACGACTAATAGTCTCTCCGGAACGCTGGAAAATACCTTGTGCTAAACGATTTCTAAGCTTTTGTCCAACAATACACATAAAATTAATAACTTGTTCTTCTACACTAGTTCGCCGTGTAGGTCTAAGACCACCATATGTTACTAACATGTCACACAATTTTGTAAATGCCGATGGACTCATTCGATATATACGACGACATCTAGCTTCATTCGAAATGGAACTAAGTACTCAACGTCGAATTTTTTCTCTTTCTTCCTCAACAACACCACCAATTTCAATTCGCTTTCTCTCAAGTGGGTTTTGAAACATCACCCAATGGACAACAATAAAAACAAAAAATGCCACAGCACAATGCAACATATAGAGTCGTCCCAAGTTATCATCCATTATGTATATGAAGCCAAACTGCAAAAAAATTGAATTCAACAAGCTACTTTAATAAATAGTGGACAATAATAATATAATCAACAAGAGCATTCAATGTAAGAAACATCAACACTTATAAGCTCATCTTTACAACTGAAAATGAGGACAGCAGGGTTTACAGACAACATGCATAATTGAGTTTGTTTTGGAGGGTATGAGAGTTTTGTACAATAAGGTCTAGAGAATCCTAACTAGTTCAAATAGTTCAAGAGCGACATATTCTAACAGCAGAGGGAGGAGAGGGGGAGGTTCCTACAGCAGGGGTTCATTCATTCCTACATTATCTTTGGAGGGAAGGAAGGGGGAGAATTTCCTACAGCAGGGATTCATTCAGACAGCATTTTCTATAGCAAGGTTCATTCAGGCTGTATAAAGAAACATGCCAAGAACAAATTCTTCCTACAGCAGGGTATGCAGAATCCTAATGAACAACTTTTTTTTAAAAAAAACATGTCACAAAATAAGGAAATGTAAAAAGCAGTATAAAAAAATAGCAAAAGACTACTTTATGCATGTGTAAAATAGTGTTTGCTAGGCATAAAGAATTATATTATTTATTATTATGTTCATTCTCTCAGGATTTGACTTCTTTGGAAGAACACGAATGCATACAACTACTACTTAAACAACAGATAAATTTTTTTCAAAGTTTAAATGTTTAATAAGTTAGATATACTTCTTTGTACTTTGAAGTACAACTTTTCTACTTTTATTTGCATGCTCACAAGTTTCAGACATGTTCTTTTGAATGAATATACCAAAAATTATTCTGATTATATGATAACATAAAAGGTCTCCCTACCGAAGCAATAAATGAAAATTGATGCAATGAGATGAGCTACTACTTATGAGTAGTAAGTAAGCTGCAATGCATTTGCAATGCAGTTGCAGGGAGAATTTTATGGACAATCCATCAAGCTACCTCATTGCTTTTCCCATACTCACTCATTATTATTCATTCAACCACATGAACTCATCATACCGTAATTGCATGTAGGTGAGTGATCTCATCCAAACAAATTCAAGAAAAAACTACAGAGAAGTAGCCAATCATTCAAGAAAAAATATAAAGCAGAGCCAATATTAAAGAAAATTCAACAAAAATAACTGAAAAATTGCTCAAATCTGCAGAAGTAAACTAATCACAAAAATGACAGAAAAATACCAACAAATATGGACAAAAATGCTAACGGATGGAGAATGGAGAGCCAATTTTATCAATTCAAAATCGAAAATGTGCGAATGACAAAATCTAAGCAAATCGCAGCAATGTAACATGTTTTTCAACTAAAATCCAAGAACAAATCACTCAAAATAAATAAAGAAGTACCAAATGTAGTGCAGTCCGATCGGCAAAAAACTCTAGATTCGGAAGATCGAGCAAGTCCGCACGACGCCGCAGGAAGAAAAGACACACGGAGCTCGGAGAACGAAGGAGAGGAGCTAGACGCCGGAGCGAGAAGTCAGACGCACCGGAAGGAACAATCACGTTGTTGCGTGTGGGAACGAATCAGAGGGAGGAAGTAACAAAGAGGGCAGAAATGAAAAAATTGGCTTACAAATCACGCTGCTATGTGTGCAATTTTTTTCCCTGTTCTTCCCCGTTCTCCTTCTCTCTTAAACAGTAACTATTAAACCAAACACATAATCAAGGAGAATTGATTCCCCTTCTCCCCCATCTTCTTTATCTAGTGCGTGTTCGTATGTAATCTTGTGTCAACCAAACACAGCGTAAGTGCGTGTTCGTATGTAATCTTACTTTTTATCGCCATAATTTGAATAATTTATATATTTTAATTATATAAAAAATTTAAAATTTTATTTTTACGTACAAAATTTTAATTTTAATTTTTTTTTTATTTATATATTTTTTAATATAATTATATTTTTTAATTTTTAATATATTTTTAAAAATTATTAAAATATAAATACTAAATTTTATTTTTATTTTATAAAAAATTTTATATTTTATTTTCACAAAATTTAATAATCATGTATTTGAAACACGGACGAGTCAAAACAGTTCTTTCAGCTAATGACGCCCATCCTCTCCCTTTCCCTTCTCCAACTCTTCTTTCAATCCCCGACCAGAAACCTCTCTTAAACCTCTCTCTCTCTCTCTCTCTGCATGTCTCTCCCTCTCTCCTCTCTCCTTCCCTTCTCTTCAGTCTCCACCTTCTCTTCTTCTTCATCTTCTTCACTGCCTTTTCTACAACCACACCGTCACTACCGCTCGCTTTCTTTCCGTTCTCTATTCGCCACTAGAAAAAACAACAAATTCCAACCATCACCTGCCGACGATGACCCTCCTGAAGCACTAGAAGATACTTCTCATGGTATCTCTCGAGTTCAACAGTTTGAGCGCCAGGTCTCCCGTGCCCGCCGCCGGCAAGAACAAGAACAACAATCTTCTATTCTTTCTTCTGTTTCCCTCGAATCCGCAGCGGATTTCAAGACCGCTTCGAGTTCTAATCCTTCTACCAATGAAAAAGATAAAATATTCGATGATATTGATCGCGCTATCGCCCTCAGAAGAAACGAAGTTGCCGGTAAAGGACTTACTAAGTCCAACTCGTCAACTCCCATGCCTCCTGATGATATTGATCAGCTTTCTGCAGAGGAAGTCGTCGATCTTGATGAAATTCGTGAGCTTCAGGGACTTACTGTGATTTCCTCTGATGAGGATGGTGAATCACCTGATGATAATGCAGCTAACTTGCTCGATCACCAGCCTGCTGTGACTTCTGGTAATGAGTCTTCTGAATTCGATCTTGATTTTGATGCCTATGGTAGTGTTCCAGCACAGATTGTAGAGCCCAAGTTTAAAATGACCCTTGCGGAATTGCTGGATGAGAGCCGGGTTGTACCACTGAGTGTTTATGGAGACCTTGAGGTTACCATTACTGGCGTGCAGCATGATTCGAGAGAGGTGAATGCTGGGGACCTCTTCGTGGCTTATCCATTTTTTGATAATGATGGGCATAGCTTTTTAAGTGAAGCAGATAAGAGAGGGGCAGTGGCTGTGGTTGCTGATAAGGAGATTGATATCAGTGAGACTTTCGGGTGTAAGGCCCTTGTGGTAGTAGAGGATGTTGACTCAGCGCTTGCAGTTCTTGCGGCAGCATTTTATAAACATCCGTCAAAGAATTTGTCCGTAATTGGGGTTACGGGGACAAATGGGAAGACTACGACAACTCACTTGATTAAAGCGATGTATGAAGCAATGGGAATGAGGATTGGGATGCTAGGGACTATTGCTTATTACATTTATGGGGACAATAAATATGAAGCTACAAAGACAACACCTGATGCTGTAACAATGCAGAAAATGATGGCGACAATGGTGCATAATGGAACTGAAGCGGTCGTTATGGAGACATCTTCATTTGGGATGGCTTTGAATAGATGCAATGAGGTTGATTTTGATATTGCACTTTTCACGAACCTTACTAGAGATCATCTTGATTTTCATGGGACTGAAGAGGAGTACAAGAAAAGCAAGGGTAAACTGTTTGCCAGAATGGTTGATCCTGAGCGCCACCGCAAGATTGTAAACATTGACGATTCCCACGCCCCTTATTTTATTGCACAGGGCAATCCGGATGTTCCTGTGGTAACCTATGCAATGGACAACAAAAGTGCAGACGTGCATCCTTTGAAGTTTGAACTTTCATTGTTTGAGACACAGGTTTTGGTCAAAACACCACAAGGGGTCCTGGAGATTTCCTCGGGATTGATTGGGAGGCATAATATATACAACATTCTTGCAGCTGTTGCAGTTGGAATTGCAGTTGGAGCACCATTGGAGGACATTGTCAGGGGAATTGAAGAGGTGGATGGAGTTCCTGGAAGGTGTGAGCTGATAGATGAAGAGCAAGCTTTCTCAGTTATCGTTGACTATGCACATTCACCAGATGCCTTATCAAGGCTTCTGGATACCTGCAGAGAGCTTGGCCCTAGGAGAATCATAACTGGTATACCTCTTTCTGAATAAATGATCAATTGAACTTCAAATTAGATTGTTTTTTTGTTATAACAAATTGCTCATAACATACTAGAGAAGTCATCTTTATATCAAACTAACGAAGGTCCTCCCTTTTCATTGTTGTATTTAAATTTGTACGCGTCTTATACAACGGTGATATGCTACTACCTAGTTTACAAGCTTACGTTTTATCTCTGGTCCAAGAGAATTGTGCTAAATATGTGAAGCAATCATGTGAGAGTAACCGATGGTTGTGTAATTTGTTGTACTTATTGAGCTCATCAATTCAAGTATGAATCTTCAGAATGATCAAGTGAAGTACAGCATACATGTTACTGAATTAGTAGTACAGCACTCACTTCATGCAGTTCTCCATGTTGCTGCTGAACTGCTTTTGCAGTTCGCTGTTCTAGCACTAACACCTTTAGATTCTCTAAACGTATATATAAAATTGCTCGATGCAGCCTTTGGATGTGGAGGTGATAGAGATAGAGGAAAGAGGCCACTCATGACAAAAATTGCAACGGATAAAAGCGATGTGACTATATTGACATCTGATAACCCAAGAAATGAAGATCCACGTACGTTTCTGTAACATAATTATTTCTTTTTTTTTTTGTACTGCATTGTTTTACTGGCATGAATGCATTTCTAGTGTATTTGTTAACTTAAGGAAACTAACACGTCCCTGGTATCCCATCAGTTGATATATTGGATGACATGCTGGCTGGTGTTGGATGGACTATGCAAGATTATTTGAAATATGGGGAAAACGATTACTACCCTCCTCTTCCTAATGGCCACAGGCTTTTTGTGCATGATATCAGAAGAGTAGCTGTGCGGGCTGCTGTTGCAATGGGTGAAGAAGGTGATATAGTAGTAAGTTCTTGTTCCTTCCCCTTCTTATTATTTTCTATACTTGCTTTGATGGTATTCTGAATGGTTTTAATTGCACGAGCCATTGGTTTTTTCATGAGCATGGACTGGTTCTTGAAATATTTTGGAGAAACATGTCATCTACCTCATTTGTCCTCTTCTTATATAGTACTGCTGCTCTTCTGGCATCCTTTTGCAGCTAGTATGCTGGTATTGGTAAAGCATCTACTTTCAACATTTTTGTGTACAAAATCACTTTTGGCTTCTTTATTTGTGTAATAGTACAATGCTTTAGCGTGGTTGATTTTCTACTGAGTCCTTGCTACTCTTGCATTTTTATGAAGCTCAACCTGAGTCCACTGTACTTTAGGTCATTGCAGGGAAAGGTCATGAGACATATCAAATTGAGGGCGATAAGAAAGAATTCTTTGATGACAGAGAAGAATGTAGAGAAGCCTTGCACTATGTCGACGAGCTGCATCAAGCTGGTATTGACACAAGCGAGTTCCCATGGAGGTACCACATCATTGGCTTTTAACTTCTCTCAGTTTGATGTTCCTGATAACAGAAATAGCCTCCATGATTCTGTAAAAATCCAGGCTATTGGTAGCAGTCTAAGTTAGTTTTTTATAATAAAGTGGTTTTGTTGCAATAATTTCTCCCCTCCTCAATTTTGCATGTAGAGTATTTCTATTTAACTCAACATATTGTGGTTGAAGGTTATGAACATGTATATATATATATATATATACGGAAGGGATGGGGACACTCCCGGGCACTCCCTCTCCGGTTTATAATCGGGGTGAACTTTAAATTTAATCTCCAAAGTTGGATATGAAGAAATATGAGTTAGAAATCTACCCACAAAATTTCAGCTAAATCGGATCACGAATTCACCTCCATCCGGTCACTTGTTCAAAATGACAGAAAGTAAGAAAACTTAAAAATATATATATTGTATTATTTCTGTCATCTTTATCAAGTGACTAGATGGAAGACAATTCGTAATCCGATTGAGCTGAAATTTTATGGGTATATTACTAATTCATAATTCTTCATATTCAACGGCGGAGATTGAATTTAAAGATCACTCCGGTTATAAATCGGAGAAGGAGTGCTCCTAAGGAGGGTGTGAGTGCTCCTATCCCTCCCTATATATATATATATATATATATATATATACACACTAATGGTTTCCATTCCACTTTGGGTTATATGAATCGGAGTGTTGATTTTGGATGATGTTGAAACCCAAGCTGAAAAGAAATACATGTTACCATAATAAAAGGCACTTGTTTAGAGACTTGCAATTTGTGAGGGTCTTGCATGGATGAGTTGCTATTGTTAGAATGCGTTTCGGAGTGCTTATGAAATGGAGCTTTTCTAAAATGGATGGTATTTTTGTTCTTTTTGAGAAACGAGCTCTATTTTTTTATTTTCAAAAAAATAATAAAAATATGCAATAAAAAGATCTTATTATGTATAATTTTTCTACACTTTCTAAATTTTTAAATAAATTTTTTATATATTTATAAAATATGTATTGAGAAACGTGAAATTGAAAATTGAAAAGCTGCTTCTGGTAAGCAATGCCAAACTTTGTTTGTGAAATCAGATTTAGGTTGTGGTAAAGTCTAAAATTGTGCGACTTTTCTTACGGGTCAATTGTCCACACCTTGGGTGAGTGGTTCTCTTGATTGTTTTGATCTGGTGCTGTATGATCTTGGAGGCATTCCATTCTCCACTGGACTGCAGAAGTACAGTTGGCATGGTCTTTTTAATAGCCTACTGTATAGGAGCCTTTGTCCATGTAATTTTTGCTCCTACTGCAGTTCACTAACCCATGAGAGTGATAAGTCATAAGGGTAAAAAAACATTTATAAACCTGCGTCTGAACATGTAGATTTAGCTCATCCTACTCTCACCTATTTCTTGATGCCAAGTCCAGTTCATTCAAAATGCATCCAAGTTGAAGTTCGCCATCATTGTACACGTCCTATTAAATCAAATTAGTTTGAAAATGCAAGCCACTTCAGTATATGAAAAGGTTGCAAAATTAAAATAAACAACATAGGTGACATTAAACTTATTTCTTTCACCTGTTCTTTGTATAAGAAGTTTTACTTGCTGGACTGTTTTGCCCTTTCATCTTCCTCTTGTCATGCATTTCATATGGTTTTTTGAATCACAGCACTGAAGAGTTAACAGAGTCAATATAGGTAAATTTTAAAACTTGCGCGTATACTTGAATCTTTGAATGCGATCTCTCTATGTTTTGAAAATGGAGATATGCAAAGGTGAAAATCAATTGACGCTTTTTGTTTTCTTTTCTTCACAGGTTACCCGAGTCGCATTAGGCGAACTGGATTGTGTGTGCATAGAAAATATTGTATCTTCATGCTTATTGGGTGTGCATTAGGCAGCACAATTCCAGGTCCAGATGCAGCTTACGTTCTCAGACCGTAACGACAGCTTAATTTCATTATGGTTGAAAGCACTCTGTTTTGCATGTTGAAGCAATATCTAACAGGTTGTATGTTGTGCTTGTGTTTGGCAAGGAGAGAAATCTTCCCCTATGGTACGATCGAGCATGTAATGTTATCAAAGCCGTATGTATTCTTTTGGCTCAATATCCTAGGAAAATTATCAAAGAACGTATGTATTCTTTTGGCTCAATCTCCTAGGCAACAACACTAAAGTAAAATTGTCATTCAGGAAAAAGAAAAATTTTCAATGTTATAATGAGTATTTTAAATTCACGTAACTGAGTTCGGTAAGAATTGAAATTCAGTAAAAATAGAATTCAGAGTGATATTTAAAATAATTGAAGTGAAATTTAAAGTTAAATTTTGATAGAAGTTGGGTTCGATGTGAAAATTAAAATTGAGTTCAAAATAATAATTGAAATACGTAAAATAATTAAATTTAAAATTTAGAAAAAAAAAGTAAAATTTGATGTATTTAAAATAAATCCATAACTTGTTAAGCTGTTTACTCCTAACAGTTGGTTATTCAATGGCACCAACCCGACCTAGTAGGTACACTGTCCAACCCCGCTCCTTGTTGTTTGGTTTTTAATAAAAATCTGTTCGATAGAAAGAAGACGACTTTTTAGCCTTAGTACGTGTTTCGATTGCTATGAAATCACTCAACATTTTGAGATTGACATTTCAAATATTTTAATTACTAGTTCAAATTTTTCTTTCACTTTCGTATCAAATTCTAATTTCATCAAATATTTATTTTAAGTTTTATTTTATATATTTTGATTATTATTTTAAATTTTATTCTATCAAATTTTATGTCTTACTGAAATTTATTTTTACAAAATTCATTTTTTTAAAAGTCAGTTTTATATAATTGAAACACTTCTTTGACCTTGAAAACCAACCCATTGCATATATTCAATGGTATAGAAACTCTCAGAAAGGTTTTAAGTATCTAATTTTACATTCAACACATAGTTATAACACTTCTTCTGCATTGAAATCATCCTTTCTATGCTTCAAATCTCCAACATGAATGCTTATATTCTCTCAACCTTTGAAAGTTAATTATCTATCTTTAAACACCTATCACAAAATAAGTATACTAACTTATCTCAATATATAATAATCAAACCATTACAAATTACGGTATGTAATAACGTATAAATAATTGACAAATTAAAGTACGCCATTATAGATAAGCAATTAGAGCTCGAAAAATATATGTTCGTCTTCTCTATCTTGCTTTGTTTGTCACGATAACGTTATAGGCAAAGTTATGTAGTTTCTTTATGCAAATTATTATGTATCAAAATTTTGTGTTCTTAATTAGTTTTAGCATTTATGTAATTAGAAAGAATAAATATTTTCTAAAGTTGTCTTAAGAAAAATATTTATAAAAGGTATGATTTTACCATCCAATTATATATCGATACATTAATCTTCATTTATTTCAAAACCAAAACGATCATGATAAATAATATTACTTTTGTCTAATACTATTTCATAAAAAATTTAGAAAAAAACATTATATATATAATGGATAGATAAGGGGACCAATAAGGCACTCCTAATTTAGAATATCGAAATACTTCACGATTATATACAAAAAAAATATGATTAAAAATTTAACTCAATCGAATCACGAATTAATTTTATTGTGCATCTTAATCAAAATAATTAAAAACAAAAAATTAAAAAAAATTACTTTTTATTAAATCAAATAAAGATTAATTTTTAATTATAATTTTATCATAAAAGTTTTGACTTATAATTTTTTATATTCAATAATAAAAATTAAAATTTGAATAATTGGCCTTGTTAATGCCTGTATAGATGGGAGTGCCTTTATCTCCCCTCATATTTAAAACAATGTGATTCATTCAACCAAATCTATAGATACAAATGTATTAACTGTTTGGATAGCTGTCAACGAAAAGCACCTTACAATTTTAGGAACAATTTTTTTTCCTTTTTAACAAAGCTTTTATTTCCTAAATTTGACTAAGTTCAACTTTTATAATGAATTTCAGGTCATACTTGAAATTTGAAGTGTGTTTACCTCCAATCCAAAAACATACTTCAATTATTGTATTATTTTTTATTTTTTAAATTGAAGTAAATTATGTTAGTATTCTACAATTATTAGATAATAATATTTATTTATTATAAATATATAAAAAACCAATGTTGTTTTAAACAAAATTATTTTAAAATATATTTATTAAGCAATTTCAAACTCCCACTCAACATTAAAAAATGTCTTTAATGCGTACTATACTACAGTGATGAGCTTATGAGCAAACTTTACACGTCAACATCTGTTGGTTGTTATACAGCCAATCTCCTAGAAATATAAATGAGTTACTTTTAAAAAATTCTTTTAAAATAAATAAGTAATAACAAATTATTTATTTTAATTTTTAATAAGTTTTATAAATTGTTATGTAAATTTTATTTAAAATATAAACTAAATATTGGAATAAAAAAGAATTAAATAGCACTTTCTGTCTAACTTAAGTATTTTTTTAAAAGTTCGTTTTAAATACGATAATATTAATAATAAAAAAATAATACTTAGGTTAATTAATAAATAATTTAATTTTATAATACTTAATTTTAATTCAAGAGAACACATTTTTGTACTCTCAATTCAAACGTGTACAGTAAGTTGCGCAGCTCCCTTTAAACAATTGTAACAAAATTCTCGGACAAATCGATATATCGATCTGTCCAATCACACGCCGTCTTTTAAATCTCTTAAACTGTTACCGAGTCACACCGTTTTGTTCCCCAATGCAGAAGCAGCAGAGCAACACAACCTCGCTCTCTAATTCCTTCGATTTTTTTTCTTTTTCTTCTTGTTCTAAAATATAAATATCTCTCTCTCTCTCTCTCTCTCATTTTGCTTTCGTGTAAAAATCTCCCAATTCGATTTGATCGCTAGGGGTTAGTTTCAAATCTATTCAAGTTAATTAGTTCTTTTCTTCTGAAATCTCGATCAATAGCGATCGTGGTAGGTGGTCTGGATCTCCGGCGATAAAGTGATCTGCGTTTGATCCGCTTCTGATCGGTAAGTTTTTCGATGGTTCAGATGATAGAGATGATCTTGGTTTCGTGATTCTGCTGCTTTTCGTATTGTTTACTTCAAATTTGGAGATCGAAAACGAGTTTTATACGCTGACTCTGGTTGTAGCGATTGGTTTATACAATTAGTATTCAGTGAATCTTTTGAGAGTATGTTCCGATTTATATAACAAAACTAGGACTTTTTAAACTAATGGAACCAATCAGTGGGTAGGTAATGTAATTTAATGAAATTCAAAACTTTATGTTGCATTTACTGGTGTGATTTTGGCGAAATATGACTTGTAAATTTAACATGCAAAGCAGTTTGGTTAGGACATTGATATTTGTGGCATGCTTTATTCAGAGTAGCTAATAAATTTATTCAAAATGAAAAATTCTTCGTTCTCAGTATTAGGACGTGGTTGTTAGCTCTTATGGTGTCCACCTTAATGGTCGGTTACTTAGAGCATAAATATCTCACAACTTGGAGCTAATAACTAATCTAGAAATAAGACCATTCAAAATTGTTAATACATAAGACAATTGTGTTTTGATCAATAATCAAATTGCATTAAGATAATCATGTTGTGGTAATACGTGGTATTTTTTGAACCCGCAGCAAAGTCCAAATGTCAGTGGCCAAAGTGGAGTCTTACAATGTCGTGAAAGCTGAGGAGAACCATTTGATAAGGGAA
Source organism: Acanthochlamys bracteata (assembly GCA_019914995.1). Classification (NCBI taxonomy): domain Eukaryota; kingdom Viridiplantae; phylum Streptophyta; class Magnoliopsida; order Pandanales; family Velloziaceae; genus Acanthochlamys; species Acanthochlamys bracteata. The sequence continues at coordinate 10,471,428 of CM034126.1, read as the reverse complement.
CCTCATGATTCCATTGGTTTCAGTAGACAACAAGTTGCATTATCCAGGCAGGGTGAGAGTGATGCTCAGTGGGTACAGCTTTTCCAAGCTTTAGAACACCAAGGGAATGGCAAAGTCTCTTATGGTGTGAGGCTTGATAACTACACTGAAGAAAATGGCTGCAATGTTGACGTTCAAACGAGCTTAGTTTCAAGTTCGTCTAAAGAGAATGGCACAAAGGAACCCATCTATTCTCTGAAGAGCAATGGCGTCTCAGCAAAGTGCACATATGATCATTTACAAATTCTCAAACTTCCGGAAGCTGTTGTTGCCTTTGCTCAGGCTGCTGCGAAGGCAAACGGTGAGCCTGAAAAATGTATGTGAAGTGTCAAAAGCAGGTAGTTTGGGACTTTTTAAGTGGTAGGTTGTGTTCTTAGAATAAAAGAGTTGATTATCAATAGATGTTTCTTTGCTTTTCACAGATCTTCCAGGATGGCCCTTGTTGACTACACAAAAGATGCAGCTCCAGAAATGCGATAAGTGTTCTAGACAATTTTGTTCACAGATTAATTATAGAAGACATTCTCGTCTCCACCGTAAATCTTTGAACATTGATAAGGTGCACTGCTTGCTTCATTGTTTTAGATGTTTTCTGCTTGTTAATCTTTGTTTGCACTTTATTGAAGCTGGAAAAATGGCATGTCCATTTGTCTTGGATGTTGTTAGACTTTGGCATATTTATATTTTGGTTAAAAAGACTTCATATTATGTTTGGTTATCACCTCTCATGTATGTCCACCAGAATAAACTGTAAAAGAACTATCTTAATCTAGTGCATAGTTGAGAAAATTACTATTATGGTTCTACGTGAAGACAACTCTAGCATGTTTCCTTTTATGGAAAGTAAGGATCTTCATTCTTAGCGATGGTGATAACTTTCTGTCGTTCGTACTGGTTGAACCATCTGTAGGACCCATGCATACTACTTTCTAGATGTAGCTTTAATTTCATGTTCTCCTAACAAATTTTGGAGTTTGGATATTAGTGGTGAGTTTTGCTTTTCAATGTGTATACATGCCACCGGTTATTCGTTGCCCCTTTTTTCTTCTGCATGATTGTTTGCTTATTCCTCATTGTGTCATAGGATTCAGAGAAGAACAGGAAGTTTCTGGGAGCTTTTTGGGATAAGGTAATATATCCTTAAATAAGCTACCGTTTTATGTGTTTCTTTGGGAACATTGTTTACACCAAATTAATTCGTGGAGGCCAGAAGTGAGATTGATCTTTATCATAAATTCATAATAAAAAAAATGCTAAAGTTGGATTATGGTTGATCAAAATCAACAGTCTTACATGTCACGATAAACTAAATCAACAGTCTGACATGTCACTATAAACCTTCAGTAATGAAAATGAAGAAAACTGGAGACATCCTTAGTTCTTTTTGTCTTATTTATATGCTGTCCTTTGCAGCTTTCCGTGGATGAAGCTAAGGAAGTTGCCTCATTAAAAGACGTCAGTATGGAGGTACTGTTTTTTTAATAAATATTAGATATAGCTATAGGAATATTTATGCTTATGATCTTGTCCTGCTTACACTCTGTTACTAGATATAGAGAGGTCTGTGACCTCTTCTAGTGACAATCAGGGTGGTTCATGGTAGTCTCCTGGGCACCAGTATTTGCATCTCTTTGGTAGATCTTTACATGAGGTCTTGAAGGTGGGTGATATTTTCTGCTGTGCTTAGAAATCTTGTTAGGTCTTCTCCATTCATTCTACTGTAGTTTCCAAAATTTTACTTGTATTTCTTGTGCTTCTTTATCTGCAATTGCATTTCCCTTGATGTGGCTACTACTTTTTGCCTGTTCTGGTCAAATAAATATATGCTACAGGAATGTCAACAATTTTGTTCTTTTCGTAACCTATTTTATATCATGCCTTGTAAATGCATGAAACTTCCAAATCTTTGGCAAAGAATTATGATGTGGTTGCTTCTGTTGAGAACATACATGATTTAAGTTGTATTCTATAGGGAGCCAACAGTTCATCTATTATAAAAGCACTGGCATCAGCTACATGTAACTCAATATTCTCTCTGCTTCCACACTTCTATCTGAATGCTGGCTCCATCCTTTTGGTAAGTAGATATATGTTCTAGCAACTCTGGTTTCATCGTTCATAGCTATCATTGCTGTTGCTCATCTATTGACTTGTATATCACAATTTGCAGGATATTGTCCAAGGAAAACTTTCAATATTTCCCATGTCCTCGAAGTACTTATTTAGTTTACTTGATGATGCCAGTGAGAAGACCTTCTTGTGTGGTGGCACTGCTCTTTCGTTGCAGAAGTTTGTGTTTGATGCTGAAGTTGGAAAGTCTGCTCTTGATATAAAAAATGTAATTGCATGTGTCAGTTTTCTGTTTGAGCAAAAGCTGGTATGTGTTGTAGGCATTTAACCCTTTTGGTTGTGATCACCTGACTATGGTTTCTAATTAATGTTTTTGGGGGGACTTCTAGGTCAAAGCATGGCATGCTGATAAGGATGCTGAGGCTTTAAGATGTCAAGAGTTGCTTGTGGAAGAAGAGGAAGCTGCACAGAGAAGGTATTAATGCTCTCAGTATGTTCAGAATTAAATCTTTTGTACTTGTCAGATCTTGAAAGCAGATAATGAGCTTCCCGCTTATTACATCATCTTTGGTATTGAAGATAAAGATGTTTAGTTGCAATAACTAGAGGAGTGCTACTTGCTTGATTGCAAGTTTTATTGGCAACTTCTATATTTAGTGTTTAAGTGATATTAACTTTCTTCCAACTTCTGTATCATGAGGGTTTTGCAAGTTTTGCTATAGGTTATCTTATAGCTTATGTTGTTTCCATATGAAGGTCTCATAGGTTGGTTTGACTATTCGAATTGTAAGCTTAAGCGTTTCTTGTTATTTTGCTGAGTAGCTTCCATTTTCAAGACACTACTATAGTTGGCCCTCCACTTGGATTTTCTAGCGACACTAGGGTAGAACCTGAGAGCATAAAGCCTACATGAGGATTATGATTGCCTGGAACTGACTGTGATGAATGGTATTCTTCCATATTCGCTCCTGCAGTTTACCTTTTGATCTTCTTTGTGTTGCTTTTTTTACAGTATATTGAAGAGAAAGGTTTTGGTTTTTATTTTAATTTTTTGTCCTTTTTTCTGTATTTCATACTAGTCAAGTCAAGGCAAGGTTTGTTGTTGACTTTAGCAGGGACTCTTTTCTTTACATGTGTTTCAAAATCTTTTAGTAAGTAATCATTTAGGAGACTGAAACATGATGTGCCTTTGGCATGTTAATGCACTTTATCTCAGAGTGCTTACACCAACCTTTTGGCTCCTCCAAGCAGGCCCTTTTAGTTGTGCCCTTCTTTTGTTGTGTGCTTACAGGTCTATTCAGGTGTAGGTTGAGCACCTCGATAAAAGGGTCTTATTATAAGTAAGAATACTGTAGTTTACATAAGAAACAAGATCTAAAGCATATTAAAAATAACATTAGATGTCAGGCTTACATTAAATCAAGAAGATTGAAAATTGGATTGGGCTTAAGTATTTGAACAAATGCATTTGGTATTGACATTTTCTAAAATTTGATATCTTGTGGTATGTGCTTGTTTTATGGTTGAACTAATCTCGAACTAGACATTTGCACCTGTAGGTTGACATTAGGATTTCACTTTGCTCCTTGCTACTTTGGGAAATTACAATTTTGCATCTTAAGAGGCTGGCCTTAGCTATTGAGATCTCCCTTCACCTTGGATACTGCAGGAGGCACCTTTGTATGCTATTATTTTTGCCATTTTGTTTGGCAGTCTCAGATGGGGATGGAAACCTATCAGATTTTTATTGGGTTTACACTGAGCTGATTATGATCCGATTACATTACAAATCGACCCATCACCCACCTTGTGGGAGCAGGCATTATTCTAGAAAACTGAAATGCTTCAAGCAAAGCTGATCTGCTCCAGTTGGCGATATGGTTCTCATTACTTCGTTAGGTTGTCAGGTATATGCCTTAAAAATGAAATGAGGTTGCGGATTATATCATTGATTCTTAAAGGAAACCCAAAATACAGCATCTCGACCAAATCTAAATGAATGATTTAGGGAAAAAATGAAATCTGTATAACCTGGATTAGATAGTAATGGAAATGTTGGACTCAACACTGGATTTTAACTAGAGGATATTTTGTTCTACTGCAACATTTCTTTGGTGAGCTTTATAGTTGTTTTTCTTTAAGCTACTTCTCTGATGATAGTGATAAGAACTCCAATAGGTCAGTTCGACTTCAAAAGCTGTCATCCAACATTGCTAAACATTATAAATTCTGCAGATCATTATTTGATAGTTTCTATTTTGAAAGTCTATTGGCTTTAAGTGCTTATTGGTGATGTTTGGACATTTGTTACTTAGACTAGCTGACCTCCTAGAAAGGAAAAGATTGAAGAAGTTGAGGCACAAGGAGCAGAAGGCTAAGGAGTCATCTCTTGCAGGCATGGTTCATGAAAAGGCCTGCGTTTTGGATGCTGAAGAAATACATACAACAATCACTTTGCCTGAGCCTAACATGGATGCTGAGGAAAAGCAAACCACAACCAGTTCAACCGAGCCTACTAGTTCTTCTATTGAATTATTGTCCATGATGGACAAAAATCTATCACTTGAACCAACTGGTATGTCAAACTATGAATTAGAGTCAAGAGAGCAGCTAGACTCAGAGACTCGGTATGCTCTTCAGAGTGAGGACTATAGAATGCAAAGTGGGTTTAGAAAAAGACAGACTAAAGGTTCCAGAAGAACAAGTCAAAAGCTAATAAGAAATTTGCCTGATGGTTTCCAATCAGGGCAGGCATCCGATGTGAATCTTTCATCGTCTAACAAGAATCATGAGAGTTGCAGGGATCAGAAGTTCGTGTCATTGACAAGTAGCCAAAACCGGTCCTGCAAATCCAAGTTTGGATATGGAGGGTGTACATGTGAGATGGAGAATGTTCATGTTGAAACTCAAGGTCAATCAGATCTGTCTAGCAACAGTGAGGTCCTAATAGGTTCTATCACAGTTGTATTAGAGGCTGGTAATGGTCATAGGCAGGATGTTGCATCTTTGAGGCGCCATCATCCTGGTGACAAGCTCGTGAAGCCTAATTCTGGTGCAAGTCAATCGTCAGTGAAGCTGTGCAGGCCCTTAAACTGCAGTGGGGATAGCGACTCTTCTGCAGCTGAAATTGACAGTTGTCAGACCAGTGAGAATGGCTTTTCTGCTGACACTTGTGTTGAAACTTCTGAGGATAGCACTAGTGCTGCAGATGCTTTGATAGTGGCAGGAAATGCATCTACATCAGAACGCATTCCATTTTCATGGTTCATTGCAGAGGCCTTTCTTGCACAAAGTAAGCTTTACTTTTAGTGGTAATCAACCAAATATACCTTAGTAGCGGTTACTCACATTCTGCTGACCCCTTCAACCATGCTGTACACTTCTTTTGCAACTTGTGTCCTTGTACATCAGATCTGTAGTTAATTATGACTTTGACAAAATTAAATGATTCCAGGATGGAAAGAGGCATCGGCAGCTGATTATGTGAAGCTGGTTTGCTCATCAGAGACCGAGGCAGTGGACAAGTTCGTTGATCATGAAGATGTTTCATCAGAGCCCATACAAGTTTCCCACTGTCAGATGGGAAAGGCCAGTTTCAGATGAGCCTCCATCTGCTAATTATCTATGGTCTAGGGCAAATAAAAGGAATCATATTTTGAACTATGTTTCAAAATAGAGAAAGTAAATTTTTGATGGAGTTCATTGGTCAATCTTATAGCATTGAGCACCTCTATTTTTCCCCTTTTTATGTAGCATGAGGTTCTGGCTGTAGAAGAGGGCTTCTGTGCTTAACACGGGTACATTTTTTTGTTGTGATTCATAGAAGTTTAGGTTTCACTCAAAGTATAGAGTTCATTGTGGCCGCTTCATTGATCATATTTGGTCTGGTATGTACATGTAATAATATGCGTTGGAGTTTTGGCCTTTTGATTAATAGTTCAGTAGCTGTCAAAAAAGGAATGCGATTTGGATTGGTGGGTGAAGTTCAGATCAATTTATTAATGTTTGAGTCAAAATTGTGCAACTTTAATTTGTTTGTTATATTTATATGAATTAAACTATTAATTTTAATCTAATATATTATAATTGGATTAAATTTGGATTAATTTGTTTAATAATTAGGATCACTAGTAGCATTTAAATCACCCCCAAGAATGAACGAAACTATGCTTACCTAAATAGTTACGAAAAATTAAAAAGCTTTACCTACAAACTTTACATATTAAAATTTCTACAAGTTAACCACGTTTATACGTTTAAGTTATCACAAAGCTTGCAGAAGATATGAATCCATCAAAATCTTTTATCCTTGATGGGAAACGATTGGAGGAATATGCCCACCCGGTGCCAAAGGAGCGTCTCGATTGTTTTTCTCCTTGATGGGAAACGTGTTTTATCGAAGGAAATTATCATGCAGATAAGCGTACCCTACTTTGTAGATCTTTACCAATTAATTCTGGATCTAAACTCCTTGAGAGATTATTATACTTCTCCTCAGCCTCAGTGATAGATATATTTCGCCTGGAAAAAGAACATAACGGAAATTTCTTGAAAACACCAGAGGCTTCTTTTAAGGCACCAGTCAACATCGACATCTAGTAAGGTGCTATTTGTGATTCTAATTAGCCATTTCCAAATGAATTTACATAACAAAGTGGAACAGGAGCCTTCTCTATATAAGGTTACTATGGTAGGTGAATCAATTACCAATCTCATCTAAACTACTGCCACAGATAGTAGTTTAGAATTAGATCTTTGAAAAGAATTTTGAATTAATAGAGCACAGATAGTAGAACACCCACGTCTGCGGCGGCAAAGCGCAGGCAAACTACTAGTTTACAGTTATATAATAGAAGAAAAAATAAGAGTGGTAATATATGATCCGATCTGAAAACGTGATTCGAAATTGATCTATTTAATCAATATTAGGATTAAAAAATTTGACCCGTATAAATATATGGATTGAATTAGAGTTGAACAAATTTGACCCGATTATTAAATAAGTCAATCTGAGTTAATTCAAAATTGACCTACCAATCTGAATTATCATATTTTAAAGGAATAATATTTGATTTTTTCTTTTCATATATTAAAATATTAACAATAAAAATAATCAATAATAATTTATAAATTATTAAATTATATGATATTTTTTAATTAATCGTTATTTTTATATCTTAGTAAAATAGTGTAAGATAAGAACTATAATATTATCGGAAGTATTACTATGTAGGTGTTTCTGTAATAATAAATTTAGATTTCCTATAAAATTTTTTAATAAAGTTTTGTTAGACAGTCATGTTTATCAAAATTCTCGAAATTATTAGTATATATTCATAATCATAACATTTCAGCTATCACCACATATTTTTAAAAAGATAAAAAAAATAAATTTTTTTAAAGATATTTTAAGGACCGATGAAGATATTAAAGAATGCATATTTTGACGGACATTCACTTTACTAAGAACATCGTGCACTTTCATTATAAATGATCCTATAATTTCGCTAAATTTTAAAACTACAAAATTAATAATTAATAATTTTAATTATTAAATAGGTCGATCCGAATTTGATCCGGTTATTAATAGGTTAGGCTAGAGTTAGATAATTTTGATCCGTATAAATTTATAAGTTCGGTTGAAGTTGAACGAATTTAATGCGGTGATTAAATGGATCGATTGTCACCCCTAAGAAAAGAGGATTACTTGATAAATGTGGAGTTTGTCAATGTGATACCAAGAGTTTCTCTTAGCTCATTACGAAAAGCTTTCCTTAATTATGAAACTGTTTCTAAAGTAAAAGTATTTGTAAGGAGTGATATTTTCACAAACCCAAAGAAGTTAATCGTGTGAAAGTCTTGGGTATAGGGTTATGACCGTAAGTTATTCAAAATTAATTTTTTTATCACAACTATTGTTAAATAAGTTATATTATTTACTTTTATAAATTTATTTTATAACTAACAATTTTACTAGTTTTATTTATTTTTTAAAACTTTACTTCACATACATTCATCTTCAAATAAATAAAGCACGCACACAGTGAATTAAAACATGCTTGTCTAGAGTCCACCTTTGAAGTTTACTAAAAGAAAATTTATTTGAAAAGCTTTTTAGAGTAAATTATGGGTAATTGTTCCTTAAACTTTTCAAAGAAGTTATAGGGGCATCTCAGTCACTCCATGTTATTAATATTTTTAATAAAACTTTTATAATATTTATAAATAAAAAAATTTAAAATTTAAAATAAAAATAAAAATTATAGTTTGAAATATAATAAAAATATTTTTTACTATAAAAAAGTTATATAAAACTCCCAAACATCCTATAATGCCAGATCTTTCCTTATAACATTTATCACAAGTATAAGCATTAATGCAAAATCATTTCGGTAATTAGAATATTAAGTTATTAACAGCATTTTATAAATTTTTCTTCAACCAATTAAAAAATGAATTATACGATTCTGGGCCTTTGCGTTAATGGGCTTAATGGTATCTTATCTTTTGAAGCCGGTACCATATCTCCTCGTTGAAAAATCAACCTTAGGGTGCTACTGCATCGCTCACTCCCGGCCATTCGCTCTCGTTTTTCACTCTCAACCACTACGTCTACACGTGTTCACTTCTTGTCCACTTCTCTTCTGTGGATCTCCATCTCCGCCGCTTCCTCTCCTCTCTTTCTCAACTACGGAGATACAGCACTGAATAAACTCAAAATTTCTTCATTGGGGAATCAACAACAACAACTAATAACAACAAGAAGATGTCAGGCGGAGTGGGACCCACCGGCGACAGTATCCGTCTACCCGGCGACGTTGACGAGCCGGCAACAACAGTAGATGAGCAGAGCGCCAAGCTGTCCACTGATCCACTGAATAACAACAAGAAGAAAACATTAGACACAAATAGGGCGCTTCCTGTCGAGCGCCACCGTTTTCTCTCCCTACGCCAGCTGAACGCTCTGGCCGCTATCATCGTTCTCGCTGCCAGCGGCCTCGTCCACCCATGTGACGCGGCTTTCGCTCTCTTCTCAGTCGCGTACGTTTACTTCATTGCCACCTTCGCGTTCCCTGCACCTTCTTCAACTTCATCGCCAGAGCCTCCTGTGTTCGGCGAACGCAATAGAGTTCTCGGGTTATACGTGTCCGTTGGAGCACTATTGGGTCTACTTCTTCCTGCAATTTACATTCTCAACGGAATGGTATCAGTTGATAAGAAAGGAATCCAAGCTGCTGCGCCGCATTTCTTTCTGTTAGCTTCGCAAGTGTTCATGGAAGGAGTTACGTTTTCGCGAAGCTTTTCTTTACCCGTTCGAGCTTTTGTTCCTGTTCTATATAATGGTAAGCGAATGTTTGCCCTCGCTGATTGGCTTCGGGCAGAGCTAGGGAAAGAACCCGGAGCGGAGCCGGAATGGCGACTGTTACTTGGCCGGAGCCTTGCGATTGCTAATCTTGTTTTCTGGGGGTTCAATTTGTTTGGGTTCTTGATCCCTGTTTATCTTCCAAGGGCGTTGAAGAGACATTATGCGAAGATCATCTCTACCAGCTCCATCAAGGCTGTTTAGGAATAATACTGGATGCCTTAAATCAGCACTTTCATGTATGCTATGTGCTGTTTAGGAATTTTAGGTAGTTTGATTACTTGTTTGTGGTTTCAATGAATTGTTTTCCTCTGTTTTTTTCAGGTTTAATTTGGTTTCGCACACTGGCTGATGCCCCAAATAAGTTGTTATATTTATCTATAATTGTTAGAAAGTTTTGAAGATTCAAACAACTACTTAATTATCTTGATCCAATCAAGTCGGTCATGAACAAATAACGACTTCCTTCCTTGGATCGGTTTGGCGCTTAAAAGTTGCAATCGGTTTTGAAAATTTCACCGACTAGAGAAGGAAAGTTTTCGCTTATAAAAGCAGAGTACTTCTGGTATCGAAAGTTTTCATCCATGCGCAAACCTTTGAGTGAATATATCGTAGCTAAGCTAACGAGTTCGTCGAGATATTCGCACGCCATGGATGCTTCTTCCGCCAACAACAACCGTTCTTCGCTTGATCTTCCGGATAGCGTACTGTTCAACATCTTAGCAACACTGTCAGCCTCACAGCTTTCAGAGCTTAAATCGGTATGCAGACGTTTCCGGCGAGCCACAGGGGATCAGGAATTCCTCGACTTTCTCCTCATCAGAGCAATTAAGAGGGTCAGTTAGTCTTGCAGGTGGATCCTTTCGGGTTTCAGAAAGATTTGTTAAATGTAGCCAGGACACTTTGCTGTTCCCCCTTTTTTTCCTAGTATGTACTCTGTTAAAGAAGGTTGTCTTGTTGAATTTTTTGTTAGCTTCTGAGTTATTTTTGGCTTAAGAAAATTGTAGGAGCTTAAAGAAATTTTGGTGAATAAGGTTAACGATTGTATATCTCGCAAATTTTTGCAGTACTCCAAATATAACATAGCTTTATAATTACAAGCTTTTGCTTATGCGAGCACCACAAAGGCTTACATGTATGGAGTAGCATAGCACGATATATAGGTAAAGCAAGACCAGAGACTTAAAAAGACTTCATCTAAAAGAATTAGTTGATCTACGCATAAGTGCTCCTGGCCTTGAATGGCATTGCTCTGATAACAACAGTGTGGTAGAGAGCTGCTAGTGCTGCTCCGATGAAGGGTCCAACCCAGAAGATCCACTGTGTTGCAAAGTTATCACAACGAAATTTTAATTAGACGTTCCGTGATTAAATTGAATGTGTATAGCAACAAGAGAATCTGTAGCAAGTGCTTACATGGTCGTCCCACGCATGGTCCCTGTTGTATATGATTGCAGCTCCCAAACTCCTTGCAGGGTTGATACCAGTTCCGGTGATCGGAATAGTGGCTAAGTGAACCAAGAACACAGCAAACCCAATAGGCAACGGTGCCAGAATCTGATAATCAATACATCCGGCCAACAACTTATCAATATATCCTCAAGGTTGTATGCACACATGATGTAAGCAGCAATTATTGATATATATTGAACTTAAAGGATGAATTACGTACAGGGACGTGCGAGTCTCTTGCGCTGCGCTTGGCATCCGTTGCAGAGAAGACGGTGTAAACAAGCACGAAAGTTCCGATGATCTCGGCACCGAGGCCGTCGCCCTTGGTGTATCCGGGAGCAACAACGTTAGCTCCACCGCCCTGACTCTGATACAGACCCTTCTGAAATCCCTTCACAACCCGGCTCCACAAATTGCTCCCAAACACTGCATGATCATATAGAACAGCGCCCTAGTCAACGACAGCTTCCGCGCCAAGAAGAGTCCGAACGTCACCGCCGGATTTATATGCCCTCCTACATACACAAACACATATATCATCAGAAGCTTTTAGCTTTGAATGAATATGTCGTATGTATATTCATCGAGATATGTTAAAAACATGTATACCTGAGATTCCAGCAGTGCAATACACGAGAGCGAAGATCATGCCACCGAAAGCCCAAGCAATTCCCTGAATACCAACAGTGGAACACTTGGTAGGAGACTTGACAACACCCATGACAGTGAGGATGGTGATGTACAGAAACAGAAAAGTCGCAATGAACTCGGCGATACCGGCACGGTAGAAAGACCACGAAGTCAGCTCCCCAGGCTCAAACAACGGCGCCGGTGGCGGTTCAACGTAGTCCTTCTCTACTTGCGCTGCCGTGCCTATTGGTTGCCGTTCTGGAAACTTGTTAGCACCCAATCTAACATCTTCTTCCTTTCCCTCCATAGCCTTTGATTTCTTGAACGCTAAGCAGTAAGAGCTACACTAGAAGTAGTAAGGTTTGAGAAGGGAAAGAGAAAGGGGAGTTATATGAAGGCGTAGCTAGTGGGGTTGTAGAGTGATGTAATGGGTTGTTTGTTAATTGTCTCAGAAAGATAAGTTAGAATAATTGTTGAAGAAAGATGGTTCTAGACGGAGAGAAATGGGTGGGCAGGGACGGTGGTGGGTGATGTGGACATGCAGGCGCAATGGTCGGCCCGACGAATCATGAGATTTCATAATTGTTTTTCCCCTTTGGATTTGTTGCCCTTTTGTTTGGAGTTATTGCCACGAGTTTCTTGCTTGCTTGATTTCATCTTGAATATGAAGTGGTTGATAAGAGAATGAAGCATGTTGTTCTTCTGCTTCATTAACAACAGTTGAGTCAAGGAAACTCTAAGGCAAACTTTCAAAGATTTCGCGGGATAAAGACAAGCTTTATATTGGAAAATCTGTCATATCGCCGGCTTCAAACAGTGCAATGGCCACCTTGCGATTTAATCCCTGCACGTAGCATGCAGCATACAGTGATCACTATGTGGCATTTTCAAATGTGCACATGTATATGTAGCTGTTCAAATCTAGGCTGTTGCCAAAATTTTGTCGAAAGTCGTCGTTTATTAGAATGATCACTATGTATTTCTTAGAATGAGCATGTATATCAAGGAGAACAACGCTACACTAATAATGTAAATGGAACTCTCTGAAATACACCCTACCGGTGATACTTGAGCTCCAAAACTAATCCTAAGCTGCTGCCATCGAGGGATTTCCATCCTGTCACCAAAGTTTGTGCACTCGATTTGCCGCAAGAAAGCATGCCCAAGTCCTTGGTTTCCGTATGCACCTTTTATAAGGCCAGTAATATCAACAACACTCATGGAGTAGTCTTCATAATTAACATTTACCTATATTCGGTCTAAGAGTCGTAAAAACGTAATGGCCAACAGCTGGCTTCGCCCTTGAAATGGCACCCAACAATATGCTTTTTGCCAGGGTTAGGCATCCCCACGAGGCCTATGCCTCTTGAGCTCTAGGATTAGCACTAACTCAGTACCAGGCATTCCTTTTGTCAATGAGACTTGAGCATCATCATCACGAAGATCTTGCACAATGGCTTCATTATTACTCTTGTTAGCTTTATGGAATTTAGAGAATGTTTGGCAGTGGTTTTGAAAATAAATTTTTAGAAAAAAAAATATTTTCATCCTTTCAAAAAATAAATTTTTTATCTCAAAAAAAATATAAAAAAATATAAAAAATTTACGACTTATTTATTTTTTAAATTTTAAAATAAATTTTATAAAATATTATAAAAATTTTATAAAATAAAAAATAAAAAATAAAAGCCAAATATGTCATTATCATATTCTTTCTTTAGAGATGCACTACCAAGACCTCCATCCATTCCTCGAGCAATTAATATCTGTCTAGGTTTAGTGCTTTCAGTTTTAATGAAATCAATTCTTCTGTCAATTTTGAATTCAAAGAACATCTTTTGCCTTTATAATGATTATGTTTATTTCTTTCTATCAGAAAACTTATTCTTCGATCTCAAAATTTATCTAAAATCTATTAAGCAAAAAGATGAGAAATAAATAACATTCTATGCACAGATACAAATTGTATGTCAGAAATAGAGATGCGCTTACACACATTTACATAATCAGAGATAGAATTGAATCTGAAAGCAAAATCCTATAAAATAGTGATACGACCTGCAATACTTTATGAAATAGATTTACATAGAAAAATTTTAGGAGGCATTTGGTTCAATTTTTTTTCAATATTTTTTTTAATATTTTATTTTATATTTTTTGATATATATTTTATAAATATTTAAAAATTTAAGAAAAATTTTACATAATAAGATCTTTTTATTATATATTTTTATTTTTATTTTAAAATAAAAAAATAAAACTCATTTAAAAAAAATATTTTTATTTTAAAAAATTCTATATTATAAGCGATTCTAAAAATATTTAATATGTTCAAAAGTTGAGTGTTTCAAATAAGTGTTACGCTAGATGAGCAGACATATAAATCAAACATAAGATTAACAAAAAATCATCAAAAAAGAGAGTCAGAGTGGCAAAATTGAAAACAAAATATGGAAAGCTTGTTTGAGATGATTTGGTTATATAAAGCGAATATCCATAGATGTTTCCGTTCAGAAATATAAATTATTAGATGTCTCTCTATTTAGGAGTTCTTAATTCTATATAGAAACAATTCATATAAATTATAATTTTTTAAAATTTAGAAATTCAATGATCTTTATAAGACTTAAATGTTAGAAACATATTTTAATTATAACGCTCTTTCTTGATCAATTGTTTTTGCATGTAGAACATCTAATTTCTCTCTTTAATCCTTTCTTAAGTTTGAAAAAAAATTAGGTGATGGAATAGAAAAAGACTTCAGATCTAGCTTATAGGTTAAGAGAATTATTCATTTCCACTTCTATCAAAATGGATATGGCATAACTTCCTCAAAAACTAATCAACGTAATAGGAATCATATGTTTGGACGAGGGCGAGTGTTGTTGTTAATTGTAAGTTCTACCGATATACTTATATGGTAACCATCTTCAAACACTAACTTTGCACAGGAAACAAAACTGAAGTGCCCAATAGTCAGTAGCATAATCATACGGCTGCTGAACAATGTTGCAAATTTTCTAAAACTCAAATTATTAATGTGAGTAACAACACTTGAATAAGCGAAAACAAGATATTTTAATTATCAATCATCAGACTTCCTATGTTGGTTAGTTCGGCTATGATTAGATGGGGCAATATTTGACATGATCTACAAATTCAATCTGAAATTAATACATTTAAGTTAGATGCTAATTTAATTTTAGTCTATTTGGGATCAAGATCGGCAAATTAAATGGGTTCAAGTTGAATTGGAATTGATCCAAATTTACTTCTTTTAGTTTGTATAATTATATATTATCTAATAATTAAAAAATTTTAAAACAATAATATTACATTTTAATTATATATATATAATTTATTATATTTTGATCAAGTTTTTACGTAATTTATAAATTTTGTCGAAGTTAGCACATTCTTTACTTTGATGTATGATACTAATAATTTTCACTTATGATTGCTACAAATTAATTTTTATAATTCTTATTTTAAAAGTTTTTATTATTAAATGATTCGATCTGAATTTAACTAGTTTATTAAATAGGTTAAGTTAAAATTGATAATCTTGGTTATAGTTAAACAATCTTAATCTAGTTATTATATAAATCAATTTAAACACAACCTGTTAACTTAATATTGCCACCCGTAGCCACGACAATATCTCTAGCAACCGTTCTCACCTTCTCCTCTCTTCACCCATATCAACTAGTCTCCTACAAGCACAAACAACCAGCCAGGTCCAGAATATTTTCAACTTTCAAATTGTTAAACTTCACAATCTCTCTGTTATTTTTTTAAATATTAAAAAATATGAATGAATTATACATTACAAAATTATTAAATGAATAATTTTTTTAATTGAAAACAATGATAAGCTTGTTTTTCATAAAAATCATAATTGTTTTCAAAAATTTTTTTCTTAAACAATCCCAAACGATCTCTTAATATGTACGAAAATATATTTCAGCCGTTATAAAAAGAACCTTTAAAATATGGAAAGTGTTTGAGACCGTGACAATTTGTTTTCAATCCTCATATTTAATATTTCACTGAATTTTCATATAAACGTAAATGAAGAATTGATACTTATTCTCCAATCAACGAGAAATACACTAAAAAAAATATCATTAGCGATCAACATAATAGCGACCAAATAAAGTACATCGCTATTAAAAAATAATAACAACCAAAAGCACGATGCTTGCTATTATTCTAATAATAACGACTAGTATATATAACTAGTCGCTATTATAAAAATAATAGCGATCGAGCAGCTCATAGTTGCTATTACTAACAGTGACTGATTTTTAGTGATCACTTTTGCGATCGTATTTTTTCGATCATTATTAGTATTTGCGACCGATTTCGCTCAATAGCGACCAGAAGCTTTGCTCCCTATATATTAGCTTTTCATTCTCGATCTAATAATGTTACCCATATTTTAATTTTTTTATCTTATGTATGATATGTAATTATGTGTATACTTATCTTTTTATTTTATTTTTACTTTATATAGAATTAATTTAACTCATCTTCGTATTCAAACGGAAGTAACAAAGAAAGAAAAAGAACTATGTAATGCCCAATTACTCCAGCAGGGAAGTGCACGCCTGCACGGTGAGGACAATAGAAGTGGTTGGGGTGTGGTTAACGGCAATAGGGCGACATTCGGCGTTAATTTTAAAATACTTATCATATTAAAATAATATTTTATAAAATTTTAAATAAATTAAATTTATTTTTAAAATTTTTAATTATAGTTTAATTTATAAGCATTCACAGAGATAGCTTTGCGTAAATAACTTTAATTTTTCAGTTCATATTTTTTAATATACTATTTTATAAATTTTGAAAATTTTATTTAAAAATTAAAAAATTATTATTTATTTTTATTATTTTATATAATAAGATTTTTTATTTTTTTAAATAAAAAATATAACTCATTTTAAAAAAATAAAATATATTTTATAAAAAATTATATTTTAAAATTATTCCTAAATGTTCTTTTAAATGTGGCCAACAAGCAGAGTTAGAAAATTTTTGTACAGCAATGAAACACATGACAAAAGATTTTTAACTCTTCCGTTAGATACCTATTCGTTGATGAAGGAAGCTACCGTTTGAGGTTCACATGCGAATGCGTTGTTTAATCACATGTTTGTCGTTCTGTAAAGATTTGGATGAAACAATAATTGTCTTCCTTCTGTTCCACTTCTCAACAAACGGCGCCGGCGGTGCCAATTTCTAAACAAAAAATTTCATTTTATCAAACCTTGTCTAGTTGTATTGTTATTTCTTATTCATATTATATGAAAAATAATGTTGTTGATAATAGTTTTAGGCGTATTTCAAACGTCCGTAATTTTATATTTTTTGTAAAATTTTGAGATTCGAACACTTCATATATTTTAATTATACAAAAAATTCGGAGTTTTATTTTTACGTATAAAATTTTAATTCTAACTTTTTTATTTACACAATTTTTAATACAATTATATTTTTTAATTTTTAATACATTTTTAAAAATATTGACACATAAATACTGAACTTTATTTTCACTTTATTTTTAAAAAATTTTATTTTCTATTTTTTACTTTCATAAAATTCAGCTTTTGAAATACACACCTTAATCATAAACAAAATATGCCAATGAGCTGTACGTCTGTACTGATACATGATACATATTAAAATTAGGATACATTATTTGCACATAAAATATTTTTTATAAGTATTATTTAATAATTGAGTTATAAAAAAAAGTTATGATTTTTTATAATCAAGTCCTTCAAAATTTTTTAAAGACCAATTCTACATTTTATGATTATAACTAAATTACAATATCAAAAACATGACATAATAAAACGTTATGATAAATAATTATTGTAAATTTAAATTTGTAATAATGATAAATATTATTTGATCACTTGACATATGCACAAAAAATGTTTCTGAGTTTCCATTACAAAGTGGCCATCTGTCCTTTTCAACAACAGTCACTTTGTATAAAAATCACAGGCCTTACGACATACTACCCAATCAATAATCTTATAAAAACTAAAAAATGGTGCAACACTTAAAAAAAAAACTTATCCACAGAGTTTATTTAATACACTGCTCCCAGTTTAGTACTTAATGCTGACATTTCAATCTCTTATCTTTGTAATTACTTAATGCTAATAAGCCGTCATTAATTTAATATCATGTATACGTGCATGATTTTACTAAAATCATTTTAGTAGAACAATATTATAACAGGTCTATTATTATTAGGTCATCATTAAACCATTTTAGAGTAGTACACTGAAATCTTTGCTGTTATACAATCTAAGGTCACTAGTTTTTAGTTTTCTTTAGTAGTTACTAACTATAAAACCTGATCAGAAGTAGAATACTAGAATACACTCATGCATAAAAGCATTTATAAGAAACCAATAAAATGGATTAGGTACTGCATGGTCAAGTTCCACCAGAAACTCATGACAACCAAACAAAAAGAACTGCCTTCTGCAAAATGATAACACAAATTTTTTTGTCCTTCTCACAGTAGGGAGCAAAAAAGAAAAAAAGAAAAAAGAAAAGGGCAGAAATGATAAGACCGACCAAGCCGACCAAGCCTCTCTGTCCACAACTCTTCAAAAATCATACTCATCTATCATGACATTTCACTAATTAAACTAATTCTCTTACCAATAATCCAACAATAATAACACCTCACTTCAGTGAATTAGCATAACCATCTATTTATAATCCTTCCTTCAACCTTCTCTGCAATCACTGCCTTTGCTAGTTGTTGTTCTTCAGAGCCAGCAGAGCAAGAAAGAGGGAGAGAGCAAAGGCTATGGAGGGAAAGGAGGAAGATGTCAGGTTGGGTGCTAACAAGTTTCCAGAACGACAACCAATAGGCACGGCAGCGCAAGTAGAGAAGGACTACGTTGAGCCGCCACCGGCGCCGTTGTTTGAGCCTGGGGAGCTGACTTCGTGGTCTTTCTACCGTGCCGGTATCGCCGAGTTCATTGCGACTTTTCTGTTTCTGTACATCACCATCCTCACTGTCATGGGTGTTGTCAAGTCTCCTACCAAGTGTTCCACTGTTGGTATTCAGGGAATTGCTTGGGCTTTCGGTGGCATGATCTTCGCTCTCGTGTATTGCACTGCTGGAATCTCAGGTATACATGTTTTTAACATATCTCGATGAATATACATACGACATATTCATTCAAAGCTAAAAGCTTCTGATGATATATGTGTTTGTGTATGTAGGAGGGCATATAAATCCGGCGGTGACGTTCGGACTCTTCTTGGCGCGGAAGCTGTCGTTGACTAGGGCGCTGTTCTATATGATCATGCAGTGTTTGGGAGCAATTTGTGGAGCCGGAGTTGTGAAGGGATTTCAGAAGGGTCTGTATCAGAGTCAGGGCGGTGGAGCTAACGTTGTTGCTCCCGGATACACCAAGGGCGACGGCCTCGGTGCCGAGATCATCGGAACTTTCGTGCTTGTTTACACCGTCTTCTCTGCAACGGATGCCAAGCGCAGCGCAAGAGACTCGCACGTCCCTGTACGTAATTCATCCTTTAAGTTCAATATATATCAATAATTGCTGCTTACATCATGTGTGCATACAACCTTGAGGATATATTGATAAGTTGTTGGCCGGATGTATTGATTATCAGATTCTGGCACCGTTGCCTATTGGGTTTGCTGTGTTCTTGGTTCACTTAGCCACTATTCCGATCACCGGAACTGGTATCAACCCTGCAAGGAGTTTGGGAGCTGCAATCATATACAACAGGGACCATGCGTGGGACGACCATGTAAGCACTTGCTACAGATTCTCTTGTTGCTATACACATTCAATTTAATCACGGAACGTCTAATTAAAATTTCGTTGTGATAACTTTGCAACACAGTGGATCTTCTGGGTTGGACCCTTCATCGGAGCAGCACTAGCAGCTCTCTACCACACTGTTGTTATCAGAGCAATGCCATTCAAGGCCAGGAGCACCTATGCATAGAGCGAGCAAGCACTCATCATCAAGCAGTTCAATATTTTTTTCCAAGTTATCAGCAGTAGTGCTTCTCTATAAAACTTGTAATTAGGAAATTATCTGTGCTGTGTGTTGAGTGTAATTAAATAAAAACGCTGTATTGCAAATTGAAGAGTTCGTTCAAGAATGAGAGACGGGAAAAGAACAAGAATTTGGTGAATGATAGTTACTTAAAAGGGTTGCTTGTTTAATCATCGCTGTTTGCTTTTGCTTTGCTTCTGCTTTTTCTTTTGCTTTGTACCAAGTGCGCTTCAATCAATGGATTGAAGAACTAGCTTTATATTTTATTTCACCAACAAGTGATGTAATCTCTTCAATCAAATGCTCGTATAATTACTGAATATAATCTTTAAGTCGGTATTATTAGGATATTGTCCAAATTAGAGGTTGTAATGCAAACTAAAAAGAATTTTCAAATGAACAAGTAGTTACTTTCTAATACAATGCACGAATTATCAAATTTATAGAAACTATTTTGCAGGAACAAATCAATCAGTTAATAAAGTGACGTTTGCTTCTAATACACAAGAATCTTTTATAATCACTCAAAGCATTGGTTTTCTGTAATTATCACTCAAGAATTATATTATATTTTTCGGCATAGTTTGTCAGAACCGAATCGAACATCGAATCAAAAAATTGTCCGGATCACGATTTTTGAATTGACCCATCGGATCAACCGATTGAACCGTCTGATCAATAATATTAAAATATTTTTAACTAATAATAACAATAATTATAGTAAAAAATTTACTGCTATTATGATACTAGTAATAATAATAGCAGCAGTAATTACAACAAAAAATTAAAGTATTTTTACTATAGCATTACTATCAACAATAACAGTAATAACAATCACAATAAAAATTAAAGTATTGTCACAATGGCATTATTACCACCAATAATAATAATAATAACAACAAAAATTTATAATAAAAAATATTTAAATAAATTAGGAGATTAGAAGAAAATAAAATCATAAAATAGATAAATCATAAAAAGATATAACCAATTTTTTTAGGTATACATATTTGAGTCTGAATATTTTACAATATAAAATTTTAAAAATTACTAATAATTGATATTTACAAATAAGATAATAATCAATTATATTTTTATATTATCACATCTAAATACAAAATCTAAACTATATATTATTTTTTAATATAGGGCTATTGATAGTTATATTTATATTAAATATATTATCAATTTAAAATTTTTAATATTTTTTTAAATTTTATTTAATTCGATTTGATCCGGACGGACGGATGGATCAGATTGAAGCCGGTTAAACGGATCGAAACGGATTAAAATGAATGAATTGTATAGACAATTTTTTTATAAATTCGGACCGATTTACTTTCTGAATTAACGATTTTTGGATCGATCCGGGTCTGATAATAATGGTTTTCAGGCCGAAGCATAACAATCACGGTGCGGCTAGGAGCTAAACTAAAGAAGTAGTTTGAGCTCCTAAGATAATCTATGATAATATTTTGTTTTTTTCCAAAACTTTTACGGAACATTGTTAATGTTATGGAATCTGTCCATATCAAATATGAGGACATGTCATGACAACAACAGCAATGACAGAAAACCATTATTCTAAAGAGCAGTTCAACAAACTTCCTAGACTTTCTGCACTTGATCAAATAGCGGATGTCTCTTTCATTTCTGGCTAGTGAACATTGAATAGCCATTAGTTAACATCGTAGGCTTGCGAACATTTTAGTGGATATTTGGAGTGTTTTTTTTTTAAATTATATATTTTTTAATAAAGTTTTTAAAATATTTATAAAAACTTTTAAAAACTTTTGAAAAATTCTACATTATAAATTTTATTATTAATTATTATTATTAAATAAAAAATAGAATTTATTTAAAAAGTTATTAAATATTTTTTTTTCAAATTTTTTTTTAATAAGCACTACTAAATATTTTTTTAATTTAAGATAAAAATGGGGTGGATAGGCCCTTTTATAAAGTCCGTGACTGACATGTGGATATAAGGGCCCGTTTGAATGACCTTTAAAAAAATTACTTAACATAAGCTGAAGAAAATATAAGTAGCTAAAGGATTTTTTAATATATAACAAGTGATATGTTATTATATTTGTGAATTAATTGTTTTATATAATTTAAAGTTTAATACTTTAATATATACTTTTAAATATATTCAATTCTTAAGTATTTTTTTCAAATTAGTCTTTAATTTAACTTATAAATGGTTTTCATATAATTCAAATTATAAGTAAAATTTTAAATTATTATAAATTATCACTACAAGTAATATATTTAGATATTCATATATAAGTTAATTTCTTACTTTAATATATTTTTAAATTATTTATAAGCATCTTATTTTGATAAGTAATAAAAATCTTAGTTAAAAATAAGCCTAATTAGCTATACCCAAATATTCTCTCACTAGGGTCGATGTATTTTATTTTAACAACTAAAATCCAATATTAGAAATTAAAGTAAATATATCATTTATTGATTATGACTATCTATTTCAAAATAATTATCAAAGCCATCTAAAATTTTTTATACGTGATAAAATTATATCAAAATTATATAAAATTTATTATCTGTATTGATTTTATAAATTTATAAATATCTAATGACTTTACTTTAAATTTAAACATTATGAATATCCAATACTCGATCTTAGAAGTAATAGTAAATAATAAATTTTATTTTTTAAAATAATTTTACAAATAATATTATTTATTTTAACGATATATTCTATATAATTTTGTATATATAAAATGAGTATCCTAATAATTTATATTAAACATAAATTATAAATTTTAATCATCTGAGAAGAATTAGGTATACATTACATATTTTTCTTCTTAAAAAATAAAATAAAATTTTAATTTAAAAAAATATTTTATATTAATATATCTCACTTACTATTCATTAAATTTATAAAATAGTATATACTTTAATATAAAATAAATTATGGTTATGTTTAGGATTGTTTATCAATTCTAATAAGTTCATTTTTAATTCTAAAAAAATTATGCATAATAATTTAGAATTTTTAAAAAAATTTTAAAAATACGTATGAAATATAGATTATGAAATAATTATATATATATATTATGTTTTAAATTTTTATAAAAAATATACTTAAAAGTTTATTTTTAAAAAAGTTTTTTAAATAAGTACTACTATATAGTATATAAAAAATTAAATATAACATATTAAGATACAAAAACTTATTATTATTGCTATGTATGAGATCGTTAGCATATCCTTTTTAAATGTTTTCCTATAGACCGGTCATTCGGATTTGCAAAATTGGTAAGGGAATAATTGGTAAGAAGGGAGAGATGGGATCATCGTACTGACCCAAAAAGTGGCATGAAACACTTGAGAGTAGTTTCTTTATGTTTCATGGGCCGTTTGTCCGTTTCCTTAGTGGGCTCATCAAATACCTCCCAAATAAGCATAGTGTGTTTATTTTGAAATAAATTTAAAATTTTAAAAAATAAATTAAAATTAAAATATTTAATAAAAAATTAGTTTTATATTAAAAGTAAGTTTTAATAAATTAATTTTTTTTAAAATTGATAAAAAAAATTAATTTAAAATTTTTATTTATTTTATATAAAAAAATAAGTCTAAAAAATGAAGTTTGTGGTGTGAGTAAACACGTCGTTAACAAATTTCACATTAACAAAAACAAACGTGCAACTTCCGAAGAACGAGAAAGAGAGATGTGGCCGTTCAGCAATAAAGGTTCTTCTGGATTTTCATCATCGTCGACGGCAGAGCAAGTCACCGAGGGAATCGATGGAACCGGTCTCACTGCCATCATTACAGGTCCATCTCTTCTTTCCTCCAATTTTCTTTTACGATCTTTTATCACTTGATCTATTTCCTGTTAAGTAAGATTCAGCAATATTCATGATTCTTGTGCTGTTTAGTTATTGTTTCCTTGTTGTTAGATGAAAT
Organism: Acanthochlamys bracteata; assembly: GCA_019914995.1. Taxonomy (NCBI): domain Eukaryota; kingdom Viridiplantae; phylum Streptophyta; class Magnoliopsida; order Pandanales; family Velloziaceae; genus Acanthochlamys; species Acanthochlamys bracteata. Next base: position 10,447,862 of record CM034126.1, on the reverse strand, counting down.
TACAGTAATGATGTTTGTTTAAGATTCAGCGATCATGATTTCTTGTGCTGATAAGTGGCAAAGATTGTTTAAGATTACAAAATCCCCTTTAAATCTCAGTTTAACTTTGATGAGTTGGTAGTGAATATGGTTACTGTGCTAATCTTTTTCATTCATGACTGCCTATTCATCTATGTACATGAAGGCCTAACATTGCTTTAAAATCAATGTTACTTTATAATATATATTTAATGTGCCATCCTGAGTATTATCAGTTTAGACTTGAGTCCTTTCCTGCATTCCATATGGCAAGTATACTAGTGAAGTTAACTGCGTTGATTGTTGTTTCTGTGAAACACCTTTATTTTCGTGATATGTGAAATTCGCTAGTCCTTCACTTCCCCAAAAATCATCGAAAGATAAGGTTCTCAAGCGAATTTGGAAGACTCATAACTTAATTTTGAAAACACTTTCATATGCCATAATAGACTGAACCTAGATTAGTCTGCCTATCAGATGCATGTATTAGAGGACTGATTCGCTTTTGGTCTGTCTCAAGGAGTGTGCTTTTAGAGAGACTTTACCAAAGGACATGAAATTGTTGCCATGGATAGTAATATTTAGTACATTTGTAACTGTCTTTTATGCAACTATCATATCAAAAGTATGTACATATAATTTCAGGTGCATCCAGTGGTATTGGCGCTGAAACAGCTCGAGTTCTTGCATTACGTGGTGTCCATGTGGTCATGGGAGTTAGGAATTTATCAGGTGGTGGTGACGTGAAGAAAGCAATTAGAAAAGAGATTCCTTCAGCCAAAGTTGATGTCTTAGAATTAGATCTCAGCTCAATGGCCTCTGTGAGGAAATTTGCTGCCGAGTTTGGCTGCCTGAATCTTCCGCTAAATATTCTTATGTAAGAGAGTGTCACTGTCTTACACAATAGATTGTCTTGAATGAACTGTCATGTTATTGAGACTGTTTTTACCCATATCACCCATTTGCTGCACTTGTGCACTTATAATTCTTTTCTTTTGTATAGTAACAATGCAGGAGTAATGGCAACTCCATTCTCCCTTTCTCGTGATGGCATGGAACTGCAATTTGCCACTAACCATATAGGTACCCAACAGTCTCGTTTTTCTTTTATGTGCATTTTTCGCTTCTGGTAGTCATCATTCTATAATTTTGAGGCTTCAAGCCTGAATCTTCTTTGGACTTTGTAATTAACTTCAAGCATCACTGCTCCTAGCCGATCTTTGTTTGGCATAATAATTTTAATGTGTTCTAGCACCTGTGTTTGTGTAGGTGACCTAGCCGATAGTTTAGCTTCTTTTCTATACATGCTATTTCCTATTCTACCAATTTTCATATTTTGTTATATCTATTTTTGTTTTAGTTTAACTGGTAACCAATTTGAAATATGTGGAGCTGTTCAATGATATAAGCCTACTCTATACTAGTATCTCAGCAGACATGCTTGTTTAATTTTTTTCAATTTGACTGAGGAAGAAAGTCATTTAGATGCCTAGTGTTGCTATCTCTGTTCTCTTACTATTTGATTGTCCAAAACCAAAATAAATTATTCTCATATTTTTCAGGTCATTTTCTTTTAACACATCTACTGTTGGAGAAAATGAAGGATACATCTCGCACAAGCAACATTGAGGGCAGAATTGTTAATATTTCATCAGATGCTCACAGAATCACATATACTGAAGGCATACGTTTGGATAAGATCAATGATGATTCAGGGTAGTTGTACTGCATTTTTGTTGCAGAATGTGGTCTCATGAGATGTGAGCTAAGAGGTTGCTTTTGTCAAATGTTTCAGATATAGGAGTTGGCTTGCTTATGGTCAATCGAAGCTTGCTAATATACTACATGCCAGTGAGCTCTCTAGGCGCTTTCAGGTATTCTTTTCTCTTGTATAGGATGGAAGTTTATTAGATATTCAAAAATTAAGTGAAATCCAATGCATGAATGAGCTTTTTCAATGATGAAATGAATTTAGAAAGCTGGAATTGTCATCTTTGGACGTCTGTCTTACATTTTCAATACTTCACTATAAATATACAGATTAGTGTCATGTCAAAAGTTCTCCTCTTACTGTAGTCTACATATGTAGAAGTCACCTAAGGAGGAAGTTTGCAGGCCCTTGTGGTTGTTAATTAGTTGAGCTCCTATGCTTTTATCTGTGAGGAAGTTTGCATTTGGACTGTGCAGTATATTCGTATGACAGCTAGATATATAGAAATTGTGTCTCCTCGAATGTTTGTGTTAGATGCTTTGAAATTGCATACATATGAATTATTTGGACATGAAAGTTGTTGAAGATTAATTACTTTGAAGTACTAATTAACCAAATTTTAAGGTAAGAAGTTTCATAGAAGACTATTGTCTTGTAAGTTAATCTTATTCCTATAAATAGCCATGGTTGTCAAATTGGTGTACTTTCTTATAATCATATTGTTTGAGAAAAAAACTATGTTTTGCATCCCCATACTTATTAGCATGTGAGACATCAAGGATGATCAACCTTTAGAGAGCTGTTCTAGGTTCTCTAGAACTTAATTATCCAAGATCTAGTGTGTGTCAAATATAAAGGATAGACCAACAACTTAAGTGTCCGTTTTTGCAGCATGCTCATGTATTATTTGGAAATTGAATCTCCTAGACACTGACTTTTATTTTCTGTTACATATCAGTTCTTTCAAGCTGCATGTTTCTTTTTACCATTAAAACTTTCTAATCCTTCTTGGCCTAACAGGAAGAAGGTGTACAGATAACTGCTAATTCTCTTCATCCTGGAGTTATCACTACCAATTTGATGCGACACCAAGGGGTTTTAAATGGTAAACATGAATGTATTTTTTCTTATAAACACAATGTTTTCTTTAATAGGTATAATTTTATTATTTTGAATATGATTGCTTACTCAGATAAAACTTTGAGTCTTCGACTGCTCTTATCTTATTTTCAGTTTGCTATGCATTATTCAAAGGTTAGTGTAAATATCACAGTTGATTGTTATCATTTTGACAGTAGGGAATTTCTCATGTGTTATAATTTCATCTTATGGATATTTAAGAATCAAGTCTTATGGATAGTTAAACTGGTTTCTATGCTCTTCAGTGACATATCTTATAGGTTTTTGGTAGAATTTTCCTGCTTGGTGTTATGAAGGCCATTCATTTCTCATATATTAAATAGAGTTTGACATGTTGAGAATCTTAACTTATGATTTACATTCAATAGATGCTCCTTAGAAAAGAGCTACTTAAAGTCTATTTCCCCATAATGAGCTCGACAACATAATCTGCGTTCTCTTAGCTGTCTTAGTTTTAGCTAATTATCTGTTTTATTTTTGGACTAGTATATTTCACCTTTCCTCTAGTCTAACTGACCTTCCTTTGTTTATGTTTTGTAGACATCTTCAGTGCTCTTGGAAAATATTTTGTAAAAAATGTCTCTCAGGTAATCTGATGTCTTTCTTCATTAATTTCCAACAGTGGTACTTTCGTCTATATTTATCACTACCATCCATCTTTAGGTAACATGAATATTTAGAACCAAGTTTATAAATCTTTAGTTGTTGTTCACTTATTTGAGATGCTCTCCAACTAGGTATTCAGCTGATCTTGCTACATGTAGTTTTTTCTTATAGATTATATGTATTACTATTAAAGTATCCAGAATCTATTGCTATATACCGGGAAGCTGAAATGTTAATCTTCTATTGTAGGGTGCTGCAACTACTTGCTATGTGGCGATGCATCCCCAGGTGAAAGGAGTAGCAGGGAAATTTTTCAGGGATAGTAATTTGGCCACTCCGAGCAGCAAAGCTACTGATGCTGAGTTGGCTAAGAAATTATGGGATTTTAGCATGAACGTGATCTCAGCATGACCTGAGACCCGATTTGCATGTACATATTTCAGGCATAACACATGCATTTATACCTATACTTGTGCTAGCACTGTGCATTTGGTATTATTGACCTGGAAGGTTGATCAGTAAGTACAGTAATGCAATTACTAATGTAATTTGTTAACACTTCACTGGAGATTTAGAAAAAAGATATTCAAGGAATGTACTTAAGATGTTCATTGCCCAACATAGTATTCTATTCTTCTGTGACTTAGACTGTATATGTTTATACTGTTTCCCGGCAGCTTGCTTTTTTCGCTCAAATTCAAGGGTTAAAACTTGTTCCTTGGTCAGTTAGCAGCTTTAACAGTCCACTTCTTGACTTCTACGAAACAAAGGCATCTTTAGACTTTCCATGTCAATAAGTTTATGAACGATGGATTTCAAAGGTCAGGAATATGATTTCAGCAACTACATAAGAAGCAACAACATCAAATGTCGCATTCGTAAGCAAGAGCAAGTTTGAGACTTCGAGTGAGAGGAATGCGGCTGTTCAGCAGTAAAGGTTCCTCTGGGTTTTCATCATCGTCGACGGCCGAGCAAGTCACCGACGGAATTGATGGAACTGGTCTTACTGCCATCGTTACAGGTCTCTCTCTTACTTCCTCTAGTTTGTTTGCTCTTTTTTCTTCTCGTTTTAATTTTCATTTGTTATGGTTAAGCAAGAATCACGAGAGTCTGCAATCATGATTCCTCGTGTTGTCTAGGTACTGTTTGCTAATTGACGATTGTGCCATTAGCTTCTCTTTCTATACTGATCCTGCAGAAAAATATTTTATCTCCCCTATTTAACTCAAGATTTCCTTTTAACTACTTAATTTGAATTGATTAGATGGTAGTTGATATTCTAATACTCTTTCACCTCTTTCGCTCTGATGATTACCCACTTATCTATGTTACTTCTGTATAGTGATGTGTATTGGATATGCAATGCCATCCCTGGCAGTTCAGTCGCTTCTTGTATTGTAGTATACATTAATATATATAGTGTTTATATGAGAAGTGAATTTGGTGACATTAGCTTCGAACTTCATACGAGCAATCAACAACTATGCTAGTGGCATTAACTGCTTGATTGTTGCTTTCATGAACCGATGATTTAGTTATTTATTTAATTTTCTTTCTCTGTAAAGAATCAAATTGACTGATATTTGACAGCCATTGCTTATACACATCAAGCTTTCTGTCAGTGGTATTGGTGCTGAAACAGCTCGTGTTCTTGCATTACATGGTATCCATGTCGTCATGGGAGTTAGGAATTTAGCAGCTGAACTGATGTTAAGGCAACCTTAAGCAAACAGATCCCTTTTGCCAAAGTTGATATCTTGGAAGTAAATCTCAGTACAATGGCTTCAGTGAGAAAATTTTTTGCAGATTTTCACTCCCTGAATCTTCCACTAAATACTCTTATGCAAGACTGTTCAAACACAAAGTATTGCCATGCACTTACCTATCTACTGTGGAAATGTTTATCGATATGAGTCGTTTGCTGCTTTTATTTGCTTATAATTATTTTCTTTATTGAAAGTAACAGTCCAGGGATTATGGAAACTCCTTTCTCCCCCTTTCTTGCGATGGCATTAAACTTCAATTTTGCAACCAACCATATATATGTACCTTATTGTCTCGGTTTCTAATTTATGTGCATTTTCAGTTGAATTGGGCTTTCTAGTGTTAACTCACGAGGTGTTGTATGTCTTCATCATTTATACTCCCAATAGTCATTAGTTTTTTCTCTTGAGAAGTCAGAGTTTTTGTAGAGCACCTAATCTATTGCAGTTGCTTTAGATGTTCATATGCAGTAACATGCATCCTGAAACTACAAGTTTATCAGGCATATATGCAGTAAAGAAGAATATGCCTATATTTATGTTTTAAGTTTCCTATTATAACTAATTAACAAACTTATCAGATGTCCATTGTTTCTCTCTGTTTTGTTACTATTTGATTGCCAAAGATCAATAGTAGACTATCATCATATTTTTCAGGTCACTTTCTTTTAACACATCTACTTTTGGAGAAAATGAAGGATACATCTCGCGCAAGTAACATAAGAGGGGTAGAATTATTAATGTTTCATCAGATGGTCACAAGATGGCATATCTAGAAGGAATACGCTTTGATAAGATCAATGACAAGTCAGGGTAATTCTACTGTGCTTTTGTAGCAGGAAATGGTCTCATAAGATTATGGTCTCAAGCTTTTTCTTAAAATGTTCAGGTATAGGAGTGGTTTGCTTATGGTTAATCAAAGTTTGCTAATACTACATGCCAATGAGCTCTCTAGGCATATTGAGGTATTCTTTTATCACATATACACACCATACACTTATTGTTTCTCATCTGTTACAGGGAACTGCAACAACTTGCTATATTGCATTGCATCCTCAGGTCAAAGGAGTTGCAGGTAAGTTTTTCAGGGCAGTAATTTGGCTACACCGAGCAGCGAAGCCACTGATGCATAGTTGGCTAAGAAATTATGGGACTTTAGCATAAACGTGATCTCCGCATGACTGAAAGCCACATTCTGTTGTATTATATGTTTTATGCACAATATGTGCATTGAAACTTGTATGTGATATTGGACCAATGCAATTTTTCATATGATAAAATCTTAGATGTATGTGCTATATCATTTATGGTGATGTATTTATAATCAGTAACTTGGTTCTGTAATTACTAGCATTTGACTGGAGACTTGGAAAACAGGTATTGGAAATATTACACTGAAAACAAACCTTCATTATTTATCATGGTTGCTTGTTATCTTTTTCGAGTTCAACAATACGTCCTAACTGTCTTCCCGGTGCCTGTTTATTTCAAATTTCTAGTGTTAAGACTTGTTTCTTGGCTTGTAGAGTAAGTGCTACCTTGAAACAATAGTAAACTTTAACCTTAGATGATTTCATGAAAGAAAGGCCTTGGAAAAGTTCAAACTGAAGTATCTCTCTCTTTCAGAAAGTAGATGGTACGTAACCTCACAAAAAAAAAAAAAAAAAAAAAAAAAAAAAACAGACGCTCAACAGATGTTGGGGATGAAACAAAAATTCAACATAAGGACCTGACCTTCTTTTCAGAACATTTTGCCTTTACATAATGGGTTCAGTTATAGCCTGAAGATGCTGCAGTGACAATGAAGAGACGCATTTAAGACTGGTAAACCATTGACTGTGACACAAGGACTCAACTGCTCACTGTGAGGAAGATAAACATATAGACCAACCTGTACAAACCCCTCTGGATCCAAAAATAAATAAAAATGACTTAAATATTCTATTATATCCAGGTGTCTGTCTTGCTGATGATGGCCTTAAATATACAGTTATCCCATCAGAAATGAAATTCCACTGTGAGACCTACTAGTGTTCCAAGGTGATCACTGAATATCATTCTTCCAATCTGACAATGACAAAAAAAGAAAAAGGGGTCACGATGAGAGTAATCCTAGGACGACTATATGGCTGGAATAAGCAAATCAGAATGATTACAGAGCAATAAGTAACTATCCTGTCATGTGAAAAGACAATTTGACATGGATCTGTAAATTCTATTCTGTATGCTGAGGATTGGCATCCATCTCCTAAAACACATGAAAATAAATGCTCATCTCTTCCCACTACCCAACTCAAATCATGTTCCATGTCTGACTGAACTAAGGATCTACTCAGGCCTCTACCCCCCTACTATATAGTGCATTTGTTAAGTTAAATAGATGGGTAATTGAATTTATCTATAATACTTTGTTTCATATAATTCACCAAAAGAAAATATTTGAAAGATGATTTAATCATTTTCTCCAATTCATAGTGGTGAAGATGGAGGCAGTGGCTTACCAAAATGAATCTGATAAGGGGAAAGAGGCAAGGACTTCTTTGCTGCTTCAGCTTCCTGCCACCAACTTATTGCAAGAACTGGGGCCTTTATCGTACATGATTGGCCTTGGGACTTCTATTGAAATTAGCTAACGAAGCAAACATAATAACCAATCGTCAAACTATCACGCTCTGTAGACCTTATCTCACAAAAAATTATATGCCATTTGTGCGGTTAAGCATAACTGAACTGCCACTAATATCAAGAGATTGATTTTTCTTGGCTTGATCTCTCAAGAGTTGATGAGACACATGATCACTCAATAAAAATAGTCGTTCAGATGGCTCTTGGGGAGGTCCGTGTGTTGGCCTTGCAGATGTTACTCCACGAAAGTCAGTGTCAGACATTACGCGTTCACGGAAGGTAGACGAACCTGGTTGTACACCACGGAGAACATCATGCTTGAGTTCAAAATGTGAAGAGCCACCAGTATACATTGTGCTTTGAGGCCTCTGCACATTACTGAAACCCTCATGAAGGGGCATCAACTGCCTTGGTTGACCAAATGGTAGGGCACCATTTCCACCTGTCAAAGGGGTGGAAGAACCTGAAGTTGTTCTAGGGCTGGATATTGGGGAAGGAGTCATCCTTCCGTTAATATGTTGGGGAGACCTGGAATGTATCATAGGGCTCCCAATGGGAGAGACAGGACATGATATGTTTCTTGTATGGAAATCACTGCAAAAAGGAAATGGTTAAAAAAACTTCATCATCAGAAAAAACCAAAATTTTTTTCTAAACATTGTTGCATCATTTTAAGGTATCAAATCTTTATGTCAGTTACTAGAGGTAACAACTAAAGTCAAGCTGGAGAATTGTGCAGATGCAATAGGAAAGGTAGCGGCAACATTCAAATAATACTTCAATGAGATGAAACTTAGAGCACCCAATAGAAATAGAATGCATGCTTTCATGAAGTCCTAAACTTCAAGTTATTTAAAATGAAGTCAGAATTCTCTTGATAAATGAAACCCATGATGACGCCATAAATGATTGAAAGCAAATTAAACTAGTAAGTACAGATAAAACCTGATGGCATTTGTACTTCAGTTACTACTAGTTGACTACAAAGAAATACATGGATATTCCATTCGATTGCAGTATTTACTAAATGATCCAAAACAAATCCAGTTTACTGTCATAAATCATTCCACAGCCTAATCCAAAATAGAATAGGTAAATCAAGAGCATCATTAAACACCTCATTTGATGTTTACCTAGAATTTAGAGAGGGCTTGACATTTCTTAGGTGGTTAATTGTCAGTCCTTCCATCTCCAAAGAAGAAAGGTTCCTCGTATGCGCCAGACCCTGATATAAACAACATTATGGAAAAATGTTAGCTCGAGTAAGTTGAATATTCGTTGCAATCACTAAAACAAAGAAAATGCAGCAAATAAGATATCCAGATGGATGAATGCACATAATATATTTAACAGAAAGTCTTTGGATAATGCTATTTACAGTTTTAAAGTCGAAATCATACTCCATCAGCATAGGAATTAGCTGTGCAGTGCATCGCTACTTTAAACAGTTAACAACCTTAATTTTTAATATAATCACAACACAGTAACATATTTTAAAAGACTTGCAGACACATCATTGCAAAAGCATTTACTTCCTATTTTATGGATAAAAGAACTTAAACTTTATATTATTTAAGTGGAGCAAGCTAATTGTTATCTAAATATCTACTTCAACCTTTTCCAATCAAGTATTTCCATGTACGATATCTAAAATCAAGTAATAAAAGTTGGTGGTGGCAGCACCTTCAACTGGAGGACTCCATTTGCGACACTAGGAGGCTGCTCTAAGGGCTCAGTAGCAACAAAAGACCTTTCCAGAGGAGTTGCATTTCTGACAAACGGGTGGTGCAGTAGCTCCAAAGCTGTAGGGCGGTTTGATGGTTCACGTTGAAGACATTGCCGTATAAAGTCCTTTCCTTCATCAGAAAGATGACCGGGAATGGGCGGAAGCTCTTTACTGTTTCCAATTTTGAACATCGCTGCAATCTTTTAAACAAAAGCAAGCAGAAAGTTAGTATCAGCAACGTCTGTCTCTCATAATAAACACAGAAAAAGCAAGTTTTAATGAAATGACAAAAAAAAGTCAAGTGACAGAGGTGAAGTCTCTTCTATAGGAGTTGAGTTCACACAACATTGACGATACAGGAACTCAATGAGCGAAGGGCCTGTTGTATAGATAGTAGCAAATATGTCCATGTAAATAGACTACTACATCAGAAAAAGGCGTATACAAAATGTACCTGGCTACAAAAGATAGATTTTTACTGCTACTGAAATGCACAATTCTATTGGTGGTGAACATTAATAGAGAGTCCTATTCCCATATTATTATGTACTAACATAATTAAAAACCTAACCAAAAGTACAATCAACAGCACCAAGAAACAGCGTACCCCTTCATATTGACTCCAAGGAGGCTTCGATGTAGCCATCTCCAAAACAGTACATCCAAGGCTCCATACATCCACAGCAAGGTTACACCCATTTGTATTTTTTATGACCTGCAAAAGCAGAATGTGTTCCTATTGTATGACCATCTATAATAAGGGTGTACAGAGCAAGAAGCCAATGGAGGAATCAAATCAGATATCTTACCTCAGGAGCCATCCAATAGGGACTCCCTTTAAATGATAGAGGGCAAGATTGTCCAGTAATCTGAAAGCAAACAGAGACAAAGTCATAAAACTAATTTTCGATTCATTGTCAAAGTAAAGAATATTTGACTATAGCACATGTTGGATTTATCCTTCCAAGTTCTATGCTAAGATGCATCTTATCAAAGGCTTACACACTAGAGTATGGTGCATAATTAGGCTTCTATGTTGAGCAAAGTCAGTAAGCGTAGCTGTTTCAGACCAGCCCCAAACACAAATTAGACAATTTTTCCTCCCAAGAAATTGATTATGTACAAGGTAAGGTAACTGAGGCTAGCAAATATAAGACCTAAACGTCCACAATTATGAGAGGGACTGGCAAAATGACAATAATGTTTTTAACTACTATTGGAATGAGGTAATTGTCTATGCCCCTGCTGGTGACTAAGGTTTGGGTTTTATTTACAGTGTTCCAAATATGCTGCATAAGCGAACAAGAAACCTGAAACATGAGAACGAAATAGGCATCTACTACCACGCATTTTAGTTTATGATAAATTCCTAGCCTTTAAAAGCCTAAAAATAACCAAATTCAATAAGAGAGTCCCCAGAAGTGAGTGACATTACATGCTTTGCCATCCCAAAATCAGCCAGCTTCACCCGACCATTTGGATCTACGAGAATATTAGCACCTTTAATGTCTCTGCAAAAGTGCCAATTTTATGTGAGACCGCAACCACAAAGGTTCAAATATTTATGAGTTTGTCATACCTGTGAACAGTATTTTTAGCATGCAGATAAGCTAGGCCTGAAAGAATTTGCTTGGTGTAACTGCGAATCGCCAGCTCACCAAATTGCCCATATTCTTGAAGAAGTTTATGAATGGAGCCACCGGAAACATACTCTAGATAAATATAAAGCCTGTCATCTATCTGCACAACAGACAATGTAGGGCACTGTCAGAGGTCGATGAAAAAGATCCTGACAAAAGTGAGCAACGAAATTCCTACAAGTAGACAGTAGAATAAAGCCAGAATATTGCAGTAGGACGAACTGTATAATTATCAGATGAAAGCTAGTGATTATTTACATGATCCACAAAATAAAATAACAGTAACCAACCAAATCACTAAGAAGTCCAGGAAGAGGAAATGCAGACCCTTTTCATCTCCATCCTCAAGCAATACAGTGCACTATCTCATTAAATTGACCAGATAGGTGAAAAAATCATTTGATGCACTCAACATTGTAGGTGAGGAGGGTTATATTGGTGAAGGAGACAAATTCATGTTCTTGAAGATGGTGTACACTGGAAACATCATCAACTTGAAAAAGAGAAGGACAAGAAAAGAATTAAGAACTTGCAATGATGGATTTCAGCCTACCAAAGTCCAGTTACACCCAAAGTGATTGCAATCTCTCTTTGATCAAGAATACATAAACAGTTTTCAGTAGATCAAAAAGAAATTATAAAATTGTCAAATTTTGGTTGAAATATTTCCCTAAAAAATGCAAGCTATAACTCTTAGAAAGCAAATGAATATATCTATTATCATTAAATAAAATAAATAGAATGAAAAGTGTTTATCAGACTGACTGCTACCATCAGACTAATTCAGCATTCTTTTTTTAAGAATAGAGGGATCGTCAAAATTGGGCAATGCAAATAGTACAATAGAGGGATCGTAAAATCAAGCTCATGTTACCATGTCACATCCATAATATTGAACTATATTTGGATGCCGCAAACGACTCAAGAGAGATATTTCCTGTCAAAAGACCAAAACGAGAAACATGGAACAATTTGGTAAGTTCAAAACCTGAAATTTTAGTTGTCCAAGTATAACTATTAATTAAACCTCATACTAAGAAGGCCTACCTGACTCAACTGTTTTGCACTTTCTCTAGATTTAGCATCATCAGAAAAAAGTGTCACCTCCTTCATTGCACACATTTCACCACTTTCACTGAAAAAAAAAATTATTAAAACAATTAAAGAGAAAATATTCTCTGTCAAGAAGAAAACAATGAACAGAATAATTGATGTTTATAATTCCTGGGATTCAGTGAACAACTCTATCAGGTTTCACAGACTCGCTTCTGAGTAGGATCATTACTTAGAACAACATCATAATCATGACGTGCAATACTAACACTACTGTAACTCTTTACACCTAGTTTGTGTCTGAAGCGTGGTTATCAAGCCTATATAAACTTCAAACACAGAATAATAAATCTACCATGTATTAATGACTAACCTATTTCACAAAAAGAAACCTTATATTAGGAAGTTATATTTATTTCGCCGCAATTTTCCATCTAGGGTGTTATTTTATTGACACTTGTATTTTAAATTAGAACTCCTGGATGCAGGAAACTATGGCTGATGTCGTTATTGAATCAAACCTGCATTACATAACTAATGCTGTTCAAATACAGATAAACAGAAGACTTTCATCCACCAAACATAGATGTCAACAGAATTAAATAGGATTACTCACCTGTTAAATCCAACATATACATGTCCAAAGGTGCCACGTCCTATCAATTTCCCCTTCTTCCAGCGTGGTCCCGGGCTAGTGGGGTTATCTGGCCTTCCTGGACTTCGAGGTATCGGTGTTCCATTTGACGAGCTCGGACAATATTGTGAATGTGAAATGTTTAGTGGAGGTAGCGGTAGCCGATGGCTTTGCTTCTTTCCTTCATCGTGCCTATGGGTAGGAGACTCTGGTGCTGTCCCCCCAGCTCGTGGATGCAGTGGTGAAACAGCTCCACTATTTATCCTAGAGCCTGGTCCTGGACTTGTCATTCTTGGGCTAGGTATAGGTGAACATTCAGGACTACCCCTACTGTGCTGCCATAATAACTGCCCATAGATGTCGCCTCCCATAGAGTTGTGTCCAGAAGTTTGACCAGAACCCGGACTGGAGCATTGACCAGATCCCAAGAAAGTTACATCTTGGTAAGGCTTGGGTGCCCAAAACACAGAAGTTGGAATTTGCTCTGGACAGACTACTCTTAGTGGACTTCTAGAAGGACTTGACATTGAACTATCAGGAGCACTTGCAAAAGCCCCATGACGGGAAGGTATAGGCACATTCGGCAATCCTTTTTTAGGTGATGTAGAGAGGATTTGATTGTTCAACAATAAACTTGGGGATTTGGCAGTTTCTCTAGGGCCCTTCTGACTAATGGCAGGACTCACAGGAGAAGAATCTCTATGTAGTATGCTGCGAGAAATATAAAAAATGAAACATAAAACAGAAGAGGAACGCATAAATGAAACATTATAGTGGTCACATATGAAACCATACATATCAACTTGATGTAAGCATACCTGGAATTGTTTTTGGTATTGCCTGTGCAACTTTCAAAATCATTTCCTACAGGGCTTTGAAGTCTTGACTCTGTTGGATCATCACTGTCGACGGAGCAATTACTCGAGACAGAAGCAGTAGCCAAATCTCCATCATTTTCATTAGCAGCTGGCTTACTCCGAAGATGGCCTGGTTTAGGAAGCGGCAAATGAAGCTGAGGCTTACCACGTTTTTCTATAGCTGCCTTTGAAATATGGAGTCCGGAAGATGTGCGAGTGACACCTGCATGTAGTCCAGGTAGTGGAAGAGGTTGAGCTTGTGGCCTGTCAGAAAAACTTTGACAACGATAGACTTGAGTAGAGGGTGATGTAGACCGTGATTCTGCTCTAGAATGGGAACCCTTTTCCGAAGTTATATCACTAGTACGTCTTCGGGATCCTCCTACCCTGACATTACATTTTGGTTCGGTTGGACTTATGAATCTATGTAATGAATCCAAAAAGTTCTCTTTTGTAGTCTTCTTCTTTGTTTCTTTAGAAGACGATTTTCCCCACCATGTTGGCATTTTGAATAGCACAACTGACAATATCTCAAGTTACAAATGCACCACCAACTACCTTAAATGGAAATGAAAGAGTTCATAATTCTAGCCATCATGAAGCAAGGACCAAGCATGCTAGAGAGAGAAAAAGAGAAGCATCCCTCAACCTTTATCTCCCTTCATAGACCCCTGCAGCAAGAGGAGCTAACAATGACAAGAGAAACAGCAACCTAATCTTTTATATGATAAATAGAAATTTTTCCACCTGCGAAAAATGACATGCATCAAAGGAATGTGTTAATTCTGAAACATTTTTGGGGCAGTAGTTACAAAACCCTGCAAAATTCTTATAACAAATAAAAACCCTGCTGATTGTGAATAGTACACCAGAAATCTTAGTCATCAATATCTTAGACAGTAATAAAGAAGGGCATGATAAACCGATATGGTCTCATAATTCCAATACTTAGATGCAACATACAACAAGAAAATCAGCTTGCTATATCTGCCCAGAAGGGATCCAAAATGCATCAAGAAAATATAGAACTCTGGAGATCCAATCACATAAACACTTTATATATAAAATTTGGAAATGTGAAGCATAAGGCTGACATTACAGAAGGACATTAATATAGCATAAGAAATTCAGAAAATTATGAGAAACCCATCTGCGATAATACAAAAAAGTCAGCCATCCATTGGCTAAAGCTAATGAACTGAAAACAAAAGAGGAAAACCATGAAATCATTCATATATAATCTCAGAGTAAGTAGATTTCTTGAAGTCCTATAGCATGATAACAACTTACTGATGTAAACTGTTCATAATAAAAAAGTGACTTTAATAACATGATAGGAACAAGTTGTTGTGCAATATTTCCTAAGGAGCAAGATATCGGAGCTTGTCACGTTCACTAGTACCATAGTGTTTTTTGAGACAGCACATATGGCAAACAAGTACATCTGAGAAATGAAGTAAACAGTTCATCTTAATGAGTTAAAGACATGCTTTGGAACTTTATAATTAAACTCTTATACTAAGAAGAAACTCTTACATCAACGCAGAATACACTGATCAAGAAAAATTGAACGCCAGATAAGAAACACAAACAGGTTTACTATTGAATTTCTAAAGTAAATTCAATTCTTAGCCTCATATTACGGCCAATGACACTTCAACTTCGGTAAATTACATAACTCTTCCAGATTTTTCTCAAAATAGCTTTCCATTTTTATATATTATTCAAGTTGTGTGGAAGACTAAGACAGCAACATCAATGCCAGTTGCTAAGCATGTTTCTAAACCAATGCCAATGAGGAAGAAAAGGAGGCACTTATATAGGTTGTTACTTAAGCCAATAACCTATTCCTTAAAGAAGGTCATAACATCAGATGAAGAGAGGCAATGCCTTTAAGAAAAAAGTCCAGGCCCCTTGCTATCATTAAAGATGAGAAAACATTTCTGACTCTAAAGTAAGGTTAGCTACCAAGCTTTACTCTTTTTGTAAGTCCACCATAATAGGTCTGAAAAATCTTGACTTCTTCACCCCGACCACGACACATCATGGTCAATGAATATTAATGCCATGAGCATTATTCTTGGATTTATATCTTTGCAAACTCCAATCAAGAAATGGTAGGAATAGACATATATAATTTCATTTTTAGTATGGACATAGGTCTACAAGTCATTACGGAACATAACATAAGAAAATAAGAAAAAAGTAATCTTCACTACTACTTTTTCGTCAAGCCCTAGATTTTAAGCAATTTCAATCCAATTCCACCACTCCCTTCCTGCAAAATCCCAGTCTTCCTCCCTTCACATTCAATCCGTACAAACTACAATAGCATTTACTCAAAGTTTCCTTCTTATCTTTCCTATAGTTATAAATAACTCTTACATTGACCTGGGAAGAGCAAGGCTGTGGCACAAAGTGCACAAAATCACTACTTCTCACAAAACGAGAGTACTTAAACTCTAAAATTACAGAAAAAACAGAAATTTTCACAGAACTTGAGTCACAACTAAGGCTTCCAGTCCACTGAATAAGAAACTTCAGCTTTCAGCATTTACCTCCCGAATCGAGTAAATTAACACCATAAAAAAGAACTGGAAAACAGAGGAATTAACAAGACAATACTGCGAAGATCGTCACTTACGAAGATCAACACACACAGGGAGGATTGAGCTTGGAGGTCGATCTAGCGATCCGTTTAGGGTTTGGGAAGTCCAAATGAAAGCATTTTACTGGAGATTGGAAATTTTTCTGAGAGAGAAAAAAATTGAGCGCGATCTCGTTGCTGTGCTTCGTGGCGGCTTGGCTTTGTCTCTGATTGATAGATCGATCGATGGAGACTTTGGCGCGAAAGCGACTCAACTCCGGTCACCGTTAGTGTGGAGTTGAAGCGAAGCAGAAAACAAAACTGAAGTAGAGAGAGAGAGAGAAAAGAGGGAGTGAATCTCAGAGAAAAAACAAAACAAAATGAAAACAAAATTGCAGAATAGAGAAAAACAAGTTCAAATTAGTAAAATGCGTCCCTACGTTTACAATTATTTAGTAATATTTTATTATTTTGGAAAGATATTAAAAACATTAATAGTGAGTGGCACTTATAACAAACATACATGAAAGAATAAGTTTGCAAAAATGAGCCAATGGGAGATAAACTAGCGGAGCAACTTGCGAAAGAGCAATAAGATTGAGAAACAGTCCGATTCTTTTCAACAAGAAGTGTCCGACAGAAACACTTATGAAACTTACGTTTATTCCGAAATCAAGTCGATCTTAAATACAAGAAGAAATTTACCTTCTGTTCCTACACGTGAAGAGTTGGTAGAGTAAACTCTATGACTCAGTTGACTTTCACAAAATAGGAATTAACTAGGTTGAAGTTATTCGTTGATGCAACTTCCTACAATTAACTTATGGTACAATTGAAAATATTTATGAAATTTTTTTGAAATAAAAAGTTTAAAAAAATAAAGTTTTAATTTAAAATTTTATATAATATAATTTTTAGAAATTTATAAAAATTTATTAACTCCAAATAAAGCTAAATTGAGATGAAATAAAACACTCCTAAAGATTGGATTGACCAAGAAGAATGGTTTTGAAGTAATGCACAAAGACTTTGAATAACGATAATAAAATATTACATCATTAATGACTCTATAATAAGAGTTTAGGACTCATTTATTTTATCATTATTGATTCTAACTACAAAAATAATATTTAAATAGTTTTATTTTATAAAATTATTTTATATTTTTAAAATTTATGAATACGTCTTAATAGATTATTATGAAGTAATAGGTTTTGTTTATTATTTTTTTTGGTGTCATTTTGCATGAATTTACATAATAGTGCTTTTCCACCGTTATACAAAAATCGATGACTTCGAACTTTTTAGTTTCTGATTTGATTGATGCTCCAAATTCACCCGGAAGAATATGATCTTAACCCCTATTTAGCATGAAGCAAGTTATTTTTGACTGGTTGGAAAAAGAGGGTAAACTTCAAATACATCATTGTCATGCTATAAATATTTGTTAATATTACAAATTAATTTTGAGATAAACTTCAACCAAAGCATTACCGTTTGGCATTGCTTATTAAAAAATTAATTTTTTATTTTATATTTTATATTTTTTAATATGTATTTTATAAATATATAAAATATTTATTAAAAATTTAAAAAATATAAAAAATTTTATGTAATAAATTTTTTTTATTATATATTATTATTATTTTAAAAAAATAAAACTTATTTTTATAAAAAAAATATTTTTTATTTTAAAAAAAATTATATTTTATAAGTAATCTCAAAATGCACCGTACGCCCCATAAGCTAAAATAAAAACAAATCCATCTCAACTCCTAACATGAATGATTCCCCCCCCCATGAAATGCAACTAGTACACCAACAACCAAGTGAACAACCCATCTTTTCCCTCATGAATAACAATCCCCGGCTACCTTAACAACAGAGGTGCGTACGCATTTAATTTCTCATCAGCCAAATCCACATCAAACAATGATCTAATTCATTTCTCTAAAGCAGAAAATCCATATCATGCAAATTAAAAGTATATTAATAATAAATGAAACATCTGAAAACAGCAATCGTTAGCTGATCTTTATTCTATCTAACAGCCACTCATCTATAATCAATCAAACCTCATCACAAGCATGGAGTAAATGTACGTCATTATACACTCTCTTGCAACACTAATAATAACAACAACAATAATAAAATCACTTATTGTAGTGAAAAGAGAAGAATTTAAACTTACTCTCACTCTAATTCAACCCTAACCCCATGTAACAACAATTAAGTTTTCGAAATTTATAACATCACGCTCATTCCCAGGTTATAATCAATATTTATGTTTATCTACATTCATTCATTTCACTCCAACCACCAACGCCTTGTGCTTCCGTAGTTGCACCACAACAACTTCAGCGTACCATCTTAAATTTCAAAACTGATTGCCGGAGCAGTAATCTCAACCTCTTCCGACGGCATCGGCGATCGAGATTGACTCTTTATCTCTTCAACGAACGGAGAAAGATCGCGGCGGTGAACGTTCATATGGAGCCCGTGTTTCATGAATAATGTAAGAGACATTTTCTGCTCCACCTTGTGCCCGGCAGCAAGGGTGAGCTTGTGTCGGAGAAGAACGCCAGCGGCGATAGATTTCATTTGAAGGTAAGCAAGATCTTTACCGAGACAGATTCTTGGGCCAGCATTAAAAGCAACGAACCTGAATTGGTCATGAGCAATAAAGGATTTTCCGTCGGGAGACAACCACCGTTCCGGACGGAATTCAAGACAGTCATCACCCCAAACGGAAGGCATTCTTCCAACGGAATAAATAGAGTATGTGACAGAAGAGCCGGCAGGGACGAAGGTTCCATCGGGAAGAACATCGTCGGAGATGACATGTTTAGAGTCTTCGGGAACAGAAGGGTAGAGACGGAGAGTTTCTGATAATGCCGCTTTGAGGTAAACTAGACGATCGATCTCCTCGAATGCAAATGGTCCGGCAAGCCATTTTGTTGTATCAGTGCCACGGGAATCGGCAAGCACGGAGCAGAGCTCACGGATTAGCCGTTCTTCGGCAGCAGGGTGAGTTGAGATAAGCCAGAAGAACCAACTAAGAGCTACTGAAGAAGTGTCTCGTCCGGCGAGGATGAAGTTGAGCGCGACCTGTTGGAGGAACGAGTCCGGGTAATCGCCTTTCCGCATGAACCGGGAGAGGAGATCGTCGTGCTGCTCGGAGTGGAGCTCGACCTTTCTAGACCTGATCACTGCAGAGAGATATTTGTCGACGTGAGAGACACTGCTGGTAAGCGATGCTTCCAATCCAACCTGCATCCATTTCTTCACTCGCCACAAAATCTCCGGAAGAACAAACCGGTACAGGGTTGCTTCTGTTGCACGGTCGAAAGCTGCGGCAAAAGCATTGTGGGGTAAGCCACGGGCGAGTGTCTCCGGATCTCTTCCGAAGGCTAGTCCGCAGATATTGTCGAAGGTTAGTCGGAGTAGTAAATCCTGGAAGTCGACGACGGAAAGATTAACCTCTGCGTCTCGGAGAATAGGAAGAAGACGGTTGTGAATAGATCGAGAGACCCAACGGGACATAGCTTGCCGGAGTGTTCGTGTAGTGAACTCGAGCGCCGCAGTCTTGCGCTGAAGCAGCCAGACCTCGCCGTCAGAGTTAAATATTCCGTCGCCAAGCAAATCAGAGAAGACAGCATGCCATGTAGGACCTTTAGGATAGTTATCAAACCTGGATTTCAAAACATGCTCGAGATTTCTCGGGTCACAGGTGACCGTAACCAATCCCTGCCGTTTGGCGAGTCCCGGAATAGCACAGATGCAAGTTTGATAGGTCCCGCCGGTTGCACGGAGATTCGACGAAATCCACTCGTGCATTCTTTCAGCATTGTGGATCAAACCAGGTAAACTTCCGAGCACGGGCCAAACCCGTGGTCCTCGCAGATGCCGAGCGATTCCACGGAACCAGATCAAGTAAGCTGCCAAGCCCGCCAGCAACAGCAGCACCGTCGATAACTCCATCGATGACCGTTTATTCAATTACTCGATCTCCACTACTACTAATCACAATATGAACGACTGTCTGAGTAGTGAATTGTAGTGTGATGAACAGTGCGAGCTAGCAAGCAAAGGGATCGTTGGAGTTGTTAACAAAAAAGATCATGGATAGCGATCGAGTGTTTAAGAAAAAGAGAAGGTGGGTGACTTTATAGAAGGGAAATGGAGACGAACAAGACGCATTAAATTCGCCAGACTGGTTTTTCTTCCCTTGATCTCTACCAGCTGCCTTCCCCAGCTGGCTAGCTTTCTCCATTTGAGATTAACACTTGTTTCGCTTACACAGAAACTAGTATTTAATTGATATTATAATAAGTAAATGAAGAAATAAGTAGGGTTATGAGTTAGAGCACGCAAAGACTGTTGTTGTGAGCAGACATTAATGCTAGCACAGGTCGTTGGAGAGATTGTGCATGAGATTAAACGAAGAAAACAATTAGAAAAGAATGGATGGAGACAGAAATCATCCCAACTGAATGAGTGACTCCATTAAGAATGAAAAACTTATTAGAAACAAAACAAAAGTTAGATTAATCTGAGAAACCTAATTCTACATACACACTTTAAATTAAAAGTTGCAGCATTGAATGCAGAGAGAGAGACAGCAAAAATTTATGGGATCCGAATTATTCAAAGTAATATATTTTCTTGAAATAGATACTTTTAAAAAATCAAAAACTACAAATATATAAGTATTTAATAATGTATAATCTATTTATTTGCTGAAAATATTATTAATTTTATGAAAGTAGACAGTTAAAATAAAGTTGAAATGAAAATTCAAATGATCATATGTGCATCCGAACAATAGAAGAAACTACATAGCTAAGCTAGAAAGACAATATGGAAGTTGGCCAACGGCCGCTGCCTACGCCGTTGTCTCGGCCCGGCTACACCTGCTCGTCCGGCCGCCTGTCTAACTCCGGCTCTCCCTCTCCGACTCCGACCTTTCTGATCTAGCTACTAAGACACGCACCGAAGGTACGGGGTCACAACTGCAACTTCATTATATAATTATAATAAGAGAAAATCAAACATAGTTGTACGATTTAAGGCCGATGGTGTGAACTCGGAGTCATCGTTGCAAATATGGGCGGACAGAACCAATAAATAGATCGAGCCGGACTGATACGATTCGGTTATATTTTTTATAGTCCGGCCCAACATATTTATTTGGTTTTATTTTTTTATTTTATATAAAATAAATTTAAAAATATATTTTTAAGTTAAAAAATATATTATAAATTTTTTATTATTAAAATTTATATTTTTTAAATTAAAAATATATTTTAATTAAAAATTGATTTGGTCAACGGTCAATGTTGATCAGGTTAAGTGTCAATATTGACCAATCAATGTCAATAGTAGCCGGACAGGCGGACCGATAAAGTCGGCGATACTGTCTGTAGAATCGAGTCGGGCCAGCCCGATTCTACCACTATTTACCGGGCCGGATGGATTAGTATTCAAGCTAAATTACCGAGCCGTAGATTGGCTCGTTTGGTCCGGCCTATTTTTACATCTGTATTCAGAATGGCTTATAAAAGAATACGGTATATTGATTCACTGTCATTCTCTAATTAACATTGAAGGATAGATATGGTTATGGAATAATAGGCTTAAAATCAATCAAACAATAGAAGTACGCGTGGGAGTATTTTATTTATATATTACAAAATTTTCATTTATATATGAGTTATTTACTAACTAAAATTGCATTTTATTTCCTAAAGGAAATTTTGAAATAAATTTTGCACGTGAGTCTTGGAAACCTACTTATATAAATTATGACAAGACTTATATAAAAGACGGAGAGATAAGATACAAAGACATCACAAAAAAAAAAGGATGTGGCGAGTGTCGTAGAGCTAATCCACTAAGTTATTTTTGTTGAAATGGTAGCTTTATTATTAGATTAATCAATGCAATCTATTTGGTGTTATTTACGATGAGTGCAGTTTTTAATATCCATATAAAATTGATTTTATAGTTTATTAAATGACCACATATTTTTATAGGAGATGTCAAGAAGGTCGAAAGCCTCGAAGCATGCAACTCGATCCCAACAGCGAAGGTAGTCAAAGTATTGTGACATTTTTCATCGAACAGTGAACATATCTAAAACATAGGCATGTATACATACAACATTTATTCGTATTCATATTTATAATATAACTGAGTGAGGGGCCATTAGGAACTTTTAAAATCGTGTATACTAAGAGTCACATGAATAGAGTTCAGAAAGAATACGAACTAACTATATAAGTAAAATATTTAAGTATCATCTACTTCTATTTGTACACTATTAGTTATCGTTATATTAATTTTATAAATTATAAACAAAGTGTCCTAATTGTAATCATCACAAAACGAGCATCCAATAATGCAAGAGAAAGTAATACAATTCCAAAATTTTTATATAGAAGACTTATCTTTATAACAACTTAAATGGTCAACACTTAGAAAGAATGTCGAACCCTCTACACGTATACAGCCCATTTCGGCAAGAATGACTTGTCGGAAGAAACGGAATTGTATTTGAAGGTGGAAGGAGTAAGTTAGAAGCAATTTTGTATTCTTAAAAGTTCATATATAGATTAGTTTTACTATATATTTGATTTTTAATAATAATCTTTTTTCTTTTATCTCATACACATTGGTATTTGTATTAAACGGGCAATAGAGACTATATTTTGTATGAAGCCGGCATTAATTGAACATTACTGACTATTATATTATCAAAACAACTATCTACTTTGTATTTAATAATTACCAATAATTAAAAAAATATAAATATCTAAAATTTATTTAATTTATTGAATATTTATAATTATTTAGTTATGTATGTTGTGTTTGTAATATTTAATGTATATTTTTTTATGTTCCTACTATTAAATATTTAAAGAATATATTACACATTAGCGACCAAGGGGATGTTTGTGATTGCTTATTAAAAAAGAACTTTTCTAAAAATTAAAATATTTTAAAAAATCTTTTTAAATGAGCTTTTTTTTTTTTACCTAAAAAATAATAACAAAAATAATTAATAATAAGATCTTATGACGTAAAATTTTTCTGTATGTTTTAAATTTAAAAATAAATTCAGTGTAATATCCTAGAAGCTTTATTGAGAATATTAAATGAAAAGTTAGATTGAACATGAGATTATAAGTTATCCTAAACATCCACCAAAACTATACCGGTCGCTAAAACTAGTAAAGCTTTAGGGTGCGTTCTTTTGGTCTTAGAAGTGAGTTCTTAGGAAATGAGTTCTTAGAAGTGAGTTGAGTTATTGTGTTCTTTTTATAATTGAAAGTAAGTTGAAAATGACTTCTAGTATTATTTTATATTTGAAAGTGATAGATTGAAAATAATATTAGTTTATTTTTAAAATATTTTAATTTAGTAAAACTTATTTATTAATATTAGAAAAAAATATTTTTTAATCATTCCACTACATATTACATTATATTGTACATATATATTATAGCTATATTTTTAAATAAATTATATAATACAATTTATATTATATAATAGATAAATAATATCTTTATATTGTACAATTATAATATTAATTCAAAATTTTTATTATATATACACTTGTAATACACAATTTTAGTATTATAATAAAATTTTAGTACATATATAGATACGGTATATTTAAAGATCATCATATTAAAATTATTTCTTTTCTCAAATAATTTTTAAAAATTTACAAATTTTATGCTAAAACTAATTTTTTATAATTGTTTCTCTTTAGATAAAAATAAATCTAATTTTAATTAATCAAATTATCACTACCAATTTGACATATTTTTTTATATTTTTAATCATTTTTTTAAAAAATACATTACATAAATATCTTACATACACAACTGCCATATACTATAACTTCATAACTATAATAATTAATAATATATATTATATTATATAGTTTTTATAACAATATATATATTTCATTTGTAATTTACCATAATAATAATGCACTGCATAATCATTTATTTTACATTTATATTACACATACAATTATATTATACAATTCTACTACAAAACATATATACTTTATATTTATATTACATAGTTATAATTAATTATAACATTCATTACACAAAATATCACTTCGCAGCTTCCCTCACAACATGCTTCCCTTAAAAAATGTGGAATCAAGTAGATGACTGAAATATTAAAAAAATAAAAAATGTCAGGTCAAACTACAACAACATTTACAAAATTATATAACAAACAGATGACTTCAATTTGTGAGGTAAACAATACTAGTGAAGCATAAAACAATTAAACATATATAGCACATATACCAAACATTTGCCTAAGTAGAAGTTACAGATTGAATAATAACTAACAACAACATAAACAGATCTTGTATCAAATCATATAACAAAAATGTAATCTTAAACAAAGAGTTTTCTTTAATTTAAGACTTATAAGTTTGAACTCACATGTATTGATCAGTATTCAGCAGTTGCTAATGATGCCATCTAGCAGCTACGTGCGCCGACATCCAACGCCTTGTACTAGCATCATTCTTCGTAAGAAATCCATGAGCCTTTCGGTGATCTAAGATTAGTGTGTCAAATCCATCATCAATTTGTTCTTCAAAGAAATCGTCTGATAATGCGTGTAAAACTTCATGAAGTTCAGTAGCGTAACAACCACTAATATAATGCAGCGCCACCGCAACTTTTTCTACTTCAGTAAGTAACTTATCAAGAAGTACGACGTTAGTAGTGGTGACACGAGCACGTCTACTCTTTTCCGCCAGAATTGCTAGTGCTAGAAATTGAGACAATCGGTACAGATTACTGTGCACTAGAGAGTGGATGTGCTTGTGACGTAGGTAGAGTTCCTACGAGCTCCACAAATGCAGCAATATGTATGCCTTCAGAAATATTATCATTGGCTGCATTGCCTTGGGCACTATCAGGGATTGTCTCTCCAAAGGAATTATAACAAGTCCTGCAAGCTTCTCCTATGGCTATCATCGCCACATATCATACGCAGCTCTTCTAACTGACGAATAGACGTGTTAATGAAAGATCTCAATTTGAGATTACTCTATATACAGAAAACAATAAAAAAGAGAATTAAAAACTTGATTATTTTTGCAATAAAATTTTAAATATAATGTCATCAATGAATATATATAGACACATATAAAGCACAACTATAATAAACATAATTAATCGTCAAAATTATCTTAACAAGATCTTTCTCTGTTTCTCTGTCTAGAATAACCATTTGGAGTTCATCATTCGAACCGGCACCACTTAAGTTGGTTACAAACTTAATCAGCTTATATCTTTCCCTCAATGTGCGATAATGATTATCAACATGAACTGATGTAAACTCCGTATTAAATAATTCATTGATATAGTTCGCAACTGCAACAAATGTTGCCTTTTTAAAACCCTTATCTATCTTTTTACCTGCACGACACTGTTCAGCCAAAAAATCAATTTAGTTTCTCATCTTGCTGCTGCGTCCATCGCTTATTAGGAGTACCCTTTCGCGGAGGTCGGCTGCGACTTGGACATTGTCCAGAGTCAAAAGATGCCATCTGCTAAATTACACAAACAATACGACAAATATAATACTATACGATGGATTAAATATTAGAAAAGCATGAAACTATCAAAGATCGACTAATGATTATGAAAATATCAACTAAAAAAAAGTAATCACATAAGTCATCATTTGATAAACAAAGAGCATACCAAATATTTGATAAGATCGAAATTCTAAGAAATGCTTGTTAACAAGTACAATTATAAGTATACAAATCCTAAACACATTATACATAAAAATACACATTGTTCAACAATAAGACTTTCTAAAGTGCCCTAATATAGTCATTCCACACATCACTTGCAATCTTATCTCTCAATTCACACCATTCTCTGTTTTCTGAACGCTGCTCATGTTGGCAGAATGTGCTAAAATTGTGAGAATCATATTCACATTGATCGTGTATCCTTGACTCGTTCAAAAACTAATCATGAGGACACGCATCCAATATATAATTATGTAATATACAATAAGCCAACACAATATTGACTTGCACTGAGAATGGATAATTCGGAGACTCATGGATCATTTTAGAACATCTCTTTAGCAATGCAAAAGTTCGTTCAATTGTGCTCCGAAGGGAAGAGTGCCGAAAATTGAACAACTCTTTAGGGTTCTCTGGTTTACGTCTAGCAATTTCTTTCAAATGATACCGCACCCCTCGATATGAAGATAAAAAATCTGGCTGGCATTGTTGTGTACCCTCCATCGACAAGGTAAAATTTACCTACACTCGAAAAGTAACACAATAGTTGTATTTTAACTCATTGATGCATAAACTAAATCAAATCAATAGGACTCAATTATCACATTTCGGGACATGTAATTGACTCGGTGGAGGTCGCTCTATTGCATCTTTTAGTATCGTAAAGTCATTAGCTGATCCTTCCCAATCAGCTGACACGTACGTGAACCTCATGTCAGGGGTGCAACATCCTAAGACATTTTGGGTAATACCCTTTCGTCCTTGAAAGCGTGCTGCTAATGTAGAAGGGACTTTGGCAGGTATATGGGTACCATCAATTAGACCGACACAATCCTATAAAGTGTTTTGAAAACATTGGACGAGATAAGCTATATTGCAATGAGAAAAGAACTCTATATTAACGTATTGAATATACCTTAAAATAAGGATGCCAATTACGATTCGCTCGGATATATGGGTGTTCATTTGGTACGCTTTGGGATATAAATGCATGCTTAAGCTTAGATATTGCCCAAGCACTCGATGAAAATAGCGACTCAATGTTGAACCTGATCGTAAAAACTCAATCCGCATTGCTCTATTGGTTCAGCTATGCCCAATAATATGCAAAAAGTAAGCAAGTTGCTCCTCTACCGTGACATGTTTTGAATCATTTAGTGGATGATTATCTCGCATCATTTGGGCAAGGTTTATGAAAGCATTTGCGTCCATTCTAAAATATGCAATATAATTGTCATCTCCTCCAGATAGTATTCTCTATAAGTGTCGTATTCTATGCATGCGTCTAGCTAACGATAGTTCTCGAGGAATCCTCGAATGTGTTACCATCAACGCATTGCTAACTGCTTCTATGACACATAACAATACATGTGATGCAGCAGTGCTAACAATGAGCTCTCACTCTCGTCCATTAATTTCGAAAATTCTTGTAAAAAAAACACACAACCAAGCATAATACAACCATATCTTCTAGTTATATAATCAATACAATTAAAATATAAGTCTTCACATACATAACATCATAAATTAGTAAGGACACATGTTAAACAAAATATGAAACTCTTGCAAGACTAATAGAGTAATAGATATATAGAGGCGATTTTAAAAAGTATGTATTTATTTGACACCAATATACAAATAGCATAAGTAAAATCCAATGACCTATAGTTACTATATGCTTCATGAGCAAAATCCAAAGTAGTGAGATCAATAAACAACGTTTAAAATTTGACACTCCTCACGAGTACTAATGCATATGTTGTTTTATGCTAAAAGAAAAGAAATAGTATACGGAGGTATAGTGGAGAAAGTTGTTAGTTATACGTTATAATTTTTTTAATAACGAAGAAGTATGATTGTATGTTTTCTAAAAAAACAAACTAAAACAATCGCCAGTGGTGAATTAGCTATGCCAAACCTGCAAACCATACATGCATACCAGCAAAATCCTTATAGATTAGTCAATAGACCAGCAACCTATCACTGATACATCTAAAAAACTTCAACAGTCATCATTATAACTAAGAAACCCATCAGAACCTAAGTAATATTTCTGAAAAATCACGACCTTATAAAAGATAAAATAGTGATAACAAAATCAGCAATCATACACTTAGCATTGCAATATACCTGTCCAGATCATCATCAAACATTGTCACAATGTCTCTAATGCGCTGACTTCAGTTGGTTGTCTCCTTCTGAAAGCACAAATCAATTGTTCAAGCGACGATCTAAATGGTCTGGTAATAAACAACTAGTTGTTTGGAACAACACATTATGCAATTGCAAGCAACTGAATTAAGGAATATAAACAAAATCAAAATCACAAATCTATAACACATATCAGCACTATCTGCCTACAAACAAATACATGGGCAAACAAAAGCTACACCAACAAGTGTGCTTTGCTATAAATTAATTAGCTTAAGCTGTAAGCACAGAGAATGAGAGGTAATATGAAATGATTTTAACGAAAAGCACCACTGTCCCCCTGAAATAGTGTTTCTAATAACAAAAAGAAAATAAAAGAGCTAACATCATATTTTCTGCATAAGGCATAACCCATTATTAATGGAGCAGTAAAGCTTGTTGTACTACATAAATACTAAAGAGGCTCTACCATTCCAGCGAGGAAAAAATAAAGAAGATTATAACACAAAAGCTAGAGCAGGAGGAGCATAAAATAAAGTAGCACAAAATACCACAAATCCTGATAGTTCATTTGTTTCTCAGTTGTGCAACATACACCATAATTTTAAAACAAATTCTAGTCTAATATCATCTACCGCATTAACAGAGAAAACACTTTACATTTTATAGCTAATCAATATTTATCGCATAATCTGTATTAAGTTTAGATTAAATCCAAGCAATGTTATTAGCGAGATTAAAGAAATCAAATGAATTTAAAAAAAATTACTAAAATGATGTTCAGAGTAGGCATTTCTCACAACAATTGTAAAGACATGCAACAATTTAACAAATTCTTAGATGAGTTTGATTTTTTTCTAACTCATCAGAAATTATCTAATCACAATCTAAATAAATCAACGGATATACAAAAGAAAATTGAAACATATCGTAAAGTTGCAACACATACATAGAACTCAAAAACAGAAGCAAACATATACAATCTTTCAAAAAAAGAATAAAAAATAGAAGCAATCAGAAACAAATCAAATTCAAAAATATAAACAAACTGAAGCAAATGGAACTAAAAAATAGAAGCAAATAGAAGCATAGGAGATATTTCTCATGCAAATTGGACGAAATTTTTTTTCCGATAATTATGCAAAATTAAGTAAAATAAAATAGATCGGATAAGTAGAAGTGAACCGCCTACAGATCTCAAAATATTAAACAAAAATCATCGAATGAAGAAGAAGAAAAGCTGTAGAGATCAATTAGAGAGATCGATTTTTCGATTCCTCATATATTTAACAGATCTAAGTGTAGATCTGAGTATAGATCTCAGATCTGTCTTGTGAAAGAGAGAAGAATGAAATAAAATAAAAATAGAGAGAAAAATCATCAGATTTGTGTGTTTTTCGTATAAAAACTCTCACCAACTTGAGAGAAAAAACTCACGAACGGTAAAAAAAAAAAACTCTACTATTAATAATTGAATTACAATCTTTACTCATTTCGGGAGAACAACCAATGCTTTCTTGTCAAAAGCAAAATACACTCAATTATAATAATATAAGAATATATCACAAAAATACATACCACACAATGTCCCACATTTGTACCGTTGCTGTCTACAGCACTATGCACTAGTAGATCTTCGTAACGCACACTATAACTCTTGCACATTGTACTGCATTGTTGTTGCTCATTACCGGTTGCTCTCTCTCCTTGCAGCTGTTACCCTCACCTTACGGCTACCACCTCAAAAGAACAAAACACATCTTATAATTCTAGTTAGCATAACCTAATAAATAAATAGAAATAATTAAAAAACAAATGGGCCCAATAACATAAAGCCTATTAAAATATTTTTATCCTAACAAACTCTCACTAAAAACACTTTGCAATGTCTTTCTTCTTTATTCTTTAAGCACCACCAAATAACATATTTTACCAACCATAACTACGATCCGACTATATGCTCCAACTGCTTCGCCGTTCTCCCACTGTCTTATAGCTTCGGACATGTCCCATCATAGGAGAACCATAAGCTCCCACTATTGATGCACCCACCCGAAATACACCACTCTTTCTACTTCACTAGCTAGATTGTAGAATAAACTTACAAAAAAAAGGGGTTAGAATCGACTTACACTCCTCGATGAAGCTCTAGAGAAATCATTCGTCGACTCTTCTTATTTTATTTCGATCCATTACATCTGAAAATCTTGGTCATAGGTCTCGCTATCTCACTTTCTAGCCAACACTCAAGGTAGACAATAAATTTTCAATTTCGACACCGATATGCCTCGAAACTTCTCTTCAAAATTTGTCATGGCAAGTTCTTCCTACTTATCTTTTAGGTTGGAGAATCTAAACCTTCCAAAAGGTCTGCCGTATGTGACCTTCAAAGATCACCCCTGCTGACAACTATCTTTTGGAACAATGAACCCAAGATAGTATCCCAATATGCCAATAGTACCTCTACCAACGATCTAATATTGATATAGGCTGATTGACCGACGCGTATAGCCTTCTGAAACACAGCTACTGTATCATGGCTTTCCACAGTCTATCCATATACCTCACCTACTATCTCAGCTTGGCTTACTCTGCATCGGGCTCAGCAATCACTACGGCTGTTGACATGCTAAGCTTCTACCAACCATTGCTGATCTCACAAACAGCTACACCGAACTGATTCGAACCACCACTGCTTCGACTCTAGCTCTCTATAAGCTGCTATCTAGAGCTTGCTTCCTACCAGGCCTACTTTCCGTCAGCCCAAGCGTTGGCGTGCCTCAGAGGAAATCAACATTAGAAGCACAGGTTGCCACATCCACCTTTTTCAATGAACTGGCATCCTTTGTCTTATTCTCCGAGCACTCAAACTTATAGTGTCCAAGCTTACCATAGAGAAAATACCTCTCACCTTTTTCTTGTCTTTCGACTTGCCCAATTTGATCCACATTATTTTGATCTTCCTCGCAATGCTAGTAAATTACCCAATTGCTGCGTGCTTGACTTGTGGTCCTCTTTGTTTCTACGTCTATTTTACTTTTCAAAAACTACAGCTGCCACCTCATAAAAAGCAAGATTTGTAGCAACATTATTAGTCAAATTAATGACGAGCTGATCAAACGAATCAGAAAGACTTTGAAGTAGAATCTCTGCTCACAACACTGACTGTAACGTCTGTGTTAACGACGTAAGCTGAGAAAATAAAGTATTCAGATTATTGATATGCTCGATGACTGATTGCGACTCCACTATCCGTAGAGTGTACGATTTTCTCTTCAAGAAGATTTTGTTGTGCAGTGACTTAGCCTCGTACAACTTACAAAATGTGTCCCAAATTTTCTTCGCAGTTTTCTTCTCAAAAACACTCGACAATACTTCATTAGCAAGTGCTAAATAGATGCTCACAATCGCATTGCGCTCCATCTTTCTCCATCTTTCATCAGTGATGTCGTCTGGCCGCCCCTCAATAGCACATCTGTATCCTCCTTAGCGAGACTGCCATCAATTTTATCTTTCACAACGGAAGATTCCTCACGCTAAATTTTTTCAATGTATGTTATCGACATCTACAACCTCAGCTCTGGTACCACTTGTTACAAATGGGGTAACTCAAATAAATCTCAAAATAAAGTCGCTCCTGGTAAGTGCAGCGAAAATATCAAAAATTTTATGATAAGAATATAACAATTGAGAAATGCTACAAAATACGACAATTACGTGAAAAAACTCTCACCAATTTGAGAGAAAAAATCTACGAACAGTATAAAAAAACTCATTATTAATAATTGAGTTACAACATCCACTCCTTTCGAAAGAACAACTAATGCTCTTTTGTAAGAAACAAAACACACATAATTATGATAATACAAGAAAATCTCACAAAAATATATACTACACAATACCCACACACGCACGGTTGTTATCTGCAGCACTATTGTACTAGTAGATCTCCGCAACACATAACACAATCTTTGCACGTTATCATGCACTGTTGTTGTTTTTTACCGGTTGCTCTCTCTTCTTACGGCTGCCACTCTCACCTTGCGGCTAACACTTCAAAAGAACAACACACACTCTATAATCCTAATTAATCCTAACCTAATAAATAAATAGAACTAATTAAAATATTTAATAGGCTCAATAACACAAAAGCCAATAAAAATGTTTTTATAGTAACACTTATTACTTCATAAGTTACTTCCAACAAAATAAATAAAGCCTAAGGGGAGATCCTCCGTAAAACTTTTTCATTTTTGCAGGTTTGAAGCAAGAAAATGTTTATCAATCCACAACAAAACATTTTTTTTAGCTGATGCAAATATTTTCTCCGAGTAATTTTTTTTGTTGTACCCAAATTCATAACCTTACTTTAAGATCCACAGTATACAAACAGTTCACCTTAACTCTACCCGTTTGGTTGAGCGTTTTTATAAATAATTTTTCAATTTTTCATTTCATATTTTTTAATACATATTTTATATGTATTTATAAAATTTTATAAAATGTAAAAATATTCTACGTAATGAGATCTTTTTATTGTATATTTTTATTATTTTTTTAAAAATAAAAAAATAAAATTTATTTTTCAAAAAAATAAATGT
This sequence comes from Acanthochlamys bracteata, assembly GCA_019914995.1. Classification (NCBI taxonomy): domain Eukaryota; kingdom Viridiplantae; phylum Streptophyta; class Magnoliopsida; order Pandanales; family Velloziaceae; genus Acanthochlamys; species Acanthochlamys bracteata. The sequence goes on along the minus strand of CM034126.1, from coordinate 10,414,945 downwards.
CCTATATTTTAAAAAAGGTTTCATTTTATAAGGCCTCCCAAATATCCTCTAAAATGGTATGAATAATTTGAATATATTACTCCGTTATCTAACAACAATTTGATCACCATATCCACAAATGGACACATTATGGACTGGTTTACTCACGTCAGTGCAATTAAGATACTAAGTCCAGTCCACGATCAGGACAGGGCCAGCTAGCTTTGATTTGATTCATTAAAAAGACACGAACAAAGAATAACTTTAGAAGTATACACAAGTTATCTCTGCGACGAGCTTGCCCCTCACCTTCATAAAGTGGTATTCCATGGAGTGCACCAGAAGAATTCCCTTAAAGCAACAAAGCTTCCCAAATTCCAATCCAAAGTAAACATTAACACAGCAAAATAAAACAAAAAGAGAGAAAAAAGCAAACAGAATAATCCCATCTTCTTGCTATCAAGAAATTAAAGACACTTCTCCAAACTTTCACCATGAACTATCCAGCCTGTTCTCAGAAACTTTAATCTCTCTATATAGTCTCGGTCTCCTTGTTAATTTCTTCATTTCTGTCTACTAGCTATAGGAACTTATTGAATATAATTAACCTTTTTTGATCAATAATGGCTGGACCATTTTCCCGCCGCACCGAAAGCCGGCCACGGCCTCCACCGAGCCGTCGTTCACGCCTTCTCCGTTGCATTGCCATGACAGTACTCTTGTTTCTTCTACTACTCGGCCTCGCTGCCCTCATAATCTGGCTTGTTGTTCGCCCTGCTGCAATTGAGTACACCGTAGAAGACGCGCACGTTCGCGGGTTTAATCTTACCGGAGACAACAAACTCAACGCTACGTTCGACTTAACGCTTCAGTCAGACAACCACCGTAACCACAGAGTTGGAATTTACTATGACACTGTTGATATAACAGTGTGGTATGCTGGACAGACGGTGGCGTTGGCGGAGAAGCAACCGTTCTTCCAGCCGAGAAGAAATATTGAGAAGTTTAGTGTTGTTGCAGCGGCGAGGTCTATGCCGTTAACGGGGTCAGCGGCGAGCAGTCTGAGGAGTGACAAGTCGGCGGGGAGAGTGGCCCTGGAAGTGAGGGTTGATTCAAGGGTGAGGTTTAGAATAGGGGGAATGAAGACAAGGCATTATACTATGAAGGTGGATTGCTCGCCGGTCGTTGTTTACTTCTCGCCGTCGAAACAGTTTGAGAGAACCCCCTGTGATGTGGATGTTTGAGCTTTCATGCACGCATGCAAATTTTCATTATTTTTTTTAAATTTATTTTTTGCTATTTTTCTAGTTTGCAAATTTGCAATTGTGATTTCTGGAAAAAAAAAACGTTAAACTAGTAGTCGATGCAGGTTTATGAATTCTTACCCATGGGACTTTGAAGTTTGTGATATTTTTTACAATCTATTAATTTCTCGAGTAAATTGCAACACTTTCTAATATATCCATATTATTACAAATATTGGTTGCACCTTTCTAATATTCCCATTTGTTATGTTGGATTACACTCAAAGTATTACACAAATATAAACAAGAATCAAACGATATGACTCAACGTCGCATGAAATTTGTTAATATTGTCAAAAAATCTCATTTCATAATACTCTAGAATTGATTTTAAATAAAAAAACTAAATATATATTCATCGTTACTGTTTTTCTTTATTATTATTTTAAAGAAAAGAAGTCACTGCATAATGAGTTAGTCATCGTGTAGGCTAAAGTCTAGCTACAAAAAATATATATAATTATAAGTGATACTTCTATAAAATCTAAATGTTTCTGTAAAACAATTATGAACATCTAAGTTGTTTATTAAGAAATTTAATAAGAAATATGAAAGTGGTTAGGTTTTCTTGTAAGATTAATTCAAGAAGGGAGGGATGAATTGAGTTAGTCAATAAAAATTTTCGTTAAGCTTAGTTATTTTACTGGCAGCAAGCTTACAGCCGGCTGTGTCAATTTTGTAATCTGCAGACAGAGAGAGTTAGAATGTTTACTGACATAAGTAAAAAGGTACTACTTAGGATATTTAACGTGGTTCGGTAAAATTTCTTTGCCTACATCTACGGTCATTCTATCACCAGAGCCAAAGCTTCACTAAACCTTTAATAAGCTACAAATACACCTAGAGTAAAGTGCTTCACCAAGTACACTTATTCTATCGGGTTTTTTCATCAAGACAACCCCTAACATCCTACTGGACACATCTGTCTCTCTAACTGATTTGCTAGCTCTATTACAAGGTCTAAGAGCTTTCACCAAGTTCCACCTGAGCTTTCTTTTTCGGTGCCCGCAGCACCACCTTCACAATGTCAGTAAAAAGTTATAAGGAATATAAAATATAAATTGAGCACATGATCTATCTCATGAGGGTTATGTGTTCATGAAGTATTTCGAATAAGATGATCAGATATGTTGCTGAGAGAGATTTCTTCAGTGTGATCAGCGGCAAGATCTTTGTTGTTTGCGTAGAGTAGTAGAGTTCTTGTATGTCTCTGTTTTTTTTGTATTCTCTCTGCCGTTTTTTTGTTGCTGTGACTCTCTTCTTATAGTGTTTCATCTCTATGCAGGAACCGTTGAAGAACGTTGCCGTTGGCGCTCTTTTTCATGGGTGGTTCCTCACATCAAAGAGAGAGCAGTTTTGTCCAGCGGTTAATCAACCGCTTCCTCATTTGCTTTCGGCTGTTTTTGTGCAATGTCTCCATGGCATTAAATGCATTGTAAAGATTTGAATTTGCCGCCAATAATTGTAAATTTAATTTAGCTAAGTTGCTGTCTGAAACAAGAGAGCTGAGTCGGTTTGTCCATATTTAATGCATCGCTGGTTGACTGCTTGACTTGATTAAAGATCTTGACTTGTATAATGTACTTTCTTCCCTTGATTATTGAGCTTTCCATTTCTGTGAAACTGAAGATGATTTTTGCTCGTTGTAGATCTTCTATTTGAATTGCTTCAGTGCGTTGTGAGTCCAGAAGATTTTTGAAGCAAAGAAAATTTTGTTGCTATTGAACCCAAAGCTCTGTTTCGAAACAGAGAAATCTTCTTGTGCTTTAGTGGTTAAGCAGCTGACTGCAATATGACTATGGCATCCTTTGTTCCGTATGCTGTTTAATTTGTAATAGCATGACAGTTGGCTGTATGATGGCTGTTTTTGTCTGCTGTAAATAAAATGATCTTTGTTTGTCTAATCCTGCAGAACTTGATTTCAAATTATTAGTCTAATATAAAACATAGTTCTTAATTCTTTGTTATCATCAAAATTGTCTTTATAATTCCAACAATCTCTCCCTTTTTAATGATGACAAACAAATTAAGAATTATTGATTTATGTTTTTGCAAGCCATCATTTGGAATTGAAAATTTGTCATACCTATGCATGACTCTCCCTCAACTGGTGCATCTATTCTATTTATCTGTACATGAATCATGGCTCCCCCTCAATTTGAGCCATTATTTTTGTATGCTATTGTGCAATAGCAATAATTCTTCTTTTTCCCATTTTTCTCCCTCTTTTGTCATCTCAAAAAGTTGATACAAGATGTAATATAACTAAAAACTTAACATGATAGCACTATCAGATTAGGCAAAAGATAACCAAATAGTTATAACATACATTCAAGCACAGCAAGTGACAAGTAGTAAGTAAACGAACAAACATCCAAGCATAGAAAACAAACCAAAAGAGGCTAAAAGCAGTAGTGAGTAAACAAGCTAAGCCTAAACTAAGTTTTTAACTAAATATTTCTGCGCCTAGAGGATGTTCTACAGCCAGGAGATCGAGGGTGTTGATGCTTGGGTTTTGCTGCAGAGGACTGAGGAAGTATTACTACATCCTCATTAACAAAGGCTTGGGAGCTGGAGACTGATTTGTGAGCCTTGTGTTTTAGGTTCTTGCGTTTAGGGGGAAGGCTAAGAACGTTTGAGTGAGCTGATGGAGGGTCAGAGATAGGAGGTTCAGTGGTGATGGGTTCACAAGGTATTTGAGCTTCAGATTGAGTCTCAGTTTGGGGTTCTTGGGACAAAGATTCCTCCTGCAGAGGGGCTGCATAGATGGTAATGGATAGTGGCTCAGCTCCTTCGTCTGGTTCTCCAGTGACTGCTTCAGCTGTGCACTCTGTAGGTGACTCTATATGCAATGGTTGCTCAGTTGCATTATTTGGAGTTGCAGAATGTTTATTCCTGTCCATGTCTTGGTGATCTGCATCCTCCTGTGCATCTTCCTTAGCCTTGACATTTTCAGATTTGAAGTCTTCTTGGGCAGACTTGGCTTTGGGGTGCTCTGGTTGGCAGATAGCTTCTTTGAGTTCTTCAAAAGTGGTGTTCAACTTCTTGATTTCCTTTGTCTGCTCCAAGATGGCATTGAGGATATTCGTTAGACACTAAGTCAGTGGAGCCAGTGTAGCATTTGTGGAGCCATTGTCAGCTGGAGGGTTCTTGGTTGCTAATTTTTCGTCTGCTTCAATGATCCCTCTCAAAAATTTTGCATCCATCTTGAACATCTTCTTCACTTGCAAAGTCTCTATTGGCACAATTTCAAGTCAGCATATTCTACATATAACATGAGAATATGGAAAGTGCTTGCTGTCAGACTTGGATACTTTTGTCATATGATGCAACATCACTTCACAGAGATTAATGGGTAATTTTTTCACTAACCTCCATAGCAAAAATGCATCATAGTTGGTGATGATATTGCGGCTCCCTGACCGCGGGACTATCATTTTGGAGATAATATGGCACAGAGCCCTCGGTAACAGAGGCAGGTGGGCAGCCGAATCGTATTGAAGCTTTGTCACCACGTCTGTGTCCAGTGCTTGCTTTAGATAATTCAATTTGGAGTCACTGGCAGGCGGCATCTCTTTCCGGTAGGGTATATCCAGCATTAGCGACATGGATCGTGCCTCTAAATTGATCTCAATTCCGTTCACCATTGTCTGAACAGAGGAGTTCCCGGTGGAATGGAGGTTGGCATAGAATATTCTGACACATTCCTCTGAGAATTCTCCCGGCCAGTCGTTGAACGCCATCCAGCCTTGCGCCTCAAAGAGTTCATTCACCTCAAGCCCGAAGTAATTGAAGTCGTCAAAATTTATGCTTGCTGGCGTCAGGATCGGAATTGCTAGCTGCCGACTATATCTTTCAAATTCCTCCTTCCTAATGAATCTATCGTTGTTGCCGTGGACAGTTTTGGAACGCTTTGACTAAGCTTTTTGATTTTTCTTGGCCATGGCAGAGGTTTGGAGATTTGGAGTAAGGTTTGAGATCTAAAATTCGGAGAGGGAGAGGGAATTTTTTGATTTCAAAATGAGGACGATGAGTTGTGAGGAGCTGCCTAGGCGGATTAGCTTATAATGCGTGGAGCCTAACATGAGTCAGCTGTGTCATGTGTTCAGCACGTGACCGCTCAGCTGCTTACTATTGTTTTAATAGCTGCAGCCGGCTATTGTGCGACTGCTTTCATGCTGAAATCTATATATGTATGTACATAACAAAGAGGCAGACCAGAGCATGATTATATTATGCATAAGCCTATCTCATGGCAAACTTTTGAGAATGAGTCAAATCCTACTGGTTTAGTGAATATGTCAGCCAGTTGATTTTCAGAGTTAACAAAATTTAACACTATATTATTGCATTCAACATACTTTCTAATGAAATGGTGTCTTAAATCAATGTGCTTTGCGCGTGAATGTTGAATAGGATTTTTAGTTAACTTGATGGCACTAGTATTATCACAGAATATATGTACATTCTTAAAATCACAACCAAAGTCAAGAAGTTGTTGTTTTATCCAAAGTACCTGAGAGCAGCAACTTCCAGCAGCTATGTATTCTGCTTCAGCAGTTGACATTACTACTGAAGCTTGTTTCCTGAAGCACCATGAAATGAGGCAGCTTCCTAGAAACTGACATGAACCACTTGTGCTTTTTCTATCAAGCTTGCAACCACCAAAATCAGCGTCAGCATAAACATATAAATTAAATTCACATCCTCTGGGGTAGAATAATCCTAATTCCTTGGTTCTAATTAGGTATATAACAATTCGTTTTACAGCTATCATGTGTGACTCTTTTGGATCGCTTTGAAATCTACCACATAGGCATACACTAAATTGAATATCAGGTCTACTCGCAGTGAGATATAAGAGTGATCCAATCATACCTCTATACAGTTTTTGATCAACTCCTTTACCTGTCTAATCTCGATTTAGTTTGCAAGAGGTAGACATTGGAGTGCTGATCTCCTTGCTTCCTTCCATGCTGTATTTTTTAATCAATTCTTTGATGTACTTACTCTGGCTTATGAAGATGCCATTTTTCAGTTGTTTAATTTGTAGACCAAGAAAATAATTGAGTTCTCTAATCAGGCTCATTTTAAACTCTTCTTGCATCAAGTCAGAAAATTTTCTGCACAGTCTTTCGTTAGTGGCACCAAATATTATATCATCTATATAAATTTGCACAATTAACATGTCATTATCTTCATGCAATGTGAACAAAGTTAAGTCAGTCTTACCTCGACTGAAGCCTTTTTCAATTAGAAATGTGCTTAACCGCTCATACCAAGCTCTGGGAGCTTGTTTCAGACCACAGAGCGCTTTGTTCAGTTTGTAAACATGACTTGAAAAGTTTGTATTTTCAAAACCATAAGGTTGTTCGACATAAACCTCTTCTTTTAAGAATCAATTCAGGAAAGCACTTTTAATGTCCATTTGAAAAAGCTTAAAGTCTTTGTGACATGCAAAAGCAAGTAGTATTCTAATTGCCTCAAGACGTGCAATAGGAGTATAAGTTTCATCAAAATCTATACCTTCTTCTTGATTGTATCCTTTAGCTACTAGTCTAGTTTTGTTTCTAATTATGTCGCCATTTTCATCTAATTTATTTCTTAACACCCATTTAGTTCCTATGATGGATTTGTTTGGAGGTTTTCTAACAAGGTGCCATACATTGTTTCTTTCAAACTGATTTAACTTTTCTTGCATAGCAGCGATCCATGAGCTGTCTATCAGAGCATTATATATGCATTTTGGTTCTAAATTTGATACAAATGCAGAGTGCTTCATGAAGTTATTTTTAAAATAAGATCTAGTTCTTATACCTTCATTTACCTCACCCAAGATATTTTCTTGTGGATGACTGTATCTGTACTTGAATGGTCTATGAGTTTCTGCTTGATCGGGTAGATTTTCAGAAGTCTGTCTTTCCTCTGTTATTTCAGCTGGCTGTTCGTCAGCTGTTTGAATCTCTGTAATTTGTTGTGTTTCTGGAAATAATTCTTCTTCTTCTTCTGACCCTGCATCTAGTTCTAGATTTTTTCTCGGCTCATTGTTAGATTCATTAAATAGTATATGCATAGATTCTTCAACAATCACGGTTCGTTTATTGAAAATTCTATATGCTTTCGATGTTGAAGAAATACCCGAGAAAAATATCTTCGTCATTTTTTGCATTAAACTTTCAAAGATTATCTTTTCCGTTATTGAGTATAAAACCTTTGCATCTAAAGGTTCTTAAGTAACCGATATTTGAAGTTCTTCTTTTTATAAACTCATATGGAGTCCTTTTAAGAATAGGGCGAATAAATTCACGATTAATGATATGGCATGCAGTGTTAACAGCTTCAGCCCAAAAATATTTTGGCAGATTTTGTTTTATTAACATAGTTCGAGCCATTTCTACTAACACTCTATTTTTTCTTTCCACTACACCATTTTGTTGGGGGGTTCTTGGAGCAGAGAAGTTGTGCGTCAGATAATTTGAGTCACAAAATTCATCAAAATAAAAATTTTGAAATTCCTTACCATGATCATTTCTAATAACACAGATATTGAGATTGAGTTCTTTTTGAATCTTTTTGAACAAGCATATAAATATTTTTAGAGCATTATTTTTGTATGCCAGAAAATAAACCCAACAAAAATGAAAATAATCATCTACAATTACTAGGCAGTAATACTTACCTCCCAAGCTTGCTGTTCTTGATGATCCAAACAAATTCATGTGTAGTAATTGCAATAGTTGCTTAGTTGTTATCACCTGTTTGTGCTTGAATGATTACTTCACTTGTTTCCCTTTGGCACAGGCATCACATAGTTCATCCAAGCTGTAGTTTGCTTCAAGCAGAACCTTCATTAATTTTAGTTTAGACAGTTTTGATAGTATTTTGATGTTGTAGTGTCCCAAACGTCTATGCCAGAGCCAGCTGCTTTTCTGCTGGCTTGCTACTAAACACATTTTGTGATTAGGAAGATCATCAATATAGAGTATATAAACATTACCTTCCATTTTTTCATTCAATATTTCTTCTCCAGATGACAAGTTAACTATTGAGCAGCAGTGATTATCAAAGTTGACTTTGAATCCATTATCGCATAGTTGACTTATGCTTATTAGATTATGTTTTAATCCTTTAACATGAAGAACATTTTCTATGCAGAAGGATGAGGGATTACATTTCCCCCGAATTATTTTTGTAAACTGCTGAAATATTTTTCATTTCCTGTCATATGTCTTGAGCACCCGCTGTTCAAATACCATTTGCTATATTTCAGTCGGATTAGCTCCTCTCCTTCCTGCAAAAGAAATTTTAATGCTTAGATACCCAAATTTCTTTGGTTCCTAGAGAGTTAGTACTATTAAATGTTCCTTTTGGAACCCATATCATTTTTATTTTATTAGTGTTCTTTTTATACCAGTAAGAATTAATATTGTGACCTTTTCTGCCACAATAGAAACATTTGATAAAAGGTGTTGTGGAATAAGACCTATTTGCTGTGCATGCTTTAGGCATCGAATTTTTGTTTTGCATCCTTGCTGTCACCATACCTGTGTAGCTGGTAGAGGGTTGATTATACCTTGAGATTTGTTTACCAGTCGCTTTAGATGTTGGTATGAATCTGTTAGATATTCCTGCAAGATCAACTCAAGAGGGGAGGAGTGAATTGAGTTAGTCTATAAAAATTTTCGTTAAGTTTGTAATCCTACTGGCAGAGAGCTGACAGCCGGCTGTGTCAATGTTGTAACCTGCAGACAGAAGAGTTAGTGTGTTTACTGACAGAAGTGACAAAGAGTAGTGCTCAGGGTATTTAACGTGGTTCGGCAAAACCCCTTTGCCTACATCCACGGTCGCTCTATCACCAGAGCCAAAGCTTCACTAGACCTTTAATAAGCTACAAATACACCTAGAGCAAAGTGCTTCGCCAAGCACACATACTCTACTGGATTTCTTCGCCAAGACAACCCTTACCAGCCTCCTGGACACGCCTGTCCCCTCGGCTGATTTGCTAACACTATTACAAGGTCTAAGAGCTTACACGAAGCTCTACCTGAGCTTCCTTTACCAGTGCATGCAGCACCACCTTTACACTGTAAGTGACAAGTTACAAGAAAATAAATAAGTATTAAGTGCAGGATCTATCTCATGAATGTTGAGTGTTTAATCAGTGATTCAGATTAGATGATCGGAGAAATTGCTGAGAGATTTCTTCAGTATGATTTGCAGGAAGATTTGTTTGTGTGGAGTAGTCAAGTTCGTGACCGGCAGTGGGAGTATTTTTTTTTCTGTGTAGAGTAGTAGAGTTCTTGTATGTCTCTGTTTTTGTATGAATTCTTTCTACTTCTGTTTTTTCTTTTTGTTCTCTCCCTGTTTTTCTCTATTTCTCCACACCGTTTCTTCGTTGCTGTGACTCCCTTTTTATAGAACATCTTTCCTGTGCAGGAGCCGTTAAAGAACGTTGCTGTTGACGCTCGGTTCTTCACGTCATAGAAGGAATGGTGTTGTCCAGTGATTTCTTCAGCTGTGTTTGTGCAAAGTCTTTGTTGCATTGAATGCGTTGAAGAGATTTGAATTTGTTGCCAACGGTTGAGTGCTTAATTCAGCTAAGTTTCTGTTTGAATCTCGATGAGCTGATGAGTTGATATGGTATGTGCATAATAAATGCAGTGCAGGTTGACTGCTTGACTGATCAAGAACTTTGACTGCTTTCTTTCCTTGATTATTGAGCTTCCATTTTGTGTGAAAGTGAAGATGATTCTAGCTCTTGTAAATCTTCTGTTTGAAGTCTTTCAGTCCGTTGTGAGTGCAGGTGATTTTTGAAGGCAAGGGAAACTTCGTTGCCGTTGAACATATGGGTCTGTCCCGAAACAGAAAAGTCTGCATATGCTTCAGTAGCCAAACAACTGACTGTAATGTGGCTGTTGCATCCTCTGTCCCGTATGTTGTTCTATGTCCCGCTTCAGTAGCAGCATAGCAGTTGGCTGTTATTTAGCTGTGGCATCCTCTGTCCCGTATGCTGTTCTCTGTCTCGCTTCAAGCAGTCGAGCAGCTGACTGTGATGTGGTTGTGGCATCCTCTGTCCCGTGTGCTGTCCTCTGTCCAATATGTAGTAGCATAACAGTTGGCTGTATGAGGCCTGTTTTTGTCTGTAAATTAAATGATCTTTATTTGTCTAATCCTGCAGACTTGTTTTCAGATTATTAGTATTATATAAATCATAGTTCTTAATTCTTTGTTATCATCAAAATTATCCTTGTATTTCCAACAATCTCCCCTTTTTTGATGATGACAAACAAATTAAGAATTATTGATTTATGTTTTTGTAAGCAATCAATTTGAATTGAAAATTTGCCATACCTTTTCATGACTCCCCCTCAACTGGTGCATCTGTTTTACTTACTTGTTCATTGCTCATGGATCCCCCTTAGATTGAGCCATAATAATAATTCTTCTTTCTCACCTTTTAATGATTCTTCTTTCTCCCCCTTTAACAATAATTCTTCTTTCTCCCCATTTTGTCATCTCAAAAAGCTTATGTAATATAGCTAAATTTTAACAGGTAACGAAAAGTTCAACCATTCATTTAAGCATAGCTAGTGACAAGTAAATAAACAAGCAAACATCCAGCCACATAAAACAAACATCTAAACAGGTAATGAAACAAAGCCTAAGCTAAGTTTTTGACTAGTTATTTCTACGCCTAGATGATGTTCTCTGGCCGGGAGGGTCAGGGACGTTGATGATTTGGTTTAGTGCGCAGAGGATGGAGGAAGTATTGCTACATCCTCATCAACAAAGGCTTGTGGAGTCGGAGACCGATTTGTGAGCTTTGCGTTTTTGGTTCCCTACGGCAGGGGAAGGCTAGGAGCAGTTGAGGGAGTTGATAGGGGTTGAGAGATAAGAGGTTCGGTGGAAAGGGGTTGGTTGGGTCTCGGCTAGGTATCTTTGGGCGGTGATTCTTCCTACAGAGGAGCTTCATAAACGATAATTGATAATGGCTCGGTTTTGCGATCGGGTTCTTGAGAGCTCCTTGGTGGGCATTCTTGGTGATTCCATGTGCTCGGTTGCCTTGTGCGGAGATCTTTGAGTGATCATTGCTCCCCATATTATAGTAATCTGCATTCATCTGTCCATCCTCCTGCCCATCTTCCTGTGCATTTTCCTCTACATCTATCTGTCCAGTCTCAAATTCATCTCTGGCTGACTTGTCCTTTGGGTGCCCTGGTTGGCAGATGGCGTCCTTGAGCTCTTCAAAGGTTGTGTTCAGCTTCTGAATTTCCTTAGTTTGCTCCAGGATGGCATTGAGAATGTTTGTCAAGCACTGAGTCAGCTGAGCTGTTGTGGCACTTGCAGAGTTATTGTCAACTGGAGGGTGCTTGGACGTTATCCTTTTCTCTGCCTCAATGATTCCTCTTAAGAACTTTGCATCCATCCTCATCATCTTCTTCACTTGTAGGGTTCCCATAGGCACAGCTTTAATTTGGCATATCCTACATATAACATGAGGATATGGGAAATGCTTACTCCCGGACTTGAGACTCGTCATGTGGTGCAACATCACCGCAGATGTTGATTGCAATTTCTTCATCAACCTCCATAATGTAAAGGCGTCGTAGTTGGTGATAATGTTGCGGCTTCGGGCCAGAGGAACTATTAGTTTGGAGATGACATGGCGAGAGCTCTCGACAGCGTGAGAGGTAAGTGGGCGGCCGACTCATATTGGAGCTTTGTTACAATATACATTTCCGATGCTCGCTTGAGGTAATTGGTTTGGAGTCACTGGCGGCGGCGGCATCTCCTCCCCGAAGGTAGATCGAGCATTAAGGACATGGATCGCGCTTCGGGTTGATCTCGATTCCATTAACCATGATCCGAGCAGAGGAACCTCCGATCGGATGAAGATTGGCGTAGAACATTCGACACATTCCTCACGAAAATTCTTCCGCCACTCATTCATTTGCATTTGTCCCATTCTTGTGCCTAAAAATTTCATCCACTTCAAGGCCGTAATGGTGAAGTCGTCGAAATTTACACTTGCCGGTGTCGAGTGGAATTGCTAGCTGCCTCTTGTATTTCTCGAATTCCTCCTTACCGATGAATCTCTCGTCATGGTCGTTGTGATTCAAGCTTCTTTTTGAGTTTTTGATTTTTCTTGGTCATTGCGGAGGTTTGGGGATTTGGCTTAGGGTTTGAGATTTAGGATTCGAGAGGGGAGGGAAATTTGAAATGAAGACGACGAGTTGTGAGGAGTCGCCGATCGGGTTAGCTTATCTCGCATCTGACCTAGTATGAGTCATTTGGGTCATGTGCTCAAGACGTGACCGGTCACCGCTTACTATAGTTCTATCGATTTGCGATCATTGTTGTGCAGTAACAATCTTGAAATCTAAGTATGTACAGAGAGGCGAGCAGAGCATAGTTATATGACATATAAACCTATCTCATGGCGATTTTTTGTGAGCGAGTCAAGTCCTAAAGGTTTAGTGAAGATGTCAATTTAGTTGATTCTCGAGAATTAACAAAGTTTAATACTATATTATTGCATTCAACATGCTCTCTAATGAAATGATGTCTCCAATCTATGTGCTTTGTGCATGAGTGTTGAATAGGATTTTTGGTTAACTTAATGGCACTTGTATTATCACGAATATAGGCACATTCTTAAAATCACGACCAAAATCAAGAAGTTGTTGTTTTATCCAAAGTACACGAGAGTTAAAGAACTTCCAAAGTGGCTATGTATTCTGCTTCGGCAGTTGACATCGCCACTGAACCTTATGTTTTCTAGAGCACCATGAGATCAGACAACCTCCTAAAAACTGACAAGAGCCACTTGTACTCTTTCTATCAAGCTTGCATCCACCAAAATCAGCGTCAGCATAGGCATATAAGTTAAATTCACAGCCTCTTGGATAGAATAATCCTAATTCCTTAGTTCCTACCAAGTATCTAATGATTCGTTTTACAGCTATCATGTGAGACTCTTTTGGATCACTTTGAAATCTAGCACATAGACATACACTGAATTGAATGTCCGGTCTACTGGCAGTAAGATAAAGGAGTGATCCAATCATACCTCTATATAATTTTTAATCAACTACTTTACCTATCTCATCTCGGTTAAGTTTGCAGGAGGTAGGTATTGGAGTGCTCATCTCCTTGCTTCTTTCCATGTTGTATTTTTTGATCAACTCTTTAATGTACTTGCTTTGACTTATGAAGATGTCATTTTTCAGTTGTTTAATTTGTAGACTAAGGAAATAATTTAGTTCACCCATCAAGCTCATTTCAAACTCCTCTTTCATCAAGCCAGAAAATTTTCTGCATAGTCTTTCATTAGTGGCACCAAATATTATATCATATACATAAACTTGTAAAATTAACATGTCATTTTCTTCATGCAATGTGAACAAGGTTAAATCAATCTTACCTCGACTGAAGCCTTTTTCAATCAGAAATGTGCTTAATCTTTCATACCAAGCTCTGGGAGCTTGTTTCAGATCATAAAGAGCTTTATTCAATTTGTAAACATGATTTGGACAGCTTGTGTTTTCAAACCCGGGAGGTGGTTCAACATAAACTTCTTCTTTCAGAAGACCATTCAGAAATGCACTTTGAACATCCATTTGAAAAAATTTGAAATCTTTGTGACATGCAAAAGCAAGTAGTATTCTAATGGCTTCAAGACGTGCAACAGGAGCATAAGTTTCATCAAAATCTATTCCTTCTTCCTGATTATATCCTTTAGCTACTAGTCTAGCTTTCTTTCTAGTTATGATGCCATTTTCATCTAATTTATTTCTAAATACCCATTTTGTTCCTATGATGGATTTGTTTGGAGATTTTCTAACAAGATGTCATACATTATTTCTTTCAAACTGATTTAACTCTTCTTGCATGGCAATGATCCATGAACTATCTGTCAATGCATCATCTATGCATTTTGGTTCTAGATTTGATACAAATGCAGAATATTTCATGAAATTATTTTTAAAGTAAGATCTGGTTCTTGTACCTTCATTTACTTCACCTAGTATATTTTCTTGTAGATGACTGGATCTGTACTTGAAAATCCTGCTGGTCTGCTCACGAGTTTCTGTCTGATCAGGTAGGATTCCAGGAGTCTGTCCTTCCTCTGTTATTTCAGCTGGCTGTTCGTCTGCTGTTTGGGTCTCTGTAGTCTGTTGTTTTTCTGTCGATGGGAACAACTCTTCTTCTTCTTCTGATCCTGCATCTAGTTCTCGATTTCTTCTCGTCCCATTGTTAGACTCATTAAATAATACATGCATAGATTCTTCAACAATCATAGTTCGTTTGTTAAAAATTCTATAAGCTTTTGATGCAGAAGAGTAACCGAGAAAAATACCTTCATCACTTTTTGCATCAAACTTTCCAAAATTATCTTTCCCGTTGTTGAGGATAAAACATTTACATCCAAAGGTTCTTAAGTAACTGATATTTGGGGTTCTTCCTTTTAGAAGCTCATATGGAGTCTTTTTAAGAATAGGTCGGATGAATGCACGGTTAATAATATGATATGCAGTATTAACAGTTTCAGCCCAAAAATATTTTGGTAGGTTCTGTTCTATGAGAATGGTTCGTGCCATTTCTACTAGCACTCTATTTTTTCTTTCCACTACACCATTTTATTGGGGAGTTCTTGGAGCAGAGAAGTTATGTGTTCAGCCATTAGAGTCACAGAATTCATCAAAATAAAAGTTTTGAAATTCCTTACTATGATCATTTTTAATAGCACACATGTTTAGGTTTAGTTCTTTTTGAATCTTTTTGAAAAAGCATATGAATGTTTTCAGAGCATCATTCTTGTATGCTAAGAAGTAAACCCAACAGAAACGAGAATAATCATCTACCATTACTAGACAGTAATATTTACCTCCCAAACTTGCTGTTCTTGCTGGTCCAAATAAATCCATATGTAGCAGTTGTAATGGTTGCTTGTTTGTTATCACTTGCTTGTGCTTGAATGATGACTTCACTTGTTTTTCTTTGGCACATGCATCACAAAATTCATCCAAGCTATAGTTGGCTTCAGGCAGTCCTTTTACTAGTTTTAACTTAGACAATTTTGATAGTATCTTGATATTGCAGTGTCCTAAGCGTCTGTGCCAGAGTCAGCTGCTTTCCTGCTGACTTGCTACTAAACACATTTTGTTGCTAGGAAGGTTATCAAGAGTACATAGACATTACCTTCCCTTTTTTCGTTC
Organism: Acanthochlamys bracteata; assembly: GCA_019914995.1. Taxonomy (NCBI): domain Eukaryota; kingdom Viridiplantae; phylum Streptophyta; class Magnoliopsida; order Pandanales; family Velloziaceae; genus Acanthochlamys; species Acanthochlamys bracteata. Next base: position 10,399,443 of record CM034126.1, on the reverse strand, counting down.
AATATTTCTTCTCCAGATGACAGATTGACAATTGAGCAGCAATGATTGTCAAAATTGACTTTAAATCCATTATCACATAATTGGCTTATGCTTATTAGGTTATGTTTCAATCCTTTAACATGAAGAACATTTTCTATGCAAAAGGAAGAGGGATTACCTATTTTACCTACGCCTATTACTTTGCACTTACTGTTGTCTCCAAGAATCACATTTCCGCCAATTTGTTTTTGTAGACTGCTAAAAATTTTTCATTTCCTGTCATGTGTCTTGAGCACCCGCTGTCCAAGTACCATTTGCTATTTTTCAGTCGGGTTAGCTCCTCTCCTTCCTGCAAAAGTCTTTAGTGCTTAGGTACCTAAATTTTTTTGGGTCCTAAATAATTAGTGCTGTTATATGTTCCTTTTGGAACCCATATTATTTTAATTTTATTAGTGTTCTTTTTATACCAGCATGAATAAATATTATGCTATTTTCTGCCACAACGAAAGCATTTAACAAAAGGTATTGTGGAGTAAGACATGTTTGCTATATGTGCTTTGGACATTAAATTTTTGCTTTGCATTCTTACTGTTGCCATACCTGAGTGGCTTGTGGAGGGCTGATCATACCTTGAGATTTGTTTACCAATTGCCATAGATGCTGGAATGAATCCTATTCCTTCCTTTCTGTATGGGCTGCGTTGACCTCCCAGTATTGCATCTAGTCTATCCTTTCCATTAACAAATCTTGCCAGTGATGCTTCTAGGTCGAGGTTCTTTCTCTGCAGAGCTTTGTTCTCTTGAAGCAGCTTTTGATTTTCTTCCATCAGTTTAGTTTCTTTTATGTACATATTTGTATAATCAGTCATGAATAGTTTAAGATCTGGAATAGTGGGGTATGACAGTCTATCCACCTCTCTACTCAATGCCTCATTCAACTCCTCAAGCTCATCAATTTTCTTTATCATGTCTATGCTTGAGCTTTCTGTGCATCTTGTCAGTTCTCCAGTCTTACATTCATTTAATTTGACATGAAGCTTTTCATTTATTTGAGTCAAGCGTTTATTTTCAATATGCAGTGCACATAGTTTAGAGTTAATATGATCATAATCTGCATGGAGTGTGTCTTTCATAGCATCAGTTTTGTCTTCTAAGGCATTTTTAAAAACAAGTATTTCCTTTTTTAGACATTCGTTTTCATCCTTAAATTTATGCATGCATACCTTCATAGTTTTTGCGATCGGTTTTGGCATGTAGGTATTTTGCATCTGATTCATCAAAAACATCTTGTAATTGTTCATTAGAATCATCATAGTCGTGAGAATTTACCTCATTGTCATCTTCATGATCCGCCATCGACATAAGTTGCTTTCTTCATTTTTTCTCTATCTCGGTCATTGTCTTGATGAACTTTCATAAATCATCACTCCAGGCTGCCATAGCTCGTTTTCTTCTTGTGTCCTTGTATTTAGATCTCTTGAGCAGTGGACAATCGTTCTTGAAGTGTCCTGGCTTGTTGCAGTTGAAGCAGTTGGTGTCCTGTCTGTCCTCTCCTCTATTGGTTCTTCTAGGAACCCTTCTTTTTCTAAGCTTGTTTCTTCTGAGAAAACTTTTAAATTTACGGGTTAAGAGTGCAATGTCTTCATCAGAGGAAGAATCACTTACCTGCTGGTCGTTGATCTTTAATGCAATCCCTTCAGGACGTTCATCAGTTTTCTTCAGAGATAGTTCCTTGGCCATTAGCTTGCCAATCAGTTCATCCAGTGACATTTGAGGAAAAGTTAGATTTTCCTCTATGACATCTACTTTAGATCCAAATGTTGGCGCCTGACTCTCAATATCTTCCATTTTTGATTCTTGAGTTTGAATACTTTTCCTATATTTTTCAGAGGATTTGTAATGTTAGTAAATCTAGTGAACATCTGAGAAATGGACTCACCTCGGTTCATCCTGAAGTTTTCATACTCATGCATGAGTAGATTCACTCTGGTTTCCTTGACTTGAGTGGTTTCTTCATGCGTTACCTCCAACTGATCCCATATTTCTTTGGCAGAGTTGCAAGCACTGATTCGGTTGAACTCATTAGGATCCAGCGCACAATACAGAAGGTTCATAGCTCTGTCATTCATTGATATGATTGATATGAGCTTGTTATCTTCATCATTGTATTCTCGTTCAGTCTTGGGGATACGTATCCCATCTGGACCAGTTTTGGTTGGAAGGATAGGTCCGTCCCGTATGATCTTCCATAATGTGAAGTCTTGTACTCGAATGAAGATTGTCATCTTGGTTTTCCAGTAGCCATAATTTGTTCCATCAAAGAGTGGTGGTCTGTTGGAGGATCTATCTTCAAAAGCTATAGGAACAAGGTTAGCCATAAGGATTTTTTACCTCAAGATTGTTAGACCTTTGATTTTTGGTATGAATCTGTTAGATATTCCTGCAAGATCAACTCAAGAGGGGAGGGGTGAATTGAGTTAGTCTATAAAAATTTTCGTTAAGTTTGTAATTCTATTGGCAGAGAGCTGACAGCCGGCTGTGTCAATGCTGTAACCTGCAGACAGAAGAGTTAGTGTGTTTACTGACAGAAGTGACAAAGAGTACTGCTCAGGGTATTTAATGTGGTTCGGCAAAACTCCTTTGCCTACATCCACGGTCGCTCTATCACCAGAGCCAAAGCTTCACTAGACCTTTAATAAGCTACAAATACACCTAGAGCGAAGTGCTTCGCCAAGCACACATACTCTACCGGATTTCTTCGCCAAGACAACCACTACCAGCCTCCTGGACACGTCTGTCCCCCTGGCTGATTTGCTAGCACTATTACAAGGTCTAAGAGCTTACACCAAGCTCTATCTGAGCTTTCTTTACCGGTGCATGCAGCACCACCTTTACACTATAAGTGACAAGTTACAAGAAAATAAACAAGTATTGAGTGCATGATCTATCTCATGAATGTTGAGTGTTTAATCAGTGATTCAGATGAGATGATCGGAGAGATTGCTGAGAGATTTCTTCAGTATGATTTGCAGGAAGATTTGTTTGTGTGGAGTAATCAAGTTCGTGACCGGCAGTGGGAGTTTTTTTTTTGTGTAGAATAGTAGAGTTCTTATATGTCTCTGTTTTTGCTTGGATTCTCTTAACTTCTGTTTTCTTTTTGTTCTCTCCCTGTTTTTCTCTCTTTCTCCACGCCGTTTCCTCGTTGCTGTGACTCCCTTTTTATAGAACATCTTTCCTGTGCAGGAGCCGTTGAGGAACGTTGCTGTTGGCGCTCGGTTCTTCACGTCAGAGAAGGAATGGTGTTCTCCAGTGGTTCTTCAGCTGTGTTTGTGCAAAGTCTTTGTTGCATTGAATGCGTTGAAGAGATTTGAATTTGTTGCCAACGGTTGAGTGCTTAATTCAGCTAAGCTTCTGTTTGAATCTCGGTGAGCTGATGAGTTGATATGGTATGTCCATAATAAATGCAGTGCAGGTTGACCGCTTGACTGATCAAGGACTTTCACTGCTTTCTTTCCTTAATTATTGAGCTTCCATTTTGTGTGAAAGTGAAGATGATTCTAGCTCTTGTAAATCTTCTGTTTGATGTCCTTCAGTCCGTTGTGAGTGAAGGTGATTTTTGATGGCAAGGGAAACTTCGTTGCCGTTGAACATATGGGTCTGTCCCGAAACAGAAAAGTCTGCATATGCTTCAGTAGCCAAACAACTGACTGTAATGTGGCTGTTGCATCCTCTGTCCCGTATGTTGTTCTCTGTCGCGCTTCAGTAGCAGCATAGCAGTTGGCTGTTATTTAGCTGTGGCATCCTCTGTCCCGTATGCTGTTCTCTATCCCGCTTCAAGCAGTCGAGCAGCTAACTGTGATGTGGCTGTGGCATCCTCTGTCCCGTGTGCTGTCCTCTGTCCAGTATGTAGTAGCATAACAGTTGGCTGTATGATGGCTATTTTTGTCTGTAAATTAAATGATCTTTGTTTGTCTAATCCTGCAGACTTGTTTTCAGATTATTAGTCTTATATAAATCATAGTTCTTAATTATTTGTTATCATCAAAATTATCTTTGTATTTCCAACAGAATCCTATTCCTTCTTTTCTGTATGGGCTGCGTTGACCTCCCAGTATTGCATCAAGTCTATCTTTTCCTGTAACAATTTTTGCCAGTGAAGCTTCAAGGTCAAGATTCTTGCTTTGCAGACTTTTGTTTTTTTGAAGCAGTCTTTGATTTTCTTCCATCAGCTTACTCTCTTTCACGTGCATATTAGTATAATCAGTCATAAATGGTTTAAGATCTGCAAGGGTGGGATATGATAATCTATCCACTTCTCGACTCACTACTTCGTTCAACTCCTCAAGTTCAGCAATTTTCTTTATCATGTCTATACTTGAGCTTTCTGTGCAACTTGTTAGTTCTCCAGTCTTACATTCATTTAATTTGACATGAAGCTTTTCATTTATTTGAATCAGGTGCTTATTTTCAATATGTAGTGCATATAGTTTGGAGTTCATATGGTCATAGTCTGCATGCAGTGTGTCTTTTATGGCATCAGTTTTGTCTTCTAAGACATATTTTTAGTGTAAGTATTTCTTTCTTTAGATATTCGTTTTCATCCTTAAATTTATGCATGCATACTTTCATAGTTTTGCAATCTTTAGCATGTAGATATTTTGCATACAGTTCATCAAATACATCTTGTAATTCTTCATTAGAGTCATCATAATCAGTAGAGTTTACCTCATTTGCATCTTCATGATCTGCCATCAGACATAGATTGCTTTCTTCATTTTTCTCTGTTTCAGTCTGACTGTCTTCTGATGAACTTTCATCTTCATCGCTCCAGGCTGCCATAGCTAGTTTCCTTCTTGTGTCTTTGTATTTCGATCTCGTGAGCAAGGGACATTCGTTCTAGAAATGTCCTGGTTTGTTGCAGTTGAAGCAGTTTGTGTCTTGTCTTTCTTCTCCTCTATTGTTTCTTTCAGGAACCCTTCTTTTTCTAAACTTGTTTCTTCTGAGAAAACTTTTAAATTTACGGGTTAAGAATGCAATATCTTCATCAGAGAAGGAATCACTTACCTACTTGTCATTTATTTTTAATGCAATCCCTTTAGGACATTCATCAGATTTCTTTAGTGACAGTTCTTTGGCCATCAGTTTGCCAATTAGTTCATCCAGAGATGTTTGAGGAAAGGTTGGATTTTCTTCTATGGCATCTACCTTTGATCCAAAGGTTGGCAGCACAACTCTTAATATTTTCCACTTCAGCTCTTCGGGTTTGAAAACTTTTCCTAGATTCTTCAGAGGATTTGTCATGTTAGTAAATCTAGTAAACATCTGAGTAATGGACTCAACTCGGTTCATCCTGAAGTTTTCATACTCATGCATGAGAAGGTTCACTCTGATTTCCTTGACTTGAGTGGTTCCTTCATGCATTACCTCAAACTGATCCCATATTTCTTTGACGGTGTTGCAAGCGCTGATTCGGTTGAACTCATTAGGATCAAGTGCGCAGTAGAGAAGATTCATGGCTCTGTCATTCATTGATATGAGCTTGTTATCTTCATCAATATATTCACGTTCAGCCTTGGGGATGCGTATTCTATCTGGGCCTGCTTTAGTTGGCACGATTGGTCCTTCTCGTATGATCTTCCATAGTGTGAAGTCTTGTGCTCGAATAAAGATTGTCATTTTGGTTTTCCAGTAGCCATAGTTTGTTCCATCAAAGAGTGGTGGTCTATTGGAAGATCTACCATCAAAAGCTATAGGATCTTTTACCTCAAGGTTGTTAGACTTTTGATTTTAGGAGGCCTGCTCTGATACCAATTGTTAGGTTTTCCTGTGTTGGGCCTCCAAGTTAGGCTAGGCTCGGGTTAGTAGCGTGTAGGGCTTGATGGGCCCGAGTGAAAGACAGACTAGCTTGGTAGGCTAGGGCCGGGTTAGTAGCGTAGGGGCCTGGGCTGGTGCCCAAGTGAAAAACGGGCTAGCTAACTTGGAGGTGGGCCAGCAACTCGCCTTGGGTTGGGCCAAGTGGACCCTGGCTTGGTGGGTTTAACAGTCCACGCCCCTTAATAGTCCCACATTGGCTGGATGCTGGAATGGGTATGTGCTTATAAGTGGGAGATGCTAACCTCTAAGAGGTTGGCCAATCCTTTTAGTGTGGGGACCCGATCCTACATCCTGTAAGATTAACTCAAGAGGGGAGGGGTGAATTGAGTTAGTCAATAAAAATTTTCTTCAAGCTTAGTTATTCTACTGGCAGCAAGCTTATAGCCGGCTGTGTCAATTCTGTAACCTGCAGACATAGAGAGCTAGAATGTTTACTGACATAAGTAAAAAGGTGGTACTCAGGATATTTAACGCGATTCGGCAAAACCCCTTTGCCTACATCCACGGTCGCTCTATCACTAGAGCCAAAGCTTCACTAAACCTTTAATAAGCTACAAATACACCTAGAGCAAAGTGCTTCACCAAGCACACTTACTTTACCGGGTTTTTTCACCAAGACAACCCCTAATATCCTACTGGACACACATGTCCCCCTGGCTGATTTGCTAGCTCTATTACAAGGTCTAAGAGCTTTCACCAAGCTCCACCTAAGCTTCCTTTCCCGGTGCCCGCACACAGACCACCTTCACAATGTCAGTAAAAAGTTATAAGGAATATAAATATAAATTGAGCACAGGATCTATCTCATGAGGGTTATATGTTCATGAAGTATTTCGAATGAGATGATCAGATTGGTTGCTGAGAGAGATTTCTTCAGTGTGATCAGCAGCAAGATCTTTGTTGTTTGCGTAGAGTAGTAGAGTTCTTGTATGTCTCTATTTTTCTTGTATTCTCTCTGCCGTTTCTTTGTTGCTGTGACTCCTTTCTTATAGTGTGCAGGAACCGTTGAAGAACGTTGCCGTTGGCGCTCTTTTTTATGGGTGGTTCCTCACGTCAGAGAGAGCAGTTTTGCCCAGCGGTTAATCAACCGCTTCCTCATTTGCTTTCGGCTGTTTTTGTGCAATATCTCCATGGCATTAAATGCATTGTAAAGATTTGAATTTGCCGCCAGTAATTGTAAGCTTAATTTAGCTAAGTTGCTGTCTGAAACAAGAGAGCTGAGTCGACTTGTCTATATTTAATGCATCGCTGGTTGACTGCTTGACTTGATTAAAGATCTTGACTTGTATAATGTGCTTTCTTCCCTTGATTATTGAGCTTTTCATTTCTATGAAATTGAAGATAATTTTTACTCGTTGTAGATCTTCTATTTAAATTGCTTCAATGCGTTGTGAGTCCAGAAGATTTTTGAAGTAAGGAAAGTTTTGTTGCTGTTGAATCCAAAGCTCTGTTTCGAAACAGAGAAGTCTTCTTGTGCTTCAGTGGTTAAGCAGTTGACTGCAATGTGACTATGGCATCGTCTATTCTGTATCCTGTTTAATTTGTAGTAGCATGACAGTTGACTGTATGATGACTGTTCTTATCTGCTGTAAATGAAATAATCTTTATTTGTCTAATCCTGCAGAACTTGATTTCAAATTATTAGTCTAATATAAATCATAGTTCTTAATTTTTTATTATCATCAAAATTATCTTTATAGTTTCAACAAAAGTTTTTTGGAATGAAAAAAAATGTAAAAAGCACTGCTTTTGTGATTATAGACGTCATGCAACACATTCCAATATTTAAGAATAGTGTCGATAGGTAACGTTTAGTGAGATTCAAATATATTGTAATTAAATTGATGAATACTATTTAATACTAAATAAATATACTATTAAAATATGTGGTATAAGAGTTTGTTTAAAGTTTAGAAACAATTTATTATGTACTAATTTAGTAAGTATCGTAAAAAAATGTGGATATAAGAAGCTAATTTTATAAAAATTGTTATAGATATATTAATGTAATATTAGTAAATAGATTTAATTAAGCTCGTTAGTCTAGACGGGCTAGAGACGGGAGTATTTATAATATAAAATTTTTTTAGAATAAAATATTTATTATATTTTGAAAAACGAATATAAGTAATATAAAATTTTATAATATACTTTTTTTATATTTTTAAGATTTTAATAGATTTTACAAAAATATTTTAAAAATTATTTAAAATATAAAATAAATTAAAGTATTTGAAACGTTGGCAAATGCAATGTTAAACACTTTTTAGGTTTTCGGAGCGTTTGAAAATATTTATAAAATAAAAAATTTTTAAAGTGAAAAGTATATTTATTTTTTTAAAAATGAGATTTATTTTTTTATCTTTAAAAAAAATATGCAATAAAAAAATCTCACTACATAGAATTTTTCTACACTTTTTAAATTTTTAAATAAATTTTTTAAATATTTATAGAATATGTACTGAAAAATATAAAATTAAAAATTGAAAAAAATTGTTTGGGAAATACAGTCCAGGTTTTAATTGGCCTGCACAAATCCGGGTCATTCACACAGCCCTATCTGGGTTGGCTTTATCAATAAAAACCATTTATGCAGTTGTAGATGGACCAATTGAAGAACATCTCTAATATCAAGGTGAATTGAATTAGTTCTATATAAAACCAAAATAAGTAAAAAAAATTTATATATTACAGAGTTTTTAAATTCATTGATTTAAAAATTTCGAATTATATTAACCTTTTTACGTTTGAGCTGAGCCTTGAAATTTAAATTTTATTTTTTGTAGTTAACATCTAGGCATTGAGGATACAGAACTTAACTTCCAGCATTGACATAAGGCATGCAGGCAGCATAAGGTATCCAGACATAAGGCACTTCCAGTCTTCCAGTACTAGCAATCCAGTATCCAGGCGTAAGGCACTTCCGGTCCTTGCAATCCAACATCTAGGCGTAAGGCATCATTATAATTGCATAAAACATAATTATAATTATTATTGATTTGTTTTGCCATGCATAATATGATTCACAGTTATGGCAACAAATTTACATACCAAAAAAAAAAAAAAAATGAAAAAAAAGATAAGTAATTACTCTGTATTTTATCTTGAATTTCTTCTTGTTCTTGATCTCTTCTTAGCTCCTTCAGATCAGCAGAGATTTGTCGTTTCTATTTTCTCTCAGAATTAACATATATTTGCTTGCCAATCTTCAACGGAGAATCGAAGATAATCGATTTTCTGAAAGAAACAATGCGACTTCCGTCAATATAAGCGGTCACTTTTTCAGAAAGACGCACTTATTCCATCTTCATTTCTCTCAATCTCTGGGCCTGGCACGCGAACGAGATCCCAAACAACTCCAATGTCTTCCGGCTTCAAAACTCTCACTACTTCTCCTAATGCTCTGACTCTCTCAGCCGCTGCTGCTGCTGTTGTCGACCGACTTGATCTGTCGAGTTTAGTTATGTAAGCAGCTGAGACAACTACATCAAAGGAACAGTCGGGAAATGAAAGAGATCAAGCCTCTCCTTCACGGCAAGTAACGTATTTCTGAACCCTTCAGCTTCGGCACAAAAGAGTGCAGCGAACGCCACGTCACAACGGCGATCTAGTCTAATAACTCCTTGCTTTTTTGAGTCGTAGCGATGGTCTGATTTAAATCTTTAAAATTTATAGTTTTATATTAACGAAATGATTCTATTTGCCACAAAATTTTGATTTTATTTTTAATCCGTAAGATTCAAATCTTAATTATAAAATTTTTAAGATTCTGATTTTATTTGTGATTTTATGATTTCAACTTATAAGGAATCTTCATGAATCAGAAGAACTCTTCAGGACTTTGAGCGAAATTGAAATAGATAGAAAATATTCGTCGTTCGTTTATAGCAGGTGCGGTAGTATTTGGTTTATTTAGTGAATGATTTGTTATGGGATCAAAAATTTATTTTGTATGGTGGTGTTTTGGATAATTTTTTTTTTTAATTTTGAGGTGATAAAGACGATTGCATGACGCCTAATTGATTGACTACATAAGAGATTAAAATTTCTAAATATGAGTATAACTATATAAGGGTGTGTTTATAAAATAATAAAATAATCTATAAAGAAATTGTGATAATAAGCTAAATGGGATATAAGAAATTATTAATAATATAGTTCATTTGAAATACAAATATGAACATTATTAATTTATTATTATAAGATAAAATAAAAAAAATTATGTATTGAATTTTTAGCAATTTTAATAAGTATCTAAAATTTAAAAGCATTAAAAAGTTTTATAAGAAAATTACCATTAAATACAATCTTACTTAAATTTTTGATTTTACAATCATACGCAAACGAAATTATCCTATAAAAATTCGATCTTAACAACCTGGACTGTAGGGCAATGACGTTGAGAAAAATTCTAGGGTCACAACTAAGATCGAGTGTCGTCTTGACGCTGGACCAGTCAGATATAAAGGTGAGCATATAGAGTGCCATGTCCTACCGGAGCGCCAAGATCGAGCAATGAGCTCAAGTAAAGGAAATCGTCAGAAAAACTAGTCGGTGATGTCGGCTAAGCAGCTCAAAGAAAAAATTGCGAAAGAAAATTTGAATGAATAAGCAGTTGGAGATGATTGAGTCTAATTTTGTTTGTCTGAGTTAACATCATTTCCGATTCAACCGTCCGATCGATTTACTGATTTTTTTAATGGGAGCGGGCGGTATAATTTACGTCGAACATGTTGAAAAGAATTTGGATTGATTTACACACCTGAACCTATTTGTCGTCCAAAACGACGATTATAGGGTTGATCTGAATGGTCCGGTACGGATATGTCAACTAACTTAGATGGTGTTTGGAGATAGTCCGGGTCTGCTAACTATACTTAGATGGTGCTTGAAAGTAATTTTCACTCTATTTATTTTTATTTTAAATTTTATATTTATAATAAAATTTTCACAATATTTACAAAATTTTTTTAAAAATTAGAAAATACAAAAAATTTTGTATTGTAAAATTTTATTATTACTTATTTTTATTATTTAATTAAACTTAAAATTTGTATTTAGAAATAATAAACATATTTTATTATAAAATTTTATATAAGCACTCTTAAATATTTATTGAATAACAAACTAACCAGTATTTCTTTAATATTCCTTCGTCTGAATGTGTCATTAATATTAGCTTCATAAACTGTCTGGTATAACGAGTGTTGTAGCGGATGAGTTACGCCAGTGAACTGCAGCTTATTTTCCTACTTTGTTTATTATTTTTATTTGGAAAATCTGCTAAAAAGAAAAACGCGAAAAGCCCATTAATCAATATTCATGAATAAAAACCTATGACTAATAATTAGTAAAAATTATTAATATGTAAATAAAAATTAGTAGGAGCTCTCGTTCGTGTTCTGAAACTGATAGACTCTTGCGTTTACCATTTCCTATTTCAAAAATAATTTTTTAATTTTTAATTTATTTTTCTGATATAATCTTTATAAGTATTTAAAATTTTAAAAATATAAAACAATTTTAAATAATAAAAATTATATATTATTGTATAGATAAAGAATAAACTTATTTTAAAAAAATAAAAATATTTTTATATTAAAAACTATATTTTTAAAGTACTTCCGTTCAGAAACTTTCGGCTAACGTGGATAAACAGACGAAAGCAAAATATTATATGGAGGGATAGAGATTGATCGATATCGATCGATGTTAATGGAGATGGATTTGCGTTTGTGTTAATGATTCTATTCAGTTTACCATTTGGGAATTCTGGATCGAGATTGTTTTGAAAAGAAATGTTTAAATTGAATCGGCAGAAAACAACGGGGAAGAGATTGCAGCGGAGAAACGCGAATTGAAGCTCTCCCAGTTCATTGCTTATTCGTATTTGTGCTGCTGTTTGTTTGTGAAAAGAGAAAAAAAAAGGCTTCATTTTCTAATGTTCCGCTTTCCTTTTACTGCCTTTAATCTTAGGACTTACGTATCGGCTTCTTAAATAATGGGAAAAGTTTTGAAGAAAATGTTTTTTCAAGGTTATCTCCTTGTGGCTAGTAGTGAATTAGAACTATAGATTACCCTGTATGGGGTTTTTATATGTATTTCTTAATTATCTCATTAGAGGTGTTAGAAATCTATGGGCTCAGTTAATACAATGTTGGTTGGGCGTTGAAATGCTGTGAAATGACAAGAGAGAGAGAGAGAGAGAGGAATAGTGCAAAGTGGAATTGCAATGAGCTTAAGTAACAAGCCCGGAGACATATATGTGATTGGCTAGCAAACTTAATTAGAAATAATAAATATGTGAGGAAAATCTATGGAAGAATTTGAAAGTGCAAAATCTAGGTGTGTTTGGATTTACCGAGTTAAGTTGTAATACACGTTTACATCAATGCGGAATTGCATTTGGGTTCTTGGAGGGTTTGGTAGGGTCCGTCCTCTTGACTAGATTATAGTTGCAGCAGAGGTTTCATTTTCTTGCACTAATATCATGAGTGCCAGTTGTATGCCAATTACTGCATTTTAACAATATTAGTTTCATTTTTATGAATCCTTGATGACATATCCTAAGTTAAACTATAGGAGATTGGTGTAACTATATGTATTCGTTTTTTTGTTCATGAGAAGAAAATAGTAGCTCACCATATTTTGGCATATCAGAATGCTCTTCTTGCATGTTCACATGTTAGAACATGCAAACTTTATCATTTCATGCTAAGCTTTTCGATTTGCTCAGAATTAAGCCTTATCCCATTAAGTAGGGTATCTATAAGGATATGTCATTGTTCTCTGTTATGAACAATATTTTTAGTTAGATCAGTAGCAAAAACAATTTCGAGAGTCTCAGACTATGTCTTCGTAGTCCTCTTGACCATCTTAACAGCCAGAACACCACTACTTACATAGTATGTAGTCACTTGCTCCAATGATCCATACCACAGTACATAATTCAGAAATGCATGATGATGGCTTTCTCTTAAGAATTTGAGATTTTAGCAAGATAATATCATGTTTTGGTGGATAAGGCGAACTGCGGTATCTTTGATGTGAACATCTTAACACATAAAAAAGTTTCTAACAAACTTTATTGGAAAGAATGAAAAAATTGAAAGACTGCTATTAGATGGTCTTCATGCGAGAGATGGTTTTTTTTGTTATGGAGGTCCTAGCAATGCTTTTGCTTTTGTTCCTGCTCAGGTTAATGAAACCGTTTGGAAACAGATAAATCCAATGCTTTTGCTTTTCCCAGGTTGTCGAGCTGAATGGATAAATATGAATCATATGACTAATGGTCAAGAAGCTTTCACTGCCATTTTAGGATCCAGGCACACCCCAGTAGTCTATCATCAAAAAGATGAAGTAACATGGACAGTTAAGATTAGATACTAATCAGAAACATACAAAATACCTTCCATACTTACGCTCGTGTAATTGTTTATAGTAAAGAATAAGATTATTCTTCGGATTGGGGTCTTCGAACTTAAAAAGATGTTTTTGTAAGTGTAAGGAAGAACATCAAACACAGTAAATGCTCTTCTTGAGATTTCCAAATGCAGTATTTTACGTGAAACTTCTAAGAGCATAATGTGGCCAACTGTTTTGTCAGTGAAGGCTGTAGTATTAGTCGTGGAGGTTCCAAGCTTTTCCGGGTATTCGTATACTACTCTTATTGTTTGTCCAATCCAACAACCTGAATCCCTTTTTTTCTTTCTCTTCAGGAAAAGAAAATCTTGCATGACCGTAATGGTATATCGGAAAATGTCGAAGAAGCTGAGTTCAAGTCAAAGATCCAGTCACTTGAAACTGAATTAGCTGAGGCTGTAGAGACCAACATGTATAAACTGCAGCTTGAGAGGTTAGCTTAAGCTAAGATTGTTTCTTTCAACTTTTATCTAATTATTAGATGCTAAGATGTATATGCACTTTCAAAGCATTTATGAAGTCAGTTTACGTCCCTTGATATGAACTTTCCTTCAAGAGAGCTTGTAACCTATTTTAGTCAAACAAAAAACTTCTGGATAAGGATTTCTTCGAAGTTAAACCGTGATTCTAACTGGAGGCTAAATTGAATAAGTACAAATCTCTTTGAATTGCAGCTTGATAATCATCCAATTACCTAAACTTGCACTTATATATTAAGATGACTATGTGCAAGACCTCTATTTATGTTACAAGATGGCATGCAGTACATCTGACTGGTTAGGATAGTTTTGAAAACCATAAGAGATAAGAAACTGGACCTTGGTACAACTTAGAGCCTGCTCAAGTATTGTAAAGCTTTTCAATGTTTGTATTACTCTCTATCATTCTGTTAAGTTAGAAAGGGCGTTTTACCATTGTATATGAAGTTGTCAATTCCATTCTAGAAAATCTTAAATTTCCAATTTCATTCTCAAGTATGCAGTTTTCTGCAAAAGGCATCACTAAGTCATTTGTAAAATAGTCATGGCGTACCTTAAACGAATCTCTGAACATGGAAAAGAAGATGGTAACGACTACTCTGTTAATTCACCTTTTATGATGTTTTCCTCATTTGAGGCAGAATTGTAGAAGCACTTACCATTTCATTTTTTAGGAAAACGCTAGTTTCACCAAAATTACAGAATATCATCTGGATATGGAATTTTTATCTATAATCTCGGCACCAGCAAAACTATAGTGTTTTGTCAAACACATTGCTAATTACTGTAAGTTTTCAAGCCGAGGTCTTTCTTTTGTTGCATTTATAGCTGAGCTGGAAACTGCATTATTACTTGTACCTGAATCAATTGCTTACTTCAGTGTATTTTGACCTAGCCAAACTTTTCTTCAGATTGCTAAATCAGAAGAGAAGCAGTGTCACTGAAACTTGCAGTCCTGTCTGTGAAAAGGACAGAATTGTATGAAGTAGAAGCTCATGAGCAGGACATCTCAGTTAGAGACAGAGTTGAAGGACATGCATGAGCTTTACCTCCAGATGAGTCTGCATATGCTGAAGTAGAAGCTCAAGTCTGCAAAGAAGGGTAAAAAGTGGTTTTCGTGACGGTAAGAGCTGATACTGTTTATTCACTGAACTAAAACTCTCAGCCTATGGTATGTATGCATTACATACAATTTATACGAGGAAATACTAGCTACCAGTTTTTATTATGTTAGGGAGCAATGCAGCGGGCACATGTAAACATCATCCTGTGCTGTTAGCTTGCGATACATTGTTGCATTAGTAAACTTTAAACCCATAGGCTTTTAAACGGCCTTTTGATCCTTGATGCACGCTATAGCACTGTATATCTTATCTCACCAAATGAAAATTAAAGTTTTGATGACAAGTAGAGTTGTCAACAGATGTATTTATTTATTGTTGTTTTTGGTATTCTTGTGCACACTTCAGACGTTGATTTGTTGATTTTATCTTCATAAAACGATAGCAAATTTTTGTGTTTTTGCCATCAACCAAAGATGACAACAAAAACTATTGACTCACATCATATGCAAGGTAGTATCAAACAACGCCCTATAAAGAGTTGGGAATGTTTGAGAGAAATGTATCTTCTTCTCTAAACAACCAGAAAACATACAGGTTTTGTACACTCGAGCTACCAGAGACGGGTATTCTAACCAATATTTGCTTCATAATATTTCTAGTAAAATTTACTCAAAATCTTTGATATCTTTCAATTATCTCAAATTAAATCGGTAAGTCGAACCATTTCAGTGCCAGAAAGTTCACACATGAAGAACTCTCCTTACAAGCCTATCCCTTTCCACTCAGATTTTGGCTAATGTATCAACATCATCCCGTTCAGGCTTATCTTCACTGTCTCTTCACATCTTGGTGCTATACAACTGCCATGGCTGTTTCTTCCAAGCTCAGATTTCAAATTGTTGCATTATATTGGAAATATATTTTGATGATCACAAAAGTAAAGAATTATTTAATCTCAACTGTTGAAATTAGCTTCACAAGATTCTGTCAGCACCAGCACAAATTTAGTCACCACACAGCCAGCTATTATATAGGAAAGGCTTACTGACGAATGAATTCAGAAGACTAACAGGAAACAGCAATTGACTGCAATGATGTTAAATACAAAGAACAGCTACACCAACATGTCAATATCTAACTGGACCCCGGTTCACCAAGATACATCAACACATCCATAAAATTAAAATTTTCAGACAGTGGAGAAGAGGCGCGCGTTGCCACCGGCGAACATTAATTACAACCATACACATCAAATCACTCCTGGTGGATGAATTAAATGCTTGATCCGGTAGAGACGCTGTCATTCCAAGTCGGCCATCACTCACAGCAGCTCAACAGGCATATTCTCATCACCTTGAAGATCGGGAAGAAAGAAGGCAACGGGAATTTTTTTTTTAATGGCAGCCAACTTATGAAGAAGTAAGATATAAATAGATGAGAACCTGAACATAATCACAGTGAGCAAAGAGGACACAAATTTCACGAAAAGAACTGAAAATAACTCAAAGCTCTTACTGAAGCTAAGAACCTAAAGAATTACAATTCAGGCTTCCTTTTGATCATCTCACTTCACTCACACTGCAAACTGAAAATGAGAGATTGATCCAGTACTTCAACCAGTGTTTTTAAATTTCTTCAAATGTGTGTAAGTGCTTTTGCACTTGAAAGCAAGTAGCTTGTGGAAGCCTTCTGCTGATGGGGGCAACCGTATAAGTGTAGGTTCTACAATAAGAAATACCTTGGGTAATTGCTGTTGGCTCGGCTTGACATAGGGAGCTGATAGAGTAGTGCTTGTCAAAGCACGGTGGTAGGTTGTTGTAGTTCTGCACTTAAAAGAATTAGTGAAGTCCACTCAAGTTGAGTGGTCGTGGATGTAGGCAATTCACTTGCCGAACCACGTTAAATGATTGTGTAGTAGCACTATAATATCTTGATTGTCATTTAGTTGAAACTTCTCATTAAAATCAGTCACTGCATACTAAATACTCTGTTCTAGTTCTCTGTTCAAGCACAGTCGATTAAAAGTAAACTGATCTATTGGAAAAAATTTTATTTTTCTATAACTCAATTCACCCCTCCCATCTTAAGTTATATATGCAGAATTGAACATCACAAATAATGAACAATAACAAAATAATTTTTATGGCTAATCAATTTTTGACATACTAAGTATCTTTTTAACGACGAAATTAAGCCAACAAACCTAAATGATTAGATTTAGTTGGTGCAGTCGTATCTTTAGAAGACAAAATCTCGTGTTAATGTAGAGTTTGAGACAATACAAGTGTTGTCAAATGAATAAATTCTTCAAGCGTCCAAATTCGTTAAATTTATCAAAATTTGCCAAGTGATTGTGCTCAGACAATTTAAAACTGATTTACTTATTATTGTTCTTGATTGAATGTGCAATTCTTACATAAAAGACTACAATGCCATATGAAAGAACTTATGTAATCGATTTTACCTAATAAGAAATCAAAGGTTTAATATCTATTCTTAAGTATCCCAAGTTCAGAAGTGGTATGCGATATTTGCAAGACCACTGTACGTCTTGGTACCATGCATTTTGGATCTTGCAAATTAAAATAATTATTTTGGTTGTTGATCTCTCAGAACTCTTCAGCCCCTCTAGGAATCCAACATGGCCCTGCATGTGTGCCCATCCTTAGTGCACGCGCAGAACAGAACAAGATCTCTGCGCCTTAAGAGGACTCAACTAGGGCACCCATGATAACATTCTCATTGACAGAAAGCTTCATTTTCTTGGTTTCGAGTGATATGAAGAGCTAGCGAACGTGAATGATGGATCATGTCTTCGAGTTGTCTACATACCATTGAGGGGTGCTGGCTTACTAAGGAACAACGTGCATGGGTTCATATATTGGTAGGAAAAATATAACAAAATGTCTATACATTTTTCCATCGCTTGCATGCGGAGACAAGAACATAGAAACGTTTAGAAGAAAATGAAAATTATTCAATCAGTGATAGAGTTTATCCATCCATGTCGTTTTTTTCATTAGCAGACAAATGTTTTTGCAGAGTCTAGATACAGGCTTTATTTGGTTTTTTCTGTAGTTGTCTTCTACGTAACTTTTGAAGGTAATCGATCAAGTGAATTATCAATTTGCCGAGATGGCTTATCGATATCAGAAAAACCTTGTCGATCTTGATGATTAACCACACTTAAAACTATCTATAGCTAGTTCTTCTCCCTATGCTTTGTTCTCATGAATTCATGAAACTATACTCCCTTCAACTCACGTGATAAGTTTCAGAGATGCTTCTTCTTCTTTTACATATGATGCATGATAGAGTTCATTGAGATCAGTGCATGTTAATTTACAGCTATCAAGCATTTACTTATATATATCATCTGATTCAAGAATGTTCCCAAAAATGTCAACAAAATTATTGGGGTTCCAAGCTTGATTCTATGATATTCAATTACACAGAACAAATTTTTCTTTCCTGAAGTTCCTTGTTCTAATTAATTATGTCTGTTTTATATACAATGGTTATTAGTATTCATTTCTTGAATCAGATCAAGGAGATGGACACAATTGTATGTATTAGCTAGGTGTAGTAGTTTAGTTTTGAGTATTTGCAAAAGTTTTACTTTCTTAAAACATATTTGTCAAGTATTTGGATTAGGTCTATGACAATACAACGCATAGGAAACACTGTAGTAATTAGTTAATTTGATAAAAAATGAATGAATTCATGAGTACTCACAAGAGCATACTGTATTTATGATTAGATGCAAAAGCTTCCAATAGAGAAAGGAACAAGGTAGCTTTGTATTGTATGTGCCATCTTTTTGAGTTATGTTTCTGTACATGAAAAGAATTGAAAAATCAAACCTTATCTTACTCACGTGTCCGTCTTCATCATTTATAAATGAAAATTTTCTACTCCAGCAACACTGTGTTTTGATTTCTAAGAAATAAATTTCATAAAAATTGAGTTTGATAGAACCAAATTATATAAAAATGAGTTAAAGATAAATTTGATGACTTTGAGATAAATTGAAATCTATAAATACAAAGTCAAAATGTGGCGGAAGAGAATGAATTATGTATAATTCTACATTATAAATAAAGATAAAAATATAAAATATATTTTTTTTTAAAATATAAAAAATTTTACATTATAAATTTTTTATTATTTATTTTATTATTTTTTAAATAAAAAAATAAAGATAATTTTTTTAAAAATATATTTTTTATGTCAAAAAAGTTTTATTTAAAAAGTATTCAAAAATAAATGTGCGAGAAAACATGGAATGATAAAGGGTTTCATACATGCGATTAATTTCTCATCTAAAAATTTGATTCGATTGCTTCTATATTAGTTTGACTTTCACAAATGTCAGATATTTTACATAGTAGTACAAAATTTTACTATTATCAGATATTCGATTAATTTCTTAACACAACTGAAGTGGAAAGTTTAAGAGCTTATTAGAGAAGAACTTAAGAAATGGATCAAACGCTAGAACAACAAACATAAGTGCTAAACCAAACTTAAAGTTTAAGAGCTTTTTTTTTTTCTCTTGTTTGAATTTTCTTCTTGTGACTATTAATTCTTTTGTTTTAGTTAATAATACATGTGGTAAACCAAACTTATCTAACAGCAAGCAATCCCTTCAATTCCATAAAACCAGCAGTGAAGTGAAAGAAAGAGGCAGCTCAACTCCCTCTTGCCGTGAGAGTAAGAGAACAGATTAGAATTACATTGTCATTAATTAATTCTTCTCACCTACCCCAACTCGCAAATATTTGAACTCTTTTTGAAAAGATAATTAATTAATTGGTTATTATTTTAGGCTGTCTTTTTTTTTTAAATTCAAAATAAATTATTAAAACATAAATTGTTGATACTGAGTTAAAAAAAATGTTATTCTTATAATTCACTTTATTTTATTAAAAACTTATTTTTGATTTACTTTTAGCTACATAAATAAAGATAAAAAAACACTTCCAACTTATTTTATTTACAAAAATATAAAAATTAGACAAATTATTTATATTTTTTAATAATTTATTTTTAATCCATAGAGCACACTTTATATAGTATTATTTGAAGTAAATCTAGTAACTTTTGTAAGACGAAGTAAACTGAAAATATTGTTTGGTTTTATTTTACAAGCTAAAATTGGTGAGATAAAAATAATTATTTTAGTAAAAATTAAAATAATAAAAGATGAGAATACTTGTTTCTGCTCTATGTCAATTCAGGTGTCTGCTCTGCAGTCTGCAAAGGCTTCATTTATATTTAATCAAGAATTGAGGAATGTTTTTTTTTCTTTTCGTCCTTTCAAACTATAGCTAGATGTAATGAATTGATTATACTCGCTTAAAGTATGTTTTTTTCACTAAAAGATTCATTTTTTTAATTTTGTAATATTTTTTAAATATAAAAAAATAAAAATTATAATAATTTATTATCAATTATAATAAAAATATAAAAATTTTAATTTATTTTCAACAATATTATTTTTAATAATTTTCTTATAAATTTATTTAAAAATACTTATTTTTATAAAATGTATATTTTGTTGAGCACTTTCGTACTCAAAAAGTGTGTTTATTATAGAATAAACTCATTTTTTTAAAATAAATTTTAAAAATAAAATTAAAAATTAAAAATACTTAATAAAAAATAATATTTTATATTATAAATAAATTTTAAAATTAAATTTTAATAAACATTTTTAATAAACATAATTTTAATTTTTTAAATTATTTTTTATTAGAAATGAATTTAAAAAAATGAGTTTGGAGGGGTACAATAACACACCCAAAATACTCCACCCTAAAAAAATTTTATTAAAAATGAATTTAGAGGGGTACGTAAACACACCCAAAATACTCCACACTAAAATTTATCATGCATTTATTTTGTTAAATTTCACTCGTTCCTCTCTGGGTTGTTGATATTCCCGTTTTCCGTTTCCATCTTCTTTATGCATTTCCCTTTTTTCTCTCCCACCGATGGTAAGCCCGCTGTAAATTTTAATTCCCGCAACGCCGGAAGCAACCGAAAGAAAGAGACAAATCCACGTGGCAAATTTTCAGTGTTCTACGTGGTCGTCAGGTGATGCACTCTCACACGTAGCTGTTTCTTACTTCTGAACCAAAAAAATTAAATTTCATATCAATCCACTAAAATTAAAAGAATACGAATTAAGCAAAGAATAGAAAACCACTATAATATGTATTATTTTTAAATTGGTTTTCTTTCTTTCGTTTCTGTTGTTAAGCCCAACTATTTCCTCGTGAGCCGCACCCAAATCTTTCCTTAAATACTCCACTTTTTTAATCTTACTCCCATCTCAACCATTCTCCTCAATTCTTCAATCTCCATTTCTATCTATCTATTTATCAATCTTTATTTGATTTTGATTAATATTTCATTGATTTTGATTGGTTGGTTTCTCTTTTACAATGGAATTGGGGTGGAATCCAGCAATCTGCTAGTAATCAGTGATTGGAAGGTTAATCAATGACGGAATTCCGGCAGAAAGATCGAGACTTCCGCCGTGGTTTAGAAGATTTAGTCCGGGTACGAATCGACGGTTGTGCTTTCGCCGATGAAGACGATTTTCCCGAATCGTCCGCTGCCGTTGATCAGCTTGCTCGCAGGCGGCGCCGCTCTGACCTTGACGGTGATGATTTTGCTGAGTCTTCAGCTGCTGCTCGTCGGCACTCGCGCCTTCTCAGCAGGTGGGTTGCTCGCCAAGCTGAGGAAATGATTACAACGATTGAGAGACGGAATCGTGAGAACGAACTCATGGCGCTCGCTGGCCTTCATACAGTCTCTATGCTCGATTCTTCGTTTCTCCGTGAATCTTGGCGGTCTCATCATCAGCAGCAGCAGCAGTCGATCTCTGCGGAGCGTAACATTGTTGCAGCTCGTGCTTCATCACTGCTGCAGATGTGGAGGGAATTGGAAGACGAATCAGCTGCTACTGCCCGTGGGCAATATCGGACGGTATCAAATGCTGTCGCTGCTTCTCCGCGGTCTGAGAATAGAAACGGAAGGAGGCAGAATGGATTGGAAGACGCTAGCGAGAGTGATGATAGCGAGTTTACGAGGTGGGCTCGTGGAAGTGGGCGTGACGATGTTGAGGAGGAGGATGAAAGACGGTCAAGCAGGGAGCGCTCGCCGGATTCTGGAGATACGGAGAGGGAAAGAGTGAGGCAAATCGTTCGTGGGTGGATGACAGAGAGCGCTGCTGTGGCGGAGGCAGGGCAGAGGGTTTCTCCAAGGGGTAGTGAGAACTCATCAAGGGCTGAGTGGCTTGGGGAGAATGAAAGGGAGAGAGTGAGATTAGTGAGGGAGTGGGTACAAATGGCTAGCCAACAGAGGGATGAGAGAGCTAGTAGGAGAGAGGAAAGGGAGAGAGAGCAGGAGAGGGACGGTTCGATAACTGAACAAGAAGAAGGATCACCAGAGCATCTCCGAAGGGACATGCTGAGGGTACGTGGGCATCAGGCACGCCTGGACCTCATTATGAGGATTGTTAGGGAAAGGGAGCAGGAACTGCAGCGGCTCTCCGAGCATCGTGCAGTTTCAGACTTTGCTCACCGCAATCGCATTCAGGTTGGCATATGCTCTCTGCGAAATTATTCACGAAATAGTTGATTTACCTTAATGCATGTATTAAATGAGTTATAATATCTTTGATTGGACTTAACTGACCACCTAACGATTTGGGTGATGGCTAGCATTCTTCTTGACCTGTATAGTTTACTATGAATTGCTAGAGCTGATTCATGTAGTATAACCGCTGAAGAAGTTCTGTAAATCCAATCCTTCTTATGAAAGGCTATGCATTTAGTGGTTTGCTCTTTGTGGTGTTAATTTTGTATTTGCACTTGGGATAAGTATTTTCTGTAACCTTTTTTGATGGCAGTCCATTGATTTACTGTATGTGTACCTCTTTAGTCATCTTGTTTTCCTTGTCCTGTGCTGACATAGTGACATTTGCTATGCACTTTAGATTACCGTAGTATGTTTTAATGGATTGCTTCTGGAATCTTTTGCATTTTCTTTGGCTGTCTTTATATTGTATTTTGATGACAAAAATATCCTGAGAGACATGAGTAGTTTGTATCTATATAGCGCCTTCAATGCTCTCAAGATCTAATTAGCAGCATCACCTTTTCAGTTAGCCTTGCATAATGAGAATTTTTTCCTCATACGTCTTATGCTTCTTATTGAAATATTGTCTTTTGCCATTGCTTGTTTCTTGGTTGTGCTCTTATTATTTCCATGAATGCTCGTGGGGATAAGACTTAAGACAGCTTAGCTTTTTTATCTAGAGAATAAGCAATGCTTTGAATCCTAACTCTTTGACTTTTGTATTCAAGTTCTCTTCAGTTTGCATGTTAAATCGCTAATGCCTTCGAACATGCTTATATGACATGAAGTTGGGAACTGCCAGGTCCCCAGTCTCACTCTTTAACAATCTTTTCTTTATTTATTATACATATTTGTCCTTGTCAAATAATAGTATTCTGAAGCTAGTTTATTGGTCAGTGATGTGGTTCTTGTTTTCAGTCACTTCTCAGGGGAAGATTTCTAAGAAATGGAGGACCTTCAGAGGATGAGAGGCCTCCTTCTGCAGCAGCGAGAGAGTTGGGTCAACTGAGGCAACGGCATACTGTCTCTGGTCTGAGGTAATACTTAAAAAAGTCATCACACTTCTTGGAATATTCACTGCCATTGATTTGTAGTTTTGAGTTATGATTGTTGCAGTGCTAATCAGATAGAATCTATCTTGTGCATGTTAGTGTAACCATAAAAAATATCTGACAAGTATGGCCTTTCGACTTAGGAGCAAAGAGAAACAAAGGACAGTGTATAGAAAAACATATATTTGCATTAACCTCAAGCTTTTTTTTCTCTGGAGGCATTTGATAGAACAAGCAGCAAAACCCTAACTGAATTGCCTTGTGTGTGAAATCTTAGACTGTTCTGCAAACATATTTCAGATTAGGTGTATGTCGCTATCTTTTCTTCTACTGGGGTAGGGATTGGAGTATCGAACTTGTGTGGACAGCAATTTCGATTTTTGCTTCAATTAGAAAAATCTTGTCAATTACCATGTAGATTGCCCTGTAGTTTATATAAAGTCAACAAGTGCATGATATATCACTATATGCTGTAAATGGATTGCAATTGTTTTTGTTGGATGTTTTGGTCAAAGAAGTGATGTGATTGAAGTAGTCACGTAGAACTCTCGTAATAATTTGCCCTTCATAGCTAATCTACACTAAGCGTGCACAACTCTTTAGCTTGTAAGTTGAGCTACATGATGAACACAGTTATGATGACTGAGTTTGTATGCTTGTGCTCAGCATTGCCTAAACCTTGTAGATTTAGTTAGAACTTAGATGGTTATGATTTCTCTGCTAAGGCACTGAAGAAGAGTTTAGTTGATGTCCACCTCAAACAATTCCAAATAATTAGGGAGAAATTTCTATTCAGATTGGAGAACATTGGACGCTGGCAAGCTGTCACTCAGGCACATTCAACTAGCGAGACACAAGTGACTGGTCCTCCAAATGCAGCGGCAACTGAGGATGTAGATGGTGCTAGAAATGAGCATCCTCAATCTGAGTTTGTAGATGAAGCAATCCATCACAACCATGAGAACTCTCAGTTGCTAAGAAGTGAGGACAGTAGAATGCTGCAAGCAGCTGGGCCACATCCAACAACTGATGATGAACCGCATGGCGACACAGATTGGCAAGAATCTGAACCAATGGTACAAAATTGGCAGGCTCAAGATGCAGCAAGGGATTGGCAACAGGATGCTGATATGACTTATAGTGAATGGCACAATGTGTCACAAGAAGAGGCTGATACAAACTGGCAGGAGCATATTGACCAAGAATGGCAAGAAGCACCCGAAGATGATGGGGAGGATACTCGTATACCGGAAGCTCAAGAAGAGTGGCATGAGAATTCTTCTCATGGAACAGTTGAAACATGGCAAGATGGACAACCAGATCCTCCTAGGGATCAAAGCTCCATGCCTAATGGAAGATTGAATAGATTTGTTCCCCCGGATGATGAGAATGTGTACAGTATGGAACTTAGGGAACTCCTAAGCAGGTATTTTTATTTCCACTCTTCATTTGAAATTAACATCATGTTGGTCTAGTTCTATGTGACAAGTTCAATAAATATTTGCAGACGAAGTGTGTCTAATCTTCTCCGGAGTGGATTTCGTGAGAGTCTAGATCAGCTTATCCAGTCCTATGTGCAACGCCAAGGCCACGCTCCATTTGATTGGGATCTAGAAAGAAGTTTGCCTTCTGCTGCTTCTCCAGAGGATGATCGGAGTCAAGAAAGAGATGAATTCAACCAAGAGCAGCAGGAGCCTGTTGCCAGACAACCACGCGTCATGTCATCGCCTCCAGTGCCTCCTCCACAACCAATTTGGCACAGCAGTCTTCACCATACTAGTTGGAGCAGGCAGAGCTTGCATCGATCAGAAATTGTGCGCCTCTCTTTTCGATATGACCTATTTGATAACTTCAATTCATTTACACATATATTTGTTTTAGGCTCTTAACACTCGATGGTGTTGTGCAAGAGCTTCAATTGAGGTTTACTTGTTTTACTTTTTCCAGTCACATTGATAATTCGTTGGTCCAGGAATGGGATATTATCAATGACTTAAGGGCTGATATGGCAAGACTTCAACAAGGAATGAGTCATATGCAGAGAATGCTTGAGGCATGTATGGATATGCAGTTAGAGTTGCAGCGTTCTGTTCGGCAAGAAGTTTCTGCAGCCTTAAATCGTTTTGGTGGAGGCCAAGGTGAGTTTAAAGCATCTTTTCGTTAACCATACATCTGCTACAGAGAATGAAAGTGACATAATAAGACAAGAGAAAAGCTACTTGAGGGTTAGAATGCATAAATGACTTGCTTTGAGGGTAGCAACAGCAAGCCCTTTTTTAAGTAGGATTAGTAATTTACCAATAAGGTTTAAGCACACTTCCATTCTGTGTATAGGATATTATAGTTTGGCAAAGCTTGAAATCTACAACCAAGTTTATGCAATCTTTTGCAACGACAACATACATATGCAGGCTTTTAGTAAGCGAATAAACTCTCCTTGATGTTTCTTTTATTTCATAATTTTATCTTTTTTTTGGGTATTTTAATTAAGCCATAGCTTGAAATCTACAACCAAGTTTAGGCAATCTTTGAAACTACGACATGCATTAGCACATAGGCTTTGGTAAGCGAATAAACTCTCCTCAATGCCGCTTTTATTTCATAAGTTTTATCTTTTTTTTTTCTTTTGGTATTTTAATTTAGGTTCAGGATGATAGGGCAGATGAAGATATTTGATTGACTCTTCAATTTTTTCTTGCAGCTCATAACTATGCTAAGCTCATAAAAATATGCAAAGTATCTTGATATAATGGTCTTGACTTATCATGAAATCGTCTGCTACTTTAAGCTTGCGAAGTCCTATTAGAATGCTTTCCAGTTTGGTTAAACGAGGAAGATGATCCACATCCTTTCTCGTAAGGTTGTTAATTTTTAAACATTGTTGATTGGTTAACGAGAGATTCTTGTTTATTACAAAAGTTATACATCATGTTGACTTGTGAGTGCTTGAATTTACAGGTATGTGCTTTTGGATGCAGTTTTACCTATGAAAATTTTAGACCCAATTGTTTTTTGACTGCTTTAGGATTGCCAAACTTTGCGTATTCTTTTAAATAAACGTTTCTGGAACCACAGCTTTCTTTTGCTGTTGTTTAATGCTAGAACTTGGAATGTCTTCCTTTGTGTTTTAAAAGGAAATTCTCTGTTTGCAACTTCATGAATGTGGAATTTGTCTTCTTTGTTGCAGGTATGTCTGAAGAAACATCAGAAGATGGATCTAAATGGAGTCATGTGAGGAAGGGGACATGCTGTGTCTGCTGTGACAATCACATTGACTCCCTTCTGTACAGGTTTTTCTCTAGTACAGCCCTTGTATATGATGCGCACTGTGCAAAAGTTGGTAGCTAGAATTAGACTTTAACGCTATAGTCAACCATTTTGTTAGATGTGGACATATGTGCACTTGCTCGGAGTGTGCGAATGAGTTAATTGAAGGCGGAGGCAAGTGCCCACTCTGCCGTGCACCCATTGTAGAGGTGGTCCGAGCCTATTCAATTATGTAAATTACAAAAGGTAGATTGAAGCTAAATGGTTTTTGTTGCTGAGGCCATGAGTTTTGCTAACAGGAATTGCCTTCTGCATCCACTGTAAGTTTTTCATTTTGATTATCTTTTGTTTTGCTTATTTTTCTGATTTTTTTGAATGTTGATCTGAAAATCAGGTCATTAATGGGAATTTATTTCATTGTTTTGGGAACTTATTTACAGGTTTTCTGACTGATACCTCAAAAGATTTCATCAAGTTGCCTCACTACTAATGATGTGTTATACTGTAGTCTAAAATAGGTAACACTTGAGTACTTCAAATGCTCTAGGCTTGGGAAATCTGATGAATTATATTTACATGCCACAGAACAATTTGGTGGATTTAACACTCGGAAGAGGTGAAAAAAGTAAAATATAACTGGACCGATTCATGTATAGCTTGAGGGAGATGGGCTGTTATTCTCTTTGGAAGAGCTTTTAATTTATATAAATGAAGAGGAATTCCTCTTGCTTTTGATTTCAGAATGAATCTTACTGTTTGTTTTTTCTTTTGTTGTGAGAGCAAAAATTCTACAATTATTAGACACAGGTGTTAATGCAGATTAAAGAAGTCATTCCGTGAGCAAATTAAAGAAGTCATTCCGTGAGCAGAAGTAATAAGTCATGACTCCTGTCTAATATGGTGAGCTATTCCCTCCATCCGTCAATATAAAGCTGCATATGAGCACGGGGGTGGGTTGTTTCAGTCATCTGAAAATAATGCAGAAAAATCATGTTTTGTAATGCTCTTTGTGGGGTTCGCATATACTACACGCAAACGCTAATTAGAGCTCTATATAGAATTGGCCTGAATATTAGCACTTACGTGCATGCTCCCGATAAGTTGTACACGAGTCTATCTGGCTCTACTCCTGCATTCAACAAGGAGTTGAAGCCTTCGTCACTGTTTGCAGGCTTATTATGACAGTCGTGGCAGGGACCATTAATTGGATTAGCAACTTACTTCGGGTTAGATGACTGAACATTAAGTGAACACGTCATCTAACGTCTGAATTAAGTGATCTAAATGCGGCTTCTTCACACAAACTATAATAAATCCAGCTCTCTGGAAGAGAGAACTTGATATAAACCCCCGTCCAGAATTGCTTGAAGAAAAAGTACTTTTAAAGAAAAAAGTAGTTTTTAAAAAATGAGCTTAAGTATTTTAAAAAAATTTTAAAAGTTTATATGTATTATTTTAGCATATAAGTTACGGTTTTAAATTTTAATTTTAATATAGAATTTTTGTTTAGTTTGAAAAAGGTAAGTATTTTGTGAATAGAATAAAAGCAACCAGGTCTAAATCAAAACTGCTCCGTTCGCTTTCATCAGCTCACGCTTCGTCACGCTAAAGTGGTCCCATCCATAACGTGTCCGGTCACACCCGGCGCATACATCACAGGATACCTTCGGCAGTAGTCCACAGATTTAAGAAAAGAAAAAACAATCTCTTCTATCTGTCCGTTATCTTAAACAAATTTTGTCAATTAAAAAAAAAGCCTATTATACATGCATGTATGTATGTGAAGATGTGGCTGAGCGTATGCTGAACACGTATTTTCTCTCTGACTCTCGCAAGCTGCTGGTGCGCCGCAGCAACATTACTCCCCTGTTGTTTTCTATGGTGCTGCCACTCGAATCCCTGCTCCAGCTGCTGCTCCTCACTAACCGCACCGGCACTGACACTTTACTTTCTCCTCCACCACCATCGTCTCTGCTGCTGCCGGTGTCAACGTCTGTCTCGTTATCTTCTTCGCGAACAATACGGACTTGCATGCAATGTTGGCTTTGAGTAATAGTTGAATCTTGTTTGGTCATCATCTCGGAGCAGCGACAGAGAGGGCACGAGCCACGGGAACTAAGCCAAGCATCGATACATGGTGGGTGAAAAACGTGCCCGCATCCTGGAATCATCTTCACTTTTTCATTCTCTTGGAACTCGCTCAAGCAAACCACACACCACTGCTGCTGTTGCTGTGTGCAATTCCCTTCTTTCGTGTAGGTAATAACAGGCAGGGAGCATATAGCAGCAGCATCTAGCCCTCGAGCACCGGAAGCAGACGAGTGGAGTAATCGGTGGCTGCGCTGCTGGGAAGAAGAACGCATTGTTGATGACCGGGGACGCCTGATAAAGACGTCGTCGTAGTTGAAGTTGTAGTCGTAGTTGTACGAGCTGTTACTTCTTCCAGAGAAGAACCGGCGGGCATACACGGCAAAGAAGCCAATGAAGAACAGAGCAGAAACGAGCACGAGAGCAGTCACAGCCACCGACGAAGTATTAAAACTCGTTGCTGTTGCTGCTGCATCGAGGGCAGCAGTGGAATTGCTTGCGTCTGATAGTGGCGACGGTAGAATTCTTCTATTACCAATCGGATCCATAACGAAGGTTGCTTCTTCTTCTTCTTCTGCTTCTTCTGGTTTGGGTTTGTTATTCAAGAGCTAGAGATAGAGAGAGAGAGAAGCATAGTAGTACCATATACGGATGTAACATTGGGGTTAGCCGCTTGGGAAAATAATAGAAACAAACAGTTTGAGAAAGAAAGGAATGGAGTTTTGTGCATTTATTATTGTGTATGTTTTTGGTTTTAATTCAATGAAGAGTTTGTTTTGATTTCGTCTTTTTGTCTCGTTTACTCTCTGCATTTTTGTGTTGGGATCTACGGGTTTATTGCAGGGTACGTGCTGATCTGGGTCAGGTGCGGCAAAGGTTTTTAGTCTCTGATCTGGATACGGATAATGCCATACGGATAATTTTGTTGGTTGATGTTAAAGTTTTTCAGTTGTTTTATCACCGGAGTTTGTTTAATGACCGCTTGAATTGCCTACTAACCAGAGTCAATTACAAACATGATTGTGCATGAAGAGCTTTTATATGCAGAAACGAAGTAGAAAGTCTTCAACATTGTGCAGGTCTGTAACTTCACTACAGTTAATCAATCATACATCTCTTTCAAACCTTTGCGGAGAACCTGTCTTCTCACGTATTCTCATTTCCGGTAAATTGTCCCAGTACCCAAATATTCACTGCTAAAGGGCGTGTTAAAATTCTAGAGAGTGCAAACTTAAAACAACATATTATTTTTTTTTTAATGATAATGAAATCGATTTACTTTTGGTAAAATAACATATGAGAAAGCAAATGGGAAAAAAGTAAGAACATTAAAATAGAATGAAGGGAGAAATCAGCACCATGTTAAGGTGAAGGTGATTCACACAAACAGAATGAACGTATTCTCATCCACAAAATTATCATAAAACCAAACTCTCCCCAACTGAAACCAAACCAAAATCAAACTATCCAAAACTGTTTTCAGTTTACATAGAGAGCATCTGTTCTCTCTCTCTTGTTCTCAGCAATGTCTCTCCTTCTTCCTCCGTCCGCTCCCCTGCATCTCTCTTTTGTTACTTCTCCTCGTCGCCGCTCTCTCACCATTACCAAATGTTCTCTCAATAACAACAACTCTTCTACTTCTTCTATTTCTTCGACCAAACAAAAGGTTCAAGACTCTGACAACATCAACAGTGAAAAAAATGGAGAAG
Organism: Acanthochlamys bracteata; assembly: GCA_019914995.1. NCBI lineage: Eukaryota > Viridiplantae > Streptophyta > Magnoliopsida > Pandanales > Velloziaceae > Acanthochlamys > Acanthochlamys bracteata. The sequence goes on along the minus strand of CM034126.1, from coordinate 10,368,860 downwards.
GAAGCGGAGTTGGAGGATCATGGGTAAGCCCGAACTGGCTAACCGCTCTTGCTCGCTCACTATCTCCTCGCAACGATGATTCCAACATTCCAATTGCTAATGCTAAGCTGGAAGATGTCTCGGATCTCTTAGGTGGCGCTCTATTTCTTCCCCTCTTCAAGTGGATGACTGAATGCGGCCCTGTATACCGGCTTGCTGCCGGGCCCCGTGATTTTGTTGTTGTTAGTGACCCAGCTGTTGCTAAGCATGTATTGAAGAATTATGGAATGTATGCTAAAGGGCTTGTATCGGAGGTTTCAGAGTTTTTGTTTGGGTCTGGATTCGCAACTGCCGAGGGCGCTCTCTGGACGGTATGTCTCTGGTGCTCTCTCATTCTCCTATTTGTATGAAGATGTAATATTAGTTGCTCAGTGGTTTAGATTTTGCAATCAATTTTATGATGTCTATAAATTTAACTTCATCAGATGCAGCAAACTTGGCTCAACGTAATCTCACAGTAGTATTTTGTTTTGTAGAAATTGTAATGGGCCTCGTCAAACGATTTAAAAGCAGAGCTCTTGCTTTTTAAATTTTGGTTTACTTTATGTTTGTCATCTATATATAATATTTCCAATTTTACATTGTTTGATCACTTTCTTGTTTGCTCAACCAATTCCGCATCTATGTTTGGCACCGTTTCACCTTTTAAATGTCTAGACCCTATATATTATCATTTGAAAGCATTGTTTATGGATTGTAGGTCAGGCGCAGAGCTGTGGTTCCATCACTTCATAAAAGATTTCTTTCTGTTATGGTTGATACAGTTTTCTGCCAATGTGCTCAGAGGTTGGTGGAGAAACTTAACCCAGTTGTTGCAAGAGGTGCTCCAGTCAACATGGAGGAGAAGTTTTCTCAGTTAACTTTGGATGTTATAGGCCTCTCTTTGTTCAATTACAATTTTGACTCACTTACATCTGATAGTCCAGTAATTGATGCAGTTTACACTGCCCTAAAGGAGACAGAGCTCCGTTCAACTGATATCTTACCATATTGGCAGGTAGCCCCAGCAGCTATTTCGTTTTTACTTGTTTTTATTTGTTCGTGGTTTAAGACACGCGTTGGTGGGAGCACCATGAGAATTATGCTTCTTGCATCTTTCTCTTTCCATGTTTTGCAATAAAACACTTGATATGTACTTTGTTCACCTGTTAGATTGTCTGGTCTTTCTTGTTCTGCCGAAGTACAATAAAAAACTTTTGACATCCGCTGCTTGTATTACACTTTAGTAGCTTGTTTTCTACCCATTAGTCACAGCAGAGAGTTAAATTCTCACTAATTCCCTTCAAAGACATTTTCCTTCTTGGATGCTACGAGGCATGACATCATCAGTATATCTTTCTACACAAATGCAAGTTATTTTATGTTCTTAAGTACTTGCCTGATTTGCAACTTTTACATGAAGCATCGGTTTTGTCATGTTTTCTACTTTTATTATATGTAAAATAGAGCTCAAAATGGCTAGAGTATATGCAGCCTTACACTTGGTTCCTTTTTTTAGGCATTTGACTGGCCCACATGTTCTTGTTTGCACATTGTTATAGTAAGTTCTCAAATGCAAGAATGTATCATCTAGGATCTCTTAATACAAGCTGTAGAAAATTTTATGTACACTCGCTTTTTGCACTTGGTTCCTTTTTTTAGGCATTTGACTGGCCCACATGTTCTTGTTTGCACATGTTCTTGTATCATCTAGGATCTCTTAATACAAGCTGTAGAAATTTTATTTACACTCGCTTTTTGCTATCCAAGTGATAAAGCTATACTTGTAAAGATTAAAGATCTCAACTAGTTCTTTCTTCCTGTTGCAAAAGGGTTATATTTATGACCTCATCCACTTTGAACATCTGATAGCATTTGCCATCTCAGCTTTAGTTTTGATGCCACTTTGACATCGCTTAGCATCAGTAGTGTCTGCCGGTGGCTGGTGAATCAAAGTTATGGTGATGAAGTAGTCATAAAACTACTTCACGGATATAAATTAACCCTTTGGGAAGTCCCCATGGCAAACATCCTGTTAGTAATGCCAACAGTTATCTCGTCAATCTTATTGCACGTCTATGTAGTTGCCAACTACATTTTAAAGTGATGTTTAGATCTCACGACTCGTATTTTGTTATGCTTCTCTCTTAATCTTTTCCATATGATTTGCGTCTGTCATTATGTACCTAACTAGGTGCTCAATTGCATTTAAGTTTTTGGTTCCTTTTCCATTTTCATGATATTCCATTTCAATTTTTATTTTTTTTATAATATCTGATGGCAATTTGTTTTCATGCAAGTAGATAGATTTTCTGCGCAAGATAATCCCCAGGCAAATCAGAGCAGAAAGAGCAGTTACTATAATTAGGAAGACTGTTGAAGACCTTATTGCGAAGTGTAAAGACATTGTAGAATCTGAAGGTGAAAAGATTGACGGAGAAGAATATGTAAATGAGACAGATCCGAGCATTCTTCGCTTCCTACTAGCCAGCCGGGAAGAGGTATTCAACTTTATTGTGTTGAAATCTGGAAGATAAAAGTATGGAATTAACACACCAAGTCCACATTTAACAGAACTCACTTTTATGCAATTTAGAAAATGGATTTTCTTCTGCTAAAATAGGTTGCAAAAAGCTGATGAAGTGGGAGGTGGAAAGTAAAATAGATATTAATGGATCCGCACTATTTTATACTGCAATCGCATGTATTTCAATGCAAGACGGGCTGCAAAAATATATATCAGAACTAAATCTCTAATGAAGGTATTTCTGAATGTTTCAGGTCAGTAGCGTACAATTGCGAGATGATCTTCTATCGATGTTGGTTGCTGGACACGAGACAACTGGTTCCGTGCTCACATGGACGCTTTATCTTCTAAGCAAGGTATTGTTAGAGGAATTTATACTTTGGTTTGTCAAAGAACTTTGAACATGCAAAACCTTTATATGTTGCATCTGCTAAGAAATTTTCACTTACTGAAGAATAAAGATACCCTCGTGAGGGTGCAAGAAGAAGTTGACAATGTTTTGGGAGGAAGGCTTCCTAGATATGAACATATAAAGGAGTTGAAGTACTTGACCCGTTGCATTTATGAGTCAATGCGGCTTTATCCACACCCTCCAGTAAGTTAATTACGTTCCTCTTGAAGATTATACTAATTTTTGTTACTTGTTAGTGTTAACGTGTACTAGGGTCTTATCTAGGTGCTAATAAGGAGGGCTCAAGTCGCGGATAAGCTTCCTGGAAACTACAAGGTTAATGCTGGACAAGACATCATGATATCAGTATACAATATACATCATTCGCCTCAGGTATTATGCTTCCCTACTTTTTATTATCTTTCCATTGTTTTTTGTCTGTTCATTTATCATTTACTGCGATCATCATTGTCATTGAATATAGCATTGTAGAGTTTGATTCTCTGATTCTTAAACAATGAATTATGGCTTTGATTTTAGTGGTAATACTTCCACCACTGATAGATTTAGTTATAACTATTATCGGTCCTAATATCAGACTAATTTTCGAATGTGAGCTTCAGCAGGAGAAGCTATGCAATAGCTTTTGGTTTTGGACATATGCGCATATGGTTGTTAATTACATACTTGCATAGCATCCAAAAGCTGGCTTTATAGAAAATTTAAGAATGTCTTCTAAGAATGTAGAAGCTTTATGTTGATAAGTTTGTATTTTGCAGCCAATGGTACAGTCTGGAGCATATTACATCAGTAGCATTGGCAAGAACTAGTGTACTTTGTCAGTGCAAAATCATGCATAGACGGACACTTTTTAGAGGCTGTTGGTTTGACTTGTGAGAAAACATTTATAGAATTTAGAACAAATTGGAGTTTAGTTCTTGATAACAGTTAAATGCTCAATCTGAGCAGATTTTGGCCATATCACATGGCAACATTTTTCTACATGTTGAACATATGTTGTTAACTAGCACTTTTTCTTTTAAACAACTATATTAACAGTTTCCTTCAAGCATAGAATGCTGATATTAACTATTTAGACAGAATTCCAGGTTTTACTCTTTACCAATTGCATTACTGCTCCTCTAATTTTGCGAAATATACATTGCGTTTATTCTTGAAAGGTGTGGGACAGAGCCGAAGAGTTTATACCAGAAAGATTTGACTTGGAAGGGGCTTTACCAAATGAGACCAACACTGACTTCAGGTATGTTTTCTACTTCTCACTTGTTTATATTTTTCATTTATACTGGACAGCTTTCATGCATGCGTTTTTTTTACTTGCTTCCAAGCATATTTTTCAGCCTTAAAACCACAACAGGACAAGAATTCTTTGTTGCTTTCCTACAGTCCTATAATGTGGTTATAATCATCGTCATTGCGCTTTCAGATCTGTTGTTATTTTTTTCTAGAAGGTCTTCCAGTTATCTTTAAGTATGAGAGATTAAATCTTCATTCAACCTCTGAATGTTGTTATGTGGATCCTTTTTGACAGGTTTATACCGTTTAGTGGAGGGCCAAGGAAATGTGTAGGTGACCAATTTGCTATGCTGGAAGCTATTGTATCACTTGCTGTATTCCTGCAGAATTTCAACTTCAAACTGGTTGATAATCAGAAAATAGGCATGACTACAGGAGCAACTATTCATACAACCAATGTAAGCTAGTTTATGGCTCCTCAAGTCTGTTGATCTTTATTTACATAAGCTGATAGCATGCTAAATGTAACAATTTTTGTGAAGGGGCTTCCTGAAGAGACTTTGTTATGCAAATACTAAATACATGCATCTATTGAGTAGATTATAAATGATACATATACTTGCCTGCATGAACATTGTAACTAGATTCATTGCTTGCATAGCTGCTATTAGTATGTCAAAATTGCTACTGCAATTTTTATGCATGAATTAGAGATTATACTTTCCACCTTCTTAGACTTTACAGTTACAAGGATAGTGTTTATAGTGTTTTTCGAGTTAGGACAAGTTGTATTCTTCTTCATGCTTATCATAACGAAACATAGTCTTAGTGCTGATTTGTCAGTAGACATGTGTATATACTTCTTAGTTGCCACTTGCAGCAAAGTTCTCCTACATAGATCATTTTAGCTTGAAACCCATAGTCTCATAATGGAACTAAAATGGGTTCTGTAAGCTCATTTTGGTAAGCATCATTCAGCATGACTGATAAATAGTAAAATAAGTTATCCTTTAAATATACTGTCTCTATGTAAAGAGTCTTTCCTTGGTTTGCATCTAATACTCGCATGTTTATTAGATTTGATCCTCCAGTTTTTACCTTTATAGCGTAATAGAACATCACTAGTTTTGGGTGCAGGGTTTGTTTATGACATTGAGAACACGTGAGATGAAGCATGACCATTCTCCGTCACTAAGGTAATTCCAGTTTTATTTGAGGTGAAGAACACATACGAGAATGATGTATGTAAATAAAAATTAAGTATTATGCCATCAAGTAATATACCAATCTTGACTTTTCATGATAGTCAAAGACAAATGCTCAACCCTTTATAGCTCTTTAGTGCTTAAAGAACATTATAATCTTTTTTCTAGTCACTTTATTCCATTGTTTGTAGAAATTACTATGTCAGAAAGTCTTCAAAACCATCTCTGCACTGCATATTAATTATATAGATATCAAGTTGATTGTCAAGACTTACAAGATCAGTAGAGAAAACGCTCACGGATAAAATTTAGCAAATTAAATCAACTTTTGTTTATTAAACAGTGAAAAACCATTATCAGGGTTCAAGCAATCCATGCTAAGAAACAAACCAATTATAGACATGCGAAGTTCCATAAAATAAGTCAATTATATTTTGATGCAAGTTTGTAACCTGCTGGCTTTGACAAGATCTACCTCTGAAGAAATATGCTTCATTCATCTTGGGAATTTCAACTTCATACTCGCTGCTAAGTGAGGACACTTCTTTAAATAAATCTTCCTATCCTTCATCTTTGACTAATTGTTGCCACTTCTTTTCAATCTTAACCTCTGTCATTACATTTAGAATATCTTGAACTTTTCCATGAAGAAGTATTTAGAGCTCATTAACGATCCCAAAATCATATTTGGAATAAATTTCAAAAAACCACAAGCTTTTGGCTCTTTATTCTGAAGTCACATCATCCTCCATTATACAATTCAAAAATATATTAATTGTATTCACTAATATGCCAAAATGTGATCCCAGCAAGTGTAGCCTGGCCTTCTGAGGTGAGTTTCTTGATTTAAACTTCACCCACTTTGAATTTCACACCTTTCAAATGCCTCTCTCACTTTGGCAAAGCTATTTTCTCGAAGTTTATGGAGTCATTTGCAAGATCCTCCGACAACAGTCAATGTAGTTGTAACCATCTCAAAAATAAGTGCGACATGAACATGACTTTCTGAACAGCAAAAAGTGTGAGCTGAGGGTGGTGGGCAACACAGTGGAAATAAAGAGCACATGGGTTTTCTATCAGAATCAATCTTTTAAGGATGTTAATTCACCTACATATTGCTTGAACCATCATAACCTTGATTACAAATTTGAAAATAGTCAACCCAAGTTTGGAAAGTAATGATTCCATTGCTCCTTTGAATGACAAAGTAGTAACATGTACTATTCACAAAAATCGCTTAACAATAACTCTATGATTATTGAAAAAACTTAATAGCCATGATCATCTGTTTCTTCCCAAAAACATCCTGTGGCTCATCAACAAGAATAGCAAATAATTCTTCACCAAGCTCAGAGATAATTGCATTAGTGGTTTAGGTGGCAATAATTGACAATATCTTTTTGAATAACTTAAGAAGTCAAATTGATTATTTTGTGAAGCATTTTCTAAAATAGTTTTTGTCATCTCTTTGTTATGATAAGTATGAAATTTGAGAAGTTCATGAAAAATATCTTGATTACTACAACTTTCAGATTCATCATGACTGCGGAAGGGTAGTCCTATCCGTAAGGTAAATCTAATACAATCAACAGATGCAGTTAGGCGAATCCTATAGAAGATAGCGTGCTTGATTATACTACTTTGAAACAACATCTCTAATAGACTGGCTCTAATCATTAATTCCCGACATTTTTGTTCCATGCTATATTGTGAGCACTATTTGGACGTCCAACCTACTTCTCTAATTCATTCCTTTTGGCTAAGAACAAAATCTTGGTTGACAAAAATATTAGCACCTTTTTTCTTTCCACACTCAGACTTAGAAAGAAATAACAATTCAAACAACATACAGCATTGTTTTTTATGCTATACTCCAACCAATTTCTGAACTCATTATATTAAGATAGACAAAAATGTCTCGGCACTTTTCCAATTATTTTATGAGGAAAGTTGTGATCACGAGGTTGGCATGGGCCCTTCTACAAATATGCTCTATGTACAGTAGTATTTTTTATCATTTTAATGATATTCTGAAATTTAGGAGGAAATTCAGGATTAGTCGGTAGATCGTCCAAGTTAATCTTAATTCAATACTTTTTTGCTTCTAGGCAAGGGAAATGTTGCGAACCGAAGAAATTTATTGTGTGGCATGCTAAGGTTCTTCATTTATAGAGTTTCTTTTAAGAAATTTATTCATAATCTATTTAAAATATGATTTGTCAATTTTGATTTGTGTGCAAAATATGACCGAAAAAATAAATAGGAAGATCATAAAGTAATAAATAATTGTGAAACAGTAGAAAGAATAACAAAAACAAATTTCAAGTACTATAAATTAAAATATAGTAGTTATATTGAACAAGAAACTTACAAATTAGAGAAGAACGACTAAGATGAATTTAGATTGCTACATTTTTCATATTGAAGACATCTGTAGATTACTTGCAGAATATCGCAGTGTCTTAACTTTATAAGCCTTTGGTTTACCATAGACAAAAAGTTGATTGAAAACTAGTATCTTATTTAATTTTTATATTACAAATACCTAAGCAGTTTTTCAGAAACTATAGAAGCCATCACATCATCTAAGTTGCTTAATTACCGTGAAAAGAACAGACAGAATTAGAATTGGAATGTGAAAGTAAAGAGAGAAGCTGTGAAGAGTTTAGAAAATAAGAAAAATAAGCATTAAGTTGGTCGTGGTTTTAATTTGAAGGGGATTTCAGCATACTAAATTATTGTATGGCTGTTTTGGCTTTTCTTTCTATCCAAATTACCTTGGTAAAAAGTATTTTACCTAGGTAAAATACTTTGTACATTAGCCAAGTCTAGAGTAAGGTAGAATACTCTAGATATACGATAGTTGGCATAAAATTTAGAGTATGTTAGAGAATACTCTAGAAAGTTGGAGATTTTTATAAGAAAAATTATATAAAAATTTTCCAAACCATGTATTCTCCACCGTCCGATCAAATCAGTCTCCACCGTCCATTGAGGAGATTGAGGGCTATAAATAGGAGGGCAAGGCCTCCCATTTGGATTATCAAGCAAGAATTATAACAAGTCAATTAATAGAAAGCTTTCCTTCCAAAAAGCTCTCTCTTCTAGTGTTCCTTACTTTTCTTCTTTTCCTCAAAACCATTCAAGTTTCCTTAGCTATCTTTGATAGCTTTTTTGGGTAAAAGACTGACTTAGCCACAAGAGGATGTGACTAAGTTCCCCACAAGCCAAGGTAAAAATCTAGGCCTGTGACATTATACATAGAAGGGCATCTCGGCTGTTTTATGGGGTGCTTTTGGCACCCATTGGTTCAATGTAGCTCCACCCCTGTTCTACACCTTTGGTACATAAAAGAGCCCTGGAAACCATCGATCTGAAGTAGGTCTATATTAGGAAGGAAGAGAACTAAGTTTTTGCCACCTATTTGTTCTACTAAAATGTGTATGTTGTTTCACCTGTGCGTTTTTGGATGATTTTACTGTCTCATCTGCAATTGGTTATATCTTAATTCTTTTCTCTGTTAAGTTGATTCATTAGCTTACAGCCTAAAAGAGATTCTGGTTCCAATATACCGTGCAGTGACTCAATTTGCTAGTTGATGAAAGGTGGAGACTTGAATTTTTCTTGCCAATAGCCTGGGCATTGCATCTATAACTAAAGGAACATTGAAGAGCGTTGACTTGCTTGTACATTTCAGCTTCTGAATGCATAGATCAGAAGTATTTATGAAAGTACTTATCTTTCAAATCGAGTCTGTTGGAGAAAGGTTCAAGCTTCTACTCATGGTAAGGCCGCATGACCTAAGTGCATAGGATAATTTAGGCTGTTCTCTTTTCTTTATGTGATGACAATATTTGAAATTTGAATTAAAGAAAGGTCGGTCTTTAGCTTAAAAATAAGAAAAGGAATCTGGTGAGGCAATGAAAGGATACAAGATATCTCTCACATACGAAGTCATGCCTATGTGCTTTCTACGCTGTTCTAATGTCAAAATCAATCAATTATAGCACATATTATATACCACTAATTACACAGACAACAAACATTTGTTAGTCATTATTGAATGTCACATTTCATGCATCTAGATATTTCCAAATGATTCTTTAGTATGGCACTACACGATTTCTTTTCCCCTCTAGAAACAATTTTGTTCTATTTGTGGCTTTGATACTAACTTATATGTGAAACAACAAATGACAGGTATAAACCAATGGAAGTCCTTTTTGGATGTTATGATGATTGAAGCCGGGGATTATAACATGTAGAGCCTTCTTTCATCAGGTTACTTACATGATCACAGTACAGCTTGAGTATGAGAATATGTAGATAATAAAGGTAACATCTTCTTTTTAATTTGGGCATCCTACACTGATGATACATTGTCAATGTATGACAGCACTCAATAATTTTTCACAATTTAAAGAGAGAACCGGTTGTTCAATTGATTTGCGCAATGATTTATATGGTAAATCAGTGCCTTTGTATTAAATTTTGAACGTCTCGCACGTTAGTGACATGGCTTTTGAAAATTGAAAATGTCACCCTTTCTCCTGTCACAATAATCATTTACTCTGTACTTTTGGTGAGCTCTTAAAATTGGTAGGCCTTGTTTATCAAAACCTTTTTTGATAGGAATGAAAATCAAAGAGTGCCACCATCTATACATTCTTATAATGAGTTGGATTTTAATCAAGTAGAAAAATCTCTACTACTTGCCTGGAAGCACTCTTCTCTTTCAAGCTTTTCATTTGAGGTTGAGCAGACTGCTTGTATATGGGGAACTAATTTGTACCTGCTGCATATTTTTGTCATGAGCTATGTCTTGTCCACCAGCCATTGGAAGCATGTCTTCACTCAGGGAACCACCTGAACTGAACTTTTTTTATGCTTGTAGACATCTCATCAACTGCCTCCTTTTGCCATTTTTCTCAGGATGGTAGCAGACAAGTAGTTGCTACATCTCTAAATTTTCAGAACTTTATGCTATTATTTATTATATAGTAATTAAAATTGCTCATGGACTAGTTTAGTCTAGATTTTAGAGTTCTCAATAAAACTAGGATGTGTTTGTATTAGCGTTATTGTAGTGTTTCTTCCTCTTGTCAACTCCTCATTTCTCTAATCACCAATTCCAACCAACTACTACTCGTTACTCAATCCATCTCCATCATCTTTCGTTACCAAACAAACAATCAATCAATAAAACTTTGAAACAAGCTAAGTATTCTATAAAACTTTTACCACGTAAGTCAGCTAGATTCCTTTCCAAAATCTCAGAAGAAGTACCATTCCATGCTAAAACCTTGATCAAATCAACCACGCTTCTCTATGCCTTCACCTTTATCATGACAACCACCTTCACTTCATCCCCAGCACAAGACTTCCAACCCTTGCTCTTCTTTCCTTCAAAAAACAAAACCACCCAACTTCAATCTCTTCAAACACCAAACAACTATTGCTACATCTCTCAAGAGCTCCTCCACTTCAACCCATCTGTTCCTACTCAACCACTTCCGTGAACAAGATGAAGTTGGTGAAAAAAATGGTTTGTACTAGCAGATTACCAGCTGGTGAAAAAAATGAAGTTGAGCATTGAAGCGCTCTATCCAATGAAACATGGAGTACTACTACTTTAGAAGTTATAATGTTTCTGATAGTTGTGGCCATGGAATAGTTCCAGGGTTCTTGCACAAGGTCGGAATAACAGCAAAAGGGCTTACGTTACAATGTACAACAAATGCTTGGTTGGTTAGCTTCTTTCTATCTGGAATATATGCTGGATTCTATCTCAGTTGTTCTTGAATGATTCTGGATAGAATTCTGCAGCTTGTTGAAGCCTTACATTTCAATGGAAATAGAAACAATGCAGATTACACAAGCACATTGTCGTTTTTGCTTTTGAAACAAATATCGTCTAAATTTTCAGCACCCCAGATCAGAAAGTGAAAGTTTAACTAAAACAACTAATAGCTGTCTTGGTACTTGACAAAGTACGACATGATTGAATTTTCATCTAAGTTTACAGATTGGCTAACATATCACATAACAAAGAAAATGTGATGCTGAATTGGAACTGCCCCCTTAAATTTACAAAATCCAAGAGAGATTATACCAATAAAATAACGAGTGAATCTCCCAAATCATTATACATAAGTATCCACTCAAAAATTTTGCCATCTCCAAAACATGATTATAATATATAAAGATAATATTATAATCTAGAGTATCCCGACTCACCACCACTTAAAAGGTACATAGCAAGCAAGTATAAGATATCATCTCGTTCTGGTCTTGATAATTTTGCCTCTGGATGCTTTTTTCTCCATCTTTTCCCTTTTCTTTCTGCTCTTCTCATCCTCCATGTCCTCCTGGATGGCACAAGAAATTGCAACATTACATGTCAATTCTGATTTACAAGGGCACTCACTCTCAAAGGGGAGAACAGCTTACCGCTGACCCTGGCGAAAACCCTTTCAAAAGACCTAGAAGCTTATAAGCCCCAAATCCTGGAATCTGCAGTTTAGCAGATAGATTTGTTCAGTACCAAAATGAAGTGCATTCTGTGTGGAATTCATAACAAAGGCTACAAAATAGCTTTCTGCATAATTTGAGATTCTTCCTACAAGAGAAAATCTCATCAGACTTTTATGAATCTATGCATGAGAAACTGATCGTGACAATTGATTTTGTCCATTCTATAAGAACATCACACAACAGTTGAGGCATTAAAGCTACTCTCAAAGGTATATCAAATGACGGTTCAAATACAGAATTGGTGAAACACAAAGTCCACCTGTAATATATTTTGTTGACAGGTGAAACACAAGTTGTTTTGAGCATATGAAACTTAAGATACATGTTGATGTTGTTACCACAGTCAAAGGCTTCAAACAGCCATGGAAGTTTTTGGCGAACGACAAAATTACTCAATTCAGATCCATACTAACATATAACCGTTTGTATAAACCACCTTGGATTTAACTTTGACTAAAATAATGCTTTCGAAATAGTAAACCTAATGTAAGAGAATAGGAAAGATAGGAAAGATACAGAGAGATGAAGTTCAAGTATGTTAAAGATGCATGTCTTACCACGGCATAAACCCACCAAAACTTTCCAGATATGATAGACATCAGCTGCACAAAGCTAGTAATGTAGATCACATCATGCAAATAGCTGCAATAGGCGAACTTTAATGAGTTTTAACATTTACATTTTAGAGCAAGCATAAAATGCATAAAAATTGTCATGTAACAAAAAATATTAAGTTTAGAAAGTGTCCTTCCTAGAGACTCGATTACAACTGTAGTCTGACATTAATTAACAGATTTTTATCATAATATAAGGGTTAAGTAACCTTCCCAATGATAGTTAGCCGAAGTCTTGCAGAACAACTGAAAATAGAGAGCTCATACCACATTTATAGCTAACCTCAAGGTAAGTCAATTAATACATCTAGTTCTGACAAGTTCTGGCCTAAAAAAGACCACAACATGTGATTCAACCAGGTAGAGAAGGAAGAAATACCTCATTGTGCTAGATAGAGAAATGAAGGAAATGTGGCATGAAACTTTAAAAAGAACCAGTTGTTTATCATGAGCAATAGATCCTAAGAAACAATCTTAAAAATTCATAAACATATGCAACAGCTTTAAGAATAAAAGTAGCCACACTGGGCTTACATAGTTGGGTCGGGGTATATTTCTAAGAGAATTTGAGTTTCACAATCTTTAATGTTCTCAAATACAGATAAAACAATAGTAAATTGCACATATGAGAAGGGATCTGGCGAAGTTCACCACATATAATTGTATTCAGAGCATTTACACGTTCACATGCAATTAGTGCTAATGCCCTTTGCAACAGAACTTGCTTGCATGTACATTCAAATAACACATTCCTCAACCTTGCTTTTACAGAATATAGCAAGGCCCTTCTACCCCTCAATAATAGCTAGAATCCTATCGATGAAGTCTTCAACAACACTACAAACATATTTTATTGAAAATCAACATAATAATGCTCTCTCAGCCTTATCCACCTTGTGCAAATGTCATAAGTCAATCTTTATATCACATGAATAATGATGCCTACTATAGTTAATGAATGCTTCCCGTGGATCCTAGTAAATACAAAATGTCTATTGACTATAAATAGGAAGAGCAGTATGCAGAGGCAAGGAGAAATTAGGTTAAAGTACATGTACATCAGAGCAAAACTGGTAAAACTGTTAATCTATTCCTAAATAGGTAGACATAAATAAATGATGCCTACTATAATTCATGAATGATTTCCCTCACACCACCATTTCTCACCCAAGCTCTTAGGATTGTTAACTACTATTTCCAAACTAGATATAAAATCAAGCACAAATCACTACTCAATCAGAGAGTTTTCCTTCTGCCTTTTTAACAAACTAAAGATACAAAGTGAAAATTATCTAGGTTGATATATGAACTGACTACACCTCACTTCTACTGAATGCAAAAGAATGCATTCATATGAAGAATGCAAACGAATGCCTCCAAAATTTCTTCATATGAAGAATGCAAAAGATGCTAGATAGACACATGTGACGATTGATAGCATACCCACAAACTCCAGCAGTGGTCATATCAAATCCGCCATCTAAAAGTTCTCCACTATCAGAATATGAAGGCTTTGCCATATTAGCAAGTTGTTGATAAGAAAAGCCATAAGCTGCAGAAGTTATAAGAAGGCCGAGCCAATGTTTCCATGTGAAACTTGAATAAAATATGATCATCCTGACCACGATATAGATTGCCTGCATCACAGAAAGTTACTAATTAACTGCACGGAAACACTTGTAGATATGCTTGACAATATCCCCCATAGTTGACCTCCTACTATAGAAATAAGTGAAAAGGCAAAATCATATGAGTTTCCTTAAAAGTTAAAGGATTTAGAGACATATCCAGCAAACAAATGGATGTAGTGCTTGGGATTTCCTAAAACCTACTTAGAGACTCTGATGATCAAATCATTTTCCACAAAAGGCGCTTGTTTATCCATAAATTGGCAAGCCTAATCTAGAAGTGCAATTTCCAATACCAGAATCCTTCAGTGTTACAAAGCTTACGATTAATAGGAATCGAGAGACTGCACATCACTAACTAGAAAGCTATAATCCAAACACACATATGATATGATTAATTTCATATAAAATTGCTATCAGTTTTCCCCCAGTTAATTTTTTCAGTAATCACGGAAAAAGATAGATGTTTCCACCAAAAAAAAAAGAAATCAATTTAAAAAATAAAGAACTACAGATACAAATCAGAGAAATAGCAAAACAACAGAAGAATACTATCCAATCAAAGGAGAGACTTAAGGGGAAAAAAAACAACAGGAGAAAGATAAAGGTAAGAGCTTCGAGCCAGTTACGTTGCAGGCAATGATGAGTCGAAGGAGATTGTTCATGTGCTGCTTGTTCTCTTCCTTCCTCTTCTTCGCTCCCTGATTAGCCATGCCTCCGCCTCTCTCTCGTTGCAGAGAAGAAGGTCGGACTTAAAACTCGAACAGTTGATAGAGAGATAATCGGTAACCGTAAATGGGCCTACAATCGTGCAACGGCCCAATAAGCATGGTGGTAATTAATGGATCCATCAAACAAGAAAGGCTGTGTTAGGCAGAGCATCGAATATAATTTGTCGGAAAAGTCAATGGACATTGATGGTTTTTTTTAAATGGTTTTTCGACGCAGGTAAAAAAGTGGCAAAAAACTAGGTTAATTTTTTTTAAGTCATCTGTGATTGCTCGTCTTCTTTATTTGCATTGATTTATTATACTAGTAACTTTTTAGTATAGAATTTAGCTTCACTTACAGAGTGATTTAATTTAGAACATAAAAAATAAATTAAAATGAGTTCATTATATATAAAAAATAAGTTCAATGAAAATTGTGATCGAAGGAAACGATCTTTTTTTTTTAATTAAAACACAACTTAAAACTAGCTATTTTGAAACCGATTTTTTAAGAAAAAATCTTAACTATTATAGCTTAATTTTTCTTTCTTCGAAATTCAGTTATTTTGTGCATGAATCTTTCCAAAATATCTTTGTATTTTCTACAATATTTTATAAAATATTATTTAAATTTTGAAAGAACAAAAAGAGTTTTATTTTCTATAATTTATATATATAATTTTATTATATTTTTTAATTTAAAAATATCAAATTTTTCTTTAAAAAATCTCTAAAATATATCTAACTCTAAAAACTTTTAATTTGATTAGCAATCTCAAATATTCTCTTACTCATGAGTGTCACAGCGTTTGAGGGTCTCCTGCTGCAAATTATTACACTATTTTTGTCTTGACATTAATTAATCTGATGTCAATAGTTAAAATGCAAATTGTGAGCCTTACTAAGTTTCAAGATCTAATCATCAGGGCCTGCAGTTTCAGTAGTGCACTTCATTCAGGGGAAACACTGAAACCCCAACTGAAGTCCACCACTGTAGTTCAGACTCATGCACTGCAAGAAGAGAACCATTTGGCTTTATTTATGTTCGATCGATTTATATTCTCTATTTTTATGCATCACTTGTAGCTTTTGCCCTGGCTTTGCTTGTGAAGTAAACTACTACTACTACTTTGCGAACAGAATCAGAAAGAAAACAACACATGAAAAGATTGCAGTGCAGGGTTATGATGATGACCCACTAAAAAAAAAAAAAAAAAAACATTGGTGGAACCAGAAGAGAATGTTTTGGACTAGTTTACACCTGGTCCATGAAAAATTTATAAAGCGCATTGTATTAAAAGCCTACCTGCCTATAGTTTTATAAAGTTTGAGATATTAGATTAATGTGATAGCTGAAGTACTATTCAATTCTATTCAAAATTTATAATTTATATTTTTCAATAAATTTTGCTAATGATTCACAAAATTGTAATAAACGGTCTACTAAAAGTGGGGCCAACGTAAAAGAGATCGGACGGTAATAAACATTCCAAGCTAAATATTGATAGAATGAAGGGTTGGATGTCCGTGCATTATTTTTCCAGCCATCCTCTTCTTCAATAATGAAAAGGAAGGTATCCTTTGAATGAAGTCTTGTCGGACAAAGAAAGATAAGGAAGAATTTCCTTGTGTTTTTGCTGCTGTTGCTTCGCACTCTCATAAATGATTATAAAATAAAATTTTTAAAAAAATAAAAAATATTTTTATTTTTTTAAAATAAATTTTATTTTTTATTTTAAAAAATGAAAAATATATATAATAAAAAATTTTCATTATATAAATTTTTTTATATTTTTAAATAAATTTTTTAAATACTTATAATATATATATTAAAAAATATAGAATAAAAAAGTTTTAAAAAAATGTTTAAACGTCCCCCAAGCTTTGATTAACAAGACGCATGTGGCTCCCAAACGCATTTTTTTAATATATTTTTTAATAAATTTATTTATTTTAAAATTTATTTATTATTATTAATTTTTATATTAAAAAATATAATTTATTTTTCAAAAATAAATAAAAATTTTTTAAGTACATACGTACCTAATTAACCTGCACCACCTCTCACTTTTCCAATATTTCTTTTCTCATGATGCTCTTACAGTAATAGTTTTCTAACAACTTCACCACCCAACACTAATAGTTCTTGTTTTCCCATCTTTCTTTTTTTTCTTTTCTTTTGTTAAGAAACTATATATGCCGTTTGATTCAGGCAAGTTTGATTTTGACAGGAAAGATTGTCCTTTTGGGATAAAGATTAATTTTGACGGTGAAAGTTTGAATTAATAACACAAAAAAGTATTGCATCTTTAATTGCCTAGTTAATTTATTAGACTATTCATCTAACTTGTATCATAAATGAGGTTCAATTATATGGGTGTCAAATTTCAAATCAGAAACTGATTTTTATGTGATTTGGATTGAACTAATAAAAGTTCAAACTCTATCGTAGCACTAGCAGTTTCTTAGAAAGTGAAAAAATTATCCAAATTATAATCGATTCTATAGTTTATTTGCATAAATAATTGTTAGATGTATACTAAGGTGCAAGACGCCAGTTTAATTATATTGCTAAATATTTTTGTGATTGGAATTGATCGATGGAGGTGTGAGGAGAAAAGATAAGGTCCCCTGAATGGATGATGGGGCCATTTTCCGTTGGTGCTTCTCTAAGTGTTCCTTGCAGACAAAAGTAAGAAAAGTTTTGGAAGATGAACAACGACGAGATCTACATAGATAGAAGAATCATCATCTTTTTATATAGTAGGAAGAAAAAAAAAGTATATATATGCAGCAGATAAACAAGTAGCTAGCAGCAGTCACGTTGTTGTTTTATTGCTGTTGTCATAAAATAAATATAGGGGAAAAAAAAAGTATTGAAGTCTTCTTCGATCTATCTAATCTAATCTTCTTATATATACAAACAACAAGATCGCTTTCAGGGCCCTCCTTCGCTTTCTCTCATTCATTCGTTCATATTCATTTTCATTCATAGTCATATTCTTTTCTCTCATTCATGTCTTTGCCTTTCTTTCTGTGCTAGCTGCATACCTTCTCAAGTACGCCTTCTTCCTTTTCTCACGCCGATATAATTCCATTCCCACTAGTATTTAGTTATTCAGTTTCAGTTTTTAATTCATATATGTCTGCCGCATTGCAAGAACCAGATCATCAACTACTACAATCAATGAAGAAAAATTCATCAGTAGATGAAGTTTCTTCAACTCAAACTACTGGTGATGAAACTAATAAACTTGTGAAACAGAATCAAGCAGAAGAGGAAGATGATCGTTTATGTCGTACGCCGACCGGCGAAGATAGCAAGATACCACCTGTGCCAAAAACTTGTCCGCCGGCTCCGAAGAAAAAGAGAATTAATCATGGGTGCAAAAGAAGATTGTTCGAGACGGAGCTTATACAGATCAGCTCTGATGCATTGGAGCAGTTCTTTCGCCCGCTGGATAATTGCCGGAGAAGCAAGCGAAGGATGCTTGTTTGATTAATGACTTGGTGCGTCGCAGATAGATCTCATCTCATAGTTATAACCCTGAGGAAATTGAAGCATTTGGTATATATATATATATATGAGAAACTGTTATAGAATGATTTCAAAATTGTTGTTGTTTTAATTACTTGATTTTTTTAGTTTTCCAACGTGAAGATAGATGTTAGAAAACCGTATATGGTGGTGAATGTGTGCAATAGCTAGTTTAAAATTGTCATACATAGTTTTTCTTCTTCTTCTTTTTTTGGGTCTCTGTTCTAATTTTTCATAATTATGAATCAATGTTATAATTTCGCCATCTTGTGTTGATGTACTTCCGTGTGATGAGAGTTGGAGGAAGAAAGAAAGAGAGAATGAAGAAAACAATGAAAAAATTACATATTTAATTAATGCTCAACTTTCTCTTTGGATGGATTTGAATGTTTGAGTTTGTTAGAATCAATAGTGTTCAGAATAGAATCCAATGTTCTTTCTTCTTCCTTCTTGTTGCAGCTTGTTATTGATTTTATTATTTTTTAATTAAATCTTAATAATAAGTTAGTACGATCATATATTGATGACCTTCAACTAGTGAGCATTTGTACTAATTTTTATTTTTAAAAATAATTATATTTTTTATTTTTAAAAATAATTATATTTTTTATTTTTAAAAATAATTATATTTTTTATTTTTTATAATTAAAAATACCTAATTGTATTTAAAGAAAATTTTAAATAATTTTTATTCAGAAAAATTTCGTTTAATAAACAATTTTAAACATTATCTTCTTGAGTTATTTATCATATAATTTGTTCATATGTAACATAAGCATGGGATCCACGTTTGAAGAAGACCCCTTAATTATTACAAAAAACTATTATCAAAAAACATGTAGCATGAAAGCATGTCTGTGGATGTTGATGTAGAGACTAGAGTGTTGCCAAGTTTAACTAAGAGCGTATTCTTTTACGTACAGAAGTAATCTTTCATTTACTAAAAAGTTATTTTTTATTACGAAAAGATCATAATAAATCACTTTTAATTTATTTTTCAATATGAAAGAATGCATCACTTTCAACAACATTATTTTTAACAACTTATTTCTAAAAATTTACTTCTAAAAACTCAATTCCAAAATTAAAACAACACACACTAAGTTGAAAACTATATATATGAAACGAGGACTATATGACCTGTCGGTGTATTTATTTTGAAATAAATTTATTTTTTTAAAAGTAATTTTAAAAATTATAATACTTTTGTATTAATAATAAATTTTAAATTAAATTTTTTAAAAGAAATTGATTAAAAAAATTATTTTGATTTTTTTATTTATATTATATTAAAAAATCTTTTAAAAAATTAAATTTTGGATGATAAGTAAACGCTCTCATAATGATTATGTTTGACAAAAATTTATGTTAATTCATCTATAAATACAATCAAATATAAATACTCACTATGAGAATCGCTTCAAAAATTTTTATTTATATTTAAAAATCTATTTTATAGAAAATTTAACTTTGTGCAACCAAACGAGTCCTCCTACACACTCACTTGCCCTAATTAGTATTAGAATAAAGTATACAAATCCTATCTGTCCTCAAAATATTCCCGTTTATATATCTTCAAAGAAAAAGCTATATAATTAAACTAACAGGCACACTAACTCAATTAACCTATGCATACCATGCATGTTGGGCTAGCAAATTAAGTGAATTAACCACAGGGACAGAAGGGTTTAAGGTAAGATTTTCAATTTATTTCCTATGTAGTGATCTTCTGAATGCATGCATGGTTACATAATTCCTCTACGATACGTTAATTAATTAATTGTCTTTATTATATATGTATATACTTCTTTATGTTAGTTTATCTATTCGCATATCTAGATGGTTGTATATAATGTATCTTGTAAATGAATGAAATTAGTAATAATTATAGCATATCTAAATTCTAAAGTTCAGAAATCTTCAAAAACCAGTAACTTTTGAAATTAGTTAGACCATAACCACTTATATTTTCATAATATGGAAAAACATTTCTCATAATATTTCAATTTGTTTTGAACTATTAATATAATTAAATTAAGATTGCATGCATTATATGTGCTTTACCTACAAATTTATTAGTTATATCTGTTTGCATGGCAAGATAACCATATAAAACATATATATTATAAATAATAAAACATTTTATCAAAAATAAGTTTACAAATTAAATTCCTGCTATATATCGAAAACTAATTTGACTGTAACCAATTAATTAATAGTGTTAATTTTCTAATTCGTCAAGTCCCAAACTTCTATCTCTTAAGGTCTCTGTAAAATAAAACAAAAGGGCTAGCTAGCTACTTGACTTTATTCCCAATTCCAACAAGGTTTACAATTCATTCTATTATCCAATAGTTAGTTTTCTAACGGTTGCCTTGCTATCTATCCCTATTACGTCCAGAACCTTCAGTTATTATTTTCTATTTGACTTGCAAAACAATGTACGTAAAATTTTGCTGCTGTTGTTGTTACCTCTGCCAACGAACACTGACACAAGAAGTTTCCAACTATAAAATTAACTTAAGAAATTACAAAAGGAACAGATCGAACGCAAGAACAAATTAAAACCATTTCTTTTTTCGAGTACTGAAGAAGATAAAAGAGAAGACGAACAAAGATGGAGAACGTCCGGCATTGGATTCGTCACAATGAGAATCCAATGCAGAAATAAGTTATTTTACGTACAGACAAGTTTAAGTACCTAACTAAATATGTATGGACAAAAGTGTGAAGAATTAATTGTGTATGTACTTTTGTCTGTAATGCAATGTTTCTTGCCCTGTTATATATATTATATATGTATTTGATTTAATTACATATAACTTTTTTACACTACGACATCTTACATGTTTCAATTCTTGTAATATAGAACAATAATCAAGTTAGTAGATCTGTAGAACAGTAGAGCGACAAGTGCTTTAATTTTATTTCTGGAACAGAACATTAATGAATGGTGTAGTTTTGCATTGACGTGGCTTGATTTATCTCTACAGCCATGCAGCGACACGATCATATACTTAACTTGCACAGAATTAATATGACAATTTGTTTCCCTAAAGTAAGTCTATAAATAGAGAAATTGAGAAACAATATTATATGGAAGGTTAAGGTATCATTTTACGATATGTTTCAATAATTTTTTATTTTATATTTTTATAATATTTTTCTTATTATTTATTATTATTATTATTATTTTGATCAAATAAATAAATTTATTTAAAAAAATTTTAGAATATTTTTCATTCAAAAAATTTCTAATTTATAAGTATTCTCAAATATTTCCTAATTATATGTACTAAACAGCAGTAAAAATTAAAGAGTAAATAAAAGCAAGGTAGACTACTTTAATTAAAGGCGCTGGGACCGTGGTAGCTTGTGTTACTGAGAGAACTTGTCTCTTTTAACAGACAATAAAGAAAGGTGTTGCTTTGTAGTTTTTTAGACAAAAGGCAAAATGAACAACTCTCTATTACAACACAAAAACGAAAAGAAAGAAAGAAAGGGAATATTATGTAGTGAAGAAAGACGTAAAGTAAGTAACTACAACTGGCCGGAAAACAGAGAGCTTGTGTAGGACGCACCCGTCGTCGGTCATAGGCAGGGAAGGAATAATCCTCTGTTGTGATTCATTTTGTCGTCTTCGGTAAGCTTATTGATGACCAGAACCAGAATTCTAGGAACACTCTCGAGTCTTTCAATGATTTCAATTTCGTGCTCCGTATTACACTGAGTACTATACGCATAGGTTGTTTCAATTTTGAATTCATTTCAGTCGAAGTACATGACCACATGCCATGATAATAAAAATTCTTGGAGTGTTAATGGCATTTGTCTGTTTAATGTGCCACAGTGAAATTATTCTTGAACTTCGATTATTAAATAGTAGAAATGTCGAAGTTTTTGTTTCATTATGGATCATGTGATTTTCAATAGAGTTATGGCATTCTTGTGTCTGATACTGATTACAAAGAAGTTGAAGCACCCAATGTTTTTGGACCGCAGCTGAGCATCAGCTGACGTGCTAATGCCAAAACTCAGGAAAAAGGTTTTCTTCTCTGCAGATGGAAAATGCATACGGTAGTATAAGAAGCTATGTAACGCAGGTTAAATGAAGTACACTGTGACTATGATACAAACAAAGCATACAACCAAAAAGAAGAAATAAAAGTTGGAGATCAAAAGGAAAGAGAGGTCGAGGTCCCTCAATTGGAATCCGAGGGATTTCTGAGTACTGTTTTTCTGTTTGTTTGATTGTTGTATAGCATATTAATGTACTTGTCATATCTCTTCCAGGTAGCTGTAAATTGTAACTGCTGCTTTTTTGCCTGCTTAAAACTTCTGCTGGTTTCCAATACTTGAAAATCTACCAAGCAGCGGAAGAATAAAATATTGATAGAATTCACATTTATCACCTCAGTGATTAGAACATTAAATGCTGCAATCTATCAGTGCCGCTCGTTTACTTCATTAAGAAATTAAATGTCAAAACAAGTGGTAAAAACCATCTAACAAGAGTATTTCCTGATGAGATGCACTCGCAGACGGTTCAATGAAAAACATTTTACGAAAAGAAATCCACATAAATTTCCATTCGCCTTTTGGCTTCAAGAATCATTACAAGAGACAGGCTCAAGGAACTGGGTTTACTGTTGAAGCTAGCATAGAATAGAATGATGATGCTACCACCTATCTCCAAGTAACACAGATGCATTTCACGGAGGAAATAATAGACGGAATAATTACCATATTACAGGGCTCTATTAACAACATCATACATCTGTTTTCGTACTGACCATATTCACTTCCTAATAAGACATACTTCCCATGGAAATGCAGGGAGATTAAATATTTACAGTTGCCATTTATGGGCACATTAGACAAAATTCTGAACACATACCCGAAAGGATGCATCTGAAACCACTGTAGCAGTCATGGTACCCAAAAGAAAGAATAGGTGAAAGTGGCACTTTCCTGCATCACTTAATGGTGATATACCGATTGGTGCCATGCTTTGCCCAGTGATCCCTCAGATCAAGAGGAATTGATAGATCATGACCCTCAGCTGCCAATCTGTTCAGAAGCTTGCTAAACGCACTAGCGCTCATCTTTCGGCCACCCACCCGTGCATGTCGTTTATTGGGTGACACAGGCAATGGAAACATTGACATTGTTGTTGTGCAGCATGAGGACTGCCAGCCACCATTACCCCACTTGTAGCACTGTCGGTAAGTTCCTGTGCATGAACAAACTGGAGCTGGCATTGTAGAATCGTCAAAAACCACTTGATTTAGCCCCAGATCCTGCTCTTTCCATTCCTGTTTAACTTGCTTATTCAAATCTCCCATGGCCACCTCCACATCGCCTTTCCTGTTTTTTCTTGGTGACTTTGTTGTCTTGGTTTTCAGGTTAACATGGCTGTTGGACTCTTTTCTTAGTTTTTTGAGCTTCCTGATCTTTGGAGCACCATCTGAAGCAACTGATACAGGGGTTGCATCTATAGTATGCATTTGTCTTGCATGGTCGTATTGTGCATCGGAGAGTTCTGGTGGCTGTTGGGAAGGGCCATTTTGAAAAATATGCTTAACATCACGGATGGGATTGTTTGCAGAAGGGCAACCGTGTCCAGTGCTCTTGGAGGTTAAGATATCCTTACGGGCATTCTCAACGGCTCTCAAAGCTTCATCACGCTCCATAATTGCCTTATCACGATCAGCCATAGCCACATTGAGGGCAAGGATTGCTTGATTGCGCTCAGTAAATGCAGCTTCCTTCTCAGATCGTGCCTGATTACGTTGCTGGATAGCAACATCTCGCTCAGTAATAATGGCCATAAGATTAATTGTGCGATGATCCTTAATTTGACTATGAGGCATCATCCGCTACAGAAAAAAACAAAAATGTTATCAGAAATAAACAAGCAAACAGATAACTGTTTTACTAGCAATATTGAGTTAGATGATGAATCAATCTAACAATTATCTCAACCAACTCTTCTGGGAAACAATGGCAAAGGACAAGCTAACTGGTTACCATGCACATTATTAGTAACTAGAAAGAGCATGTTAAAGATAAATCAATATAGAAGGACAAAGAAAAAAATCCCCTTTAGTGCGCATAGGACTCATATCCAACTGGAGATCAAGAATGTGATGATTGAGCAAAGCTTTCATCTTTGTTAGAACTTTAGTCTCTTATAGATGTATTAGCGAAGTAACTCCTCTACGACCTTCAGTAACTCACACTTCCTCTTGTTAACAGATTACATGCATGATAAAAAGCAAAAACATTGCATACCATCATTGAAAGTCTAACAAGCAAACATGTTGCTGCTTATCAGCCTAATACTGTGCATCATCACAGTAAACATAATGTCATGAAGCCAGATTCTAGCTTTGTAGTCCACCAATTATCTTCGGCAATATTACAGTCGGATCTGCCAACAACATCCAAGCCTTTGTGCCACTACAAAAGTGTAGGTTATACCGATCCTTAAGCACCATTTCACTCTAAGGAGAATATAACTACAATGGGTTATCTTCACAAACTATTTCCTAAAGGAAAGTATCACAAAAGAAGCAAACAAAACACCCACTAAATTTCATTTCTTTGAAGAAAATAGCAGAACATATCATGACCACAAATTTGCCTCTTCAAATGGAGTAACACGGTCTAGGTCCTACAATGAAGTCTAACCACCAAATGCAAATGTTAATAGTTACATTCATTTGTTCAAGGTAAACCAAAAGGACTGTGCTTTCCATGTGAACCGAAACAATTTCAACATTGTCCACCAGAAAATTGGATAATAGCCTGATTAGAACAACAGACGACGTGATTGAATTTAAGAATCAACAATAGGTTAATTTGGATTTGAAGCATTTAGGTGAACCATTTCGAGATGGAATTTATTTGACTTTTGCAAGAGCTTATGTAAACATTAGATGAGAGACAGAAGGCATAGTGTTAAAAAGGTGAGGAGACATAGATGAAGGATGCAATTATCCTTGGTTAATTAACCAAGAAAAGGAACTCCCAAATTGCAGCCTACATTAAGAGTGTGTTTCAATTGCACAGAACTCACTTTCTCCCACCAAAATTTTCACTTCTTGTGTTTCAATTTACACCAAACTCCCGAACTCACATCTAAACCACTTCTTACCGAACTCAGTTCCACCAAATTCAGTTTCACGAATCTCACTCTCTACCAATTAAAACACACCCTAACACTGAATAACTCATAGCCGTTTGAAAATGATAAGAAGGATAATAGATAGAATGTAGGAACTATTAGTTTATGTTACAATGCTTAGTGTCACGGGCCTATACTTTTACTTTGGCTCGTGCGGCACTTAGTCACACTCCCTTGTGGCTAAGTCAGCCTTTTACCCAAATGAGCTATCAAAGATAGCTGAGGAAGCTTGAATGGACTAGAGGGAAAATAAGGAACACTTGAAGAGAGCTTTTGGAAGGAAAGTTTTATATTACTTTGGCTTGGTACAACTCTTGGTTGAAATGCTTGATTTACTTGATGGCCCCAAATAAGAGCTCACCCCCCTATTTATAGCTTCTCCACCTCTTCAACAGACGGTGGAGATTGTTTTGATCGGACGGTGGAGAATACATGATCCAGAAAGTTCTTACAAAATATCCCTTACAAAAGTCTCCACCTTTTTAAAGTATTCCTAACCTACTCTAGATTTAAGCCAACTAACTTATATCTAGAGTATTCTACCATATTCTAGACTTAGCTTATGCACAAGATAATTTTACCTAGGCAAAAAGCATTTTACCAAGATAATTTTGATGGGGAGAATAGTCAAAATAGCCATACCGTGACATTAGTGAGCGGTGACAACAGTATAAAAAACTTTCTTGACAAAATGATGATTGAATTTTAACATAAAAGGAAATGGGAGATAAGGAAAAAGGAGGAAGTGTATTGGAACTGGAGAAATGATACTTATGGAGAATCTATGTGGATTGATTACGACTTTAAGCGGAAACTAGAAGATACACTACACAACCCCATAACAAACAAAGATTGCTGAGTGCTGTTACCGGTGCATGGACTGATTTATATTGATCAGCCCTATGTCTGCTGCTTTCTGTCTGCCCACTGTTCTCCATATCAGCCTCAGCAAATGAGAGAGAAAATATAGAACTCTCCTGTTACCTGTCATGGTTTCAGGAAAAAAATGTTCATTAAGTGAAAGGAAACTACACATTTCTAAAAGCATCACAAAAGGGACCACTAAAGTTGAATTAATATATCTCTAAACATCATCAAGAAATAGAAATACTAGCTATTGACTGACCAACCAAAAATAGAAAATTGAGAAAGTTGGCAATCTGTAGCTACCACAATCTTGAATGATATCAAGGAAACTGCAATAACCTAAGATGATACACAAGCCAGAATCAATTGAACAGCAGGTAATAGAAATTTAAAATAATGATATTTGTTTATTTAACACTTTAAAAGAGCAGTTTTTCTCAATTTGGTAAAGTATACACACAACACTAGGTGCTAATCTTCGTCTTTGTCTAGCAAAATCTTGGTTTCAATGAATATCAAATTAACTTTGATCTCCCAGATAAATGGTAAGTTGTGCTGAAACAGCAATGTCAACTTTACATAATGCATATCACTAGTTCATCTACAGTCAAACCATTACAAGTTCTACTTGCACTTTTTTGTCCAGTGTAATACGCAACAAAACACCATGTCAAACTTTTGAGGACTTTGAACAAACCAGCATCTACCACTACCAAATAGAGCACATATTCAGTTTACATGGAATTAGGTAAAAATGTCAAACTATCAAGGTGGTAACAACAAAATCATCTATGAGATGTATAATCAATAAACTGAAGGAACTGGACCAGATACACTATCAGTACTAAAGGCAACAAAAGAAGAACATGAAACTACTGAAGACAAGAAGAAGGAGAGAGTGTGGGATTCAAATACTCAGCCACTTAAATATCTTGCTCAATGTCAGACTGTCAGGTAGTGAAGCTTAGGAGTCATCTATACCACAGTGCTTCAGGTAACGGAGATACCCTAGAAAGAACAAGTTGGCAAACTAGATGTTCATCCGCAACAGCTGATATCTGATGAAGATTAGTAAGATCTGGAAGATTAGAAATTTAACCAAAAGTATCGTGAATCAATAGAGGCACCAAAGTAACTACCAAAAAATACTATCTACATGCTTTGTATTCAAAGTAACTACCAAAAAATACTATCCTTTGTCTACAATAGTTTACTCAGAACAGCAAGATTGACGTAATTGGGTTGAAAACGAACTTAGTAACACATAATGCTGAAAAAGAATTAAATTTTTATTTTTTGGCTCACATGCATTGACACATCAACCAAAAATGAACAGTACACAAAAATGGCTATGCCAAAAACACTTCACATCCTCAAGAAAACAACACAAGTTACATTCTTTGGCATTAAGTTAAAATTTATCTACAAATTTATCAATTAAGGTAATAAAAAAAAAAGATCCTATTTGACCTCAAAACTTCTGCGATGGTGAAATTCAGTCCTTTTGATAATGCCATCTCAAAATTGTTAGGACGTCACATATGAAGTTCACATAACCACTATAGGACTTTGTAGATGCTAAATATTTTCTGTATTCTACGAGGGCTAAAAGATAATTAAGTCAATGCCACTTCAAAATGTTTGGATGTGGCAATGATTTAACATTTTCCCCAAGCATTTGAAAACAGATTCTCTAAAATGCTATATGAAATAGTTCTACATTGATCAAATTCCAACGTTTCTAGAACAGAAGTATCAGTGTTATCAAATTTTAAAAACTCCACATTCATTATTAAACATCGAAGGAAAACTGCACAGATCATGTCCATAACCCAATCATGATACCAACAGTCAACATATTTCCAAAGCACAACATAAAACTTAACTAATATCGAATCCTGCAAGCATTCGATCTTAAATCAAGCTGAGGTTGTTCATAATCCTTACTTCGGAAACCCTATTATCACCTTCCTCCGTTCGAGTCAGTGTAGTAGTCTCCCCAAGCTCAGTTTCAAAGCTTCCAGCATCTACACCATCGAGCTCAGATCACCTCCGCTGCAAACTCAATGGATCTCAGACCCAATCTATCAGGTACTCGCCGTAGCTTAATATCCGGCAATAGACTCCATTCAACCCAGCAAGTCCAGCTCCATCCACTGAGAATCAACCGGTGATTGGAACTCGGGAAACCACAACGATGAATCCATCGATGTTAAGTAACGAGAGATTTTGCCGATGTTGATCTTTCAGCGATTGAAATGGAAGTAGATATAATGGTGATCAGTTAGTTCTGTTCTACAGCTGCTACTGCTGCTGGTATTTGTTCTGCAGCGGTGGAGAAGACGAGAGAAAACCGGAAACGGAGAACGAAAGGGGGTAAAAATGGTAAAAGAAGAGGTAGTTAATCAGTGATTGGATTTTCAATAGAAAATTTGCAAGAGTGGACAAGTTAGTTCTTCCTTTCGTAGAGGAGGAGGTCGCTGCATTATTAGAGCTCCGCTGCCTCGCAGCTATGGATAGCATTATATTTTACACTTCAAATTCTTATTAAAAATTTACCTAATTTATAATTTATATATCAAAATTGTGAATTTTAATTAAATATATTTAATATTAGATCAAATTTAAACCAATTTATTTATAAATAATTATTATTAAAATATAAATTAAAAAATTAATATAGTAATAATAGATAAATTATTAAATATTATATATTCAAAATAAGAAATCTAAAAATTAAGTAACAAATTAATTAAATATATAAATTAATTATATATATAATTATAATTATAATCATATGTATTTTTATAAATATTTTGTAATTATTAAATATTTTATGATACAAATACTTATATAGATCAAATAAATTAATTTTGGATCAATCAAAATTAGATTAGAATTTATTAATTTATCGGATCAAATTTAGAATTTGAAACTGATCCGACTAAAATTATATTCAAATCTAATTTATATAGATCTCTTTAGATTGGGTCTACAAATATGATCATATATTTTCATCTCTATTTGTACTATTTTAGACAATACTTCAAACTTCTTTACACCGAGCTGATTAAAAAATCAAATCATAAAACTTATACTTTCTGAAATTATATAAAAAAATAACTCAATTTTTATTAAAATTAATTAGAAAATGAACACTAAATTTATCACAGCACTTTCAGAATTAAATAAAAATATTTGGCATTACTTTTCAAGTGCTTATCACTAAGTAAGCACTTTATATTTGTAATAATTTTTTATATTATTATAAAATATATATCGTAAAATTTTTATGTCTATGTAATTTTATTTTTATAGGTTAAAAAGTAAAACTTATTTTTAAAATAATTTTATTATAAAAAATTTATTTATAATAAACACTCTCAAAATATTCTCATAATAGTTGTATCGTTGAGGCTGAACTGCTGAAGATCTTGCTAAACAAAAAATAGCCTATCATAATTTATTTACTGTAGAGTGTGCATAGTTAGGTAATTATTGAAAATATTGGGGCCACACTAAATTGTAAATTACTGCTGGACCACCACCCAGCCAATGATAGATAAATTAGTTATAACTATCTATCCATACTAATCAATCTTTAGATGAGCTTATCCATAATAATTACAGTTGTCATTTGACAACACTTATCACTATTTATCAAACTTCACTAAATTTTTTTATTTTTAAATATATCACTTTTTAAAAATATTTTTAAATTTATAATAAATTTACTTTAAAATATATAGATAATTTTATTATTTTACTATAATAAATTTATTTTTTAAAATAAAATTTAAAGATAAAAATATTTAATTTTAAATGTTTGGTGTTTGAAAGTGTTTATAAAATAAAATTTTTTTGTAATGAAAATATTTTTGATCTTTTAAAAAATAAATTTTATTTTTTTATTTCTAAAAATAAGAACTACTAAAGTGTTGTTTAAAATTGCTTTGAATTACTTTTATCTATTTTTATTTTTAGTTTTATTTATAATTATTATAATATTAATAATTTAAAAAATTTTAATATATAAAAGATTTTCCATCATAGTATATAAAAGAAAATTAAAATTTTTTTAAGACGCTCTTTTTTAATGCACTCCAAACAATGCCTAAAAAAATGAATTCAGTTTTAAAAATAAATTTAATTTATAAATTAAAAATATTTAATCAAAAATAATTTTAAAGTTATATAATATTATCAAAAAAATTATTTTAATTATTTTAATTAAAAATAAATTTTAAAAAATAAAATTTTGGTGGTATATAAACACATCCAAAATATATATGAGTGCATTTAGCGCGTATTTACCAACACTCTAAACTTTACATTTCTTAAATTCAAGTTTCATATAAATACATATCAAAATTAAAATAAAATTTTTTATCAATAAATTTTTTTTTAAAAATTCAAATTTAAAACTTACTAAAAATATATAATTAATATAAAATTTTATTTTTTTATTAAATATTTTTAATTTTATTTTTTAAATTTATTTTTTAAAAACTTTACTTCACTCAAAACTCCATTTCCTACCCCCTTGCTAAACACGCCCTTAGTAACGCATATCAAATATTATTTTTTTATTTTTTATTTTTAATTATATATTTTATTTAAAAAATTTAAATAATATAAAAATATGTTACATAATAAAAAAAATTTATTATATATTTTTTTTATTTTTTAAAAAAATAAAAATAATTCTTATTTTAAGAAAACTTAATTTTATAAACAATTTCAAACGCATCCTATGGCAACACTGGATCGTGAGAAAATAGAAATCAAACATCCGACTAGCAATTTACAAATTTACAAACTAACATCAATTCAAGAACGAAGTACTACAGAACCGAGTCACCCGACCTTACAAATACCACCCCCAAACTGATCCAACCTTAATCTAAAAGCTACTGAACCAAAACTATCAACCTGAATTAACTTCTCCTAAAACACATCCCACAAGCTAAACCTTAAAACAAACTATTTGGTCAAGCAGCCGCGGCCATGTAGGTAGTGACAGCCTTGGTTCCCTCGGCAACGGCATGCTTGCCAAGCTCGCCGGGAAGTACAAGCCTGACGGCACTCTGAATCTCTCTCGACGAAAGAGTTGCTTTTCCAGAGTACTTCGAAAGCTTCGCGGCTTCTTCTGCAATGCGCTCAAACATATCACCCATCAACCCATCCAGCACCTGCATTGCCTTCGATGAAACTCCCAACTCAGGGTGAACTTGCTTCAACACCTTAAACACATATCTCTTGTATCCCCTCTCATAGCCCTCGAGCCCTTCACCAACTCTTCTTCTCTTCCTTCTTTTCTTATTCTTCCCATGATCGTTCCCTTCTTTCGTATTGCTCTTCTTCTTCTTCCTGGTTGGAGTTTCTTTGAGTTCTTCAAACTTCTCTTTATCTTGATCAGTAGTAGTTGTTTCCACATCTTGCGTTTCTTGGTCTTCTATACCAGCAGCGGCAGAAGGAACTGTTTCTTCTTCGATTTCTTCGACGGCTTCGTCGTCGGCGGTAACAGCACGTTTTTCTTTATCAGCAGCAGGAGTTACTGGTTCCTCTACCCTGATTTCTCTAGTAGTAGTAGCTTGGTTTTCCTGGCTATCAGGGAGAGAGTTAATATTGAATTCCTCTGTAGTGTTTTCGACATTGTTGGTCTTGTCTTCAAACACAACTTCTTGCTGCCGACTACCGTCAGGGGCACTGGAGGTTTCCTGATTACTTTCTTCAGTGCCGGGGCCGATGACTGATACCGTCACGGTTTCCTCCACCACCTTCTTAGTTGTTTTTACAACTGAACCCAACACCTTCCTCTTCCTTGGAGCCATGATCAATCAAAGCTAGCTTCTTCCTCTTTTCTCTTATTCACTGAACTAAATTGAGAAGTCAATCAAAGATCACTATCGTTCGTTCTTTTCTAAACAGGAGACTCTGCAGTGTTTATAAATAGAAGAAGAAGGAAAGAACAGAGGAAATGAGAGAAAACTGAGAGTGGCCGAGAACTAGAATGTCCGACAGGTGTGTATACACGTGGCAGAAAGACAGAAGTAGGGTGTCGTGGAGAAAATTGAGTGCTTCAGAATTGGAATAGCGCGAGATTATGTTAATCAGACGGCTGGGAACTCGTGTAAATATGCCAGAGGATCACGTTTCTGGAAATCTCATGGAGTTTTTTACTGTTTTCATTTGGTTGCCAACTTATCTCAAATAATTGCGGATTTAACAAATAAAAGAATTCATTGGGTGAATGTGTCTGCCACTAGTTCCATTTTCGGATAGTTTTCTATAAGAAATTTTAACGATTCTCCAAACTGGCCCAAAAAAATTGAGAAGACAAATTTTAAACTAAAAAATAATTACAATATAAATTCCAATTTTCTATGCAAGTAACATCTCAGTTTCTGGCTACTCAAAAGACCAGAGCACTTGGTTTCTGATATATGTTTCTTGTAGAAGGACCTAACTGTTGAAATTGCTGTTTTCTACTCTAATAATTGACATATAGGACATATTTAATATTTGTTTTCAATTTAGAGTTTTTGTCAAAATATTATTTTGTTTATTTTTTAATAAAAAAGAAATACAAATTTTAATTTAATCTTTCTCAAATTTTTACTTCTGATAGCTATATATTTAAACTGAAAATTCTAATTTGAAATTCATATTTATTACAATATAAGTACAAATAATAATTTTATTTTTATTTGTTCAAATAAAGAACATACGATAGTTTTAAACCCAATGGATCAGATATTGATCCACTACATCAAATCGAATTTATTAAATAAATATTAATATTATATTTATAGTATATATGTATTATATAATAGTTATTTAAATTTTTTAAAAATATAATTATATATAATAAATATTAAATACATTTTTTGAAGTTATATTTTTTATTTTTGAAACAATAATTTTCAAGAGTCAACACAATAGCTAAAAAATCTAAAATATAGTAAGATTTTAATATTTTAAATATTACAAATTAGCTATGGTATAGATAGCAAACTTAGCTCATAGCAATGGGCAGAGCACCATAGAGCTTTTGGCACCATGAGCAGGACTTGGTTCACAACTGAGATTGCGAGAGCTAGAGGGTATAGCACCAGAGGACTTGGCACCCAACTATAATATGTA
Source organism: Acanthochlamys bracteata (assembly GCA_019914995.1). Lineage (NCBI taxonomy): Eukaryota > Viridiplantae > Streptophyta > Magnoliopsida > Pandanales > Velloziaceae > Acanthochlamys > Acanthochlamys bracteata. Next base: position 10,335,236 of record CM034126.1, on the reverse strand, counting down.
TCGTGTAGAGAGCATAGCACTATTCCTTTCTACTTCTACTTTTTTATGAACCCTTTATCCAAACACAAGGTAAAGAGCAGAGCACTAGAGGACTTGGCAGTTGGCACCCAACAAGAACCCGTCCAAAACAGACAGCACCAGAGGACTTAGCAACCAACAACAACCTGTCCAGAGCTTGCACAACTTGCTCCAGAAAACAGTCCTAGAAAGAAAAAGAATAAGAAAATAGTAAGAAAAATCCAAAAGCAAGCACTCTCAGAAACAACATCAACTTGCACATCTTGCAGAAAGTAGTCCTTTACATGCACAGAACGTTTTATATCTTGCATGTATCATTTTTCTGATCACCTCAGTAGTCTACATTCTAAAGAAAATATAATTTTTAAAATTGAGTCATCCATTCTCAGTCACTAAACTTTATCCATGCACCTTGCTCACAAAACTTAAAGAAGACAAATACTTACCAGTATGCTATTAAAGAAAACAACAAGAAAAATTTAACTTGTTACGGAAAGTAGCCTAGAAAGAAAACTACACGAAAACAGCAAGAAAAACCAAAAAACAAGCAATCGCAGCACGAAGAACTAACACTAACTGAATTAATTCACAATATCTTTGAAATCATTATCTAAGTTTTTCAAGAAGATCAAAAGACTTCCTCGTAATTGTCTTACTTGCAATTATCCAAGAGCAAGCAGCAAGCAGGTAACTATAACAGCAAGCAGTTTCAGAGCTTGCACATCCTTCATAATGTAAAAAGACAAGCAGTCTCAAAGCTTGCACATTCTGCATAATGAAAACAGTAAACAATCTCAGAAAGCACTCCAATCCGTTTACATGTCAGTCCATAATACGCATAACTAAGTAACTAAGAAACCACTAGATTTGGAGATGCTTACGTCTACAGCAGAGATACATGATTCCAGACAACCTTACTAGTTACCTGAATACTAATGAACAAAATACAAATTTGAATCCTCCTACAAGACAGATGATTCAAACCAATACTTACCAGCCATAATTTGAATCTCCTACCATTCCATAATTTGAATCCTCTTATAAATGCTTATCTCTGTAGCAAATATGAATACCATTTCACCAAATATAGAGCAACCAAATGAAATTCAAACCATTAAATGATTCAAACCAAACAGAATCCTCTTACAAAACAGAAGCACAAATGAACAATACAAAAGCATGCTATAATGCATGCTTATAAGTGTTAAACATCAGCACTAACTTCCATAATTCTTCAAAGCTAAAAGTGTTAAACAATAACAATTAGATATTCTGTCTTCATAGTGAGCCTAATCGTCGATCTCCCTCTTCATCATCATGACAAGTTCAAAATCTTCAACGTTCTCGGTATCTATAAAGTATAAATATTATATTTGATAAGATTTATTCTTTAAATTCATAATTTAACACTGCTAATTAGAAACAACAAAAACACAAACTTATCATCGTTCAGTTTATCTTAAATTGAACATGCCGCCAATTCTTTGTAAAATTCCTGTAACTCCTTATTAGTTATTATGGAGGGTTCATCTAAAGATATTTAGTCATCGTTAGCAACAAATCTTTCAACATTAAAATGATCATAATTTTTGACTCTTCAAATAATTTCTAAATATATATAAACAATTTATCAGAAGAGCATATAAAAATACAATTATGAATAAGAAAACAAATAGTACAGTAATAACTTTGTCTCAAGCTCAAATTATATGAAATACACATAAGATCATTTAACCATTGACGTTCCAATCTATTTTTTTACTTGGAATGAATATGTTAAAAAATACTCAAATTTTTCTCATAGTCTGACGTATTGCATGTTTAGCTTATAACACGAATAGCTAATTTTTTGAAATGCATAGCACTATTTCTATATAATAACCACAATTCATCTACAAATAGGTCAAGACTAGTAGATAAAAAAATAGAAATAGATAGTGGTTTTCATATACGAAACATATAAACAGCCATATGTCACCAAAATAAAAATCAAATAACTATTTAATAATCATTACTTTGAGCCATAGATACATGGTTAACTATACTGGAAACATGATCAAAATCTCTTTTTATGTTCCAGAAAAATTTCATCTCACTAGTCAACTTACCAATATGATCAAAATCTTCATAAGAAAACTTCTGTATAACATCCAAAAGTTCAGAAATAATATGAGAAGTCCTATTAGTTGAAGAGTTATCATCTTGATAAGGAAGATTAAGCCAATATCCATACTGTATTTAAAGCTCTACTTAACTACCTATCCCATTTGTTATTAATAATGCTCAACTATTGTTTAACTCTGTCCTTATCCCATTTGAACCTTTTCAATATTTTTGTTTTGACATTATGAATAGCCTAAAATAAATATCCCATACAAAGCATATTATCACTATCAATAAGGTGAAGAATGCGAACAAATGGTGCAGTAAGCTTTACAACAGTAGCATTCCGTCCAAAACCTTGGAGTTAAAATACCGTTGACAGATTTTTTAACTTTAATTTCTCTAGCAAAAACTAAACTTGTCCATTGTTGGATGTTATCGTAGCTCTCGATGCATCTTTCTGTAATAGTATATTTTGTAGTGCAACAAAATTAATTGCGAAACGAATAGGTGCTGTTCTAAAAATCTCCCTTCTATATGTAATTTTTTTATCAAATATAAAAAAAAGCAATGATTATAGATGTACTTTGTTATTCTAAATGTATGAGTTACTAAATTGCTAACTTTATCTAAATTACTAATATCTTGAAACATCAAGTTTATGCAGTAGGTAGCATAAGGAGACCAAAACAAATCTAAGAATTCTTGCTCTAATAATTTACTAGCAGTAAAATAGTTAAAAAAGTATTGTTAGTTACAAAGTGACCAAAATTCTCAACACTCATATATAAAATAACTTCTCTAAACAATCTATATAGCATAAATGTAGTTTTTGAAGCATTGAAGACATCTACAAATTCAAGAAGGACCGTATCTTTTGGGCAATTAATTAGAAATTTGATTAGTGTTTTTTTTTATTTTGATTGGATCATCCATCAGCCATGACGACGCACCTAGTCTTCCTCCATTCATCAAGAAAGCTCTCAACATAGAAATTTGTCTCCTCAACATTTGTATTCGATAAAAGTTTCTAAATATGATGGCTATGATCTTTGTAACCTGCACCCATACTAGCAATAACATCTATCATTGGTTAAAAAAATAAAGAGATAACAGTATGAAAAGATATACATGCATTAATCATCCATTTATATATTGCAATTCCGCATTTATTTTTTAACTTCTTACTCTGTATGACACTATTAAGAGTTGGTTTATGTATTAGAAATGATTCTCGGCATGAAATAAGAATCAACCATAACTTCGTTACCTTCTCTATTTTCAATTCCAGACTGTCAAGTGTTATGTTTGCTTGTGCAAATCTCTATAGTGGCACTTTCATGAGCTGTAACTTCTTGAGAATCACTAGCTTTGCTGTATGCTTTTTTTTTTATTGCAATTACTGTTGGATAAATGATTCTGTAAATCCATCATCTTTTGGTGTCTTCTTTTTTTGAATTATAGCATATATATCAGCTTCATATGATATCGAACATTAGTAAGGACATTTTTACAAGCTCCGACTTCTCCTTATAATCCAGTTAAGTGTTGCTTAATTCTATTAATGCCACCACCTTCAAATGTCTTGAGCAATAACTAAATATTAACTTTTTCTTATTTCGGCCTTTAGTAGTGTCTGACTCCTTATAATAGTTTCAAGCAGAATTGGTTTTATTCTTTATAATATTTTGATTTTGTGGAATTGAAGGCGCGGTTGGAGTAGAATTCATGTAGGGCTTAGAAGGTTTAGCTTAAGCAAAACTCATATCGAAGCAGAGAAGCTGGAGCACAAAAAAATATCAATAATATAGCTAGAGAAAGAGCGGCAGAAAAAACTGCTGCCATGAACTTTGATCGACGAGGAAGAGAAAGTGGGGCCAATTCGCTGATGAAGAAGAAAAGAAAGATCGCTTGGCAAGAGCGATGATGATAATCGACAAAATGAAGGAAGATTGAATGGTGCTGGAGAGGAGATAAGTAGGAAGAAGGAAAGAGTGAGGCGCTGCAGACAACGAGTCAGAAAATGTAAAATGGTTCCTAACTATGATTTTGTTCTCAACGAATATATATATATATATATATATATTAATAATACTGGATCGATATCTTTAACCGTATCATCGAGTTGTCCAAAATCCGACCTAACTGATTTGAAATCCGGTCGGATCAATCCGGACATTACTGAATTTATTGCATGCCAGATTCTGCTACTAATTCGACCTGAGATCGATGCCGGATCACCAAGTTCGGGTCCAACCCAGCCAGTTCGAGCTGAGTTTTTAAAAATTGAAACATACTTATATGTACAACTCTGAAAAAGATATTAACATCTATCTATGTTAATCTACATAGAATAGTATATTTATCTTTGCTTGTTAGTTGTTATAAACATTAAATGTGTAATGAATGAAATACATTCCTCTGCTATGAAATTTGGGTGAGATATATTTATGATAAAATTTTCAGAGAGCAGATAGGTCAATGTGAGACATTGCATCCATGGTGCTTATGGTTGGAGAGAAACAATAAAAGTTTTTAATGCTAGGTGCAGAAGAGCTAAATATGTCCATCTCAAGGCTAAAGATTAATTAATTGAAGTGCGTGGGCACTTCATACAACGTTTTAAAGGCTCCTCACAAATTGCAGTGCTCATTTCTTTGAGAAGCGTTCAAAAATCTTGTCCTCTAAGGTCTTTATTAATCTAGTAATGTTCTTCCTCTCTTCATTAACCAAATCTCTTGTACCTTACCCTTTAATCCATCTCGGTTGATGATGCCGTTCAAGTAACGGTAATACCAAATTATCAACCTAGAAACCAAAACACATATGTATATATCATATTTATTAAACAAGTAGAAATTCAAACAATACTATCGTGTGCCAACAAGTTAAAAGAGGACGTTTAGGGGTACTTCCAAAAACGTTTTTCAAAATGAAGAATATTTTAAATTTTTTTCAAAAATAAGTCATACTATGTAACTCAAAAAAATAATAAAAATAAATAATAATAAGATTTTTTCGACTTAGATTTTTTTATATTTTTTAAAATTCTAAAATAGAATATTATAAAAATTTATTTAAAAATATAAAATAAAAGATTGGAATAAAAAAAGTTTATAAGCAATCCGAAATAGCACCAAAATATTGTTCAAATTAACTATATTAGTTTTGTTAAGTTAAAACCAAGCGTGTTTAAGTTCAAATTGACATGCTCATGCCACATTAAATCTTATTAAAGTTTAAACATTATTTTGCTATGGTTTAGGTCCTAAATCAACAGGGCAGATTCAAATTTTAATTTAAAGAAGTTCTTTACCTGAGTAGGTTCAACTTGAATCACAGCTTTTTGCTTAATAAGAAATTATACGAAGGAATGTATTTAAAAAAGGTGTGTGTATCTCCGTACCGTACCTGCATTTTAGGAAGGAAATAATTTGTTTGCCATTTGCATCAGCAATTGTTTAATTTAATTACATCTGTGTGATTACTTGATCAAAGGGCTATGAAAAAGAGCGAGTGGGAATATGCATAATGGAGAGAATGCTTATATATCGTTATACACAATCCTACACTCTTCTTTCATAGTCGTCTAGTTAAGCAATCTGACTACTATAATGCAACCCGTATTTGAAATCATGTTTTTGCCCTCAATCTCTGGTTAATTGAATCACAACCATTCCACACTTGATCGGATGGCTTTGAAAACGGAATGCATGAAAGTATGTGTGTGTATATAATATAATATATCATTAGCAAGAAGCTAATAAGACGCTATTTGGTAGTGCTTATCAATCACTTTTTATTTCTAATTTTTTATTTTATATTTATAATAAAATTTTTAAAATATTATATATAATTTATTTTAAATTTTAAAAAAAATATTAAAAAAATTTTACATTATAATATTTTATTATTATTTATTATTATTAGTTTTAAGGTAAAAATTATAGACCTTATTTCTTAACATAAAAAAATATATATATGTTCTATTTAAAAAAAAATCAATTTTATAAGTATTTCTAAACATCTCGAAAGTTATATGTTAAAAGTTGTAGATTATTATGAGCAGATGAACTCTTACGCATAATTAACAAAGAGAATCTCATGTTAAAGACTACTAATAATGTAAATCCCCATAAATAAAACCAATATGATTTAAATAAGGAGTTCGGAATTGTTTAAAAAAAGTTTTTTAGTAAAAACCTTTTTATAATTTTTTAAAAAACTAAGTTTAGTAAGTTTTAGTTTTCTTAAAAATTATATATAATAAATTTACAACGTACAACTTACACAATATATTTTAAATTAAATTAAAAAAAAGTAATATAGAAAACATTTTGAAAATGAAAACTAAATGCTAAAATACGTCAGTAAGTTATGCCAAATAATCTCTTCATGTTTGACACAACTGAAAATTGCTGCACTAGAGGCTTGGTTACATTAAAATAATCTCACTTTTTTAGAACTGAGTTTTAAAAATAAAATTAAAAATTAAACATATTTAATGCAAAAATAAAGTTTTATACTTATTTTATATTAAAAATATATTTTAAAATTGAATTTAAAAAATAATTTTTTAATAGAAATTATTTATTTTGAAATATTTATTTATTTTATGTTAAGAGTGAGTTTAAATAAATGAGTTTAGTGAGTTGGTATGCAAGTCCTACGTATTTCTTTTTTAATATCGTGTTGTTTAGACTTTAGAGTTAGTCACATAATTTTACATGAGCCAAAATTGTTTTTGTTTAAAAATAATTAGACAAACAGAAGGGATCGGTTATAGGGGTCACCTACGTATTTCTTTTTTATTATCATGTTGTTTAGACTTTAGAGTTAGTCACATAATTTTACATGAGCCAAAAGTGTTTTTGTTCAAAAGTATTAGACAAGAAGAAGGGTCATAGGGATCATTCAAAATTCGAAAATGTCTGTTAGAGTTATAACTTAATAACTAATAAGTTGTTAGGAATACTAAATATGTTCGGTTGTCGATGGACGCAACAAAAATATAAGACACACTCAAAAATTTTGCGTAAATATTGAGACAATAGTAAGATAAACACAAAAATAAAGAATTTATGTGGAAAAAATAAAAAAATCTCACGAAAAGATAAACCAGCAGCCTAAAAAAATTACTAAACGAAAGTAATTACAAACTCTTATGTTACACTTTAAATAAAAACAATTATTAGAATGCTTTGTCTTTTTCTCTCATACTTGATATTGTGAATGATGTGAATGATTTTGATATTTTTTAAGTAAATGCGTCTCATCATATATATATATATATATATATATATTACTTTTAAGAGATTATTGAATTTTCAAACGATTGTCTTTCCATCTTTCCATTAATTATCCAAGTACTTTGACCTTTCATCTTTCAAGAGATGTTTCAAAGTTTTTTATCGTTGGCTTTCCAACTTATTCGGTGATGTGTTCATTTTCCTTTATCTTTGATATTCTAACATGATTGCACATTTAACTTATTTTATTTTAATAAATTACTAATTTATATAGTGACTTTATAATTTCTAACATAAGTGGAGGACTCCGAAACCTAATTATGATCATAATGATTTTAAGAGGCCCTTTAGGAATACATATGAAACGAAAATCTTACTCTATTATTTATTTTATAAACAAACTTTATTATTTTGATATCAAAAAAATAAAATAAGCAATAAAAAGATCTTATTACGTAAAAATTTTTATATTTTCAAATTTTTTAATAAATTCTACAAATTATTATAAAAAGTTATTAAAAAATATAGAATAAAAATTGATAAGTAGTTTTTTTGAAATGGAAGTTGAAAAATTTCGATAGGTACTTTCGAAAGGGTTTGTACAAGATAGTTTGATATTGGGGTTTTGATTTATTGATCTATAGCTTTTCAGCTTTTAACTTCTCTTTCTGCAATTCATGTTTTTAAATAATTTACAACTAGGAATTTTACCATATTGATTGATGTAGATAAAACCAACTAAGAAAAACTCAGTGATTCTATCCTAATCTATCTCGCAAGTGCACGGTTATCGTCTATCGTATAGCAGATAACGAGTTTGTTCCACAGAGATTGTTGTTAACTCTAATCCAAATTTTTAGTGACAAAAGTTGTGTTTGTGAAAGCTAATCAAAGGTGTACGAAAGCTAAGAACGAAAAATAACACACGGATCGAAAAAATAGACATACAAATAACTGGAGTTTTAGAATTCATCACTAATGTCTCTAATTTATTCTTTAAATAAATATGATAATAGATTATGATAATTGTGAAGATTTTGTACCTAATACCTTAGTCCAATTCTTAGATACGATTTCTAATTATGACTTTAACTTTGGTCCAGTATAAAATCACCTATCGCTAGTGATGTTCTAACTCCTTGTTTAGAAATTACTAACGATGCATTAGATTATGCGAAATCATAAGTCATGTAGTTACATTCACTTTAGTCCAGTAAATATTAACTACAGTTATTAATCCTGTAATTCGTAAGTTATGTTCCGATTCGTTCTCGCAAACACAATTAATATAATAATTTAGATATCAAACTCAATGCTATCATGCATGCAAATTTAACATCTAAACATCCTTTCCAACAAGAATTAATAACTCACATAAAATCAATAATCCATACATCACATAATATTCAAGAAATAAATTAAATTTATTAGGGTTTCATCCTAACTCTAGTTTAGAGAATTTAGCCACTCATATTAATATTACACACAATAATATTGTATGAAAAAGAAAACATGAGCATTGTATGGTGATAGATGTCATCACTCGCTATAGACTATGAAATCAAAATCCTCTATAAAATGTATTCAATTGCATTGTCTAGAATGACAAAATTTTATCAAATCAATTATATATAGTACTATATCAAGAAGAACGTAGGCTTAGTTAATAAGAATATTATACGAACAAACTCAATAACGATTCTAGTTTCAAAAGCCATACTAGAAAGAGAGTTCAAACTCATTATTGAAAAATGGATGATAGACTACCAATCGATGTTTATGCATAATTTTTTATCTCCTAATACCCCCAAACTTAAATTCGACGTTGTCCTCAATGGTGAAAAATAAAAATGAACAATTATAAAGCAAAGGGATATAAAAATTGAGGTGTAGAAAAACTCCCCTGATTTTTTAAATGGTTTGAATCTTTGATCTACTTCTCTATCAACTACATCACAGCAACAAATCTTTGCATTATAGTGATTCTTCTTTCTTTCCGAATTCTAAAAAAAAATAATAATAATAATAATAATAAACATATCATATTAAACGAAAACAAAATCCTACAAAATTCAATTTCTACTAGAGATAAAGGCCTTAGGTTGCCTCCTAATAAGCGCTAAATTTAACATCTTGAGCCAGACGAGAAGTTTGTCAAATAAGATCGCGCAGTTGAAGAGTTGGTTCAGTTTGGATTGCGAGGGTGGCCTCCAAGTATGACTTCAAGCGATACCCATTGACTTTAAATTGTGCTCCAAATTTGAGATCCTTAATTTCTATAGCTCCATGTGGAAAGATTTCAACTATCTCATATGGTCCATGCCATTTTGACTTCAGCTTTCCGGGAAAGAGTTTTAACCGTGAGTTAAACAATAAAACTTTCATACCTGGAGTAAACTCTTTTCGCTGAATTGACTTGTCATGATAGAATTTTGTGCGTTTTTTGTAAATCTTTGCATTCTCATAAGCTTCGTACCGAATTTCTTCCAATTCATTGAGTTGCAACTTTCTTTCATTCCCTGTATCTTTCAAGTCAAAATTTAGCTTCTTGATAGCCCAATATGCATTATGTTCAAGTTCCATAGGTAAATGACATGCTTTCCCAAATACGATACGATATGGACTCATTCCTACAGGTGTTTTATATGCTGTCCTGTAAGCCCATAAAGCATCATTAAGTTTTATTGCCCAATCTTTTCGTATGGTGTTCATAATTTTCTCCAGAATATTTTTAATTTCCCTATTGCTAATTTCTACTTGTCCTGAGGTTTGAGGGTGATATGGAGTGGCTACCTTATGAGTTATGCCATATTTTCTTAGGAAAGCATCAAAAGGTTTATTGCAAAAATATTTACCACCATCACTAATGATTGCTCTAGGGGTTCCAAATCTAGTGAAAATCATATTCTTCAAAAATTTGAGGATAATCTTATGATCATTAGCTTTTGTAGCTTGAGCCTCTACCCATTTAGATGCATAATCAACAGTAACAAGAATATAAAAATACCCAAACGAGGAAGGGAATGGACCCATGAAGTCTATACTCCAAACATCAAAGAGTTCTACAACCAAAATATTAGTCAAATGCATCATGTTCCTCCTGCTGATATTTCCTATTCTTTGACATCTGTCACACTTAGAACAAAAGTTAAATGCATCTTTAAATAAAGTGGGCCAAAAGAAATCTGATTGAAGGACTTTATGGGCTGTTTTTTTAGCACCAAAATAACCTCCACATGCTAACTCATGGCTATGCCTTAGAATGCTTTCTTGTTTATCCTCATGAACGCATCTTCTAATGATTTGATCCGGACAGTGTTTAAACAAATAGGGATCATCCCAATAATAGTACTTCACCATAGACAGAAATCGCTTCTTTTTCTGAAAAGATAAATTATTTCTCATTACACCACTAGCAAGATAATTCACAAAATTAGCATACCAAGGTTCTTTATAAGTAATGGAAAGAAGTTGTTCATCTGGAAAAGAATCATTTAGAGGCATGTCATCTCCTTCTCTTTGATCTTCAATCACGATACGAGAAAGATGGTCTGCTACCACATTCTCGCTTCCTTTTTTATCTTTAATCTCCAAGTCAAACTCTTGTAGCAATAAGATCCATCGAATCAACCTAGACTTAGCATCTTTTTTAGTCAACAAATACTTAAGAGCAGCATGGTCAGTAAATACAATAACTTTAGAACCAAAAATATATGGACGAAATTTTTCTAAAGTAAATACCACAACAAGCAGCTCTTTTTCTGTTGTTGAATAATTAAGTTGTGCATCATTCAAAGTCTTGCTAGCATAATATATAACATGTGGCAGTTTATCAATTCGTTGACCAAGCACTGCACCAATAGCATAATCTGAAGTATCACACATCAGTTCAAATGGCAAATTCCAGTCGGGAGCAGTAATGATTGGAGCAGTAGTTAAGACATTTTTCAAATTATTGAATGCATGCAAACAATCTTTATCAAAATCAAACACAGCATCCTTAACCAATAAATCATATAGAGGCCTAGTTATTTTAGAAAAATCTTTAATAAATCTTCTATAAAAACCAGTATGGCCTAAAAAACTTCTAATCCCTTTTACTGAATTAGGGGGAGGTAGATTTTTTATAATTTTAATTTTTGCTCTATCCACCTTAATTCCTTTATTAGAAACCACATGTCCTAAGACAATTCCTTATTTAACCATAAAATGACATTTTTCTCAATTCAAAACCAAATTCGTTTCTTCACATCTAGATAAAACCAATTTCAAATTATCAAGGCATCCATCAAAAGAAGATCCAAAAACTGAAAAATCATTCATAAATACCTCGATGATTCTCTCTACCATATCAGAGAATATAGCCATCATACATCTTTGAAATGTTACTGGAGCATTACACAAACCAAAGGACATTCTCCTATAGGCAAAAGTACCAAATGGACAAGTGAAAATTGTTTTCTCTTGGTCTTCCGGAGCAATTGGAATTTGATTATAACCTGAAAAACCATCAAGGAAACAATAATGTGAGTGGCCAGCTAAGCATTCAAGCATTTGACCAATGAAAGGTAAAGGAAAATGATCTTTTCTTGTTGCAGAATTCAACTTTCTATAATCAATACAAACACGCCATCCCGTAGTTATTCTTGTAGGGATCAATTCATTATTCTCATTTTTAACTACTGTTATCTCGGATTTGTTAGGTACTACTTGTACAGGACTAACCCATCTACTATCAGAGATTAGATAGATTACTCCTACATCAAGCAGTTTTAAAATTTCAGCTCTAACAACCTCTTTTATATTAGAATTTAATCTCCTTTGGCTTTCACGAGTAGGTTTGGCATCATCCTCCATTAAAATTCTATGCATACACATCACAGGACTAATACCTTTTATGTCAGCTATTGTCCAACCTGTTGCTGTCCTATGCTCTTTTAGGATATTAATAAGGCTCACTTCTTCTCTAACTGTAAGATCTGAAGATATGATAACTGGGAGGGTTTCATTATCACCTAAGAATGCATATTTAAGATGTTTAGGCAATGGTTTGAGTTCTAACTTAGGAGGGACTATAGTAGATGGCTCTATCCTTGTTTTATTCATCTCTAAAGGTCCAAATGATGCTCTATAACTAGGTTGAATTGGTTTTAATACATTTAGGGCAGCAAACATATTGTTAGAATTATCACTATCTGCCATATCTAAAGTTAACGCTGCTTCCAAATCGTCCTTATATTTTTTCTGCAAAATAACAGAATCGATTAGTGGATCTAATAAATCAACAGAAAAGCAAGAATCTGAAGAAATAGAAGGATGTTTTAAAGCATCAAACACTTTGAATTTAACAGTTTCGCCCAATACTGTCATTGTGAGGGTGCCTTTTTTCACGTTGATACATGTGTCTGCAGTAGCCATAAACGGACGACCAAGAAGAATAAGGATCTCACGATCATTTCTCAAGTTTTCCTCCATGTTTAAAACAATGAAATCTGCAGGAAGAATTAATTTGTCAACTTGAACTAAAACATCCTCTATAATACCTGTGGGATGCCGTATGGAATGGTCAGCAAGCTCGAGACGTGCAGCAGTCTTTTTTATACCTTCCAAACCCAACTCTTTGTAGATAGAAAATAGCATCAAGTTGATGCTTGCCCCTAGGTCCAACATAGCACGTCCGAGTCTCTTGGCACCAATAGTGATAGGAATATCAAAACTACCTGAGTCATCAAGCTTAGGTGGAAGCTCGCTTTTCAACACTGCACTTACATTTTTGTTCAACCTGACTCCTTCGTTTGGTGCAAATTTGAGTTTGTGAGCCTTCAAAGTTTTAATGAATTTTTCATATGCTGGAATCTGTTCAATCACATCAAACAAATGAAGGTTAATATGCACTTAACATATCATAAATATCTTGAAATTGCTTATCCTGTTTATTTTGCTTTAGATGGCCCGGAAATGGTATAGGAGATGTATAACGATCAACCGCCTTGTAGTCCAGAAGGATGATGAGCAGATTCATTTCCGTAGTGTTAATCACTCTCAGACGGCAATGATTTCGATATTTTTTCTCTTAATCCAGATCTGTCTATCTCTTGTTTTTCATCACCTGCAACTACATTTTCATCAGAAACATCATATTTATCGTCATTATTAATAAGCTTACCTGATCTTAATTGAATGGCTTTAGCTTGTTTATTATTTCGTGGATTGATGTTAGGTTGACTAGGAAACTTACCATGCTCTCTTTGGCTCAAAGCTTGTGCAATTTGACCTACCTGAGCTTCAAGTTTTTGTTGACCAATTGCTAACTGTCTTACCAAATCCTCCAATGAAGTCGATGGCTTTGGTTGAGGTGGAGGTTGGTGTTGTTGATTGCTCCACGAGAAGTTGGGATGATTCCTCCATCCAAGATTGTAAGTGTTTGAATATGGATCATGTTTAGGATGTCGGTTATAAGAACTTACCATATTTGCTTGTTCTTGTACAAACTCAGGAAAATCTACTCCCTGTGTATAATGTACAGTAGAATGACCAGATAAATCACAAATGCCACATACCTCTTGTGTTGGAAGTTTTCCTTTCATAGCTAGCAAAGCATCCAATTTGTTATTAATAGCATTCACCTGCGCTTTAGAAGCATAATCGTTATTGCCATTCACCTCATAAATTCCAGCTCGTCTTCCTCGTGTATCTATATGTTGCGTCTCAAGAGCTAAATTTTTGAATAGCGTTTGACATTCAGCTAGTGTCTTATTCCGAATAGATCCACGTGCATAATTATTCACTGCAGCCTTGTTAGAAACGGTTAGTGCCTTATAAAATATACGCATCAAAACCAAAATAGGCAAACTATGGTGAGGACATTGAATTAATAAGTTATTAAATCATTCTTATGCTTCAGAAAATGACTCATCAGATTGTTGAGTAAATTGCATGATTTTATCTCTTAATGCATCAGTTTTCTGAGTTGAAAAAAATTTCTCTAAAAATCTGTTTTGAATTTCAGTCCAAGTAGTAAGTGAACCAGATGTAAGTGATTGTAACCATACCTTTGCTCTATCTTTTAAAATGTAAGGAAAGATTTTCATTTGAAGGTGTTCCTTAGTAACCCCATCTATCAAAGGCATGTTAGAAACCATATTGAAAATTTCTCGAATATGAGCTAAAGGATCCTCATTGTTTAAACCATGAAAAAAGGCATCATATTAAAATGAATAGTTTTCAATTCATAGTTTTTACCAGCATAAGAAAGAACTATACTAGATGGAGATACAGGAATTGTAGGAATGTCAAAATCTCCCATTGTTTCATTCGGTGCAACAGCTATCTCTTCATTCTAATATTCAAATGATTTCTACGCTCACGTCTAATTCTCTAACCTCTCTCTCAAGTTCAGGATCGAATTCAAGTGAAGATTGACTATGAGAGCGAGTGATCATGCAATAATGTAACTATAATGAAAAACAAACTAATATGCTCTAAGCTAAATGCAAAACAAATTCAAAATATCAATGAAGCTAAATGAAGCTAAATTGAATCAAAGTCAAACAAAACAATTCCCGGCAACGGCACCAAAAACTTGATGTAGATAAAACCAACTAAGAAAAACTCAGTGATTCTATCCTAGTCTATCCCGCAAGTGCACGGTTGTCGTCTACCGTATAGTAGATAACGAGTTTGTTCCACAGAAATTGTTGTTAACTCTAATCCAAATTTTTAGTAACAAAAGTTGTGTTTGTAAAAGCTAATCAAAGGTGTACGAAAGCTAAGAACGAAAAATAACACACGGATCGAGAAAATAGGTATGCAAATAACTAGAATTTTAGAATCCACCACTAATGCCTCTAATTTATTATTTAAATAAATATGATAATAGATTATGATAATTGTGAAGATTTTGTACATAACACTTTGGTCCAGTTCTTAGATACGATTTCTAATTATGACTTAACTTTGGTCCAGTATAAAATCACCTATCGCTAGTGATGTTCTAACTCCTTGTTTAGAAATTACTAACGATGTATTAGATTCTGCGAAATCATAAATCATGTAGTTACATTCACTTTAGTCCAGTAAATACTAACTACAGTTATTAATCCTGTAATTCGTAAGTTATATTCCAATTGGTCCTCGCAAACACAATTAATATAATAATTTAGATATCAAACTCAATGCTATCATGCATGCAAATTTAACATCTAAACATCTTTTCAAATAAGAATTAATAACTCACATAAAATCAACAATCCATACATCAAATAATATTCAAGAAATAAATTAAATTTATTAGGGTTTCATCCTAACTCCAGTTTAGAGAATTTAGTCACTCATATTAATATTACACACAATAATATTGTATGAAAAATAAAACATGAGCAAAAAAGAAGAAAGCAAATCTGAAGAATTTTTCGTCTCTAATCTGCTCTTCCTTCTGTCTCCCGTTCGGCTCTCTTTAGGTTTTCCGTCGGCTCTTCGTTCGCTCCTTGTTAGTTCTTCGATGCTCCTTCGATCCTTCAATTTATAGTAGAACTTCCTCCACAAAATTAGGCAAAAAAATATCTTCAGGATCTTCAGATTAGATTTGATATAGATTTGTTGCTATATTTGATGCTAGATTTGATGCTAAATTTTTTATTTAGATTTAATTGGTCAAATGCATCAATGAGGATCGCCGCTTGATATTTTCTTCCATGATTAGCTCTTTTATTTTATTCCTTCAATAATTTGCTTTTTTGTTCACCTATATTTCACAAAATAAAATAAAATAAAATAAAATAAAATAAATTAATTTATATTATGAATAGAATTTTAATAAAAATTTAATATTTATTATAATAATAAGATATAATAAATATATATCATTACATATTATCATTGATATCCTTACAATACCATAAATAAATTAAGGGGACACTTGAATGATTTAAAATAAAAAAATAATGTAAAAAGTTATTTTAAAGCTTTTAAAGAAACGAGTTTGATATTTCTACTAAAATATAATAAAACTATATATAGATAAATTTTATGATGTTCAATTTATCTTTTCTTTCTAAGTTTTATATTAAAAAAATTTATTAAAAAATAAAAATAAAAATGAAGTTATGATAAATAGTCATAAGATAAATATATTAAAAATAATAATATTAAAATAAATATGAATAAATATTAGAATAAATAAAATATAAAATAATAATACACGGTAATAAATAATATCGCATCGATTGAGAACAAGTTAAGATAAGACATACTTAAATAGTTAGGGATATTTTGTGCAAATTTAAAAATATTTTTATGCATAAAATAATGCGATTCTTACTTTAAACAAAATAAATAAATCTAATTAAATTATATGGTGTTGCGAAGGATTTAAAAGAGTTGTATCTTTTGTTAGTTATTTTTATAATCAAATTGAATGAAAAACGGATTTATATAATCAATTCTACTCGGATGGGACAAAAATTTAATTTGTTGTTGTTTTATACAAAAATTTGTATGTGAAAAGTAAAGGCAATCCCTCTAAAGTCTGAAGCACCATAGAATATTTTTATTTACTTTAATATTTTGAAGTATATAATCATCCGATTTGTTGACTGTGGCGATTGATCGAAGAAAGCCACTAATATATTCCGAGAAACATAGAAGGACTATTAATCCGATAAAAGAACATAGACTTCTTAGATCAAACAAACACGCTCGCATGCAAGGGAAGGAGTAAGAAAAAACAAAAGAAAGAACAAGAAGCCAGCGATTAATCAAACGCGGGAGTTAATTTTCATCCATAATCATAAAAGCACTAGTGTGGGCCCCACAGATTCGCCGGACGACTGCACAACAAGTCTTTCTCTTTCCTCTCCAGATTCCAGACAAGATCGAACAATTACAGATCGAATTCCGGCCGATCCAACGGTTCAGATGTTGTTCTCTGTAGTGGAAAGCTGAGATGCAGCGGGGCTTGCCACTGCCGCTCGCTATCCGACAGCTTGGTGAAGAAGGAGACGCCGTAGCCGGTGGTACTGGTGGTGAGGTGCCGGCATTCTCCGGAGTCCCGTTTCTGTTTCTTTCGCTGTTGTTCTTGCAGTCGGGCGCCGCGGGAGACATGGATCTATCGAAAGTTGGGGAGAAGCTTCTTAGCTCTGTTCGTTCTGCTACGTCTCTTGGCCGCTTGCCTCCACCTGTACCCGATCGGCCTGAGGTCTTGTTATCTATCGTTTGGTTTTGCAATTTTAATTTGGTGAATCGCTTAGGATAGATTCTAATTGGTGAATGTCTTTCAGTTTTCTGGCTATCATGGTCTCAATCAAGAGAGTTGAAAATAGAGTAAGGTTGGGTGTGTGTCTATGTAGCTGACTCTCCTAGTGGGTACTGTCCATCTGTGTGGAGAAGGTCATGTGGAATTGTAGAAAGATGGATTTTGTTGTGTACTTTAATCGGGTCTGATTGAACATTCCTTTTCGATTAATTGCTTAAGCTGAATACAGCAGGAAAATGCGGTCAGTTTTGTTTAATTAGGTCTGAATTTACTGTCATTGACGTTCTCTTCACAAAGTTCCTATCTTTCAGTTTGTCACCATTTTCTCAACCCGCTCTGGTCTGAATGTAGACTTACAGAAGAGTGGATATTTACACTCTTGATATTTGACTAATTCTTTCATATATCTAATTTTATGTTTTCCTTTGCCAACTTTCTGTTGGTCTGAGGTCCACTACATCAGAATACACATCTTCAGTAGATTATTACTTAAACTTAACTGTAGCTTGTGAAAAATAGAAATTAGGCCCTGTCACTTCTATTTTCCTTTTCCATGCTCTCTTAGTCGCTTTTTCGCCCTGCAAAATTTTATAAATTAATCGTAATGATAACTTAGATGTGAAATTTGGTACCTAGAATGCTACAACTCCTATGTTCAATCCTGTATATTAACTTTATTGACTTTGAGATAAATTGGCGCTCGATCAAATTATCCCCTTTAAGATATCATGATGGATGTGCTGTTAAGTAATAGGTCTTTAGCCAACTGTGTTTAATAGCTCGTTAGATGTGAGAAATTAGTAAATTAACCTGTTGCTAGGTACCCAGAGTATTTGCTAACTTCTTTATTGGTATATTTTTGATGCAGGTTCCAGCTAGGGCAGCTGCTGCAGCTGCTGTTGCTCGAGCTATTGCGGGGCTTCCCCCTCATCAAAGGATCAATCTTCTTTCTGGATCTGAAGAATTATCTTCAGTCTATGGTACCACACCGGGGCAGATAATAGAAGAGCTTGAGGAGGAATTTTATCAAGAGGTTTATGTTCTTAATTATATGCTATCTATGGCTTTCTATGAATTGCAATTTTGATGGATTTCATAGAGATGTTTCTTTGTGCTAAATTTTGTGTTCTGTCAACGGAGTAAGCCTTCTCAAAATGAGAGGGAGAAGCTCAATCTTAGATAGGTTTCTGTTTGCTTGCAGGAGTTTGATGCTGTCAGCCATGTTTTGCAAAACATTCCCTCTGATGAAGCTGATGCTAGCTTTTTTGAGGAGAAGGTTAATTTCTTCTACTCTGAAGATGTTGGAAGTTCTATGTAGCGTATCTCCGTCAATGGTTACTTGTAGGGGACGTTTGGGTCTTTAAAATAAGAAGATTTTCTAGAAAGGAGCTTATTTTGGAGCTTTTAGGAAAATGACTCGACTTTTTTTTAACCTAAAAAAATAATAAAATTGTACATATAAAGATTTTATGACATACATTTCATCTACACTTTCCAAAATTTAAAAAATTTATAAAATATTATAGAAGGTTTGTTGGGAAACGAAAAGTTGAAATGAAGTTTTGATAAGTAGTGATAAGCACTGTCAAATGACACCGTAATGATTTGAGCATTGAATTTTGTTGCATGTCTATTTCTCTTTGTTGGAAATATTTATGCATATTTGACCTGTTACTTTATGCATATCTTCATCAATGGTTACTTGTAGGGGATGTTTGGGTCCTTAAAATAAGGAGCTTTTATGAAAAGGAGCTTATTTTGGAGCTTTTAGGAAAATGACTTGACTTTTTTTTTTACCTAAAAAAATATAAAACTTAATACATATAAGATTTTATGACATACAATTCATCTGCACCTTCCAAAACTATAAAAAATTTTATAAAATACTATAGAAGGTTTGTTGGGAAACGAAAAGTTGAAATGAAGTTTTGGTAAGCAGTGATAAGCACTGCCAAACGACACAGTAGTCGTTTGAGCATTGATTTTTGTTGCATGTCTATTTCTCTTTGTTGGAAATATTTATGCATATTTGACCCTTTATAAGAATTGATCATTGATGTTTACTTCATTACTTTTGGTACTTAATACATCTTTTCACTTATGATTTTCATCTGTTGGTCTGTCTAAGTTGTTATTCTAACTTCTAAGTAATTGGCAGGCTGCTCTTAGGTTGACTCAGCTGGATCAGATAACTGAGCGGCTATCACGTCATGTAATGGAGCATCATAAAGAAATGGGTACTTTCATCATAGTTGACACTGTCATTGTAGTTCTTTTATCATCTAGTAGTAAATTACGGTGTCTCCAGAAATCGTAGATGAGGAATTGCAGAATAAATTTGATTTGAATATAATGAATAACTGGTACTGATCGCTAAGAGTTGTCCCTATTAAAAGGGACATGAACTGTAAAGGATCCATCATTGCTGTGGAGGAGTTTACAATGTATAGAATGGAGTGTGTAAGCTTTTGGTAGTTATTCTCATTGTCTCTAACTTGGGATGTAAGAACTCTGCAATATTCGAGCCCTACTACTACTTCTGGATGTGCCTTTGGTTGCAGTTGGTAACACCTGTTTGATCTTCATTGCTAGGAAAAAACAGCAATCATTTTCAACTTTGCTACAAACACTTTGTGTTCTGTTTCATTCATGACGTTCTCCCAAAATGCTCATCTATTGTGGAGTGGTTCATTCATACTCTGGAGTCGATTGTGTCGAGTCACTCACTCATATTTGTGCTTTCTGTCATATGAGCTACGTAATCTTTCAACAGTTATTTTAAGAAAAAAAATCATCTGATGATCATACTGAAACATCACTTGTTTTGCCGCATTGATCTGGCAATTTTGATTTCTTTAATCCTCATTTTGGTTGATATAATTGTGGCTTCTTACAAATGTTTTGGGTCTCTAAACTCTCCTACCTGCTACGATGCGCTCCAGTGGCCTGCTCCTGCCCTCCTCTATTGTCGTATGTGGTTTTTGCTTTAGGTTTGCTGCTATGAACTCATTTTCTTATCAGGATGAAGGGTATTGCTTGCATTATAAACTACCTTTTTAATCTGTGTTAATGATAGTTACTTATGCATTTGAAAAAGTGGTTTTTCTATGTCCTCAATGAGCTTTCTAGAAAAAAGATTGTTTTATGTTATCATATGCGTCAAAAATAAAAAGCATTAGATGGTTTTTATAAAAATATTCACATCTAAGATTGCTTACTCTTTTCCCCCCTCAGTCAGGGGATTGCAATTAGTAGCAGAGTTGGAGCAAGATCTAAAAGTTGCGAAAGTTATCTGCATGGTAAGTTTGAAGGATATCATGTTCTTGATTTCCTTTCTCTAGCTTTATTCATGGCTCGTTTGAGTTCCTTCTCAGAACGGTCGGAGAAACATAGCCTCAGCAATGCAGGAGGTTTCAAGAGATCTTGTGGTCAACTCATATTCAAAGAAGAAGCAACTTTTATTGGTACTTCTTTTATCTTGTCCTATTTTACAATAATTCTTAAATAGCCCCTCCAGCTGAAATCTCTGTAAATGATGGTGTCATGTTCAGTGATATTGGTGATTTATCTTTGCCAGTGTTGTTTGATCTAATTATTGTGTGTAGTTTAACTTCTTCTTTTTGGTATATGACAGGATATGATTCCTGTTCTTACAGACCTTCGTCATGCATTTGAAATGAAAATTGCACTTGATAGATTTGTTGATGATGGAAACTACTACAAGGTTTGTTATGAATGCCTTTTCCTCATTCCACCATCTTAGATGCTAAATATTTGTTGATTAACCCGCTGCTGATGAATCTTATTTGCCATACAGGCATTTCAATTATTTTTAGAGTATTTACAAGTTTTGGATAACTATTCACAATTCTTTGCTATCCAAGAAATGGGGCGTGATGTAGAGGTGTGTGTCTTTGAAGTAGTTCATGATGCTCATCTGCATGGTTTCGTTAACCATGTATCATTGAAGTGTCATAATATTGTGTGTCTTTTGGTTTTACTTGTCGGCTAACAGCTCTTGATGAAATAATTTCTCAAATGTTTATATGCAGGCATGGCTGGAGAAAACCCTTCAAAAGCTTGATGCATTACTCTTAGGAGTTTGTCAGACGTTCAAGGAGGACAACTATATAACTGTCAGTATATTCATCTCTTTGCTGTTCAGTGTTTATATTTCTTATCATAATTTGCACTAACAGTTATACACATATGTATGTATGCATGCTTGCACAGACATCATGTAGCGTTTAGAGGCATTTGTGGATCTATTCGTCTACTTATGCTGCATTGGTACACATTGAGCTGCACTAAGTTTGCATATATAAATTTCTCTTTGCGTATTTGCCCTACAAAAGTGCTTTGTATTTCTGTTCATGTGTTCTCGCTCTGATCCTGTCTTAGATTCCACGTAGATGTATGCATTGTATTACTAAACATGTCTTCTCTCTCTGATCTCTCTCTGACTCCACATACATGTATGTGTGTGCGCGCTCGTGCATATAGAAGCATGTACCCAGCATATCGAAGCATATACCGTTGCGTGTGTGTGTTTTTAGAAGCATTTATGGTTGTGAAATCAAGCTACGAAGGTATTAATTGACCACAATAAACTTCAAGCTCGAAGATGAACTGTTGAATGTGAAACTTTAGAACGATGTAAAATTTCAAAACTATTACTGTAAGGACTTGTTATTGGTCATAGCATGCCGTCCAGTATTCTAATAATTCTATTATAATGTATGCATCTAGAGTTCCATTGTAATTCAAAAGAACAATATGGGTTTTTAATTTTGTCTTGTTTTTCTTTAATGATACATTTTGCTAGATTTGGATCTTTCTCACTATCTCATTTTCTTTCCTGTAATGGAAGACTAAAAAGATAGAATAAATTTAGTGTTCAAGTGCTTCAGAAAGTCTGGATCAGCAAACACATTTGCTTCCGATTGGACTTTGGAAACGCGAAACTCTCTCCAATTTATTTTGGTCTAGGTAAGAGTTTAGGTAATGTGAGCATGTTTTGGCGAGGGGGCTAGGTTAAATATCTGATTCTTTTCTTGGGCCCTCTCTCTCATTTCTCTTTTCTTGCTGCCCTTTTTTCCTTATGGAATGTGGCATCTGTGTTTGTTTGCTTTCTTGACAACTGTGCTTTGAAGTGACTATGTAGTATGTTCTCCAAAATGCTATGATCCTACTATCTCTCTCAATATGCATGCTCACAGTCGTGAAAATTTGCTTCTTTCGTCTTCCTAGCTTCTGCAAGCACTTATCGTTGGTATGTTCTTGTAAGATAGAGATAGTCTCCTCCCTCTAATAAAAAGAATGTTCTATTTTTGTGGCTTTCCTTTGGATGGATTTGGGAAGTTAAATACAATATTGTTATGAAACTCTACTAATTCAAGTAGGCATAGGGACTTACGAAGCATAGTGTTTCTTTTAGAAAATTAGCCACGTCTGCCTATTATACTTGCAAATGTTTGTCCTTCTAGGCCTCTGGTTTAACATAAAATGTAGCACTGCGAAGAGGATTGATCTTGCTTGTGGGTCGTAGTTTGAATGCGAGCTGTCTGCAGTTCCAAATTTAAACCAGCTGTATACTTCTTAGCGTCCTATGAAAATTCTTCCAACCCATCGTTTAAATATCTTAGAGATCATGATGCTGTTGCATGACATAAGCTTGTTCCTCTTGGATCCCCTATTTGAAAGTTTCAATTCTATAGGTGGGAAAACTGTATTAACAATTGTGATTTTCTCAATTACTTATGCTTTTATATTTTCTAAAATATTGTGACTTAGTTTCTATAGTATTTATAACTTTCTTACAAAAAGTAGTTTCTAAGCAGCTTTGTTAGTTTTCATACTTAGTTTATATAAATATTGTGTAGAATAGATTCTATTTTTGTAGTTTTGCATTTACTTAAAAAGTCTTTTTTTACCCTCTTTATTACTATCCTTTATGCATTGATTTCTTTTACGAAGAATTACAATTATATATTTTTAGTGCTTAATTAACAAGTTCATGCATCTTCGTTGAAGGCAATTTCACATTATTTTAGAAACTTTGAAGAGTGTTTAAATAACATGCTAAGATGATCAGGCTCAATTCTGCAAGAAACCATTACCGAATTTCACTATAACTTTCAATATATGCTTTTAGCTTCAAGCTGCTAAGTATCTGCATTGTTTTTTATGACATCATTCTTTGTTTTTAGGTTGTTGATGCCTATGCATTGCTGGGAGATATTTCTGGTCTTGCGGAAAAGATACAGAGCTTTTTTATGCAGGAAGTTCTATCTGAATCACATTCTGCCCTAAAAGATATCTTACAAGAGGTAATTTTTGTTCTTCATTGTAGAATGTTCTCTTTCAAATCTTTTGATGATCAATTGTTCAGACATGCATGCAAATTATGGATTCCTGTCGATATCTCATTTTTCTTATCCTAGTATGGTAGAACAGGCTTTTTGGGTTGCTTATTGCACTTGCTTCCTGTCTACGATAACTCGAACTTGGAAAAGATAATATCCAAATGCATTCTGCCAATTGGCTGTACAACCTGGCTGATTATGTTATCTGTAAAATTATTTCCTTAGTATGCACTGTTGGTGGTTATTTGCATTACTCTTTTAGTTGTAGAGATGGGAACTTTTTTTGGAAACATATTCTCAACACTGTTAACTTGCAGGAACTTGGAACTAATGTGCAGAGAAATAGGTATGTTTCAAACTCTCAAACTAGATGTGCCTTGATATTTATGTTTCTTTATGTTGTAAAGCATCCTTTTACGTATCCGTTGATTTCTAATGCCATGTATTTGATAATGCTCAAAAGAAATTTGTTTGGAAAGCTACTTATTTATGAATTTTTCAATAATATTCAAAGACAACTAGTGTGATGAAGGTTTGCGTTGTGTTATTGCTATGTGAATCTTACGCGAGATCAGTAGTTCTTGTGTCTAGCTCTTTGTGCTTATTTTCACTCGCTGCGCTGTTAGCTATGTGATTCCTAGATTTCCTTTTGTCCCCCGTATTGTATTCTTAGGGCACTGTTACTTTCACAATACCCACCCTTTTTTTAGCTCTTTAGTTTCAAATAAGTTGGTCATACCCCTGTACCTCAGATCAACAGTATAATTATTATGTATTTTGCTTCCTATTCTACTGGCATTGACGTTTACAGCAAGCAAAGTTGTCTAGCATCTGATGTGCGTGTAATAGGCCACTGAAACTTGAATTGAGAAGTTTATAGTACTGCAGTAAAACAGTAGGCTAGGCACTTTTTAGGCTTGACATAATTAGGTTCATACTTTTACAACAAGAAAGGGAAGAGTCTTTGACAATCATATTGTAAACATACCATGTTGCATGTTAAATTATACTGGATCAGTTGGAATCTTTATCCTTCTTGTCAAACTTAGTACTCTGCTTTTTGTTGAGTGTTCATGAAACACGCTGACAGTTGGAGTATTTTTGGGGCATCCAATACTATGGGCTTCTGTCATCTGCCAAGATGTAGCTTTTGTTATGCTATATATTCCTAGATTAGTTTTTCATGAGTGTTTCTTCTATTTATGCAATGGCATGCCCCACAAGATCATTGAAGTATTATATATTTACTACTTACTGCTCTCTGCTCCAGACTTACATACAGCGATCTCTGCATTCAGATACCAGAATCCAAGTTCCGGCTTTGCTTGTTAAATACCCTGGATGCATTATTTAAGTTGTTGTGTTCTTATTACTTGATCATGTGCTTTCAGCCAGATATACAGGTAAATTCTTACTCTTAAAGATTCCACTACTTGTTAGATTTGGATTCTGACATCTTTAACATCTAAGGAAAATGGACTTTGGCTGGCAACAATATGGATATGAATATCTAAGAATGCCCAAATACAGTACTCTTATAAATGTCACTTTGCCCATTTTCCAAAGTCCTTAAGTTGGACATGTAGTCATTTTAGTTACTGGCATGTATTTATAGACAAAAGTGGGCTGGACTCACCAACATGGCAATAGGCAGGAAACATAGGAAAGACTTGGTTAGGACATAACAGTATTAATGCAATATTTGCGCACGCGCATGCACACATAATAAGAGATGTGCAAACTTATGTACACATGTAATAATGGGATATAAGGTAGACCCTGCAAGATAATGGATATGTATATAATGCTGCAAATTCTGTATCAATCATTTAAATTTTTGTGAAAATAAATGTCAGTTAATACAAGCAACCACTTTCCTAATAGAACTAAAGGGAGTCTTACTATAGGATATGCTTGTGGATATAATCTATCTCTTGTCTTCTTATTTGTTATTATTACTCGGATAGTCTTTTAACTTTGGATCAGGAAATTTTCTGATGGTCACTGATTGTTTAGAATTTTTGAATAATTTGAATAACAAATGTAACAACTGTGGAATTACCTATTTATATGCTCATAATAGTAGTTGGTGAACAGGGTTAAGTAAAGTTGATGGTATTAGTTGTAGAAGTAACTAAGGCATTAGAATGGATGTAGATCTGTTATCCTTAGTTGTGGGATGGTTTAATTAATCATAAATGGCAAACAGCTTGAGAGTGGACGTTGTAGACATTGAACATAGAGGTCAACCCATCTTTCCTACTGGAGTAAGCATTTGTGCCTTTTCTTTTCTATGGGGATTTTGAAGCAACTGGAAAGTTCAAGTACTTGTGGAATTAAGTTGAATCGGCTACCTCACCTCTATCATTAGGCCATGATCATACCATGCTTCACATGGTGATTACAATTTCCTTTGGTTAGAATAGTTCATCTGTTGTTGATATTTTCCTTTTTCAGCAGTATTTGCCACCATTAGCTTGAGGTATCCACCACCTTAGTGGCAATGTGTTGATAAATGGTTTATTAAGAAACTGCAATAGTTAAAAGAAGATTGCATATTATATCGCAAGTTCTGTAGTGCAATTCTAGAAATTTGGTTATAAAGGCAATCATGTTCACCCAAATTAATTCCAAAGTTGTCTTAAAATGTTTGCATGTATATGATTATGATGACGTGGCTCTTCTCTTGTTCATTCTAACTGTTTTGTCTATTCAGGAACTAAAGTTACATAGTTTTGTTTGTATAAGTGCTTATTTTAGACTTTATTTTGTTTTTATTGTTGCGCTCACATTATTCTTCAAATACTAGCACCGGGATTACCCAAAAGAAGATCATTTACTTGATCGTTCTTCCAAAGTTTTAGGTGTTGAATCACTTGGATCACCTAAATGTACTGATGTTGTACAGGAGAATAGTGCTTCAAGATCACCACAAATAGAGGCATCAAGTAACTTATCTGATAGCACTATGAATGGCAGTTTGCAGGCGCAAACTTCATTAAATGACTATCACAGTGATGCATCTACTGGTGCCTCCCCTGTCTGTCAGTTGAGGAGAGATGCCATAGCATCTGTTTCACAAATACTGGAGAGAGGGAGAAAAAATTTATGGCAATTGACTACAAGTCGTGTATCTGTGCTGCTCTCATCTTCTGCTGCTTGCTCAACTAGCACTTATCAATTTATAAGAAATTATGAAGATTTATGCGTGTTTATCTTGGCTGGTGAGGCATTCTGTGGGGTTGAAGCAGTTCAATTCAGACAACGGTTAAAGACCGCCTGTGAAAACTACGTATTTTCTTTTCACCGGCAAAATGTCTATGTATGTAACTGTATCCTTACTATAAGTCGTTTCTTTTATTCAAGAAAGTTAAATGCGATCTAGTTTATTAATCAAAATTCAGGAGTTTAAAATGTTTTCTCCCTTCCATATACCTAACACCCTAAGCAAGTTGTTTGCATAGCTTTTAGAAGTACATGAATACCCATGAAGCTTAAGATGGAGTGTTTCCTTACTTTGGTGTCATTTTCCTTGTCGAGATACTCAATAATTAGGTTAAGTCATGTTCATTGATATTGCACAAATATTTACATGTGGTTGCATCATTCTCTGTTTTTTAAATGTTGCACTTTTAAGCAAATGGTTCAGAGTTCTGTAACCTAGTATTATGTAGGAATCATAGAACTCATGTTCTTTTTTCCTGTTCTTGAAGTATTGATGTTAATCTTACAATTCAGATGTATACATTTGAGTTCAACATTTTCCATGTACACATAGTGTTGTCAGTAATTTGAGTTGAAGTTTATATCTCCCGACCCTTGTGACTTAAAACACTTCTACTACATGAATACATGGAGATTCACTCGGAACTTTCCTAGGAAAATCTATGCCAATTCTCATCTTATTTTGGTTCAGTCAAAGGCTGTATATGACTGATGCTTTCAGCTGGATGACCATGAGCTTCACATATGATGTGCTAGCATAGGTTGGAAGCATTCTGCATCCAAGATTGGCTTTTCTGATCTTCAATCTCTCTGTACTCTGATTTTTGTCAGAGAAAATTTACCCTAAAATGGACAACCTATTTGTGCCATTCTTAACCATTGACTTTCTCAAATAAAACTGCATGGTACACCTTAGTCAAGTACCTGTATATCACATTTTCTGTTTAGGTGGTGATCTATCAGCATCAGATTGAAAATGCAAGATATCTCTTTAATGTTTCATTTTTAGCTTGGTACAATGGGTATTTCTTCCAGCTGTGCAGGTTTTTCTTCATGATATTAAGAAGTGGTTTCTGTATTTGTTGATATGGTGCAATAATCCTTATAAACAAACTAATGTACTAGGCCTTTTCAGGCCCTGAAAATGATATTGGAGAAGGAGACTTGGGTCAAAATGACAGCAGATCCATTACAAGTAATCAATTTGGCAGGCCTTACAGGTGATGGTGCTCCACTCATAGCCCCTGCAGGTGGTAATTCTACTAGGTTGTCCATGCTTCAATGCAAGAAATCATCTCAACTTGCTAAATCCAACCAGCAGAACAATGGATTTGCTGTTTGGCTTAATATTGAGAATCCATTCTCATCAAAGATGGCATCTGGTTTTAAAGAATCTCCAAATGCACATAGCATTTTGAATGGTTCAACAATCTCAACCTTTACTGATGGAAGTGGGCATGATCTTATGCAAAATGAAACATTGTTTACAAAAGGCCATGCAGGAAGTCATGCGAATGGAAGTGCCGTGGGTTTAGAGGATGAGAACGAGGACCTTCTTGCTGACTTTATTGATGAGGATAGTCAGCTACCTAGTAGAATATCTAAACCCATTCATAGAAAGAACACTTCTGGACATAGTAATGATGAAGAAGTTACATCACAAACAGGCTCCTCACTTTCTCTATTAAGGTAAAGTATCCTTAATGGTAAGGAGATGATGCCTGTATCATGTCTATATCTTTTGTTTAATATATTCAGCATGAACTTCAGATTGATGGACAAGTATGCGAGGCTGATGCAGAAACTAGAGATTGTAAATATAGAGTTCTTCAAGGTAATTCTGAAGATTTTTGTTTCACTTGGATACAATTTTTTATCTCATCCAGCATATATTTCCAGGGAATCAGCCAGCTGTTTGGGATCTTTTTCCATTTTATTTTTGAAACATTTGGACAAAGAGAGGCAAATCAAATCGGGAAACTACCATCAGGTCTTACCTGTAAGTTTGCCACATGGTTTGTTCTTCATTATCTTTTATTGCTGTAAATCGATCTGGCATATACAATCTATGTCTCATTCCAGTTCCTTACAGAGGTTGCTATTTTCTCTGTGATATCCAGCACGGCTTAGGATAGCATTATCAAAAATCATGCAAGATTGTGATCAGTGGATCAGACCCCAAAGTGCCACAAATTCTTCTTCATCACCAATATTTGCAAATGTCTCATACCCTTCAATGGATGTGCTGCCTACCGTTCCTTCTAGCACATTCTTTACTCATCCGCCGAACACATTGTTTGGATTAAAGGTACAGTTATGTAGCATCAGTTCAAGTGTGATTATCCTCAGACCATTTTCATGTATATTGGTAGTTTTTCGTTATGTTTGACAAGTCGTAAAATTGAAATTATCTGTTCAAAAAATCTCTTTCGTTTATGTTAACTTACTGAGATTGTTTAATAAAACAAAATTTTGAAATAAAATGGCATATAATCTTTATGGAATATTAGCATCTCAGTATTTTGAAGTGTTGTGTAGGTGTCTTAAAGATTTCCTTGTTGACGACATGGTACTTAATTAATGGCAGCAACCACATGGGCATTGAACCATAACCAACAACCTTCACTATAGCTTTTCTCTGAAATTTTCCTAGAACAGTATATCTAGCTAGTATTTGCTTATGCGTATTCATACGGATAATGATAATTTGACGGTACAGTGGCTAATGCGACAAGCTTCTGGAGAATTAATTGGAATGTTCAATTTGAATGTCGTCAATGCCCTGTATTGTTATACTTTTACCTTTTTGGGATGCATGCATTGTAAGTTCTTCTTTGTTGGGAGCATTAACGGAGACAGGAAATAGCATAAGCCTAAAGGCCACTCCCATCTCTGTCAAGGGCGATGCCAACCATCTACGCTTTCAGCAAATGCCTTGTGTGTGCTGATGCGTGTGTGCATATGTTGCATGCTGGTAATTATGTAGGTCAGGATAATATGCATCTGGTGAACTTTTATCTTGTGCTTCCTTCCCTATTAATTTAGTATACTTGATATTATTTGGTTTAATTCTCTTAAATAATCAAATTGAGTTCTTCTTTATTAGTCACTTGTATGTTTAAAGCTTCAAATTTTATTTGTGGTTACTAATAGTAAGAGGTGTGCTGGTCAGTTTAATGCTGTTTGTCAGCAATTAGACACTGATTCATATCTCACTGGTCTTCTATATCCATAAAATTGTTGTAAGATGTTACATCTAAGAGCATCATTTCCTAAGAGTCATTCTGTTTAGCAGCCTAAATATTACTTGTTGATATCTTGTCCTTGTTATCAGGAAAGATGTACTGGTGCTGAAACGATTTCTCTTGTGGCTCGTATATTGCACAGATCAAAAACTCATCTCCAGTCAATGCTGTCACAACATTACACGGCAATAGTTGAAGATTTCTATGTGAATTTGGTACTCTTTGCCTAGGATCCACTTCAGAAATCAAATTTGTAGTGACCATAATTATTGGTTTTTATTTTGCTTCACTACAGGTCGATTCAGTTCCAGATTTGACCGAGCATATTCATAGGACTACTGCAAGAATGCTTCTTCACATAAATGGGTAAAACTATGACAGAATTGGAATTTATTGTTTAATTCATTTTTTCAATAATTTTAATGCCCATGTTTAGTTTAGTCACATTTGGACGCTGATGTTCAATGTAATATGTATCATGAGGTCTTCATGAAATTAATTGTTGAAATTACTAAGCCAAACACCCTCTGTGAACTTGTCAAGAGCTGCTTTTGTGATGTATTCCATATTGGGAGTTACAGCAATCTGTTAGGGCAGAGACATCGTCCATTTTACAATGATGTTTATTAGAATAAACAGGTTGACCAATCAGTTTTATGTTCCTACTTTCAGAAATTAATAGGAGATGGC
The DNA here is from genome assembly GCA_019914995.1 of Acanthochlamys bracteata. Classification (NCBI taxonomy): domain Eukaryota; kingdom Viridiplantae; phylum Streptophyta; class Magnoliopsida; order Pandanales; family Velloziaceae; genus Acanthochlamys; species Acanthochlamys bracteata. The sequence continues at coordinate 10,304,089 of CM034126.1, read as the reverse complement.
TAAGATATATCTAAAGACTTTTGTACTATTAGTACAAGCATTTTCTTAGAATTTATTACTGTTCTCAGATCAGTTGGTTTTTATGTTAGGGTCTTGAAATGTAAAATTTGAAATGTTGGATTTCATCTAGAGCATGAAACTGTAGAAACTAATTTTGATAAGTTTTTGCTACTTATGATCCGTTTGTCACGAGCCGAGTAATAACTTCAATGACTACTCAAAGCTGTTGTACATGATCTAGTTATCTAATTGTGTTGAAATTCAAACTACATGGCTAGATTATCATTTAGATCATGATCTATAGTTTAGATTTTTTTTTTTTTTTATCATATGGTGTTTTTAAGCTTGGTTTATCGAATGTTTTTGTTTAAATCGAAGGGGTTCGTAGATAGCCTATGCTCTCATCCTATAGAGTTCTGGCATGTACCATGGAAATCATAGAAACTCTTCTGACTGGAATGGTTCTTGAGTAAAAATTGTGTGGATATCTATAATTGATAGACATGTAATGGCTTGCTGAGCATGTAATATGGAGCACGCATTCTTATTGATGCATCATGGGTTTTCTCTCATATTGCCTGACCACTGAATTTAATATAAGTTACTATGTGTCATGTAGTTTGGTGCTGTAAATGCTATTTTGTTACAACTTGTTGTATCTTACAGACTTATTTGTTAGGTATGCTGAAAAGATTGCCAATTCTAAATGGGAAGTAAAAGAGCTTGGTCTGGAACATAATGGGTGGGTTTGTATTTCCTTTCTTCGTACTCAGTTATGACTAGTTAGAGACTATTGGAAGAGCTTTTTTGAGCTGGTGACAGTTACTTCGTACTTATTTTTGCGTTCTTTATAATGTTTTCCAGTGTCTGTCTTATGCTTTATGATGCTTTTGCTGAAGTACATCTATGAGGTAGTCCATTTTTGTTGTATTTTGCAACGGAATTATGGTATAGCCTTGGAAACCTGCTATTCAACTTTCTAATCATACAAGTATCAGCATGTTTAATCGATAATAGTCGAGTGCATAGTGAGCAATTATTGTGATGATCACAGAATAAGATTAAGCATACATGTATCTAACGTCTGTACTACATAAACTTGTCATCTATCAAAGTTTATTCTACCAAGGAAGCAATTTGTTATAATATACATATTCAATGCCTTTGGGGGTGCATAAAGAACACAATCTATCGAAGTGAGTCTTGTTCTATTTTTTGACTAAAGAGCTTCTTGATAAATTTCTCAGAAAATTAATAACACTAACTGATGGGTAATACTCCTAAACATGAGATAGTCACTACTGCGCACATTAAGGGTACTTTAAAACCCACTTGCACATATGTAATATGTAGGTTACCTTGCTTTGGCAATTGAAAAGTTTCTACTTCTGTATCCTCTTAAGCAATATATATATATATATATATATATATGGGAGGAATAGGGGCACTTTCTCTCCTGTTTATAGCCGGAGTGACCTTCAAATTCAATCTTCACCGTTAGACATGAAAATTATGAGAGAAAAATATACCCATAAAATTTTAACTCAATCGAACCACGAATTCACCTTCATCTGGTCACTTGATCAAGATGACAAAAAGTAAAAAAATTTAAAAATATATATGTTGTACCATTTCTCTCATTTTGATCAAGTGATCGAATGGATGTGAATTCGTGGTCTGATTGAGCTGAAATTTTATGAGTATGTTTCTAACTCATAGTTCTTCATATCCAACGGTGGAGATTGGATTTAAAGGTCACATCGGTCATAAATCGGAGAGAGAATGCCCAGAACTGCCCCTAAAGAGAGAGTGCCTCTATCCCTTCCTATATATATATATGTACATATATATACATATATATATGTATAGGGAAGGGATAGGGGCACTCCAATTTTTATGCACACTCCAGCGCACTCCGCCGTTTGTGGCCATGGAGATCTTCAAATCTAATCTCTACCGTTGTATATGAAGAACTACGAGTCGTTAAACTGCTGACAAAATTTTATTTGAATCGGAATACAAATCGACCTCCATCCGGCCACTTGATCAAGATGACTAAAAAAGAAGATATATATATTTTGTTAATTTTTACTATTTGTGTCATCATTATCAAATGACCGGATGAAGGTCTATTCGTAATCCGATCGAGATGAAATTTTGTCAATATGTTACGACTCGTTGTTCTTCATATTCAACGGTGGAGATTAGATTTGAAGGTCTCCACGGCCACAAACGGCCGTGGAGTGCTCTGGAGTGTGCATAAGGATTAGAGTGCTCCTATCCCTTTTCATATATATATGTATATATATATTGTATTTTAATCTAGTTAGCTAGGTGCTTGCTATATGCATATAGGTGTCAGATGTTGGTCAGAAATGGTGTTTCCATTTCTTCTTGTGTTACTTTTCAGTGATATGTATAGTTTGAACTGCTTTTCATGGAACTATCTTACTGTCTTCAAGGTTTTACTTGTGATAGCCAGTATTTTAAGGGCATGTGGTGAATATATGGTATAACTGAAACTGATTATTTCGTTTGTTGAATAGATATGTGGATCTATTGTTGGGAGAATTTAAGCACTACAAGACGAGGCTGCAGCATGGTGGAATTTCCAAGGAGGTAACGAGAGGTTTCTCATGCTTCTTATAATTAAGTATTGTACTCGGTTTAGGAGATAGTAGTAAAGCCTTTCAAATCAGTGCTGTTTTGCTTGATTTGTTGAATGGGAATTGTCCTAGGATGCCATTCTACATTGTTTGTGCAAACATCTGCTAAGTTCATAATAGCCTGTAATAATTAGCTCAGTGATGCACCCTTGTCTTCAGTAGCATAAGAGGTAGAATGCGACTCATGAAGCAAAGCTGAAATATTTGGCAAATATATACAACGTTCTAGGCTGTCAAGAGCTTTGTTTTGGTAGCAGCTCAAAATAATTTTTGTTTTAGCTATAGAAAGAAAAAAAACATCGGATGAACAAGATTTCTCAATGGAAATTTTCTTTTAATTTATAATTTGCATATTTACTTGTAATAAAATTAAAATTATTTCTCAAGGAAAAATTTTGAGCATTCTTTTGATCTATAATCTAAAGACCTACAAAATCTACAATAAGAAGAGCTTAGTACTATTTATTTTCTTGAGCATCTCTCAAATGAAAACTCATGTAATGTTTATCTTTTCTTGATCTACTCTCTTAATCACATACAAAATGAAAACATGCTATCCTACTCATGTATAATGATCAACATTTTACTTTATGCTAAACTCAAAGGAAGAAAAGCTGTTTTATCTTTTAGAATTCCATATGGGATTATTCGTGGTAGGTGATTATCAGTTATTTGTTTTGTTTTTAAAAGATCTTTTTCCCTAAACAAGGATTAGGTAATGTCTTATAACTTTGCGGTTGAAGATTATGTTCCAAAAATCTTTTGTCTTAAGTGTCATTTTCTGTAAATTTAAGTAGCTCGTCTTTCTTCTTGTCTTCTGTAATTTTGTGCCATAAAGTGACACTTTGTGTGCCAGGTTCAAGATCTTCTTCTGGACTATGGACTTGAAAATGTTGCAGAAACGCTAATAGAAGGCCTATCACGTGTGAAGAAATGTACCGACGAGGGACGTGTCCTAATGTCACTGGACTTGCAGGTTACTTTCTCATTGCTTGAATGGTATAAGTGATCAATTCTTAGTTTCAGATGACCAGCGACTTTCTTTTGTATAGGTACTGATCAATGGATTGCAGCACTTTGTCCCTTTGAATGTCAAACCAAAATTGCAAGTAGTTGAAACATTTATCAAGGTAAGTGTAGGACAATGCAGTTATGAGAAGATGTATTTCCTTCATTTGGTCTTCCATGTCATATTTATAAATGAGAGATGATGGATGCATATTTGAGATACTTTTGAAATTTTGATATTGAAACCTGTAGCATTAGGTTTTCTTCTCAAAAAGGAAAAGAAAATAGAAATTTAGGTTATGTAACTTGTTAGAACTGTTATAATCCAAATGGTGACTGGAACCCCAAATAGTTTGATGGAGACTTTTAAAATGTCTTTCTATTAGTAATTTTGCTGAAGATATAGTTTTCAATTGCAATGGCATAAAAAGATGTTTGTTACCTGTCATCCACCTTGTGGACGAAGCCTTGTTTGTTTGAGATCTTTGACATCAAGTACTACAATCTGAATTAACTTCCCTTGATTGTACTGCACATGGTAGACTTTTATGGACCTACTATTGTCTCAAAGCCAAATTACTTCTTTAGAACATTTCTTTTTAATAAATAGCATACTTAGGTTTCTCAAATCAAACTATATCCTCAATGTAGATGTGCCTTTTCCTGATCACTTAAGATGCAAGAGACTATAAAGAACAGCATAAAACACAATGTGTTTCTGTGATTTCTTTTTGGTTTTGTTAATGTGTTTTGATCAGAGTTTTTGGAACAGTTAGTTGAGTCTCCTTTTTCTAGCATCCTTTCTTTGACCTGACCTAGCATGAGCTCTCTAAAGTCCCTTTCCAGAACATAGTTCAACTTACTTTATTACTATCATTCCATCTTAGCGTCTCACATTTCTTAACAGGCTTATTATCTTCCGGAGACTGAATATGTGCATTGGGCATGGAATCATCCAGTAAGAATTTGATACTTCTGCTGATTACTTGGATACTCTGGCAACTAACTCAATAGTTTTGTCATAATGCAGGAATATACTAAAAGTCAAATTGTTGGTTTGGTCAACCTTGTAGCTGCCATGAAAGGTTGGAAAAGGAAGACAAGATTGGAAATCTTGGAAAGAATTGAAGCAGGAAGCTGAACCCTACGGGTCATAATTACCAAGGAATGTAAAGTTCTGTCATTTCTTTTAAGGTGTCATCAGTGTAGATGTGAAATAGGTGATAAGGTTTATGAATATGAGATGTATTCTTTCTCTAAGTTATAGAGTAACTTAGGTAGTGTCATATATATGTAGTTATTGTAAATTTCGCCCTTCAAATGGTAATAATAGCTGCACGGCCTTTTTGATGTAAAGTGACAGTTTTGCTGTCAATATGGCTGTTTAATCAATATAATTTTTTCTCCCCGTGATCCTTGAATATTATTGTATTTATACATGAATCCTGTCAATGCTCACATCCTATGGCGTTACTGGACGATGGATGAACTCTGTCCATTTAGATATGTTGTAATGATTTTGAACGCATTTGGAGAATGGGAGATTAAAAGTGTTATGTTTAAGCAGGGCGATTGAAAACTGTTATGGATTTTGAATTTCTTTTGGAAGTTGAAGAAAATATTTGGTTCGGTTTGATTTTGCTGAGTTTAGTTTTTACTTATAAATATTGTTTGGAAAAGATATATGGTATCTTTTCTGATAATAGATTCTAACTATTGAGAACTAAAACATTTTAGAATTCAAATTTAGGAGATTTCAAATTCTAGAATCTGGATTCTGGTTCTAAATTCTGAGACTGTATAGTTTTATCAAATAGGTCCCGAGACAGATGGTGTGCGTACTAGTATGCTGCTATGAATTACCTTTCCTATTTTTTATTACTGATCTTTGTCATACATCTTAGTCTGTACGGTTCCATACTTTTTTAATGGCAAACAGTAAAGTCCAAGTTATGTTTAGGTTTTACTTCAAACAAAGCAACTGGCAAAAAACTTTATTAGCTCTTTATGAAGTTTATGAAGTAGCAATGGTTTTATGTCTCGTGAATACCAATCTTTACTGCTTCCAGGATAAAAACATTAACTAGCAGCACTATGAACTTCTGAAGAAAATTTAATGTTAAATGTCTCTCGAGTACCATTTACTGGTTCAGTCCCTCTCAAAAACTGGTATAGTTTTGGTTCGTTATGTTGACCTGATCATACTTGGAATTGTTGCCACTTGGAATATACACTGTTTCCCATGACTTTGAATTGTTGCCACTATTTTATTTCATTTGCAAACTTGGAATTATTGCCACTTGGGAATTTATATTGATTCTTATGAGATGTTACACGGGATGTAATTCTGTATTCATCAAGAAGAGATGCATGCCTTTGCATTCAACGACGTAAGCAACTTTTGTCATTACAATTTTCCATTATTCTGTTCTTTTCTGTGTTGAATGTTGTTTTATTTGAGAGTGAGCAGCAGCAGAAGCAGCATCTGGAGATTGAGTAATTTCGCCGATCATCTTCAATGCAACACAGGGCTGTTCTGCTGGTACCTAACAAGACAACAGCAAAGTTTAGTCATTGAAATTAAAAACTGCTAGCAACAAACTTTAAAGCTTTTACTTGAACTACAGCAGTTTTACTTGAACTTTTCAGGAAATCTTTTCACTTTGAAAAGCATTACCGAAGAAGATTTGTCTCCACTAAAAGAGGTCAGTAGCAAATTTGGTCCTACTATAAGTTATTTCTATATAGAGAAAATAAATTAGTCATGCAAATCGAATTTCTTGAAATTTTGATTCCAATAGCAGAGAGATTCCATGCTTATTATAGTTTTTGAGAGAAAAGAGACGCTATGAAGAAATAAGATATTGGTTTGTTGTCAGCAAACAACGAAGACTTGGTCGTGTATGTCTTATTTAATCTAGGAGAATCAATGGATTCCTTCACATGACATCCAGACTTTTGTGTGTTGATTCTAGATTCTGCTAAGTATCTGGAATAAAAAAATCTAAACGATAAGAAGCTGTCAGTGTTTTTTCGTCCGAACTTAGATTTAATATCTGATTTGATCATAGATCTCAACTATGTGCTCGACTCTTAGAGCGTATTTTAATATTACCAAATTCTAATTTTTTTAAAAGATTTTGAGTTGAATTATTTTATGTATTTTAATATTACTATGAATTCTGGTTCTATTTTCACACCAACTAATCTCAACTCTAAACTCTAATTCATGCGTCTTATTATTACTTTAAATTCTACTACCATCGAGCTCTATTTTTTTGTGAACTTCACTTTCATGTAGTAAAACTTATTTTCGTACAATTAATAATCTTTGTAAGAACAACTTGCAATGCGGCTGGCTCTTGAACACAAAGGTTTTAATTGAAAAATTGATTGAGAAACTCACAAAATGGCCAGCTCCTAAGATCCAGTAGAAGTGCAGGTTGCGGAATGACTTGACAAAGCCTTTTGTAGCTCCTCCATCTTCACAATATAGAGGTTTCCGCTCTGTTTTGTTATTGAAACCTTTGAGTCCATCCCATCTGTTTTTCCAAATAGAACACAAATCATTCTCATTCCACAAACATAAAGAGCAAAAAGCAGGAAAATTTTGCAAAATTATTATTTATATATACATAGAAAGAGAAGTTTTCTCACTTGAGTTTCTGGATCCATGCTTCTGTGCCTTTAGTTGCGCAGATCACATCAAGCTAGAAAATCAAAAGAAAAGATAATAATAAGTATCTATTAAGTGAAACGCAAACTAGAAGAGATACCACAAAAGATTAGTTATGTCATTACATAGAATTTCAAATTTGTATTTAATTAGGATATGCAGAACAGATGGAGAACATGATTTTTAAAGAAAAACTTAACATCGAACTACTTGTCGAACTGAAAAACCAAAGAAGGTGAGGAACCTAATGTTAACAAGTTTGCTATTTTAGGGCGTCTATTAATTGTCGGCAAAAGTGAATTTCGTAAAATATAGTTTAGTGAGAAATGAAGTTCGCAGAAGCAGAATTCAAAGCAGTAACTGAAACACTTAAAGCAAAATCTAGAGTGAAGTTTTTATAAAACTAAAGTCTAGAAATGAAATTTGGAGTGGTAATTAAAACAAGTAAAATAGTTTAAATTTAAAATCTGAAAGGAGGTAGTAAAGTTCGGTTATATTAAAACACGCCTTTAATGAATAAAACTTGCGGATTCATCAACAAATAAATGTATCAATTTTGCTTGGACTATAATAAGTGGACCTATCTTTATCTCTTTTTCTTTGTATACTTCCTAGTTTTCCGAAAGATAATGATCTTATTAAATTGCTACATGTCTTTGCCACTACAAGCAATAACAACTAATGAGACAACACATCTCCATCTTCACTTAAATCAAAAAATTGATTCAGTCTTTTACAATTCTAAACAATGTGATGCTGAACATATGCCAACTTAAATAATTTATTGTTTTTTCTAACAAATATAATACGTATAAAATAGTTATAAATTTATAATTACTGTAATATCATTGATAGAAAAACTCTAAACGGATGGTGGAAAGCTGTAAAGCAATTCATATTCAATGATTACCTATGCTAAAGTTGGCATCATCATCTCAAAAACTACCATCTCTTTCAAGTAAAACTTATTTGGATAGGGAAGTATAAATGAGATAGAAACCAAAAAGAAAAAAGATTGATACTGTTCTCAGTTTTTTAATCATTACCTGCCCATTGTAGATTGTTACATTGATCCCCATTCGCAGTAGTTCATCAACCTGCTCAGGAATATAACGTAGGTAGTGGTCCCTTAGTTTAATTTAAACCATTAGGATGTGTTCTTTTCACCCGCAAAAGCGACTTTTTTTTTAAAATAACTTTTTAGAAAGTGAGTTTCTAAAAATGAATTATTAAAAATAAATTATTAGAAAAATATATTATGAAGTTACTCGGAAAGTAACTTTTTTGCGGGAAAGTCACTTCCAGGATGAAAGAAACACACTGTTAATTCAGATGATGATATCAGAACTACTGTATACCTCACTTATTCTTGGTTTCATGAAGTCGTTTGATAGAGCAGTGAATACATGACCTGATTGAGAACCCCATCTGCATCAAGACATCAACATTGTTTAATAACAAAGCAAAGCTTCATCAAACATATATAGAAGACAATACAGCTAAGCAAATGACTTTTATACGCAATTATTACACTAATAAAAAAATATTCTATACCAGAAATTTCTTGAAGTAATTATGAGAAGTTTGAAGTTATTACGTAAGATTTTTAGGGATAATCCTCAGCTTCTGCTTGATGACACCGTTCATAAGACTATCAATGTCGACTGCGGATGAAGCCTTAGAGCTCAGATAGGTTGAGTACTTGCTCATACCAAGCAATGCATTTAACGGTGCGTTTGCTGCTATGGTTCCCAATGGATCCATATCAGAATCCAGCATGAAGTTGTAGAAGTCCTACAATATAATCAAATACAAGAGCATTTGGAACTTTGCATATTCTGTTTTAGTTAGTGAAATCACAAAGCAGAAAATTTACCACGGAGTTGCTGTTTTGTGTAATGAAATCCTCAAGCGAACCCCAAGTGTTTGTTGCTTCTCCATATTTCCCTTGTGCTATTTGATCCCTTATCGTCTCAGCTATACTGCCGACACAAGTTAGAAATCATCATAAACAACCGAACAAATTTGGAAAAGAAAATCAGTAATGCATGCTAATTCAAAGGTTTATCTTCAGATTAAAATGATAGAAAATTTACCAAATGGCTTCTTATCTAAAGTAAGATTTTTGCGACTCTTTAAGTTCTCCGGAAAAAAAAAAAGAACAAAAGTACGTTAATTTGTTTATGTTATCTATTAAGAAGGAAAGGTTCTGTAAGATTGAAACCTGTTGGACTTTTCAGAAGCAGCAACATCAAGCCTAGAGACATCTCTGAGCAAAGGACCCCATGAGAACTGCAACATAGAAGTTAAAACTTGAATGCCTGCTATACATCTGACAAGTCTTGTTTCATGAAGAAGAAGAACAAAAAATTCCTTGTCATGTATAGAGATAGTTAACAGGAGTTATATATCAGTTTACTGACAACATAATCTTCTGGTGATATCCAACTATCTCCCAATGCAACACCTACATATGCAAACACCAATCAAAGAATTTTCACAAATAGAGAACTTTTAACATGATCATAAAGGCATTTTTGAAAAAATTTACCTCCAAGAGTAAGATTCAATTGACGAGCTTTTATGGCTTTGGCGACGGATAGACCTAGAGTCACTGCATACTTGCCTCCATAAGATTCAGCAACAATGTAAAGAGGGCTCTGCTGCTGGAGAGTGCCATATTTATTGTATAGCTTCTTCAAGAGAGTGGTTAAATCAGTAGCTGCCTCTTCGTCAGTATTCACGTATAGCTTTTCATCTTCCACAAAACTATACCCTGTTCCTACTGGATTATCCTAGCACCACAAGTTTCAAAGCAAGTATCATGGAGTCTTTTCTTGAATTAGTTCTTCTCTTGAACAACTGATTTTAAAATAAAAAAAATGACTCACTACAAAAAGAAGATCAGCTTTTTGTAGCCAGGTAGAATTGCGAGGATTGAGGTTGAGATCTAGAGGACCAATCTCTTCGAAATTGCCAAGTCCAACACCAGATGCGCCCTTCCCAATGTATCAACAACCCAATCCAGATAACTCAGATTATCAAATACTCTAATGCATGGATCTTCAAAATGTAATTGCAATCCAAAATTTAAATCTTTTTCTTGAAAGTTTCGAGATTTCTTACTGGACCACCCTGGAGCCAGAGTATAGTTGGCCATGGAGTTGATGCATTTTCAATTCTCTGAGGGCTCCGGTAAAGCCACCAGAACATATGTGCCTCTTCATTTCAAGCAAAGAAAAAAAAAATCTTCCATCAGACAGAAACTAAAAATGTTCTCATATTATAGAAACACTCAAAACAGAAATAAAGATTTGTATGTAGTTGATCAGTAATCAGTTTACTTGGCCGGACTTCGACGTAGCCCCACTCTTCAAATCCATGAGCAGTTCCTCTAGCGTAAGCGAAATTTCCAAAAAGAGAAAACAAGAGCAATGCAAGAAAGAAAAACAGAACAGAGAAGTTTTTGTTCTTGTCAAAGAATGACATGTTTGAAAGAAGGAAAATGAAATGAGATGACTGAAAAAGTGGTGTAAGAATGCAACAACCTAACAACTCAAGAATTTATTGGGTTAGTAAACAAAACAAACAGTAGTAAGAATATATATCTAATAGATTTGTGTCAGAGTAGTAAGAATATATATCTAATAGATTTGTGTCAGAGAGATCAGCAGCAAAAGGTTTCTGTTTCTGTTTTGCTAGTAGTTCTACACTCAAATTCAATTCAATCGAATTCAATGGAGTATTAATAATAACTAAAGGCTTAAATTCATGACAAAAGTAAGGACTTTTTTGTTTTATTTTATTTTAATTTCCCCTGAATTTTATAGTCCGTTACTTCTTCTGAAGTATCATCAAAAGCCGCAAAGATTGTTTTCGTTTCTGTTCATTCATTCAAAGGAGTCGGCGTGAAAGATAGAGGAGGAAAAGAAAATACGGGTTTGTTTTTGGATTTGGTTTGGAGTAGAGAGAAAAAAGGGAAAGAGAATGGTCTCCTTCTTCTCTTCGTATGGACAAACGAGTAACCGTCGTCGTCCACAAAATAAAAAAACTTCAAGATGGATAGATAAGGTAGATAGATTTCTAATAATCCATCTTTGCATGCATTACCTTGGTCCAATGGCAAAATAACTAACTTTTCTGAAAAATTTTGAGCCTGTAATTTAGATTTTTAGTAATCTAAGTTTTAATCAACTATTATTTGTTTTTCGTACTAATAATATCTTTTGAACCCTATTGGCTTAATAGTAAAGGTAGCTGCCGTAGTCATAAATGAAAAAAAAAATTAATAGTTTGAATGTACTAATCTTTTATTAGTAATATATTTAGAGCGTATTTTAAATACCAAAATTCTAATTTCTCAGTTACGAATTGAAACATGCAGTTAAAGTTTCTAATCTATTGCCGTCGCTAATATTTATCACCTTATAACTTTTTAAGTTTTACAATGATGTGAGCTTTTTTAATATGTCAATAGTCATATGATTCATAATAAAAAATTAATTATAAAAACTTAATTAATTATTAAAGTTTACTAATTTGTTCAATCATAAGTATCGGTTACAATTTTCTAAACCTTGGACTACTTACTGAATTGTCAATACTACAATGTCAAGTCATTAAAGGGATATTTAACGGTGCTTAAAAATAAATTTTTTTTAAAAAGAATATATTTAAAATTTTTTTAAAAATAAATTTTATTTTTTTATTTAAAAATATTAATAATAATTAATAATAAAATTTTATAATATAAAATTTTTTATATTTTTTAAAATTTAAAAAATATTGTGTATAATATTTTAAAAACTTTATTGAAAACGTGAAATAAAATATTATAATATTAAAAACTGTTTGGTTTAGTCTATCAGAAAAATAGTTTTTTAATTATTATTTTATAAATATTTAAAAATTTTATTTAATAATTTAGAAAATGTAAAAAAAATTTACGTAATAAAATTTTTTTATACATATTTTTATTATTTTTTAAGATAAAAAAATAAAATTAATTTTTCAAAAAAAATAATAATATTTTTTATTTTAAAAAATTTTTATTTCAAAACTACTCCCAAACTCCTCCTTAAGATCTTCCAAACATCCGCTTATTTGAACTCCTTCCTAAATTTTGGGTTGGTGTTGATTTGATTACAACTTCAACAGCTTAATAAGCCTTTGCTGGGCCTTTTTGGCTACTATCTCCTTCGGCTTTTAAATACAAATTGCAACTTAGATAAATGAAAGCTGCTATATTGAACAGATTGTTTAATAACCCAAATTTGCTTTAAAATAACGTTTTTCTTTCTACAATGTATTAAGAGATACAAGAAGTAGTTGAAATGGCACGCGATGATATGAACTTGGTAGTTCTTCAATATCAGGATTCTATCCCCAAATTGTTTGCTCAAAATCCAGTTTGGCACGACGACATGATTAAAGGAACAAATGAATTCAATGTTGAGAAAAACAGTAGATGATAGCCTAAACGAAGCATATCTGCTACCAGTCCAAACTTAAGTTCTAAGATCATCTCTGAAATAGTAATACTATAAGCAAGCGTTGGGAGTGATTCTGAATAAAACTTTTTTATAATAAAAATATTTTTTTAAAATAGTAATAAATAAGCAATAAAAAATTTTCGTAAATCTGAATACCCAAAAAAGACAAGTTGGATCAAACAAAAAATTGGAGACTATGAAAGATTACTCCTTATATTAAAAAAATATTAAATAAAAAAAACCTTGGGGGTGAATATACAAAGTGAAAGAATCCAATTACCTTGTAGACATTACCCTCTGCGGCTATTATCAACTTTGGTAATACGAGGATGGAAACAATTCAGAAATATTTCAAGCTCTGAACTGAAGATCAAATTGAAGTCCAACAAACCTCTCCAATGCTGCTTCCTTCCGCATGTACAGAGACTCCGTCCAGAGGCAAAGAGCCGTATTCACAATGTGTTAATCAGCCTTGCGGATATTTTCGGGTAAATTTTTCTAAAACCATGAGAAGACCCTTCATTGTCATCCATCATTGGTGTGTGAAATTTGTTGCCTAGTTATCTATTTGGCTTCCTACCCCGCCAAAGAGTTCTACTGCTTACAACCATGTTTGTATCTATATTTTAAGAGTGATTAAAAAGGAGTTTTTTTGTAATTCGACACAATACAAAAATATTTATTTCACATTATCGGATTTTTTGTATAAGTTATATTTAAAATACAATTTTATCTTTATTAAGAAACTTCATATTAGAATATATTAAAAAAATCTCGACACTTTTATTCAAATTAGTGCACGTATATGTTCAACTTGTTTAAGAACTTCGAAAACATATATTTTGATTTTGAATGTGAGCCAACTGATTTTTTAATCGAATCTTAGATAATTTTAAAATCTTTTCATCCAATTTTTTCTTAATGAAAAATCTGTTGATCTCGATATGTTTGTGAAATCATATTAGATTGGTTTATGTGCAACCAAAATCCTCCAAATCGATTGCTTGGATGTGTGAAATCCAAATCCTCCAAATGATGTTTCAGCCATAATGCTCCACAAGATCCAATTCTAAGTTTCTAAATCAGTTTCTGCACTTGAACAAGTTGTAATATTCGACTTTTTATTTATCCGTGTAACTATATTATAACTTACAAAGATAAAGTAACATGGAGTGATCGCCTATCCGCAACTGATTCAATCCAATCAGCAATAGTATATACATCTATGTAATCTAAATATATAGATTACCAGGCATCAATCTGATCAGTAATCTAAATATATAGACCATCGATACAGAAAATGGAAAGCCATATGAAGTTGTTTCCTAAGGCAGCAGCAACAAGCGCTCTTTTGCTAAGCTTCAATGGTGCGGATGCCTTCTGGAGACTGTACTACGCCGTCAAGTCAATCCATGTCAGCAGGAAGGTGCTCTATCAGGACTGCACAAAAGGGTTACAACCATTGGGTTCATGGTGCTACTCCCTTAAATGGTATATATGTACGTTTAACTTAATAATACTACACTCTTGAAAAGCTTTAATTCTATAGAACTGGCATGATTGTATACGTATTACGTTTATGTATTGAATGGCAGCAACTGAGGCGGTTGGTTCAGTTTTTCTCCGATATATTTTTTTAATTTTTTATTTCATATTTTAAATACATATTTTATAATTATTTAAAAATTTAGTTAATATAAAAAAAAATTTTGTAATGAAATTTTTTTATTTTAACTAATTTTTATTTAATTTATAAATTTGTCAAAATTAATATTTTTTCTTTTAAATATATCATATTTTAATAAATTTTAATATATTTTTTATTTATTAAAAATTAATATTTATAATTTTTATTTAATAATTTTATTTTATATTTATTTATTAATTAGGAGAAATAATAAAATTTATGATTAGTTTTTATAAATAATTGATATAATTTTAAATTAATATAAAAAATTTAATTTAAAAGTTATATTAATAAAGTTTGTTTAGAATTATATTAATAAAACATTTAAAATTACATTAATAAAAGTAATATTAATATAAATAAATAAAAAATTTGAGTCCAAAAAAGTTTGAACCATTATTCATTCATTTATTTATTTATCAAAGCATAGTTAATTTATTACCTCACTATATATCCTATCGTAAAATTAAGACTACTTTCATCACCGGACCCTCTTTTATACGTCAGCATCATTTAGTAGTGCATTTGATAAACGTTTCATTTTAATTTTTTATTTTTCATTTTTAATAAATTTTATATAATATTTTATAAATTTTATTTAAAATTTAAAATATATATTAATATAAATTTATTTTCTAAAATATCATTATTTTAAAACAATATTTAATAAGCTGTTCCAAATATTTTCTTCACCAATGTCAGTGTGCGGTGAGCCGGATACCTCCGTGCCATATGAAAATCACCCTTATACATATGGAAACTAGCTAATTAATTCTCTTGTTGTTTGCTCCGATGAGAATATTTATTCTAGTAACAAGTGTTTTTTCTTTTTCTTTTTTTTTGAGTTTGTAACATATATTCGACATAGGAAGGAGAGAAATATACAACTACTCACACCAAGAAAATAACAGAAGTAATAACAAAACAAACCAGAAAATATAGAAATGTTTGTAAATCAAAACCCCAAAACTTTCTACAGCGCTAAATTTAACGCTAGTTAATTTAGTTTTTAACTAACTTGCTTCTCGCGTTGGCATTAAAATATTATAAAAGCACAATTCTTGTCTGCATCCTCGCTAAAACCTCATCAATTAACTGCCAGCTCAGTTACGAACCATCATTCCCCACAATGGTGGGTCCCACTTTGCAGCTCAGCCATAGCTGTCCGGGAGGAAACGATAAAAAATTTAAAAACTTATATCGTTTCACGGAGACCATTACGTCTCCTCCACGACCGATCCAGCTTACCCTCCAACGCTTTCAAAACACGCCATGTGGCATCCCCATCTTTCATCGGACGGTTAAAAAGCAACGCTTCTCTCACCTTCGGGTCCCACAGCTTCTTCTGTATCTTAGACAGATTATTCTTGCTAACGTGCTCCAGCACCTTCTCCAACGACCCTAGTTCGTTCTCCGGCACCCTCACCGTTATCTCATTCCACGGCACTGGCCTTGTTTCCCTTTTGCTGTTAGACTCCGTCGTAAACTCCGTCGAAAAAGGTAGAGAGATTCCGTCCCCTATGATTACTGGAACGCAACCGAGAAGAACGGATTCGACTAATCGTGGGCTCCATGGCGCCCAACCACGCGGGCACAAACAGAAAACTGAACGAGCGATTTCTTGTTTGTAGTTTTCGAATCTCTTTCGTTGAATGTAGAACCGTTTCTTTCCGTTGTATCGTTCCCAAATCTCGGTTCGAACTTTCCTGCACTCAACCATGTTCGTTGCGTTATATAGATTGTGTTAGTTTGAAGCTTCATTCAAGAAAGAGTAAAACAGAAGAATCAAGTGTGTTTGGAAAGACAACAAAGCAACAGAAAAAGATTTGATTTTTGAGGACTCGCATGAAATGAAAACAACAAGAATCACGGGAAAGTAGAAGAAAAAGGTTGTGGCTTTTATGATGATTGTTGATTAACTTACTTCCCATAGAAACGGCCACTTATGTTTTTGGGATGAACTTCCATCTTGCCACGGAAAAATACCCAAATATCACGCTTTGATTTCTCAGGATCAGTCAAGATTGCGGCGGTTTCCGGCGAGACGTAAGGCGGAATGAGAACGTGCTCTGCTGCCTGGCATGGGTGTGGGTAATTAACGCCAAATGTTTGAAGCAAGATTGAGTTTTTTAAGAATTCTGGAATTCCGACTGCGATCGCTACGTCTTCCTGCAGCAGTTTTGTTTTGTTTTTAGACAAACTCAACAAGCAATAAAACAAAACAAATCAAGGAAAGACAAAATTTTAGACCCTCTAATTAATGGCGCTGATCTGAACAAACAACTATGATTAAGAAAGAAGTCAAGAAACAAGGGAGCTTTCATTGTTCTGCTTTAGATAAGAATAAATCAATAGTCACAGCTTTCTTTAAGCAGCTTCAATCCACACCAAAGAAAACATAGCTTATCAATTTTCAGCAAAAAATCCAAGTTAATAAGCTTCAAAATCCATAAAAAAATAATAGAGAACCACAACTTCCACTCAGTTTTTGTATACAAGAAAACTAGCTAGCTAAAAACACCCAAAAACTCTGTAACAAACAATTCTCTGATACTTGCAGCAAAATCTCGAAAAACAAAAAACTTGGACAGTTTCTTCAGATCTATCGGAAAGATCCACAAAAAAACAAAGTTAACTGAAGCTTGAAGCATTAAGAGAGACGAAAAAAGAACACAAACCATGGCGTGGAAGCAAGCACCATAATCATGGGAAGCAACAAAGACATGGTCTCTCCCACCGGACCTATTCCAAAACGGGTACTGCTTGGAAACAAGCTCAACAGCTTCACCAAGCAATCCCCTCGCATGCCGCAGCGAAGGGAATCCATTTGCAGTGGAGAAATTGCAGGACACGTACACGGGCACAAAGAAGAAGTCAGCTTCTTCTGGTCTCACAGTCCTCACCGGCGAACTCAGCAGTGTTTCATGGAGTGCTACCTCCGCAGCAAACAAGTGTCTATTACACCTTCCATCTTCGTCTAACCAGTCTTTGTTAAACCTTCTCGGCAATTCGTAGACATAAATCTTTAATCTTAACGATGGTGAAGTAACAGATGAAGATTCTATGAGAGCACGAGGAGTCGTGGATTTGAGATGGAGTGTTGTTTTATCGAGACGGTGAGGGTAAGGAGATGAAGAGAAGAAGAGGTAGAAGGATAGAGAGAACCAGAGAACCCATTTGTAGTACTTCTTGAGAAGAGGAAGAAGGTAGTGGTGGTGCTGGTAGTGTTGAGTCCTTCTATGGAAAATCTTCATCCGAGAGTTCGAAGTGTTGTTGTTGATTTCGGTTTCCGGCAAGCCCGTGGATGTATGGAGAAAAATAGAAACATTTGATCACCGGCCGGAGATGAAGAGATTTGGGGAGAAGAAGAAGAAGAAGAAGAAAGGATGGGATGAGATGAGATGGAGTTTTCTGGGAAGGTGAAGGTGTAGAAGTGAAGGAACGGACGAAGTAAGAACAGACAGTGATAGCTGCCTAGCTGGTGACTGGTCTTAATTTTTTGTTAGAATCTTTTATTTTATTTATATTTTTTCTATTATTATTATTATTATGGTGTAGGGAATGTGAAAGTAGTAATTATGAAGAAGAGAGTTTTTTTTAATTAACTTAATTTAATTGGGTGGAGCTGAGCTGATCAGGTTTCCCGTGGAAGTGGTTTGAATTCTTTGTTTAATTTTTTAAGCTTGGAGATTAGTGCTTTGTAACGTCAAACTATTGACAGAACCTTATAACATTTTATGTGTTTCAATCGTTCATAATTTTTTTTTTTTTTCAAATTTTAAATTTTAAATAATTTATATATTTTAATTATATAAAAATTCAAAATTTTAATTTTACATATAAAATTTTAATTCTAATTTTTTTATTTATATATATTTTAATATAATTATATTTTTTAATTTTTAACACACTTTCAAAATTTATTAAATACAAATATTAAACTTTACTTTCACTTTATTTTAAAAAAAATTTTATTTTCTATTTTTTACTTTCATAAAATTTATTTACGAATATTTAAAATACACCTTCAAAAGAGTTTTTTTTTATACTTTAAATTTTATCCAAACTGTTTAAATTTTGAATTCAAAATGTATTTGACATTCATATAGAGTGTATTTATTTTAAGATAAAATTTATTTTCTATAAATTAAATTTAAAATTTCAAACATTTAATAAAATATAAATTTATATTTTAATCTTATTTAATAGTAAAATTCGAGATATTAATGTACTAAAAGTTTTGCTTACGTTGAAAAAAGTTTTCGATTTGTGTTAATAAGATCGCAGCGTCATCGCTTAGTGATCCAAAACAACAATTGATCTTTTTATTTTTAACACCCATCTCAATTTCGTATATCTCGTCCAAACCTAACAATACAATGAAAAAGAAAAAGAGCTACGCAAAAGAGCGAGCTAGCGCGGTGCCCTTTCTATTACTGAAATACAAGGACGTCTAAAATGATTAAAATTAAATATATAACTATTATATAATTTAAAATTTTAAAATATATAATTATAAAATATAAAAAATTAAATATCAGACAATAAAAATGTATTTTAAAAACAATTTCGGACATTCCCTACCATATATTGCACAACACTGCTTAGACCGTATTTTAAATAACTAAAAAAATTGATATTTTAAATAAAAAATCTGGAAAACATTTTTATATAGCTATTTTATAATGAATAATATATCTGTGCTCTTACCATTTTCAAAAGATTTATCCCATGACCTACAACATATTTCTGCTCTTATAATTTTTGAAAAAATTTCTACGATATATCTTTTCTGAACCTAAAAGATATAAAAACCGCAAAAATGGTAACACAGATAATCACAAAAGTCTCTTATTTACTTCTCTTCAATCCTTTGGTTTTTCAGCACCAACCCCGAAGCTATAACAAAAGAAGGTTAACATGAGAGCACTCAGGCACCATTATCGATAGATAGTTCGATACTCCCTTGAGTACACCCTTTTTATGTGCATTTTCATGTTAAGAAACTGGATTGAAAATAAGGTACCCAGAGATATAGCGAGCATTGGTTTAAAATTCGGCCCCGCATCGAAAATCGGCGATTCAGTACTAATTTCGGATCGAATTAATATAAAATCGATTCGGATCAACTCGTCGATCCGATTAGACAGGTCGATCCGATTTTAATAATATATATATATAGGGTGGGGATAGGAATATCCTATTTTTAGGGGCACCTTAGGGCACCCCCTTCTAAAGATATGCGTAAAAAAATTTAAATATAATCTCTATCGTTGGATATGAAAAATTATGAGTTACAAAGACGGCGATAAAATTTTAACTCAATCGGATCATGAATTAATCTCCATTAAATCTCTTAATCAAAATGACATTAAAAAACAAAAACATCTTTATCAAAATTTATTATTTATATCATTTGAACAACCGCCGGATGGAATTTGATTTGTATTCCGATTCAGTTGAAATTTTGTCAACATATTTTTTACTACTAATTCTTCATACCTGACGATGGAGATTGAATTTGAAACTTTAGATTAAAAAGAGTGCCCCTATCTTCATCCATATATATATATATATATATATATATATATATATAATATATATATATATATATATATATATATATATATATATATATATGTTTATTTAAAATATAAAAGTACTTTTATTAGCACTCTAAAATATGCACTTTATCGGGTACTCTTCCATTACTAATTTATTTTCTTATTATTTATATTTTATTAGAAAGTAATAAATAAATAAAATATAGTGTAGATAATTTGTTCTTTGTAATGTATAAAATATAGAGATTTACTATATGTTAGACTTTTTAACTATTGTCTTAAGTACTGTAGCTTAAAAAATATAATTTTAAAAACATATTCAATATTTCTCATATACAATTATTTTTAAAATTTTTTAATAGTTGCTATAAAAAATACTATATAATACATATAATTATATTTATATATTAATATTTATTTAATAAATCTAATTTGACTCAGTGGGTCGACCCGATGACCCGTTCGATTAACCGGTGATCCGGTAACTTTTTCGGATCATACACCAGATTATGTTTTAAAACTATGGTAGCAAGAACTCATCCGCATTAAAAGATTAGGAGACATTTAAAAATATTTTAAAAATAAATTTTATTTTTTATTTTTAAAAAAATAATAATAATATATAATAAAAAATCTCATTATATAAAATTTTTTATACTTTCTAAAATTTTAAATAAATTTTATATATACTTATAAAATATATATTAAAAGATATAAAATTAAAAATTAAAAGGTTGTTTATTTAAAACGTAATGCCAAACGGAGTCAGCCCTCGTTTCGCAAAGCATTCAGAAAAAATAATTTTTAACTTTTTAAGTTCACACTTCCAATAAATTTTTTATAAATTTTTATAAAAATTATTTAATAAAATTTCATTATTATTTATTATTATTATTATTATTTAAATTAAAATAATAATACTTATTATCAAAATTAAAAGAAAAATGTTTTCTGTTTTAGAAAAATAATTTTCAAAAGCACTTTGAAATGCCCTAAAAGATTGCAAGAATTTTGTACAACTTGCTCCTACACCAATGACAACAAAGAAAAACTTAACTGAACCGTCACTACATAATTTTTGGTGCTTACTTTCTTGCAAATGCAGCAGCAAGCATAAGTTGCATTCTGTAAAAGTTGAGCCGAACCTTACACCTACCTAGATTCTATCCTATAATTATAACGGATATGATCTAAGATGTGCAAGTCTATGATCACATCCCAAACAGGAAACAATTTGAATAGCAAGGGAGATATAAGCTGCTATCTTGCACCAACATCGGCTGCCTGAATGGGTTTACTTGGACCTGGATAAAACAAAAATGTCACCTAAGATTAATCTCAAATCCTTTCAAATGTACAAGTATATAAAGAAAACCAACAAACCGGCAGCCTGAGAGAGCAACTAGTGACACTGGTTATGCACCGAGCAGCTAGATATGCAGCTTCCTCACAGAAATCTGTAAATATTGCTGGGACGTTCATCTCCTTTATAAGTTCCTGAAACAAGAAAGTTTATATTTCAAGGTTTAGTACAAACAACACAGCTGTCTTAACAACCAGTTCTTAATTTGTTTCTGCTGGCAGCTTTTCCATCTAAATCCCTACCAATACTAGTGGACTACAACTAATTGGTGACTTACTCATCAACACTCTTTAGCCTAGTTGTTTCATTACTAGGTATGTTTGTTTTACCAGTTCTCATCTCATGGGGGATTTCACAAACATGGTTGAAACACAAGCTTTGTTAGTGGAAACAAAAAACACATCTCCACCTTCATTCTTGTCTCCTTTAGAACTTGATCTCAAAATGATAACGAGATAAACTGTGACAAGTCAGTAGTTTCACTCACAAGCTAAATAGGACCAAAAGATTTTGGAACTTGAAGAATATATAAAGTCCATTATAGAAAAATAATAACACTACGCATACACAAATGAAATATAAAACCTTCTTCTATTTCTTGTTCATCATGCTCCTTTTTTTCATAAATTTTGTATTTAATTACTAGTAAAGTTGATCTTGATAATCGTAGAGACACATAATGAAGACAGAATAATTACGGCATGTGGTCCAAAGATCATTACAATTCAAGCTTCCTAACTTTCTATGATGCAAAACAAAGAATAAAATACTTATTTCCTGAAATTTAAGTAACTTCTAAGGAAACAATTTGTAGTCCAAAATTAAATATCACTTGTACCCACTAACTTTTGCATATTCTGCTTGCTGATCAATGCCATTTTTAAAAACAACTCCTGCTTGCAGAATTCACAGAAATTATCTAA
Organism: Acanthochlamys bracteata; assembly: GCA_019914995.1. Lineage (NCBI taxonomy): Eukaryota > Viridiplantae > Streptophyta > Magnoliopsida > Pandanales > Velloziaceae > Acanthochlamys > Acanthochlamys bracteata. The sequence continues at coordinate 10,281,710 of CM034126.1, read as the reverse complement.
CACAGGGATTGTGTTAGAGCCCTGTACTAAAAGTGCAGAGAGGATAAAGACAACTTTAATAAGAAACAAAGACACATACTAGGGTCGGGTACCAACTAGGATAAGCGGCAACACCAGCGTTTAGAGCAATAACCAAATCAGGACAGGAACCCTGCAAACACAAAATTGAAATTAATAAACAAAAGGATGCACCATACAAAGTTCTAGAGACTACGTTTCATGAAAAGATTAGCATGGAAAGATATATGACCTTTAACTTCTTCCTGTGTATATCATGATAGAATCCCTTGTGAAATGTAATCATCATCTTGGGCACCCTTGCACCACATTCCTCTTTTCCAGAACTTGTAATAGGAGATTTGCAGGGGCAGCCGTCCTCCGAACAACAAGCATAATTATGCAGGTGCACTATCTCCCCATCCTGGATATGTAACAAACAAAGAATGTTAGTTCAATGCAACCAAGAAGATATCAAGTACTAAGTAACTCATAAACAAAAAGAACAGCGCATCCACTCAATCCTTCTGATGGAGTAATGGGTTGGCAGGAAAAAAACTGCTGTTTGGTTGTCTTTGAGGTAGATAGAATATGAATTTATTATGTAAAGCATCGTGGTGTATCGAATCATCACCTTTAATGGGCTAAGAGAATTTTCATGCGATTGTCTTTATAACTCCTAGCACATCAGGTCTTTTTTTGGTCGTCTAGCACAAACGGTTCATCTAGCACAAACGGTTCAATGATAAGCCTCTAACAATTACGCTATCAAGCTCTACGCTACGCTTTCTTAAAGAAGAGTTCCCTGCAGAGGCAATTACATTTCTCAATTAAGTATGCCTATTAGAAGTAGAGCGTAGAAGCCCAGCGTTCATAATTATATGTGAATGAATAGATAGCCTAATCATATCAATACAATGTATAATGCATATGAATGCATACCACACAGTTAAACACCTTACATTTAAATGAACTTACATATGTTCCAGTAGAACACAATCAAGAATGGCTTTTGACAACAGAATGACATTATAGGGCCTGACAGAAATAACCAAGTCGGTTTCAAGTATGAACTCATTAGCACAAACTACAAAGGGAACAAATACATGTTGCAGTCAAACTGTCAACTCTCAAACTTCACCACCAATTTAGCATGATGTTCCAGCATGTGGTCACAGGAGAGGCATATTAGATAATACGATATGCAAAAGCCAACTACTTATTCATGTCACTTGAATGAATTATGAAGGGAGCCTTACTTTGGGGACTGCTGGACCAATAAGCTCCATGCTCAACTTCACCCCAGGAAAGAGTGCCCGTAACTCAGCAAATGCCAAAAGTTGCAAAATCTCTTTCTCAGGTCCTTAAAATCATAGAATATAATAATAATAATAACAAAAAACAACAATAGCAATAACAATTACAATAACAATAACAATAATCAGAACCAACAAGATAATAACGTTAACAATTAGTAAATAAAGGTAGAAAAGAAATAATTAATATATCCAGAAGTTAAGCAAATCTAGTGAACTACAGCTTGATTTATTCCTCTTTTGTATATCATACAGAGTAACCAAGGACTAAAGCATTGCTGTTGGTGTTCCACACTACCTGAAAAATGAGAAAATGCAAATCGAATGGTATGGGCATGTTAAACGAAGGCCTCTATATGTACTAAATGAGATTAATGAAGAAGGGTTCATGCTACCAAAAAGGTAAGCAAATTCCAAAAAGCCTTCCAGTTCCAAGGAAAGAAGTACAAACCTTCTTCCAGTCAGACCGAACTTTATGCTGACTAACCTTTTTCAGAGCACAGGACAAATGATACTTCTCAGAAAAAAAGGGCCATCCAAAGCATCTGTGCCATTGACACCACATATCTACAGGGCAGTTAGTTCGGAGGTATCAATCCTACAGACTTAGTTGCCATTATATTCTAATTTGACGAAAACACTTGTTCCCCAGCTGAACCACAAAAAAGTATTATGAAAGAAATCAATTAGCCTCATGGTCCATCTGTTGTATAGTCTTTAATGATGGTCAATAGATGAAATTTCATTAATCTTCAGCTTTGTACCTAATAAGATAACAGAGGATATTTTAGGGTGACATGACATACATGTAACTTGATTGTCATTGATGACTTTGTTCAAGAGAGGATTGTTAAGGGAGTCTGAAAGGTTAACCTAAACAAGTATTGCAACATAAATTTGCCTTCCTAACCATGTTACCAAAAAGGAAGTGTGCAAGAAATGATCAGTGCCTCAAATAGAGTCCAAAAAGAAAAGTTCTTAAGGAGTACTATCAAAATATTAAAAACAACAAACTAGTTTCATATTACCTAAATAATGTATGTTCAAACTGTCGCCAATATTTGGAATCAACCCTTGCCTGGCGGCTACTTGGATGCAGTAATATACAGTAAGAGGCTGCAATATTGAATAGGAAGTGAAGTTTAACTACTTCCAAGGATACAAGTAGGTGCTTGAGTACTTTAGTTGCTCCTCCATTCAGAAAACATCAAACCAACAATTGCAAGTGCAATCATAATTATTACAAGAAGTTCTTTTACTTCTAATGCATCGGAGCAAGTACCCAAATGAATACTATTACTGAAGACTATAAAAATTATTGACGAAAAACAATTCCCCTGTTTCTATTATCCATCAATCAGCTTACCAAATAATAAATACTTCTTCAGAAACAGAAAAACATAGCAAAGCAATGACACAGTCATATAGACTTTATGCATCATTTATCTAGGACCGCATACATGTAGTTTCTAAGGGTTTTTGAGGCATAAGTATCAAATGATTTTTAGATTTCAATGCTTTCACTTGCTATAGTGACAGTCTAGCTGATCCATGTAATAAAATGCTGATTAACCAATACCACTGAGAAGAGCCCAGGGAGAGAATCCAACAAGTGAAGTTTTCTTCCCCTTAAAATGTTTGGGCATGCATGAAATGTTGCAGCACAAAGATGGACTGCCGCATAGATGGAGCTTTTGTAGTTGACACAATAAATATATAATGTTTTTATCAGTCATCAAAAGACAGGCAGACGATAATAAGAACAGAAGCACCAGGACTTCAAAATGACATTGATGTGCTTACCCAATGTAGTAATATTGAAACTGGTGAATGGAGAGGAAGACAACGCCACTGGTAATATTCTTTCCAACTGCTCAAACATGCTGAAATTGAGATTGGATGTTCAGGATCTATGAGAATGAAAAAGAGTAGTTTAGTAGAAGCAAAGTGTTAAAAGTCTCACTAGTAACAGGTAGGAAGCCTACCAGTGCATGGGCACAGAGAACTTGGAAGATTCCAATTATGATCCCTGAAAAGGTCACTTAGAATAAGTACTAGAACTTTTTTGCTCATACTTTGGTGCTTAAGACAATCAACATGAAATCATTGGCATAGGACCACATTATGCTCTAACACAAAAGGGACAACTGACTATACAATTTAAGACAAACCATATCTAGTAAGTACTGCTTATATTGTTTAGAAATCCCCATTTTGGTTTAGAAATCCCTACTTAGGATATCTAGTAAGTACTGCTTATATTGGTTTAGAAATCCCCATTTTGGTTTAGAAATCCCTACTTTGGATATCTAGTAAGTTCTGCTAATTGGTGTACCTTTGTATGCTGCCAAAGAGGATTTTAGTTGGCACTCTGTAAACTATAACAGCAATCATGTGACCGAAGCAAACTACCTTGCATTTACACAAAACTTACAATGTTGCCAACATTATGCTCCGAACATAAGAAGAGGCAAAATTGATTATACAATTTAAGACAAACCATATCTAGTAAGTTCTGTGTATATTGGTTTAGAAATCCCCACTTCAGAAACCTGCTCATATTGGTTTTGGATTCCCAGTTTGATTTAGAAATACCCACTTTAGATATCTAGTAAGTTCTGCTTATATTGGTGTACCCAAATGCTGCCAAAGAGGAATTTAATTGACACTCAGTAAATTATGCCGGCAACCATGTAACCTACTTTCATTTACACAAAACTTACAAGGGTGCCTCAATGTGTTCAAAAGTAAAACGGGTTTCTAGCAAGTTGCAAAATTAAAATGAAAGTAAAATGAAGTAGATGTTCCGTTCCTTTGTGGTTTCGCAACAAGTATTTACCAAAAGACTAAAGCCAGTACGCAAACTCTTAGCATGACATGTAGATCAGTTTACACAATCTTCTTAGAACCCCTAATACCGTTTCTTCGAAAACAAGAATTTTAGTCTCACGAAACATGTATACTAAGTTGAAAAACTTGTTATTGTACTCTAAACAATGTAGGCAACATATTACAATGAACAAGGGATATCTGCGTAGCAATGTGTAAGAACCAGTGGAAAAGAAGCAAGCACTACTATGAAGCAGAACTGAAGCACTACATCTACGTGAGATAATCAAAATGAATAGATCTCGTTTAATTTGTGTGAATATTGGAAGAGTTTAACTTCTATCTGGTAGATTTGAAATAGGGAGATCTATGGAGCGGAGTTTAGGTCTTAGTTGGTCTAAGTCAGTTAGGTCGACTTTGGAGTTTTATTTCAATAGGATTTATTTGAAGTCAAAGTATTTCTTACCTAGGCAAGCCTATCCTTAGTAGGATATAGAAGGTTATGGAGACTATTCCCTGTGCTGCAAGTCTTATTCTCTAATTGAATAACGACATATCACGTTCTTTATTAGGAGGAGGAGAAGTGGACTCTCTCGAGCAACTTCAGGGATTGATAGATCCTTAATTTTATTGAAGATGTAGACTCTCTTGATGTGTCGAAGGTGCAATAGATAGGTCCTAAAATCCTATCAGCCTAACCCTTTTAGTAATGAATCACATGAAACCAATCACATTTTCCGCATATTGTCTCAAGAGAGTCATAACTATGCCAAGATGGTAAAAATGCAAAGAATATAACAAGCATAAAGATGCTATAGCGATACCAACAAGAGAAGACAATGACCTTCTCAAAGAAGAGATAGATGCTCTACAACTGCATTCAAATTTCCATAATCCTTTAAGATGAAGATCGCTAGAAGTCAGAAAGTTACAACTCATTGTCTTTTGTCCAAACTCCTGCTAGCAAAGAGCAAATTAAACAAAATTAATATAAGCATTAGCAAAAGGAGCTCTATTTGGTATTTCAAAATCACATCCTGTGAACAATAAGAAAGACAAAATTGCAGAAAAGCTTCTGAAATTCAAGATTAACATCTACAAAATAGTTTTTCAGGTGGTCTTCTATAATGATGAAGAAAGTTCCTCACAAAACAATTTCAACCTTTGAGAGATTTCGAATCTGTATTACCAGCAAAAGGATCTCAAAACCATGAAAATAGAGGAAGTCCTTCTTAAAGATAAGAACATTTGGTGAAACAGACACAAAAACAGAGCAGGAACAAACTTCAGTTTTTCAGAAGGATAACAAGTTACACCTAGTTGGTAGTTAGCACCAAACTTTTGTATCTGTAAATTATATACAATTCAGTCATTTATCTTACTCAATACTGGCATATGAAACAATTTATTGCTTCAACAGGATTTCGAGATGAGCAAATTACTTCTACTGTTTTGTTTATCCTTATATTATTATCTTAGATAAAAGAGGAGAAAAGTGTCTCCCAAATGCAGCCTAAAAGTAACACTCCATTAACCATAAGTGACATACATGATTTTGCAGCTGTAAGAAAGAGTGAGAACCAACCAAACACATATCATTACCTGACATGTAGTTTCCAAAGAGAATGTAAATGGAAAATCATTTAAGAACTCCAAATTCTTCATTTGTTTTTCGAACCTTGCACATTCATCTTTATGATCACTCCAATGAGAGACCTAAAAGTAATCTCCAAAAGATGAAAATTACAATGTCGAGAAAAGTGAAGAAGATGGTCATGATATCTATATCATCCAATTCCAAAATGAACAAAAATCAGGAAGTAACAGAACCAATCACGTTTTTTGAAAAGAAGGCATGGACACCAATGAGATGGTCAATTCTGCATTGAAATCAGGTAAACTCATCACACACACGTACCCATTCATACGCGAAATGTTTTAGTTTAACTTAGCCAAAAGTATTTTTCAAGTCTTCAGAAGACTGCAATTCATGGTATATTATAAATAAGTACTCAATCTTTCCTTTATAAGGTCCTTTAAACTTTTGTAATATTTACTAATTCTAGTCATTACTTTTTTTAGCCATATTTGCAACCTATAAAACAAACAACTTTTGCTAGGTCGATCTAAGCAAGACCCCATTGACACGCTAACATACAAGTAAACAAATTTTCATTGGACCTATTGAACAAGAACACTCCTGCTAACTACCTACCAGGACGTGACTAACTTCTCGTAGTTGTCAGCACGAGTGCATCTTTACTTGCATTTACGTTTGAAACTATGTCTTCTCGTTCAGGAAAAAAGTGGTTTTCTTCTACAAGTTAGTTGTTCCTCACATTATTGATTCAGCAAAGCACATAATTGCTATATAACTCATTTCAACAAAAAAAAGAGGAGGAAAAAATACATATAATGATCAATCAAAACCAACAGTATAGTAGTACAAGTGCTTATGAAACGGATCACCATTTACTTAACCCAAACCCTTCGGCAATCTGATTAACAGAAAATTTTCGAAGCCAATTATCATCATAAGTTTCAACATAGAGCACATATCAGAGAGAGAGAGAGAACAGTGAACCTGGTGCGATGGAGAACAATAGGCGACGGCGCCGCAGAGACCGCAGCGTCGGGTTGGTGGACCCAGAAAGCAAGGAGACCCACGCCCCTTCGCAGCACACTCCATCGTCGGAACGAACTCCACCGATCAAAATTAACCGGCAGCTTCCGGTGAACGATACAATTGACAGAATGTAGTACGCTGTACGCTAGCCAAAAAAACAAACATATAAACCTTCTTCTGCAAATTTCACAGTTATACTTTGCTACCAAGTCTCGTTTACTAACCCATTACATTATTTTTTAAAATTAAATTAAAATTCATTTTTAATAAAAATAAATAAAAATTATTTTTTAATAAATATGTTAGTTATAATTTATTTTTTAAAACTTATTTAAAAAAATAAATTTATTTAAAATAAACACTCTCTAAACATTAAAAACAATAATTAGAAAATTAATTATTTTTTTAATTTTATTTGGTAACTCTTTTATAAAAATAATAAAGATTAAAATTTTTCTCTATTCCTTTTACGATGGAAAATAATTTGTTATATTTTAGTATGAAATGTAAAAAAAATAAAAGTAATTAGATCTATGAAATAATTTTATGTTTCTAGTTTTGTGCTTTTCTCTAATCAAGGGTATGTTTCAAATTCTCGAATTTTATTTTTTTAAGTCAAATTTTAAATTTCGAATAGTTAATATATTTTAATTATAAAAAAATTTCAGTTCTAACTTTTTTATTTATATATTTTTTACTATAATTATATTTTTTAATTTTTAACACACTTTTAAAAATTATTGAAATATAAATACTGACTTCTGCTTTCATTTTATTTTAAAAAAAATTTTATTTATTTCAATTATGAATATTTAAAACACGTATTAGATGCTAATACATAGACCGCTGCTGTAATCTAGCATCAGTATAAAACTCAAAACAAATTACACGTAGACAGACTCAAAAGAGTAGCAACAGCTGAGACTACATAATTGTTTTATGCACAACCTATATATTATTTAGACCGAATACATCCGGTTAAACTTAACTGCTTACTTTAATATATTGAACAAATTGTATTATCTAAGATAAATTGTAGATAATGTTTAAGGAATGCGCAGTAGTATTCCCTACCTCTTGCTGGCCATCAAATTAAAAATCAAATGGAAAGAAGAAAAGATTGTACATAAGTTGGGAAATAAACAATAATGACGAGTTAAACTTCTTGAAATGTTTAATAGAAATTTATGAAATTACTTGAAGCAGTGAAGCCTTCTTATATAGCAGTATTATCCGAAAATCCTAATCCATTTTTCTCAATATTATTTTGTCATATTTTACTATTAGTATTTTGGAAGAATGTTTGAATTGCTTATTAAAAGTAAATTTTACTGAAAGAAAATATATTTAAATTTTTTTTTAAAGTGAGTCATAGTTTTTTGACACAAAAAATATTTAAAATAAAAAATAATAAATTCTCACAATATAATATTTTTTAATTAGCTAAACATTCGGACTATTATTCGATAGACGCTTCCCTCTTTTTCTTTTTAATTTATTATTCTTTGATTTTTTCATTTTTCGAACGAGATAAATCTTCTAGAGTGGTTAGTAATTTCAACTGAAAGCCAATTAAAGGCCCAACTACGTAAACTGGCTTTATACTAGGCCAACTGGGCTGACCCGTTTGAAACAGAACGAGACTAATGTGTCTACGATGTAGAAACGTGTCCAACGTTTCATTCCAAGTGTCCTCCCACTACACTATCTAACTGCATGCACCTGCCATTCTACCTTCCACAAATAGAAGACCAGCAACAGCAACAAACATTCTAAGATTGCTCTTCCCCTGCAACGCAATCTAAAGCCGAGTCATGGCTATCACCACCGGAGCTCTCCTCTCTCTCCTGTTACTCACAACAGTGACTGCTGCATCAATCATTCAACAAGTCACAGATGATAACATCATTGGTGTTAATGGAAAACTAGGAGTGGAGAAAAAGTTCAAGACATTCATGAAGAAATACGGAAAAGAGTATCAAAGCGCTGCAGAGTACGCGCTCCGATTAGGCGTTTTCGCGCGGAACATGGCACGCGCTGCGGAACACCAGGCGCTTGATCCAACTGCTTTGCACGGAATTACTCGCTTTTCTGATTTAACAGAAGAAGAGTTTGAGAGATCATTCACTGGTCTTGCTGATCACGGGAAGAGAAGTGGAGTTTTGGGAGTTGATGGTGGTGGTAGGAACGTTGCGCCGCCCCTCGATGTGAAGAATTTGCCGTCGAGTTTTGACTGGAGAGAAAAAGGAGCGGTGACAGAGGTCAAGATGCAGGTAGTTACTGTATATAGAAATGGCTCTCGTCGGAGATCTCGGCTAAGTAGACCTAGGAAGGTCTGAAATGATTTGTTTTGCTATTCTGTAGGGAGCGTGCGGGTCTTGTTGGGCATTCAGTACAACTGGCGCTGTGGAGGGAGCCAACTTCATTGCAACAGGAAAGCTCCTAAACCTCAGTGAGCAGCAGCTTGTTGACTGTGATCACACGGTTTGCTTCCTTCGATCTGGCTTAACATGAACTTGATATTAGTATATACGAATCCATAATTTCTGGACCCAAATTATCTCAGAGCATGTCTTGCATTCAAATTAACCATGTGTAAGGATATTTAACTATGCCAACTGAAGCAATCCCGCCTGTTTAATTCAAATGAAAGTGTCCTGCAACCGGAACTAAATGCTGAAATGCTTCACTCTGCTCTAAGTGTAATGATAGATACTGATTTGGAGACACTTTCTTGTGTACATGTATGTGCAAAGTGCGATGCAGTAGAGAAGCAAGAGTGCAACAGTGGCTGCAATGGTGGCTTGATGACAAACGCTTACCAGTACTTAATACAAGCAGGTGGTCTGGAGGAGGAGGAATCATATCCTTATACTGGAAATCAAGGGAAGTGCAAATTTGACAAGAACAAGGTTGCTGTAAAGGTTGCCAACTTCACGAGCATCACGCTCGACGAGAACCAGATTGCTGCTAATCTTGTCCTTCGCGGCCCGCTCGCAGGTAGGCAGCGATACATTTCTAACATTCATTCTGTAGATGGATTCAGTGGTCATACCAACAGACGATAGAAATTACGCGAGTTTCCTGTTCAACGTTCATCAAACTTTCAGGAAGTGATTCTGTATGCTATACGGTAATTCTGTCTGCTTGTGTTGCAGTGGGATTGAATGCAGCCTTCATGCAGACATACGTTCGAGGAGTCTCCTGCCCATTGATCTGCTTCAAGAGATGGATCAATCACGGTGTGCTGCTGGTTGGATATGGTGCAAGAGGCTTTTCAATCCTGAGATTCGGGTATCAGCCTTACTGGATCATAAAGAACTCATGGGGCAAGCAGTGGGGTGAAGACGGTTACTATCGTCTCTGCAAGGGCCACAATACTTGTGGGATCAACAACATGGTGTCTGCAGTAGCAGCAACAGCTTAATATATAAAGTTTTATAATCAGCTTGCTTTTAAAAGCATCTTCATGTATCCAACACCTCAGAATATAGCTAGTAAGAAGCTTATGATGAAGTATATATGCTAAGCTTGTTAATTTAAAGATGTAAATAACTTTGGCTCAGAATAAGCTAGCAGACCTTGTTAGTGGGTTTCCGTTACCTTTCTGGAGCTCGACACTCTTCTTTACTATAAAATGTGATATGCTATTATGTTCAATAAAATGAAGCAAAAGGGGCTGCTGTGTATGGTGAGAACCAGGAAAAAATAGATTGGTTTTACAAAGCATTATAATCATTATGCGGCGAAATCAACGTGGGAAAGAAGGTCAGGGAATCGTAGTTCATGTAACTCGCGAGAATACGAATACTCTCATTGCACCATACACGAATCATGCAAGACCAAGAGTCAAAACCTCTTTAGATGACTAATTATTATTCACTATAATGCTATTGATATATTGTAGAAGATTGAAAATAACATCATTAAATTTGTTATAAACATAGTAAAACTTACTAATTATATATACAAGGCTGGTTTTTTTTTGTATTAATATCTTCAAGGTTAAGGTAAAACAGCGCAGGGCAGATTAATTTTTGCAATTAACCACCCGATCAAGCACTTGAATCTCCCGAAACCGAAATAGCCTTCTCACTAATTCCCTCCTTCGTTTCTCTTTAAAAAAATTTCCCCAATTTGTGAACAAAATCAAAAGAATCTCACTTTCACCAGTTGCTTTTTCTCTTTCTTTAGGACAAAATCGCTAAGCAAAATCCCCAATCTTTCTACCATCTTCTTCTGTAGTAAAGCAATTGAGTTCGAATTCTGTCGATCTCTATCTAATGCCGACCTTCAACCCGTTTGATATTTTTGCAGAAGATGAAGAAGACGATCCCGATTTCATTTTGATCGAAGGAGAAGAAGAAGAAGAATATGAGGAAGAAGAAGAGGAAGATGAAGAGACGGATGAGGGAAGCAGCGACGGCAATGCGGAAGATGAGCTCGCAGCTGACGTGGCAGCGGCAGTAGCACAGGCGGAAGCCGAACAAGCGGCAATTTTTGGAGATACTTCGGGCTCCGACACCGACGAGGATTCAGAAACGGAAGTGGAGGAGGAAGCTTTCGGTAAGCCTGCATCGATGGTGGTTGATGCTGATGATGTTGATTCGGAGAGGATGACGTCAGGCGACCAATCATCTGCTCCTAATTGTCCTATTTGCTTCGAGCCTTGGTCTTCAGGAGGGCGACATCGTATCTGGTAATTCTCATGGAATTTGTTCGTTTTACTGCTTATAACTAGTTGCAAGTCTTTACCTAAGCATGTCTAGTCTATGCAACTCTTCTTGGTTAGATGGATCGCTTGCGAATTGCTTGTTAAATGGATAAGGAAGTGTTTCAAGAAGAGGACCAGAGTAGTTCGATGCAATTAGATTATCTGCTTGTTAGGCTCTTCTTTGTGTTGTGTACTAGAGTAGAGATCATTTGTAGGAGTGGTCATTTACAATGAGCTGAAGTGAATATATACTTTCCAATTACAATCTGGACAAAAGAAAAAAGATAGAAGAGTTCGCTAAACCTATAGGGCTTTCTTTTGTTCCCCCTATTGATATAGGAAGAGAGCTGGCTATTGCTTATCTTTAGTATTACTCTGACTCAACTGTAATGCTACATATTTGTGCTTTATCTACTGTCCAGAATAATTGTCAACTACATATACTCTAAACGTGGTGGTATGGATATAAGAAGAATAAGAGCTCATACAGTTCTCTTGTTTGGGAGATTTCTTTTGGAAACTTGGTAAAGTAGATACACAAGACATGGTCTAGAACTAACTCCTGCTGGATGTTCCTTTAGCAGATAAATAATTTGGTCGATAGTGGTACAGTTGCTCAACTTTGGAGTATTCATGGCCTTGGGATGCTTCTAACTTTGACGCCAAGTGTGTAGCAGCTTTGTGTTGGTCTAGATTCAGATGTGCCGATGAGCAATTGAGAATCTTAAAGTTCTGCTGACTATTCATATAAACTAAAAGTGATGTTAGCGAAGGCCACATCATTGGTTGAATGAAATCATTATGCGCTGTCTAGTTGGCTGTTAACCTCTTTGGAGTTTTAGAGCAACCTAGTCTCAATTGGCAACCTCAGCCATGAGATGTCAATTCTTTGCCAGGTTGTGGCAACTTCGATTTATGTGAATTTGAACGGTCGTATGAATATTATCTTATTTGGTACCATTTACTTTCTTCTCATTTTTCTAATGACCAGTTCAATATAGCCTGCAAACTTCTTGCATCAAAGCCTGTATATTTTAATGAATGATAGTAAATGTGCAAAGACTGGGCTCTTAAGCTATTTTTGGGCTTAAGTATATCCAAAACTTTTAAGTCATTGTTCTTTAATGTTGTAGAGCAGCCTCATTGAAAGCAAAATAAGGGAACTTTACTTTGTAGAAAAAAATGGTTAGCGGTCGAAGCTTGTACAATGCATTTTTTTGTGAACCAAAAATCTTGTAAAATTCATCCTTTTGAACCAATCATGTCCTCTCTAGCTTCTTGAAGTTGAAGAAAAATAGACCACTTTCTTGGAAACAGTCATTCCCTCAGTCTCTCTGAAGTAGTGTTATTTCTTATGTTTGAATGCAGTTCCATCCCATGTGGTCATGTTTATGGACGATCCTGCTTGGAAAGATGGGCACAGCGATCTCATAATAAAAAGGGAAAGGTTGTTCTAATTGTAAACACTGATTCATAAATTAGTAATCTACTTTGCTTGTATTTTTACAGATTGCTTCTTATGGTGAATGAAGTTCTTTCTTATTTTGCAGTGTCCTCAATGTAACAGGGAGTTCAAAGAAAAGGACATTATAAACCTCTATGCTCCTGTACTTTTTGTAGGAGATGACAAGTTAGAAAAGGTTATGATCTATATTCCTTTATTTAGTGAACTTCACCTATCAATTATATTCAATGTTAGAGTCTTTGTTTTGCAGGAACTGCAATCTTTACGTGAGAAAAATGATATCCTTGCATTAGAGGTTAGTCTTAAAAAAATCATATATAATTTTTTTTTTTTTCCTTTTAACTATGTAGAGTTTGTATAGCTTACGTCCTAATTGCCACTTTGTTGTGATTCTTGAATGCTCCTATTAGGCCCCCAAAGTAGATTCGGATTTATATATATTTTTTATCATTCAACTTCCTCTATAATTGTTTTTCTTACACTATGGGCCTAAAAAAGTCTGGAATTATTTTTTGGTGTTAGTTCTTCGGATGATACAATTATACTGAATCATGTGTAAACTACATAATTCTGGACCTTTTGGCATTTCCTAAATGATTCTGAAACACTTAGAAAGCAAACTTTCTGTGGTGTAAGGCCTTCTATAATCGCTTTTCTTTAACCACTGCAACTTGTGTGCATTTTGGCTTTAAGTGCACTGCTGCAACTTGCAGGTCATTATCCAGTTCAGGAGATTAGGCTCTGTTCAATTAAGACAGAGATGCATGTTCATAAAAAGTTATTATTATGGCCCTTGTTTTGCAATATTTCCTTCTGAGATGTGTATGCTTGACTGTTGGAGAGATGCACTTTGATTGAAAAATGGTTTTTATTGCAGCCACTGGGTTTTAAAATAAGATCTATGAACTTAAGTGCAAGCTAGGAATATATCCTATGCTAGTGATCCCCTTGAAATTTGCACCTTTCTGCATGAGTTTATGTTAAGTATTTCAATCAGTAAGTGCATGCTAGGAACTTATCCTAATATGTTTGTGATCCTACTTAGGTTGCTAGCTTAGTAGCTTGTGAAGCTAAAATAAGTATATCTGAACAACTTAGTTTGATTTCTTTTTGCTTTTTAATGTGAGTTTTTTTTTTTTTTGAAATTAAGTTTACTTAGCCCTTCCTTATAATTGTTTGTGTTAATCGGGTTAAATATTGATCTGATGAACTGAATAGTAATTGATAAAGAAATATTTTGCAGTCAGAATGTTTTTAACATGGTAACATTGTTTTGTAGTCCGTATGTGTGAGAATTTGCTCTTTTGATATGGTAACTTTGTTTGAAATCTCAAATGTGCAAATGTCTGCTTACCTGTCCAATACACTTCCTTACCCCTGTAGATTAATACGTATGGCCACTATTACGGATGTGTATTTGCTCGGCTTTTACAAATTCTTAAGCTGCAGTTCGAAGGCCGTTAATAAGTTGGGTTGTTTGTGCAGAATAAGAGTTTGTTGGAAGAAATCAGCAACCTGAAGGTGTGTCTGTTATTTTCTTGCTTATTGAAATTCTGAATATCTCCTCCCACTCTGATTATAAAGTATATGTCCTTCTTAGCTTCTGTTATACTTTGATGCATGCAAACTGAGCTTCTGTTTATATTAGTGAAGACATACAGGCATAATTGGCAATGATGCTTCAATGAAGGCTCTGACTGTTTTTAATCTTAAAAGATTTTCCCATTTTCGAGATGCAATTGGAATAACTACTATGTTTAATTCCACATATAGATACGAATTTTTGCATGTTGCAATATACCATAATACTCTATTCTGGCTTTTTCATGCCATATCCGTTTCTTACAGAAGCAGCAAAGGTACGAGGAAGATTTTGAGAGACAGGTGCTTTCTTTCCCCATGGCAGATTTATCATCCAAGAGATGGCTATGATTTCATGATGATTTGGACAATTAGTACCACTAACTATTTATATATTGTTAGAAAAGGGCTTGCTTAGGTCAGTTATCGTCACAGCTATCACAAAGAAAGCTGTTTGAACATCATAATGAGAGCTCAGGCATTGAAACACTCTCTTTACCAGGTAGAATATCAGCAGCTTTGAATTAGAGGACTCTCTAGATTTGTATATGTTGCATAAAAACAACTGGAAACATGGCTTTGAGTTTTCTTTTAGTATTTTATCTTCTGAACATATGTTGGCTTCTAGTAATCATATTTATTAGACAGCTGACTGTAGGGTTTAGAGGGAAACTAATCTGAAAATTAACTGTTTTACTTTTTAATGAAAAATCATCCAACGAGTATCTTTGATTGGTCTTTGTCATTTTAAGAGATCCTAACTATTGGAGGGATTGTTGTTTACTTTTTGTTGCAAAGACAATGAGATACCTCAGACATGTATTGGTCCTGATAGCTTTAGTGTTTGCCTTTCAGAATGAGTTTACACGTTGTACTTCTTGTGTTTCATTCATGTCTGAAACTACTTCTGGCATATGGATAGTAGCTTCTTGCTTTGTGAAATTTCTTTTGTGGTATGCAGTGAATGATTTTCATGCTCAAAGTCATCATCAAGCTGGCTGGCAAAACTGCAGCTTTATTTTACAGGTTTGTATTGCCTTCAATGTCATATCGTACTGCATCTAGGAACTCTTCTAGGTTCTAGATATGCTGTTCGTGAATTTGAGTTAAGGTTGAGTTTGGATGTAAGGGAATCAGTAAATCCAATCTATTAGAAACTTGTGGGGTTGTAGCCTAAAGGTACAGCTTGAAAAATGATGGACCAAAAGAATAATGCAAGGGAGGGAAAGGGGAATATCATGGTTCAGTCTGTAGTGGAAATCAAACCGTACTCTGGGGAAATCTTCTAGAAGGTTAGTTAATGACTTTGTTTAATAACTTAAGTAGCAATAGGATGTTGTATAAGTGAAGTTTTGAATTCAAATAATAAAATAATGCTATGGTAGTATTTCTTAAGACTCTCTCTCTTGTTTTTCTTTTTTTATTTAGAAAAATTATATTGCCTTTTTTGGTTTTTTAAATAATATCATTAATTTATGTCTACAGTCATGAGGGTTTGAGGGTCGCACCTGTATCATTTAAAGCAATCTGATATTCTGAACTGTAATATGATTAATGAATATAACCATCAGCTTATTCAGGAGAACAGATCTTTTAGGCATATGGACTAAGTTGCCTCTTATTGAATGACCTTTTACTAATGTGCATCATTTGAAAATATTGCAACAATCATGGATGTTATGACCGGTTGTTATTCGATATTGTTCATATGTACTTTTCTACTAATCCATCGGAAGTGATTTGGTTTCCCGTGGAACCATTATCTTCTGTTATCTTTTTACCCACAAATTGTGAGCTCCTTTTACAACATGTTTGGAGGTACCTATTGACAAAGAGATATGTTGACTGCTTCAAAGGAGGAAATAATGTTAGAATTTGTGGTCATAGTTTTAGTTGTCTTTTCTGTGCTTTGTATTAATTAACCTTAGTGTAACTGTTATTAAGACATGCATAGATTTCTGGCTATATTTAATTGCAGCTATTTGTCTTTAATCTGTTTTTTTAATTTTCTCTAATCAGTTCTGCAGCTTTACTGATAAGTTAAATTGGCAGCATGAACTTGCAGTAAATGGTGCTAGGGTTCTGGGTATAGATTCTTCTAACAGAATGCTAGTCATAGCTGGAAAGGCTCCTGGAATAGGAGGAGATTATGTTCTAAGCAAGGTAGATCTTCCGCTGGAAACTTAACCTCAGAATTTTTCTTTCTGATGTACTATGCTGGCAAAAATTTGTTGAATTTCTTTATTATTTCTTTTTATGTTTATTAATCTATCATTCTAGGATCGTAAAATCTTTTATACATGCAGATAAGCATGTTTGCCCCCTCTGCAATAGATGTAATCCAGCTTCCACATGATACTGGTCCTGTAAGAGACCTAAATATTGTTCCTGGTAGGCTTGTGCTTATCGCATCCCTTGGAAAAAAACTCTCACTTATGAGGTATGTCAGTTAGCCTTACTCTTAGTCCAGTTATGTATGTAGTTCCCCCTTTTGATATGGTTTTTCTTTGCAGCATGGAGACTAACCATGCTGTCCTTAGCTACAATTTGCAGGTAACTAGTTTGACTTATTTGATCTTAGGTTGTTGTTTGTCATCATGCTACTGTTTGCTCTCTCATTTTAAATGTATTCTTTGATTCCAAATATCACACTTTAAAGTGTTGTTATATCTTCGAGCATTACTTAGGATCTTGGAGCAGCTGCTAACTCTAGTTAGTGACAATGACTATTTCCTTTAACAACTATAGGCACCCGCATGGTCTTGTTCATCAGACTGTAGCAGTCCTTATCATGTTTATGCTGGATTGCAGGTTATGCATATCTGCTCACTCTATCCCTCTCTTTCGTTTTTTTTGGGAAGTAAAGTTCAAATTTATCTGATTTTATTTTGACAGAATGGCATGCTTATGGTCTTTGACATACGTCAAACTGCACAAGAAGTGGCATCCATTGCAGGCATCTCCCGGCATCCAATTCACACTATTCATTCAACTGTCCAGAATGGTGTTAGAAAAAGAGTCCTTACTGCTTCTTCTGTTGGCCCATGCCTCTGGGATATTAGTAATAGTGGGGAAAGGTTAGTTGAGCATGCTGGGAAACTTTTTTTTGTTTTGGAAATGGGGAATTAGCTCATGTTACTTATTTGTTTCTATTCATGCTTATGTCTGGTTATTCATCAGATATATCTATCACATGCCAGATTGATGTGGAAGTTTATCTGTAGCAAATAGGTAAAAGTAACCAATCAGTATCCATTTGCTTAAGAGTCATTTTTTATACCTCCTCAAATTTGAAAAAGACTTGGAAATGAAGAATAATGTTCAATGCAACAATGTTCAAATGACGTGCTATCCAAAGAGAGGACTGTTGGTTTTTTGCAGATTGTGTAGGACATTGTTTCATCTGATTCTTGGAAGTTGCAATCTACTGTTTTTTTTCCTTTTCCATGTTCTTTTTAGAGTTATGTGAAATGAAAAGGAGCTTTTGAAAAGCACATCAACACTTTGCCAAACATGGCCTCAGGTTGTTCAGCAGGTTGCTTTCGTGGACAACCTGCAACTCTATGACTTTTGTGATGAGAAATATTCTCCTCGAACTTGTTTGCATTTAGATGTATTAATGATTATGTGTAGTTGTTTAATATGTAAAAATAATGATTGTGTACTAATAATAGTCTTCTTAAACTTATGCAATGATTTGATATCTTTTTTGTTTTTTGTTGCAGGCCATCTCTGATTCCTGGAATGGATAATGAAGGCATATGCATATCACTTGCGTATGACAACTCCAATGACGAACTAGTGGCCTCTTTTCGTCCTAAAGTTGAGCATTTTAGTGAAGCAATGGGTTCCCAATCTTCACCAGTTATCACACCTGCATCTGAACAGGGAAAGATGGGCAGTTATATTTTCATGAAGAAAGTGAACAACGATTCTTTCCAGAGATCTGGAGCAGGTTATGGCTATGTTAGTGAAGTCCGAATGTTGAAGTCTGCTGTCATTCACACAGATGGCTATGATCCACTATTTGCTTATGGAGATGAGTCAGTTCACGGGATCTGTTTGTCTCACCTCCCCTCCTTTCAGTCTTATACCCGTCTGAGACCACATCCGTGCCCTATCCTTGATCTAAAGTATGCATCTTCTACAGGCCCAGCTCTTCTTGGTTGTATAAGTGAGCAAAGGCTGCAACTCTTTAGCTGCTATGCCTGACAGACTGCATCCTATGTTTAGAGGAAATCAAGTCCTTCTACTGGGAGGAGTGTTTTTTTGGTGTTTGTGTACAGCAGTTCTGTTTTTATTTCTTTCCTAAAGTTTTTGTTTTCCCCTAAATTTGCTAGTGTTAGAATCAATTGTTGTAGTGCAATCTGCTGGTGAGGGTAATGTTTTTAGAGCAAGATTATTTTTGCCAATGTTGTCCAAATGGGACGAAATAAAGCTCAGACGCCCTTCAGCTACTCATTTAACAGAAGGTGCAATTCTAGTCCTTTTACGCCCTTTTGTCCTTTGGACTTCATCTGGGCCATAATTCGTCTTCCCTTTCCTTAAATCTCCATCTTCATTCTGTTGGAGAAGGTAAGTGTTACATAAGTGAAATTCTAGTTTATTAATCGTCTGTTTTTGGACTAAAGAGAGCAATTTCCTTAATAAATGGGGAGGTCTAAACCTAATGCCGCTTTATATGGGATTAATATTTGTATCAATATTTCAGTATCTAAGCTTCTTCAGCATATTATGTTTCTTATATCAGGTGAAGGAAAATTCAGGCGCTTGTTTGCTGGATGATGTTTGTTTTGTTCAATTTGTGATCAAACTTCTGGTCAGAGCTGAAAGGAACGGGCACTGCCGATTCACGGGATTACGAAAGTGGCGCTTATTTGTATCATCTATAGTTTCTGACGACGTGAGTAATGGAAACAAACCCTCCTATGCAAATATTCCATGAAGAAGACGTAGAAACTAACTCCATTATTGATCACTTTCCGCAACTTTATAGACAGTCTTTTACTGAATACTTCTCTTTTGATTTTTATAGTCCCAAAATCTCTGCAGTTGCGTTTCAGCATATGGAATTTTGTCAGTTTTTAACTGCCGTGGTATGTGTTGAACTCAATTTTGGAATGAAGGTATAAGAGGGAAAGAACAAGATTACGTTCTGCCAACAATACTAATTCATACGAGTACTGGAATATCCCCAGTCATTCATGTTGATATGAGCAAATCACGTGAAGACGTTCTTGTATGGAGTTCACATCTTTGTTATATTCATTAGTTTTGTTGAGGGACTGTGAGAGGACATTGATTTATTTGCATCTTATGAACGATACAAATTGTGTAGGGTAATCTTAGTGGCCCACCCTCATAAGAGGTCAGTCGTTAATTAGCCTATCAGTATAATATTCTCTGTTGTTATAAGAAATGTAATCTGTTTGAATCGCAGTGATTGAAGATGTTTATTGGATGAAGTTTATCGTTTGTTCATTGCAATTTCATAAGATTATCCTGCAAGTTTTTTGTTCTCACTCTTAACTATGAAGCACAAACAAACGGTCTTTTATTCTCTTACAATAGTTTGTAGTAAAACACTGGTAAGCCATCAAAGAAAAACAGTTCAATCGCCTCAGTTACTAGTTTACTGCAAAGTAGTAGGGCATCATCTGGAACAAGCACCGAATAGAAACCCAAAAATGTTTCAAACTTTTTGAACTTATGCAAAGCACTCTGGTGTTAAACCATGGTTCCTAGTATTATCTCTGCAGTAGTCATAGACCATGTAGTTCTTTTGAGCCCATTGCATTGCTGCATACTGTTGAGGACTGAGAGCGCGACCAATTGGAGATGCTTCTGCTGGACGGCAGTATGGAGGTGCATTCACAGAACATCCTCCTATTTTGAAGTTTGTGAATCTAGCCACAAATGGCTGGTACCTATAGTCAGCTTTGTATTTTCCGTAATCTGTCGCCCAGGAAGATGCATCCCATATGGAACCGTATAACCACATCGGTCTATCAGGAAATGTTCCTTCGATTTTCCTTGAGTATCTTCTGATCGGTATATCATCCACGAAGAATCTGCATTTCTCAAATTACGTTTTCTGATTAAGTAATGTGTGTGAGATGCAAATTATTCTCCTATATCATACAGCAGATGTGTAATAGAATCTCTTGGTAATCAGTATTCTGTATGTAACATTGCTCATGACCAATTACTAAATCTAACTGGATATATTCATTTATTTCAAATTGGCTACTCCTCGCTTCTATAAAAGTTAGTTGGATTTCTGGCAGTATATCTGTTAGCTGTACCTGTCACTCACTGAAACTTTACTTAAATTCAATTCAAAAGCGTAATCTAGTCTTCTCATTCTTTTAAAAAAATTTAATTTAACAAATTGATTATACTCACATTATCTCATCAGTGTTCCACAGAATGGCATAGTGATGGAAATTTGCAGTTGGATCAAACCACAAGTGAAATTTCATCTCCCTTCCTACAAGCCTTCCGTCTCCGCTCCCTCGAACGTATACATTTGTCTGCAGAGTCCATAATTCACCAGGTATTGTCCCAAGAAACTCGATATCGACTTCATCATGGAACCCAGGGTGTGACTCATTGTTCGAAAGCTTATTTTATAAAAAAAAACCAACTGTATCATAAAACATTAAAAAAAATTTCATTAATATTTTAGTCCGGATAACAATGCAAATTTTTTTCTTACATAGAATGCTGTGTTCACTCCTGCAGTGTAACCTGGTTGCAGTTTGATTGAGGCACCAAAGTAACTGTTTCGGTATGGCGTATTTGACTTGAACCCGCTTCCTATGTTTTCAAGCATTGCAAAACATCAACATATACATATGACTGGCAGCAAAAGATGGACATGTAGAAGTGACTTTTTGGATTGAATGTGAACCTGAAGTGCGATCGAGCCAGATGGTAAGTGAAGATTGATCTTGAGAGAGTAATTGGTGACTAGGACCCCAAAGATTGTTGAAGGCTTGGTAGAATTTCACAGGCATGAGCTTAAAACTTGGGTAATAACCAGGCGAAGGTTGAGCAATGATAGACTGAACTATTATGAACAAGATGAACAAGAGTGTAGTAGTAGCAGCCATGTCTTCTGTTCCAAAGAAGAATTTGTGCAAGGCATTGAAACTGAATGGTGAAGGTATATATATAAGAACACTGAAAATGGTCCACTGCAACAGAGAAGATTTCATTGTAAAATTGCATGAACGCTTTTCTTTCCCTTTAATTTTTTTTTTTTTTTAAAAAAAATTGTTATGGATAGAGACAAGAGCAAGAAGATATGACATACTGAAGATTAGCAGGAAAAAGAAAAGTTTTTCTGTTAAAAATTTTTATTCGGTAAGTTTCAGCAATTATTCTATGAAGCAAATTTAATGTGTTATATCTTCCATGTTTTCCTCAACTTGATTTGTTTTCTCATATATTAGACGGAAGTTACTTTGTTACGTATTTATTTCAGAATACATATTGTTGTCTGACAGAGACAATGAATCAGGTGATCACCACAATTTTTCATGACAGTCATGGATTTTTCATACGTTTATATGTTCAATCGGTCGCGGGTAAAACTTAATCCCAAATTTTAGTTCTAGAAGTGAGGCCATGAGGATGCCCGAATTTATATAAATAGTCATCCAGCTTGATAAAACAAATAATATAGGATAATTCGTCGTTGTAATCCTACTATTAATCATTGCAAGTATTAATTACTTCCGACTACTACTGCTATATAAATGAAAGACAAAATCGAATATTATTTTTTTTATATAGATAAAAAAAAACTTTTCAAAAAATATATTTTAAAATTTGTTTTAAATAAATTTATATTTTTTGACTAAAAATAATAATAATATTTTATTATATTTTTAAAACTTTAAAAAAATAATATAAAATATTTTAAAAGTTTTATTGAGAAACATAAAATAAAAAAGTAGAGTGAAAATGAGATGTTAAGCTTAAGTTTTTTTTCTGTATATACAGGCCTACATTTATCTTCAGTTCTGTGAACGTAAGCTGTTTATATGAATTCATTAGCAGAAAACAGGCTTATTTTAAGTTTTAAATAACTGATAAACAACAAGAGTTTCTGAAACACTTGGTTTCTTGTAGTGAAATTCGCCGAAATATCAGAAGGTAATAATAAAAGAAATGAGTACAATAACTTGTTTTTCAAAATGTTTTTCCATCAACTGAGCATTGCACTACAGTAAACTAGAAGTAATGTTTATAAGGTGCATGGTTGTGATGAAAATCAATTGTGAAAAAAATAGACAAATCAAAATTGGAAAACTTAAACAGCTACATTATTTTTCATTATGGTTGGTGTAGAAATTTTGTCGCAGTTTTTATTGCAACCTGAATTATCTAACTTATCTGATAACAGAAAATTAACATATTTGGTTTTGAACAAAATCTTACATTAATTAAGATACATCTGTATAAACAGAAGAAAATCTTTAAAACATGTTTTTCAACCCACAAGAAACGCCTACATCAGAAGCCATAAAGCTCCTGCTTTTTGCATATTGAATCCAAAGAAATGGAGGGAAGTCAAATTTTAAGAGACAAACACGCATGATTAGGGTATATTTGAGATTGTTTATAAAATAAAATTTTATAAATGAAAAGTATTTAATTTTTTTTTAAAATAAATTTTATTTGTTTACTTCAAAAATAATAATAATAATAATTTATAATATAAATTATTTTTGTACTACTCAAAACTTTTAAAATTTTTTATAAAATATTATATAAACTTTATTAAAATATAATATAAAAAATTAGAATAAAAATTTGAAATCATTGCCAAACGTTGCCTATAATCTTCTAGAACAAGTTTTGGCGCAATTTCAGTATTTTGGAGGCATTTGGTTCAGCTTTTTTTCGACACTATTTTTTAATTTTTATTTTATATTTTTTAATACATATTTTATAAATATTTAAAAAATTTATTTAAAAATTTAGAAAATATAAAAAAATTATACATAATGAGATTTTTTTATTACATATTTTTATTTTTTTAGAAATAAAAAATAAAACTTATTTTTAAAAAATAATAAAAATATTTTTTATTTCATAAATATTTTATTTTATAAACAATCCTAAACGCACCACTCTTTATTTAAAAAAAAGAAGTTTGAAAGATTTGCAGAAAAACTCAAATTGGTCCATTTGTTTATGATATGATTTATAACAACAATCCAAGTTTCATTATCATCGTCGTCAGGCTTTGTCAATCAACGACAAATTGCGGTTTTGTTGAACTGTTTTTCACTATATACTAGCGCATTTGGGAGCAGGTTTCAATTTTCAAACGATTTCATATTTTTTAATATATATTTTATAAATATTTAAAATATTTTATTTAAAATTTTAGATAGTGTAGAAAAATTTTACGTAATAAAATCTTTTTATTTCATATTTTTATTAATTTTTTAAAAATAAAAAAATAAAACTTATTTTCAAAAGTATTTAATATTTTAAAAAATTCTATTTTATAATTAATCCCAAACACATCAGATGATAGACTATTAAGGAGCTGTTTGACTTAACTTATTAAAAAAAATTATTTAATTTTTTATTTTATATTTTTTAATATATATTTTTATAAATATTTAAAAATAAATATAAATATTTTACATAATGAGATTTTATTTTTTATTTTTTGAAGATATAAAAATAAAGCTCGTTTCTCAAAAATTAAAAATAATTTTTATTTTAAAAAAATTTATTTTAAAAAGCTTTCAAACACCCCTTAGGAACAAATAAAAAGCACAAAATTAATTTATTTCAGTATAAATGATTCAAAAATAATATATTTATTAAAAAATTATCTTTGAGTGAACTTTTATATTTAATTTTGATAAATTATTTTACAAACTTACTTACTACTCACTTTTAAAAAATTCATATTTTGTAAACTTATTTTTACGCATGTATGGACCACAACCTTTTCTGGTAGGAGCTTATTTAAAAACTCATGTGTTGCTATCGTTATGCAAATTTGTTCTCAACGTTTGGGAGTCCTAGTGCAAATATTTTCAAAATTTTTCATAAACGAGCTTAATTTTTTAGATAAAATAAAAATTATATCTAAATTTTATAATATATAATTTTAATTTTTAAAATTACAAAATTTAATATTTATTTAAAAATAATAAGGTAATGCCCTCAATCGTTCTACAATTTGAAAGCCAAAACTTCTAGCCTCGGCCCAAAATATAATTCGTCTATAAGCCCAAGTTTTGTTGGTTTGTCGTCGTTACCTGTTAAGACGGCTACAGTAAATTCTGCCATATGTACTAGGCTTATTAAAAAATTTTAATTTTTTTATTTAGTCAAATTTTCTATAAATTTTTAATTTAAATTAAATATATATTATATTATATAATTTTATATTATTGTTAAAATAAAAATATATTTATTTCTAAATTTTTAAAATAAATATTTAAGAATATTTTTTATTTTAGTTACTCTGATACGTACTTTGACTAACCAATAAATTACAATGTTTAGTGTCGTATTTTTTTAGATTTTAAACTCAATTTTTTCTAATTTTTTTTTGTTTTAATTCATTGTAATAAAGATAAATTTAAAATCTTTTTAACTTTCATAAAAAATTTCTTTTAATATTAAATTATTTTGTATAAAAATAAATATTAATTAAGTTTTAATTTTTTTTAAATAGTAAACTCATTTCCGATAACTCTAAACACGCACTTCTTCTTCAACGAATCAATGGTTTTGCTTTTTTTGGAGTATTCACGATTCTAGTTCTAGCTTTTGTAGAGAAAAAAGGATTATTTTTTCTTTTCTTTTCTTTCTCTCTGAGTGAGAGAGAGAGAGAGGTTGGGAGGGATGGAGAGGGTGAAGGGGTTATTGAAGCCGAAGCCAACCCCGCTAGCAGCAGTTGCGAGAGTTGCAGCGACGCCTTCGACAGGAGTGCCGAAACATCGACCGCCAGATACGAGATAAATATTTTATTTTTAACTTCTTTTTTCATTCATGATTCAATTGACTGATTAATTAGTTTATCGTCTTTTGTGATCGGTTATCTAAATAGATGATTGATTGATTTATTTGGATTTGGTACAGATTTGGAGAGGGAAGAGAGAAACGTGGAGAAGGCAATCAAAGATGCTGCAAAAAGGAATGATGTGAGCTCTGCCAAGGTTAGGATTTATCTTTTCCTGTCTTATTCATATTTCGGTTTTAAATTTTCGTCAATTTGGTTGGTGCTGAGTTTATGATTGTTGAAAGTTTTCATGAATGCATTTGTAGATGAAATGCACTTGTTTCTGGCCTGGGTTTGTCTTGTAGAACTGGAGTATTAGATGTTAGTTAACTGATAAATGGATTACGTGATTGCTGATATAGAGGAATGCTTACCGGAGACCATCTTTGCAGGTATACATATGATGTGAATACCTTGAGATACTAAGTCTTGTAATAAAAATGAAAAATCCGCTAGATTGATAGTAGATAAAGAATTTCTGTGCTAATTCATTCTTTTTGTCTCTTCAGCTATTTGCGAAAAGAGATTGTCAGGTCAAGACGAGCAGTGAACCATCTTCATGAGAGCAAAGTATAATTTAATTCGATTTCTATGCACCTTGGTTGAATGGTTGGTAAGTTAATTTTTGTAGATTACTTCCTACAACTGATTGAACCCTTACCTTGAAAATATGGAGTTTTGCCCAGTTTTGTCATTGAAGCTAATTGAAGGTTTACATTATCTCGTTGTTTGTTTATATTTCTTCTCCACTAATTGTGGAGACTTAGATTGCCACAGATACTTAACATAGATAAAAACAAGCGTCGTATTCGTCTTTGAATTGTCATCGAAACATGTATCATTTTAGCTGAAATTTCCTACATACTTTTGAATTTATTATGGATAGCACTAACTGACTCATAATCAGAACGTTGCTGTGATCAATGACACTGAGAATCTTCTACATATTTGACAGTGTTATAATTTGGAATAGGTCAATATGTAACTGAAACCCTGATGTTCAGAGGTTGAGGGCTCCTTTTGCCAATT
Organism: Acanthochlamys bracteata; assembly: GCA_019914995.1. Classification (NCBI taxonomy): domain Eukaryota; kingdom Viridiplantae; phylum Streptophyta; class Magnoliopsida; order Pandanales; family Velloziaceae; genus Acanthochlamys; species Acanthochlamys bracteata. The sequence continues at coordinate 10,255,109 of CM034126.1, read as the reverse complement.
TGAACTAAAGTTGTTTGTGAAAGACAAAAGTTTGCATTTATAATTAAATGTAGATGAATGGCTGTATCATATCACCTGAGTTTTATCATGTATTCTCTTAGTGATATTCAATATCTACTAACTAACCAATATTTTACATTTTAGCAACTGCCAGGGCTGTAGGACACTTGGCAAAGAGTGGAGAACTGATGAAGCTAGTCAATGGCCTTATGAAAGCTCCACAAGTGGCTGCCACAATGCATGAATTCAACAAAGAAATGACTACGGTATGCTATATGCCACCTTTCTTTTTTAAAGCTAATTTAAGTGAAGTTATTTATTTTGAAGTTGTGCACTTACCAGAAGATTAGCTGGCATTCTCAATGCTGCCTATATTGGTTCTATCTCGAGGAAACTATGAACTAAACACTATGGTGGAAATTGATTCAGCGTTGAGATAACGATTAGCCTAGCAATTGATTTTTGTTTAAGAAAGTATAAGTGGTAGCTTCATGTGGCATATACCTAGTAAAATTGTTCTCAAATGTCGTATGTTTTCATCCAATAGTTGAGACAGCTAAATTGCAGGTACTTTTGGATTAAGCCTACTTTAGACCTGTCCTCCTATTTTTTCTGCTAGGAATATGTATTTAGAGTTATGTTCATAATCATCCAATAAGAATTGTTTTGTTCTTGTTTATGGCATCTTCTATTTTACAAAATTGGGTTCTTGGTATGCTGCACTAATTATAGTTATTATATCTTCATCTTTGATTTCCCTGGAAACTGATCTCCTATTATTTCAGTATATCCATAACTACGTATGTTTCTAGGTTTTGGTGGTCATAGTTTAGAACTTAGATCTTTGTTAAGATTACTAATCTTGTTTCTTATTCATAAATGAAGCTTATGAATCAATCAGCTTGATTCAACTTGCTAGCCATTTTATCACTTTGTTGATCAATGTATTGCAATATTGTAGGCGGGTGTATTGAAGAGATGGTGAATGATGCTGTCGACACTGTACTGGATTCAGAAGAGATAGAGGAAGATACTGAGGAGGAAGTGAACAAGGTGCTTGCTGCTATAGCTGGAGAGACTATATCACAACTACCGGATGCTGGTAAAAGGGATAAAAGGAAGCAACCTGCTGCGATTGCAAGAGCTGTGGAAGTATAAAATGATGATTGCAGTTTGGCTTCATTGCTAATAACTCAGTCTGTAACATTTTTGCTAAAAGAGAAGATTGATCTTTTTTTTCAACAGGAAGATGCAATTGCAGAGGGTGTTGATGGTGATTTGGGAGAAATGCGAGCAAGGCTTGCAAGGGTGAGATCCTGATGGATCTAAGTGTATGAATAATTTAAGCTCAAGTTATGAGATATTGAGATCATATATATATCACGTTGTGTATGTAGTAGCCTTTGGCAACCAGTTCTTCAGTATGAACTAATATCAACCTGAATTAATATTAATATTATTGGATGTATTCATATATAGTGGAGTACTTTCCTGATGATATAATACGTATACAGAGATGGAAACATGGAATAGAATTTTCAGCCGCAAAGTACCAAGCCTCTGTGTTAGTAGTAATTTTTTATCTTCACTTATTAACTAACTCACTTTAAAAAACTCACACTTTTGTCAACAAAAAAAAACACACCCTAAATGTCTTATGCTGTTAGTAGTAATTTTATTGTTTATTTTGTTTTTGTATTTACTGATGGATTCATATATAGCACTTTATATCCTTATATGGTCTTTAATCTATTGTCACGTACATAATGAATTTATTTAAGCAAACGGCAATCCCAGGCGCTAAGGTTTAAATGCGCTATCTCATCATGCAAGCGTGAGAGGTGAGTGTTTGTTCAATTTTGACAGAAAATAAAATAAAATTTTTCTAAATTAAAAAATATTTTATTTTTTTAGTTTTATTTTTTTAATTTTAAAAAGATAATAAAAATATATAAGAAAAATATTTTACTATGTAGAATTTTTTTATATTTTTATATTTTCTAAATTTTTAAATATTTATAAAAAATATATTGATAAATATAAAATGATATTGAAAAATTATTTTTGTCGTAGTCAATGTCAAACGCCCCCAGAATCTACTTGTGGTATGCACGATTAATTATCAAACTTTGCAAATTAATAATAAGATATATGTAAATAGCATGCAATATTGCCATCCAATCAAACTCTCCAAATAACTGCAAAGGTTGCTATGTAAATGGAAAAAGCATTAATGGCTAGACCACAACTTGTGCACATATTTTTGTGGGGCGGATCGGACCGGCAAGGTTAAGTAAATAGATCGAACTGGATCAGCTCGATCCGATAATATTTTTAATAGTTTAGTCAAAATTATTTATCTAAATTTATTTTTTTACTTTATATAAAATAAATTTAAAAATTTATTTTTAAGTTAAAAAATAAATATTAATAAATTTTTTATTATTAAAATTTATTTTTTATAATTAAAAAATATTTTTTAATTAAAATTGATTTGGTCAATTGTTAATATTGATTGATCAACAATTATAGGGCAATGTCAATAAGAACTTGGAGCAGGCGGGCGGTGCGTAAGGTCGGTCGATCGACATCGCTTGCGAGAGGTAAAGCTTGGTCGGTCTCGCCATTATTCACCGGATATGGCGAGCCAATACTCGAGTCAACTTAACGGGGGCTTATTTTTACACTTATATGCACATATATAAAATGCATTCCAAATTGAATGGTTCAGGTATAAATTAGTCAAATTTTTAGAAAAAGGCAACAAAAAGAAATTGACGAAAACTAGAACTATGCATTTATCTCAAGAAATTATGACTGAATCATCAAACAAAAAATAATTATTACAGCGAAGAAGCTTAAAAAAAAAAAAAAAAAAAAAAATCAGTGAATCGATCATATATAAACAAAAAATTATAATTAGTAAACAAACCAAAACAATTTGTGCCATGCAAAATTAGAAGACCTTGCCAACGTCCTTCATGAGCCTAGTGTTAGCACGGCAGAAGGCGCAGAACTCTCAGAAATCGATTTATTCGTCTCCGTCAGTATCGATCTCAGTGATGCATGCAAGAATGAAGATATAGGAGAAAGGAGGTGGATGAGTTGTGGTTAGGGTTAGTTTTTTTTTGCAGTTAAGTTAGTTGGTGAAGGAGAGAAAATGTTAGATATATAGAACACATTCGTTAGATGCGCAACGGCTTCTACGTTGAATAGCCATGCATGTAAGAACGAAGTTGATTCTTAGATTAGCTAGGATATATGTGATAGAAGGTGTTAAAAAATGATTTAGTCACATATTACTTATCAATGGTCCTGAGATGATATTCATAAAAATTTAGGGTCATTCTTTTCATAGTCAATTGGTTTTGAGAAAAATTCTAAATTCGTCACTTGGTATCAGAGCGGGTTGGATCAGATCGGCCTAATATGTGGGCTAAATTTAATTTATTCTCCATATCTATATAGGGCCTTCATGTTCCGATTTATTATAGGGCAAAAATAGCCCGCTTTATTTCAAGACAAGTAATCCGTTCATTTAAATGACAGTTGTCCGCTACATTTTAGTGCAAGTAATCCATTTCATTTTAGGACAGGTCGTCCGCTTCATCCAATTCATTATAGGGCACGTAGCTTACATTAATTCAATTTACCAAAAAAAAAAAACACGCTCTACTGGAGGGTAGGTGCTAAAGAATGATTTAGTGTTACATTACTTATTAATGATCCTGATATGACATTTATAAAGACTTGGACTCACTCTTCTCATAGCTAATTGATTTTGAGAAAAGTTTTAAATTCGTCACAGAAGGTTAATTAATAACTAGTTAATTTTTATTCTAAATAATTCAACGTATATATGTAGAAGTTTGTTAATGTTAGTTGAAAATGATCGTTTAACTTTTAAAATTAATGGAAAGGCTACAACTGAAGTCGTTGTATCGCATAAATGCAAATACTCGTATAGAAACATTTGATGTTTTGATGAAAAGTTCTCTTGTTCTTCTCTTAGGAATTTTCATACAGCACCCAGATTTCGTGAAAAATGATTTTGTTATGCTCAGCGAATTAATGTAGTATGCTACTTGTGCTATAACATGAAAATAGTATTGGAAAACCATGTTAATAGTATACTAATCTTTTGGTTTTTGTATAGCTTGGTTACTATAATATGAACATCTTTTTCCATAGTCCACATTCTATCTCAAAGACAATAAAGCTAGATCAAGGAAAATTATGAAGTCGATCATTGTACATATGTCGTATCTATCAGAAACAGGTTGTTGCTACATGAGCTGTTTGTATATATGAAAAGGTGATGAGTGTGGAAGAACGTTGTTTGGTCTCTTGTCCTCATTATTTTCTAAAAATTATAATTTTGTGCTAAATCTAGTTGAATAATTCTCAGTTGACTCAGAAAAAAAATGCTTCAGAATCGTAAGCATTAACTGTTAGCGTGAGTCAACACATAATTATTTTAGATATCTTTTATTAGAATTAGATATCTTTGATTATTTTAGAACTTTCCTTATTTAGTATTATAAGGAGTCTATATATATGTTTTGTATTGAATAATAGATGAATAAAATTGAAATAGTTTTTTCATTAGAGTATCAGAGCAAAATTTCTAAATCTCGTCGCCGCCGTTGTGGAAATAACGACTGCTAGTTAGATTCCGACCAGACTTTTCGTTACAATGATTACAAATTCGATTAGAACAAATTTCGCGATTTAATCGGATAAGATCTACACAAAAACTCATCGACATCTCTGCTGCCGCCGCTTCTTGCTGCAATCATCGCTGCTCTTCCAATCGCCACCGCCAAGCTACTCGATTCAAGCTTTCGCCGCTGATTGTCGCCGCCAAGCTTTCATCGTCGATCATCCGCCTGAGCTTACTTCCATCGTCGATCTCCGTCTCCCACTAAGACAAGCCTTTGTCGTTCCCGCCGCTGCCTGATTAGGCTTCGCTGCCGGTCGCTACTACCACAGCCGAGCCCGACCAAGTCGGCCCGACAGATCGATCTGAACCAGATTCGGACCGATTGAACCGAACCGGCACGACCCGCTGACCCAGTCTGACAGAAAAAAAAAAATTTGGGACTATTTTTTAACAAGTCTTAAGAGAAATAGAGATATATAATTATTGTGATAAGTTTGGCCATAATAGAGGTTCATGTTCTAAATTAATTGGATATCTAGATTGGTGGAAAGAATTGAGAAAAAAGAAGGTCCTTAGAAAATCACCGGATAGTTCAGACATTGCAAGTTCGGGTAACCAAATATGTGTTCTAAATACTATTTCAGATTTTAGAAAAGATACAAAATGGATTCTACATTCTAGATCGACGGATCATATGACATTTTATTCGACAAATTTTCAAACCACATTTACTCCAGTTAGACATAATGTGACATACGCTAATGAAGACAGTTATCTAGTGATATGTGCTGGAACAGTGATGTTAGCACCATCTTTATTTCTACAAGATTGCTTACTTGTTCTGTCTTTATCAAATAAGTTATTGTCTATTGACAAATCACTGAACAATTGAGGTGCATTATTATGTTATATCAAATTTTTGTTTACTTCAAGATATCCAAACACATGAGATTTGCTTTGTACTAAAAGAGGAGGCTTATATTATTTAGATGATATCAATTCCGAAAGAGTGCATAGCGTTCATGGATCTGATGTTGATATGAAGAACAGAGTTTGGCTTTAGCATCGATGATTATGTCATGTTTCTTTTACCTATCTACGTCATTTATTACCATTTTTCTTTTTGGACCTTAAGGAGTCTGAGTTTCAGTGTGAAACTTATATTCTTTCAAAAAATCACCAGGTGCCAAATCTTTTACTATGAAAAAAAAATCAACTCCATCTGAATTAGTACATTCGGATATTTGGCGATCCTCTCCTATTACTATACTTATTGGTATTAGATGGTTTGTAATATTTGTGTATGATTACGCTGGTATGACATGGTTGTATGTTATAAAAAGTAAGAGTGTAGTTGTGAATATTTGTATAAGATTTCATAAAATAGTGCAGACATATTTCTCATTTTCAATACAAGTATTACGCTCGGATAATGGTGGAAAATTTGTTAATACAATTTTGGTCCATTATTTTCAAAAGAATGGTATTATACATGAGACCACTTATCTACAAATACTACAGTAGAATGGAGTGTCTGAAAGAAAGAACAGACATATTCTGGAGACAACTGTGCTTTATTATTTAGTGCTTATGCTCCAAAATATTATTGGATAGAAGCAGTTCAATCTGCAGCATATCTGATAAACCATATGCCGTCTATAGTTTTTAATTATAAAACTTCTCTTGAAGTCTTATTTACATATGTCACTATACCGTCTGTTCGCTCACTACCATCTCGAATTTTTGGATCTGTTGCGTTGGTATATTTGCAAAAAGACCAACGGAATAAATTGAATTCGTGTGCTTTGCGCTGCATGTTTGTTGGGTATGGTCCTCATCAGAAGAATTACAGGTACTATTATTTTCTATCACGTCGTACTTTTGTTACTATGGACGTAATATTTTTTGAATCAGAGATGTACTTTAGAGACTCCACATCTCATTCTGATCTTCATGGAGAGATAAAAATTAGTGAAGATATGAATTGGCTTATAGTTGAGCTTAGTGAAGGTTCAACGCACATTGAAGACAATCAGAGACAACCAAAAAGTTATGAATTGGCTCAGGAGGTGGTTCAGGAGGACATTCATACTACTGAATTTATATCGAGAGAATCATAATAGATAGAAGGAATTGATAATGTAGAAGAAGGTTTTCTATCTCACCTGACAGTACCATCTCTAGTTTCTGAAGATATTTGTGAGTTAAATTCTGAAACTCAAAACAAAATTTTGAGTGATTCTCACCTTGTGAACAGGAGTTATCAATTGCCATATAGAGAAAATCGTGAAAAACCTCTTAAAAAATATTTACTAGAGATAAAAATCTCAAATATTCTATTTCTAATCATGTATCTTTTTATAAACTCTCTCCATTATATGTAGTATTTATTAATAAAATAGCAGCTGTGACTGTTCCTGCTAGCACTAGAAAAACTTTATCAGATCCTAAATGAATTAAGGCTATGAATGAAAAGATGGATGCTTTTCAAAAATTTGACTTGAGAGATAGTGCTACTACCACAGAGAAAGAAAACAGTTGGATATAAATGGGTGTACACCACCAAACACAAAACAGATGGAATGATCGAGAGGTATAAGGCAAGATTAGTGGCCAAGAGATATTCACAGCCTTATGCAGTGGATTATCACGAGATTTTTATCACAATTGTAAAAATTAATACTATTAGAGTATTGCTATCTTTTGCAGCAAATCTTGATTGGCCTTTACAACAGTTTGATTAAAAATATATTTCTTTATGTTGAGTTAGAAAAAAAAGTGTATTGGAACTTCCGCCTAATTATAGTGTGTCGAGAAGAACTGACTATCTGCATGTTAAAAAAAGCTCTATACTAGCTGAAGCAATCTCCAAGAGAATGATTTGGTACATTTAATCAAGCTTTGAGAAGATATAGTTACCGATAGAGTAATGCTGATCATACATTATTTTTGAAGAATCAGAATGATAAGATAATTATTTTGATAATCTATGTTGATGATATGATTGTTACAGATAATGATCATGAAGAAATTCAAAATTTGAAACATGTCTAGCTTCTGAAATTCGAGATGAAAAATTTTGGAGAGTTGAAATTTTTTTAGGCATTAAAGTGGTCAAGTCTAAATAAGGTATTTTTCTATCACAAAAAAAATATATCCTTAACTTATTATCTGAGACAGGAATGCTGGATTGCAAACATGCTGACACATCTATCATTTAGAATCACAACTTAGTAAAGTTTCCTAATCAAGTGCCAGCAGTTAAGAAAAAATATCAACGATTGGTTGGTAGGTTATTTATTTATCTCATATTCGCCCTGATATAGCATATGCTGTGAGCGTTGTCACTCAGTTTATATATTCTCCAAATGTTGATCATATCAAAACTGTGAATAAAATTCTGAGATAATTAGAATCTACACCAGACAAAGAGTTATTATTTAGAAAACATAATCATCTGAATATAAATGAATATAATAATACAGACTGGGCAGAAGATAAAATAGATAGACGCTCTATATCTTACTATTTTATATTTGTTAGAGATAATCTAGTCACATAGGGGAGTAAGAAACAGAAAGTTGTTGCTCGATCTTTTGCTGAAGCTGAATATAAAGGAATGACACATGGAATTTGTGAAGTTTTATAGCTTCGAATATTATTGACAGAGATTGGTTTTTTTCCAAGGAGTTCTATGAAGCAATGTTGTGATAATAAAGTTGCAATAAATATTGCTCATTATGCAGTGCAGCATTATCAGACCAAACATGTTGAAATGGATCGACGCTTCATCAAAGAGAAATTGGACTCAAAGTTGATTGAGTTACCTTTTATGAGCTCCGAAGCACAACTAGCAAACATATTCACAAAAGGCGTTTCGAGTAAAATTTTTCATAACTCATTAAACAAGTTGGGCATTGATGATATCTTTGCACCAACTTGAGAGAAAGTGTTGGCATGAGTCAATACATAATTATTTTATAATATCTTTTTTAATTATTTAGATATCTTTCATTAGAATTAGATGTCTTTTATTATTTTAGAACTCTGTTTATTTAGTATTATAAGAAGTCTATATATATTTGTATTGCATAATTGATGAATAAAATTGAAATAATTTTTTCATTATTAACGTGTGAAAATTAACGTTAATGATCCTAAGGACGTGTTTATTTTAAAACACATTCACTTTTCTAAAATTAAATTTTAAATTAAATTAAATATATTTAATAAAAAAATATTTTTTATATTTATTTTGTATTAAAATTTATTTTTAAAAATTTTTTTTGATAAAAATAATCTATTTAAATTATTTTAAAATTTATTTGTATAAAATAAGTTTAAAAAATGTCAGTTTGGTGGGTGGATAAATAAGCCCTAAACATAGTGTCAGTGTATGAAAATATCAGTAAACAATTACAATGACAAGAATTTGATTGGAGTCTTTAATTCAATACAAAAAATCATGATCCGTACGGAAATCTCCATTTAAATCACTCATGGACAACATATCAAAGAACTCATCACTACCCTGAATCATCTGGCCTGATGATGCCGCAGACTTCGATTGAAACCCTCCATAAAGACTACTACTACTACTATCTCCATAAACATGAAACAACTTCTGATCAGATAATGCTACTAAACTGTTACCAAGTACAGATGACTCACGGTGAAATATCTGATTGTAATTATTGGGGGAGCTCCATTGGACGGAATTATAACTCATAACCTCAGTTGAATTCGAATGTGGATTTATTGTGCTTGATAAAGTATCAACAAAAATTGCATCATTCTCCGAAGAACACCAGTGATCACCGAACAAAAGTTTTGACTGCAGAGTACTGCTGCTGCTTTGAATCGTCGGCCTTAATTTAAACGGAACTTGATCATCAATGGAAAATGTAGCAGTTTCCATCACTACTGATGATGAGTTCAATTCTAAGGGTAGCAAAACTTTGTTGTGTGATTCTTGATGAGCTGATAATGTTGTTTTGGTCTTCTGAGTATTACTACTACTTTGCTTGTTTCTGGTGCTGTCGCTGCTGGAGTTGTTCTGATGATGAAATGGTTTTATTGATGTTGTTGTGTTTGATCCTGCTTGGAGTTCAGCGACTTTTTTCTTGAGGTAGGAGTTCCAGTAGTTCTTCACTTCGTTATCGGTTCTACCAGGAAGATTTGCAGCTATCTTCGACCACCTGGATGTATAACAAAAAGCAAAAAAATTATTAAACGTTTAACACAATTAAAAGAAAATTAAACAGCTTATACATGATTCAAGTGAGCCAGTTTATCAAAATATGTAAATAAGTGGTCGTAGTTGGTGTTGTATTGAGTGTCTATGCTTCAAGAGACAAGACAATATTCTGCTATTAGCTACCTGCAAAGAGTACAACAGGAATTTAAAGTGGTGAGTGGAGTTTTGTTCATTAAATATAAGAATGTTAACTAATGATCTGACTTCATTACTTGAAATTAAGTAACATTAGTTATAAATTGATTGAAAAATAATCATTCAATAATTAATTAATTGGGTAACGTTGACTAAGTAAATTCAGAATCATGCATGCATTCCAATAATATGAGCAGGTCATATATATCACTGAATGCATACGTCTATTTACATATATCATAAAATACAATTATGTGTATTTTTTTGGTATTAATTAAGAAATGTTAATTTTCTTACTTGTTGCCTAACGTCGCATGAAGATTCATGACTATCTGCTCCTCCTCTACAGAAAACACACCGCGCTTTAATCCAGGTCTCAAGTAGTTGATCCATCTCAGACGGCAGCTCTTTCCGTTCCTTTGCAAACCTATCACTCAGCAACTTCAATATTTAACGTATAACTGGAATAAATAAATTACTACTAGAGTAATAAATATGAGACAAATCTCATATATATATCAAAACTACTAGCTAGTCAGAAAGAAACAAAAAAAAGAAACTGACCAGCCTTGATAGGAACTGCACTCCAACAACCATGCCCATGCTTCAGAATATAATCCCTCAATCTCTGATCTTCATCCGGCGACCACAACCCTTTCCTGTAGTTCATCAGTTTAGGTTTCTCACAACTTCTACACTCCATATATATTGATTAGCTCAACGATCTTCTACCTATATCTACATATATAGGTACGCACGTACTGAGGTAACAATACATGTAAACACTTTGATCTTCTTCAGCATCTAAGCTGTCGATCTATATAATCTTCGGTGAAGGTGCACTTATATACTTCAGTAATGATGAGAAACTTTCAAGAAAAGGAAATTAAGGAGTACTGGAATCTGCATTACTTTCCACCATACCTAAACGATATGATAGAACTACTTCTGGCTGGATATTATATATAAGAGCTAGCTAGCTAGCAAATTAACTCGAAAATTTCTTTTTTCATCGGATTCTTTGATTAATATTATATATATATATATATATATATATATCCAGTGAAGCATCTGATCAGATCAAGCTTAGCTGTTAATTCATGATATATATTTCCAACTCAAAGTGAACTAATTAATATAAGATCATTAAGTTCAATCATTTGCTCCTTGATAACAGCAATGCATTTGGTTTCCCTGCAAAGTCAACATACAGAATTTCTACGTAACTTGAAAACAATTAATCACGGCAGAATTTAAAATTAGAAAAAAGAAGGAAAATTTGAGGTAATCTTGAGAAGAGGCAAGGGCGTGCTGCTTCGCGTGTAATATTAAGAATGGGAGAAAACAAAATATAAATAAGAATAAGAATAGATTGTTCTGAGGCAAGGGCGTGCAGCGTGCTGCTTCGCGTGAAATATTAAAAATGGGAGAAAACAAAATACAAATAAGAATAAGAATAGGTTGTTCTTCAATGTCAACTAAGGTTTGTTATGGGATGTACTTATGGAACATTAATTCGTATTAATTAATATGAATAAAACATACATAAATTTTTAAAAACATTATTATAATTACTTATGACAAGTAGCTAATATTCCAACATTGACCATTGACCATCAATACAATATTATCTATTTAGAATGAAATTCACGTGCTTGATCCATCTATATAACATATCATATTAATCCATGCATTATTATTTGATGTATAACTAAAGACTAATGAACAAAGAAACACTTCTTTTTTGAGTTGTTATGGAGTACTTCGTTTCTTATTACCATAATAAATAAATATATATATATATGGATAGGATATAAATACATGTTATTTTTAAAGACATATGTGTACACATGTCGGCCAAAAGTGGCCGGCGAGCTCTTCAAATCTAATCTCCACCGTTGGATATGAAGAATCATGAGTTCGAAACAAGTTGATAAAATTTCAGCTTAATCGGAATACGAATCGACTTCTATCGGAACTCTTTATCAAAATGACATAAAAACAAAATATATATCTTTTGTCAAATTTAAAAGTTTATGCCATTTTTATCAAGAGTTCCGATGGAGGTCGATTCGTATTCCGATTGAGCTGAAATTTTATCAACATGTTTCCAACTTATGATTCTTCATATCCAACAGTGAAAATTGCATTTGGAGAGCTCGCCGGCCACTTTTGGCCGGCATGTGTACACATGTGCCTTTAAGAATAATATATATATATATATATATATATGTGTGTGTGTGTGTGTGTGAAAGGATAGAAGTATTTTTTTTTTAGGTATACTTTCAGGCACCTTTTTTTTTATTTATGTCCGGAATGACTTTCAAATTTAATCTCTACTATTAGATATGAAAAATTATTAGTTAGATATATACTCATAAAATTCAACTTAATCATACTACGAATTTATCTTTATCCGATCATTTGATCAAGACAATAATAAGAAAGAAAACTTAAAATTATATATATTATATCATTTTTATTATTTTGATCTAAGTGATCGGATAGAGGTTGATTCGTATTCCGATTGAATTGAAATTTTATGAAAAAGTTTTTAACTAATTGTTTTTCATATCCAACGATGGAGATTAAATTTGGAGATCACTCCAGCTAAAAATCGGAGATAAAGTGTTCATGACTGTTCATAAAAAAAATGTGTATCAGTGTGTTCAGTATTTAGTTTTTTTGTTAAAATTCACTTCCAAGTTTATTTTGAATTATAATCAAGCACAAAAAATTTTATTTAGTTTTCAAACTAATTTTTTAATAAACTTAACTTTAAAAAATTTTATTTCGTAGAAACTCGCTTCAACTGTTACCTAATTCTAGTTTTTAATTTAATAATTTTTTAAATGCTTGCGGTATCACTCTAGTTGTAGTTAGTGGGATTTAACAAGTTCAGCTCAAATTTTTATCAGCTTGTTAAAATTATTTAATTTTAGTCTAATTACTCGAGTTTCTTGCAAATGAAAGAATAATTTTGAAGCAATTATAAAATAATTGTTTTCAAAATAAAAGATATGTTTAATTTTTTTTAAATATTAGTTTAGTTTTTGACATAAAAAATAATAAATATTAGACATATTAGGGTGGTAATATGGGTTTATAGATCGATTTCGGATCGACCCATATAATAATCGGGTCAAAATTGTTCAACACTAATTCGATCTATTTATTTATATGACTCAAAATTATCAACCCTAATCCAATCTATTTATAATCGGATCAAATTCGAATCGACCCATTTAATAATTAAATTATTAAATAAAAATTAGAAATGTTAATTTTTAATAATAATATATATATAATATTATTAATTATAATATATTTAAAAAGAAAAATATTAATTTTGAAAAAAATTATAAATTAAATAAAAATTAGTTAAAATTAAGATAAATTAAAATTTTATATATATAAATTTTTTGCTATTTTTTTAATTATTATGTAATATATAATATATAAATAATTATATGGATTAAACGGATCAATCCGAATCCGATTTGAAATTGTTTAAATTTTTTTTTTTTATCAAATCGAATCCGAATAAGTCTTGATTCGAGTCCAATGTTTTTGATCGGTTTCAGATCGGGTCAAAAATTACCACCCCTAAAACATATAAAAATTTAAAATCTATAATTTTTTTATAATATTTTAAAATTTTACAAATTATATAAAATTTATTTAAATTAATTGAAAAGTAATAGTAAATTTGAAGTCATGCACGGCGGACCGTACTAATTAATGGGTTGACAATTAATTTCAAATAGAGGTACGTACGGAGAATCACTGTACTTTGTTGAAACTTGTGACGGTGAATTGCTTGTAATAACTTCCTATCGCATGTTTTTGATTAGCTGTGACTTTAATTATACGGTTTGTTCATCTTAATTCATTCTTAAAATACGCCGTGATTTAAGATTTAGATCGCGACGTTACATGCATGTTCGCGGGAACCTTTTTCTTACTTTTTATTTTAATTTTTAATTTTATATTTTTAATAAAGTTTTTAGAATATTGTATAATTTTTGTTAAAATTTAAAAATATAAAAGAATTTTATTAATAAAATTTTATTAATAATTATTTTTATTATTTTTAAAATAAAAAAATATAATTCGTTTTTTAAAAAAATTTTTAAATAGCTTTTTTTTTTTTAAAAAAATTCTTTTTCAATATCCCAAACATCTCTCCTATTTTATAAAACTATTCAATTAAGAATAAATTACATGAAAATGTCAAAGAGGTGAAACTAAAATCAATGTCCCGTGAGTATAACGCAAAAGGTTTGCCATATAAATCGGAAGCAAGTTTCGAAAGCAAACCAAAAGCATAGTTACCAAAGTTTGTTCTTTCTTTTGAAAAGAGCATTAAAGGTTTATTGATTACCAAATTTATTTGTTCATGTAAAATTTAAATCGTAATAAAAAAATCAATGGTGGAAAAAATATATGTGATGATCAGTATTTAAACAGCTAGCAACTCAACGTTTGTCTTTAATTTTTGTTGATATTGTTATTTATCTGAAGCAGCTGTATATGTATAATGGTAATCATTACAATATTACACGGTTTGCTACTGTTATCCATCCTTCTAGCGTCTTTTAATTACGTAAAAAATACTTTTCATGAAAGTAAGTTTTATAAAAGTAAATTTTAATAAGAAATAAAATTTAAAATAATAATTGAATGATATTAATTAATATTTAAAGTAAAATTTAGTGTGAAATTGAAATAAAGTTCAGTAATTTAAATACATACAGTGATTCGAATTTAAAGCTAGAAAGAGAAAATAGAATTCGATAGTATTAAAACACACCCTAAGCTCTTAATATCTATACTAATGTTGCCGGAAACCAGTTCAATATTGTCGATATTGGCACACTTGGCGATGGCTGTCTCAGGTGGGACAACAGAGTTGCGCCTCGAGTGTTTAAGCATGTCGTTGTAGTTCCCCTTCTCCTTGAACAACTGTGCGAAATGATGCTTGCAGTAGAGGATACCGTCGAGTGCAGCATAGGATGATGTGTAAGAATGCAGTCGCCATTTTCGCACTTCCTGCAGGTTTTGTTGTACTGTTCTGCCTCCAGACTAATCTGCAGAAGGCATGCATGTTAAGGTATGCCATGTAATTGTCTCATAAAGCCAACAGTACTATATATAGCAGTATTATTACATTTTAACTCATGCAAGAAGATGGCGTTGATGTACATGATCACCGGAATTCATATCGTTTGCTATTGCAAACCAAACTAAAATATCCAAGCAGGCGATCTGATGCAAATTTATATACATTAATTTCTTGTTGCTTATATACAATGGGCATAAGATGAAATAGGATGACCTTCTCCAAAGGGTATACTGTCTTCTTGCAAGTTCCGCACTTGTCCTGAGTCCCAGAGAACATAGATGACACCCTGCTTGGTGTTCTAGATTGCAATTAACTGATGAAATTTCATGAATCTATCACCAGTGGACCAAAACCTTCACAAGCATAGATGTTGATTGAATCAACATACCAGCTGATCATTGCTCTTGTGTGCTGAACACCACGCACGTTATCAAAAAGGAGAAAAAAAAGGATTAATTTCGATTATTGATATTTAAAAGAATTAGTAGGCAAGAAGTTGTGTGCTATATATATATAAAAGAAAAACTTCATGCTAAACAGTTGTTAATTACCAGTTTGGAAGTTCTTAGTGAAGCTTCCGGTCTACTTTGAACAGCTGCTCTAAGTGAGGCTTGCAGTACGGCACACAATCCATGGATGAAAACTGCTCACCTGACAAAACAGTTCACTTAAGAGCCACAAGTTAATACATTTTTCAACCTATATAACCAATTAAAAGCATTTCATCAAGCATCTTGACGGCATTATCTAAAGCAGGAAACTTAAGTATTATCTATCAAAGGATAAAGAATCAAAAAAGTTTATATATATACATGATAAGGGTAGTGACTCAACCGAAAGTAATCCTCTGCAGTGGCTGCATTTGAAGCAGGTCTTGCGGTAAGGGACCCCATCAGCCGTCAGCAGATCGATGAAGTGCAGAGTCTTATCGCAAGCCTTGCACTTGTCCTGAGTCCCACAGATAGCTGCCATCTTAATATCGCTCAGAAACAGAATCCGCACAAGAAGCACGTAGCGTCTTTTGATATTGTACGCAAACAAAAAGAACGAAACGAAAGGAGCATTCTGGAGCTCTTCGGAATGTGACTAAATGGAAGAGCTCCTTCTTTCAAGGAGAATGGAAAATGGATTCTTGGTTGAAGGCTTTGAGGCAATGTACCAGAATAGGATGTGCATAGTTTCGCTTGAAGATTGGCGACTGAGAGCGAAGATTGGCGACTGAGAGCAAAGTAGGAGACAAATACAGACAGAAGGGAACAAATCAAATATAAGATTTCTGGGATTTCCTGAAACAAGTATAGAAAAACCAAATGGAGAACGGATCAACTCTTACTAGTAAAATAGTTAGTTTCTTTGGAAATTATTGTTGCATTTTAGCGTTTGCTTTTTGTTTTTTGGTTTTAATTATTTTTTTTTCAATTACGGGATGCAATCCAACTGATAGTTATGATCATCCAAGTGTTACTCAGTCAAACTTACAATATCAGTATCAGGAGTTCCAGAAAAGTGATAAGAAAAAAATTTCAATTTTCCCAGCTAAGTCACATAGAACACCCTAACATATGCATACAATACTAATAGCTTCGTCTCCACAAGAACACAAAATATAAGAATTTTTTGTACATTTCTTTACAAAAATAACACATTTATATGTTAATATCTATGACATAGCGCAATTAAACGATTTATTATGCTATGACAATCATGGTGGCAACATAATTTCTTGACTCAAGATAATATCTGAAACGTTCCCATGCTTGTCGGTCATATTTGGGAGAGCTTTTCTTTCTCAACTTTTTATTTCATATTTTCTAATAAAGCTTTTAGAATATTTAAAGATTTAAAAAAAATTTTAAAAGTACAAAAAAATTTTACGTCGTGAAATCTTCTTATTAGATATATTTATTTATTTTTTTAATTAAAAAACTAAGTCTCATTTTTTAAAAATTATCAAAATATTTCTCCTTTTAGAAAAACTTTTTTTTAATAAGCACTCCCAAACCTCCTTGGAGAACAGTCGATGCCTCCATTAAGAATATCTGTACAATAAGGAATGGGACCTCATATCTTTCCACTATTATGCTAGTGCTATATTTGTTTATAAGTGATCCGCCAAAGTGAGTTTTAGAAAGTAAGTTTTAGAAACTAAATTATTAGAAAGTGAATTTGTGAAAATAAATTTATGAAAATAAATATAGTAACTTATCCTGATTTGAAATTTTTGGCTAAAATAATTACTTTTGGAGTTACTTACGGATAAGTAAGAAAGCCCTAAATGGCTAAGTAAATATTTTCCACTTCAAAGCATTGGTGCCTGGGAAATAGGAGGCCTCCTGAAGGGGCAAATGGTAGCGTTCACCTATTCTGCAATTAGCACCATCCTTAGTCTGTCAAATTCTTTATGAAATAAGGAATTATAGAAAAATTTCAGCATGGGGCTTACCTCTCCAAGCATTCAAAGATAGGAGCTGCTCCTAGACGTCTTAAGAAAGACTGAAAACAGATTCTACCTATAAAGATGCACCAGTGAACTTATAGATGAATTGGTAGAAACGTACTTAATTTTTCTATCAAGCTGTAATATTATTCAAGAAATCTTACAACAACACCCTTAAGAAGCTCCAGTTATGCAAAGGACCTTTGGACAACAAACATACATACAGAAACATTCGTATTGGGCGTGTGAATGGAGGCATTTGGCATTACTTATCTTAAAAACAACATTTTAATTATATATTTTCTAATATATTTTTTATAAATATTTAAAAAATTTATTTAAAAATTTAGAAAGCATAATAAAATTTTACGTAGTGAGATTTTTTTATTACTTATTTTTATTATTTTTTGAATAAAAGAAGTATAGCTTATTTTTTTAAAAAAATAAAGATATTTTTTATTCTAAAAAAGTTCTATTTTAAAAAAATTCCCAAACGTTCCTGAATATGTTGCTAATATTCTCTTCTATTATATGCATGAATGATGTATGTGTTAGAAAGGTCTTGGACATAACTCAACTCCAACAGCTAGCTCAAAAAGTGAGAGTCTAAATTCATATACACAACCATCCAGCTTAGCAAATAAGCAATTTAGGACAATTCAACGCCCTCCTTATACATAGCGTATAGGGACCGGCATAATTCAACAATAGGACCATCTCCATTATGGACCAATTTTCACGTAAGGTCCATTCTGATCCCACATTAGAAAGGTTTTAGGTAAACTTAATACCACAAGCTAACTCAAGAGGTTAGAATGTCAAACGCCATCCAACTTAACAAATAAATAATCTGGGACAATTCAATGACATGAGCTTAGATGCATGTAGATATGTATCTATCTATATATGCAAGTCTATACATGTACATCCATATACACGTGAGTACCTGCAAGCAGAAATCTATTAGTTGGTATTTCTAAGCAAATTCTATGTACGTATAGTGCACTAAGAGTTAACAACGCATGACTAAATTCTTGTCCAGTACAAGTAAGATCGAAATGCCTAATGCAATATGACATAGCATGTGCAAAAAGGAGGCTCTAAATTAACCCCTTCCAATTGTTTGGCTCCACCAGATGGTTGAGATAATCCAAAAAATGAGTTGCATTGAACAAGAAAACTGGTAACTTAAGGAATTTGTTGGCATACCCAGTAAACAAATGAGAAAGTCGATCCTACAGTAAACAACCTAAGTCTCCAAAGATATCGGTAGCAAGATGAATTTTCATTTCTAAGTTGATAGAGAACTAAAAGAATATTCGTAAACATCAATGGAGCTCAACACCTGCAGTTACAACAGACCTTGTTAGTTATAAATGTGTTAGCTCAGTCACACATATTTATAAAAATAATATGAAATGGGATTCTTATATTAGAGAATTTTAAAATCTATTAGATTAGACTTTCTAATGTATGAGCCAAATTTTGTAGTGAAATTTTTTCTTGATCAGCTTCTCCGATATTCTCTCCTTAATAGACCCAAGCTGCTAACGACATGTAGGACTACTTGCTCAGAACCAAGTTTAGGTCAATTGAAGGAAAATAAAAGAAAAATCACTAATGGGTGTTAGCAAGAGGGAAATGGAAATTTCTTACTAAGAATGCCTTTTGAAAGCGTGTAGATATTCTCACCAAGACCCATATTTGTAATTATGCAAACTCTTCTCTCCACCTCTAAAAGGATAAGGCTTTCCATCCATTATGAACTACCACAAAATCGTAAGGAAGAAAGATTCATCATCCACTAAAGCCCTCATAAAAAATTAACTTGCTGTTTAAAATAAGAAGTATGTACAACAAAAAATTTAATCTTAGAAAAGGTTTATTAATTATAGACATTCTCTGGCACATCTTCAATTAAATACAACCACATGGTTAAAATGTCCATATAAACATGCTTAAAAATTTGTTAGTGTCTCCACTCACAAGCATGTTTACAATATCCATTCTAATTGATCCCATTTGTTAGAATCTCGATATTGATTTTGATGATAATAATGATTAAAAATTATAATTTATGAATTAGATAAACTAATGACTTGAATTAAGTTCTGCAAGACTTTACAAACAAGATTTATCATTTCATCTATAAGACAATAAGATATTTATAGGACTTTTACAGATAGCCATTTAATAATCAGCTACCTACTTGCTATCTATATATAGAATTTCTTCAAAGGCTCATGAATAGTAGCCAGAGAATATAGCACAGACAGCAACTATAAACTTCAGCTACTAAACAGCCGGCTACTTGATTGATATCTCACTGCTACATAGATCAAATAGCTAAGTATGACAACAGAGCATCGTAAACAGAATACAGAGGACTTGATAGTCGGTTACTTCCATACTACTCACTAGATAGAAAAGAATTCGAAAATTGTGATAATCGTTCAATTTTCAAAAGTAATTTCAAGTATAATGCCGATTCCCTTTGAGCTTCAACTTTTTATCAGAGACAGACCAATATGCATACTATAAGATTGATTGAATAACACATCAAGTGACGATCAATATAAACTTAAAAAAATCGTGAAATGATAGATGAAAATTCAGTAAATAAGGAGCAGAATCAGCCATTGTTGGAATAACTTTTCAGATATAATTCAATCAAGAATTCATCATCTATTTGAAGCAAAATCTTGAAGTCTCACTGAGGAACATATTAGCTACAAGTTTATATCAAGAATCATTAAATTATAACAAGAGAAGAAAAAGAATATAATGCAAAGTATCATTAGAATCATGCTTTCCTAACAATAGAAATGCTTCAACATGCAGATTTCGATTTTCTTCTAAAAAGAAATCATGAATTTAATTACAAAGTGATATCATTCAACAAATCTACTATCTTGTTACTATTACAGAACTGAACTATATTGATCCATCATACTATTGAAGAATAAGTTTAAGTATACAGATTGCTAGATGACCATGAAGACCCACTAAACACAGCAATAAGTAACGAAGCAGAGTCACGCTATTGAAGTCCACCTCATTTGAATTAGTCAACTTAATAAGAAGCAGCAAACCAAGAGAAGCCAACTCAGCTAGAGAATTTTGAAAAACACAATTCAGCTAAAATAACTCAAGACTGCATGCGGGAGTTTTTGAATTACTTTATTTGCTGCATCTAATGACAAGGAAAGACTTGCACTAGAATAGCCAAAATAAAGTCGTAAAGCAATTGATTAACCACTGCACAAATATTCATCTATATCTTCAAAAGTCTGCCACTGGTTAGAGAAACTAGCGAATATTTTTCTAACGGGAAGAACCTACCTATAAGAAAAGAAAACTCTATAAGAAGAGAAGCCGAAGAACAAAGACTCAGAGAGATAGAGAGACACACAATGAGCAAAAGTTCAAAAATAAGATTGCACTACATCGACTCTCTTAAGCAAAAGAAATTCATATTGCTGCCCGTCACTTATTGAGCATCATCCTTAGCAACAAATTTGATCTTTCAACTGAAAATTTTAAAATTACTCATTTTTTTTATATAGATCTTGTGCTCAAACTTATTTTTTTTAAGTCACTTGTAAACATGTGTTAGAGTGCTAGGTGAACTTGGTAAAGGAGCTCGGTTGGAGTTTGGAGAAAGTTCTTAAACTTTATAATAAGACTAAGTTGTCAGCCAGAGGGATTAGATTATCCAGTAGGCTGGGAATGGTTGTTTTGGTGAAGAAACCCTTAAGAGTAAGTGTGCCTGCTAAAACACTTTGTTTTTTGTTTGCGTAGCTTGTTAAAAGTCTAATGAAGTTTTGACTTTTTTGATAAAGCACCCGTTGATGTAGACAAAAGAGTTGCCGAATCACATAAATACTCCGAGTACTCTAATCTTAACATAGATAGTCACAACAAATATATATATATATATATATTGTGACTGTCTGTCTGCAGAATATAAGCTTACTCACAGCCGGCTGAAAACATGTTGTCGGTAGTAACATTTTTTTTACGATAATTTTTATTTTGTTAACTCAATTCACCCCTCCTATCTTGAGTTGATATTGCAGAAAAATCAACACAATTGTAGGCTTGAGTACATTCTAAATATTGAAATAGATGTATTAGAGTTCTACTCTAACTAGATAGTTTCTTAACTTAGATAGTCATGCACTCTATATATATTATATGTCTATCACTAAAAATAATAACAAGAAAAATAAACTTGTGAATTTATCTTTCAATTTGGTAACAGAGCCAGATTGATTTTACTATCGATATACCACCATTAATCACCGGACAATTATTGATTGTTGTCTGTGATTGTTATTACTGTCACAAATCAATCGTCTGCACAAAAAATTTAGAATCTATCACTAAACATAATAACAAGAAAAATAAATTTGTGAATTTATTTTTCAATTTGATAACAGAGTCAGATTGATTTTACCATCGATATACCACCATTACTTGCAGGACAATTATTGATTGTTGTCCATTACTCCAGAATTATGAAACGACATCTGCGTTTGCCCACTGCTCGAAAAAATTTGGACTGTTTTGTCAAATGCATTTCACGATGGGAGTGATGAACTATAGATATTCTTTTTGAACTAAAGAAACATTCATTATCAAATAAGATGGTAAATCTCTTTCTAAATATTATAGATAGTTGACTGAATTTTTTTATGTATTAGACCATCGTGATAAGGTGGTCATGAAAGATCCTAACGATACGGTGTACAAAAAATTCATAGCGATTGCGGGTGCATATATTTTTTTCTGCATTAGATAGTAATTTTGAACAGATTCGTGGAGAGATTCTTCGCAAAGAACTATTTTCATATTTGAAATAATGCTATTTTTTGATTCGTCATGAAGCGGTGCGTCGCCCAACTCTGAAAAGTGAGTTCGAAATTTTAAATTTTTTACTATGATGGTACCGAATCGATAGGATTGAACAAAGTCCATTTTAAGACAGCATAAGAGTCAACCTATAAATGCACTCATATATTACAATCAATCTGGTTATAGTAAAAGTAAGTGTTTTGAACTTATTGGTATTCAAAATTGTGAAATCATAGTCAAATTCAACATAAGCGAAGTTTCAAAAAATATTATATTACTGCAGTTGTTGAAAGAAAAAGAGAGGATGATGATGGTAATAAAAAAAGGTCATCAGCATTGGTAGCACTTAGACATAAGAGAAGTAAGATTTTCAAAAATTCTAGACGTGTTTCTAATAATACATGGATAATTGATTATCGTGCTACAGATCATATGATATTTGATTCTACAGATGTCTTAACTCTTAAAGTATCCTCACAAATTTTATTTCAACTGTTAATGATAGTCTGAACTATGTTGTTGGTGAAGGACCTACAACCCTCACAATTATTTTGAATTTAGATTCAGTTTTAGTTGTTCCATCCTTGAGCAATAATTTTTTATTTGTTTTCCAAATAACCAACACATTATTTGTCCTGTAGTGATCTTTTGGCTTGAACATTGTGTGTTTAAAGACATCTAAATAAAGCAGACAATTAGTTATGGTACTAAGCGATGACAGTTGTATTATTTGGACTTGATGCTAAAAATTTTCAATAAGTTACATTAAGTGTTGACCGTAGATAGTTTAAAGATTGAAAAGATGAAGTCAGAGATCTTATTATGTCATTCGTCTATTTGAGGGGGTTGTTTTTACAGTTGAGAAAGTAAAGTCCGCATTATAACCTGACAAAAATTATCTAGATGAACCCAAAGGTCCAAGCGACAAAGACGACAATGGGGATAGCGATGATGTTCACAAAAAAACTAATGGTTCTAGAGATTCATCACATGCCGTTATGATTGAGAAAGATTTGTTTACTGCATCCAACTCTAGACCTATTGCTAGAGCACCATTTGGAAGAAACAGCTCCAAAAAAAAAGAGGTCACTTTAGTAGAGTTTGGATTCAATTGAGAAAGCCATATATATAAAATAGCTCTTGTATTTGCAGAGATACTATCTCAAACACAACCACTTATTCATTCCGTGACAAAGTGTATGCAAATACTTAAGTAGATTCAAGGAATCCAGCATGGCGGCGTTCTGTGGAAACATACTTGTATGTTATTCAAAAAACAAGATAATAGGATCATTTTTTAGAGAGCAGTTAGACGATGGATGTCGATTGTCATTGTTAAAGTATAGTTATAAGCAGCATATGAAGAAGAACTTTGAGGAGCACACGAAAAAGAACCCTTTATGCACTCTGTTGTAGTAATTTGTCAAACTGAAAATTCGTTTATGTGGAGCTCTTTTGATATGGTGTATGTTATGTATCGATATGTTTGTTGTTCTCAGTAACTAGTTGACTTGTAGGTTTATGTATGCGAACACTAGATAATTAGTTGTTGCATATTTTGTTAAGCATTATGCTTGTTGTAGTGTGAATGTTGTGTTTGGTTTATGATTTTTAACTAACCTTGTTGTATGTTTGTTATTCTATTTGGTAGATGCTGGTCCACACAGACAAACTTTTATGACTCCGTATGGAGGTGAAGGTATCAGATATCATCTGATCGACTTCCGAGAAGTCTAAAAGAAAAGTTTAATCGTTTGCATTTTTCATGCAAAAGTGTTATCGAACACACTTTTGATATGTGGAAAACTTGGTTTGTAATTTTGAATCATAAGTCTAAATATAAATTTAAAATTCAACGTGACATTGTCATTGCCACAATGATAATTCATAACTTCATTAGAAGACAAGATATTTACAATGATGTCTTCAGTATTGTAGAACGTAAAGTTTTGTCCCATCAAACACGAATGAATCATGCAGTACGTCGAATATTCAGTCGATTCAGGTAGATGCTGAAGACAGCATTTCATACTGGTATACATATCGCAATGAAATTACAATGAGAACGCCCTATATATGATTATTTTTCAGCAATATTTGACTATGCATATAATAATATGTTCATACTTTTGTATCTATTTAATGAAAAAATATATTCGAAAGTAACAATTTAGATCAATACAAATCAATATTAAATAATTTTCAACAATTATTCGATTATATAAATAATAGATTTCAAAAATAAAATAATTTAAAAATTTTTTGTTACATACATTAAACAATATTGATATTAAAAAAAATTCAGTTGAGTATTTATTTTTCAATAAATAGATAATTAAACAATTCAGTGGTTTGATTAGTATATAATTTATTAGAAAAATTATATTAAATATATATCATGATAAGCATACCTCATTTCTTATACATTAAATGGCAAATTTATCATTTCTATATTTTCTTCAACTGAAAACTCTTTAACAAAAAGCAATTCCAAAGACTGTTTTTCAAAAGCTTCTTTTCTATCACATAAATAAAAGTTCATTTTTCTTTGTAAAAGCTCTTTTTTTTATAAAAAAAATTTCAAAAAGCATCAAGTCCAATAAATTAAACGTAGACCAACGGAGCTTTATTACTACATTTACGAATGAGCCTACAACTTTGTGTAATTATGAATATTGAACCTGGTTATTATGAATATTGAAGCTCTCTCGTTCATATCTTTCCTTCGTTTACTTCACCTTCACTCTCTCTTTGGCAGTTCGCTTGCTTTCTCTCTCCGCCGGCGAATTCTTCGCGCGTGAAATTGATCTATGGCTACTCCGTTCTCCACCAGATCTCTAGATTCCGGTGAGTTTTTTTAGCACTTCTATATATATGATACTTCTCTGTTGGTTTTGTGACTCTTGTCTATAATTTCTCTCTCCTTCAAATTGTTTTCATCCTTGAAATAATAGGATGAATTTTGTACTATTTAATCGAATCAGTATTGGTA
Organism: Acanthochlamys bracteata; assembly: GCA_019914995.1. Classification (NCBI taxonomy): domain Eukaryota; kingdom Viridiplantae; phylum Streptophyta; class Magnoliopsida; order Pandanales; family Velloziaceae; genus Acanthochlamys; species Acanthochlamys bracteata. The sequence goes on along the minus strand of CM034126.1, from coordinate 10,229,643 downwards.
TCGGTGAAAGATTGGATCTTTTTGATAGTTTGTCATTGTTGAATTCGAGAAAATTAGTTTGTATGTAATTTACTCTGGATGAATTTGTTTTTAGGTGGAAGGGATACGTCTGTTATTGTTGTTGTGCTAGAAACGAGCGAAGTTTATATCATCGTGACTTTGTCGACAAGGGATGATACGCAAGTTATATACATTGATCCGACAACCGGGTCATTGTGTTATCGTGGCGAGTTAGGATTTGATCTCTTTCATGCTGAAGAAGAGGCGTTGAGATTCATTACAGATGCTTCGCGGTGGTTGTGTAAAAGCACAACTTATGCTAGAGCTATACTTGGTTATTCTGCTCTGGGAGGTGTTGGTCTTCTCTTGGTTGCAACAAGAGTGACAGCTACTATCCCAAGCCTACCTGGAGGTGGATGTGTATATACAGTTTCTGAAAGCCAGTGGATCAAGGTTCAGCTCCAGAACCCTCAACCTCAAGGCAAAAGTGAACTAAAGAATATCCACGAATTAGCTGACCTTGACATTGATGGAAAGCACTACTTTTGTGAGAGGAGGGATATTACCCACCCATTTCCAAGCTCTATGAATATTCAGACTCCAGATAACGAATTTGTATGGAATGCTTGGTTCTCAAAGCCTTTTAAAGATATTGGTTTGCCAACACACTGTGCGACTCTTCTTCAAGTAATGATCTATGTTTACTTTTTTCCTAAGTTGATCTTTTATTGAACACTCTTTTGCAGTGATTCTGTTACTAGAGTTCATACGTCAACACTGATTCATACATCAACATTGATAGTAAATACTTGATATTATGGTTGAACATTAATTCTTATAACATTTGGTTTCAGCTAGTAGGATTAGTGGACTTCAGTATATGCCAAAGTATGTAACATGTATAGTAAATTGTAAGACAAAATTTTTCAAAAATTGAAGCCCATTATTCCTTACTATAAGGTCCTAAAATCAGGAATATGGCCAACTCCACAGACTTGGGGTTCAATAGCTTGCCTAATCTCAAGCTGTTGTAATGAGTAGGTTTCCTACAGTTATCATTGTTTCTTATATCATTTTGTATATTCAGAATGAACTTTCAGTGATTCTATATTTCAGGGATTTGCAGAGTATCGAGGATTCGGTGGCTCCAGCCAGCAAGCAGGCATTGTTGCTTTGATTGCACGTCGAAGTAGATTGCATCCTGGCACTCGTTATTTGGCTAGAGGGCTGAATGCCTGTTCAAGCACAGGTGAGAGTACCCTAAAGTGAAGGGTTTCTTTAGAGATTCTATTCCTATAAATAGCTCTCGCTGATGAATGATTCATAGTTCCAAATTGTCTTACTGGAATTGGATCCTTTACTAGGAAATGAGGTAGAATGCGAGCAAATTGTTTGGTTGTCGGGAAGAACTAGTGTTCCATTCAGCACTTATGTCTGGCGCCGTGGAACAATACCCATCTGGTGGGGTGCTGAATTGAAATTAACTGCTGCAGAAGCTGAAATTTATGTTTCAGCTCAAGATCCATATAGGGGAAGCTTGCAATACTATAAAAGATTGAGCAAGAGATATGGAGCTAGGAATTCAGATTCTTCTGCTATCAAACAAAACAAAAAACCCCTTGTTCCAATTGTTTGCATTAACTTACTGAGGAATGGAGAAGGGAAGGCAGAGACTATATTAGTGGAGCATTTTAAGGAGTCAATTAAGTATGTTAAAGCAACAGGAAAGCTACGTAATACTTGGATTCAATTAATAAATTATGATTGGCATGCTAGTGTAAAAGCAAGAGGTGAGCAACAGACAGTAGAAGGGCTCTGGAAACTTTTAAAACCACCCACAGCAACTATTGGGTTCTCTGAAGGCAATTATTATCTTTCAACTGAACTACTTAAAGATAGTAAAGGAGTAGTACTTTATAACGAGAACGTGCAAGGTGGGTTCTGCCTAAGTTCAATTCAAAGTGGAGTTATACGATTTAATTGTGCAGATTCTTTGGATAGAACAAATGCTGCTAGTTATTTTGGATCTCTTCAAGTTTTTGTTGAACAATGCAGACGACTAGGCATATCTCTCGATAGAGATGCCTTGTTTAGGATTCCTTCAGTTACTAGATCTTGTGACTGGGGTAGCGCTGGAAGATATAGTGCTTTGCCACCAGGGTGGGAGGAACGTTCAGATACAGTAACAGGCAAGACCTATTATATTGACCATAACACACGAACTACAATGTGGGAACGTCCATATCAGGAGTCTCAAGGCATGCCTTGGGAGAGATTTGATATGACGTTTGAAGAATTCAAAAGTTCAACCGTGCTAGCTCCTCTAGTTCAGCTTGCTGATCTGTTCTTGCTAGCAGGTGATATTCATGCTACATTATATACTGGTTCCAGAGCCATGCACAGCCAGATATTGAACATATTTAATGATGATTCTGGAAAATTTAGACAGTTCTCTGCAGCACAAAATATGAAAATCACATTGCAAAGAAGATACAAAAATGTTCTTGTTGATAGTTCCCGCCAGAAGCAGCTGGAAATGTTCCTTGGAATAAGGCTCTTCAAGCATCTTCCTTCTGTTCCAATACACCCTCTGAAAGTAGGTATAGCAAGCACATGCTATAGCTGTCACCACCCTCCAATACATATTTGATCTGTGTTTTCCTTTTTATTCTTTTAAATATTTATATTTGATGCCTTAAAATCCTGAACCTAAGGGAGCCTAAGTCACCACTGCACCGACTTCTCATTGGTTCTGGAAGCTTATTAGGCAACTGGTCATGGTCATGAACAGATTTAATCACACCTGGGGTTTTCTATTATGTAACTTATGTTGCATATTTCATATAAACGGGAGTCTCCAACATGGAAGAAAACACGTGATAATGTATGTCTAAAAGCAAGGCCTAGTGAATTAGTTATTTGCAGATTGGCTTTGGTGGTCAGAATGTGACCTTATTGAAGATTTACAGAAGTTGTCACCTAGTAAGCAAAGGTCATCTTTGTTTACAAATTTTAATCCTCTTATGTAACTCTACTTTCATATGTTGAGGCTACTCATGAAAGATCCTAACTACAGTAATGAGGTCTAGTGAAATGTCATAAGTTTATCTTGTTCAGCATAACGTCTACTTTTGGGTGGAGTATACAAGTATGCCTAATTCAGTTGGAAATATTTTAACAATCCTCGGAATACTATTTATGAGTTATGATTTATGTCTATTCTTCTTCTTCTTCTTTTCTCATGAGATGAATTCACGTCTTATTCTAAACACAGATATGCAGTATTTCTTAAATATTTGCATAAGATGTTTCTGTTGCTGAATTATGTCAAGTGTTGGCGATAATGTTTTTGAAATTACTTGATATATTTCTTGGAATGTCTGCAACTGGGTCTTTTCACTTATAGACTTACGTATCAGGTATTATCACGGCCATCTGGATGCTTACTGAAACCAATTGGAAATATGTTCCCTATTGCTGATACCGGTTCAACTCTTCTAAGCTATAAAAGGAAAGACGTAGTTTGGGTAGGTTGTTGTAGTTATTAATACTATTTTCTTCATATGCTAAAGATTACAAGAACTCTCATCCTTTTCAATATATTTTCTTTTTATATTTCGAGTACATGTATAGGAAGTAGTTTTGTTGCTCTCTTTCACAGGTTTGTCCACCAGCTGCAGACGTAATTGAACTTTTTATATATCTTGGAGAGCCATGCCATGTTTGTCAGCTCCTTCTCACTGTCTCACATGGTTCAGATGACTCTTCATTTCCAGCAACAGTAGATGTCAGAACTGGGTGCAGTTTGGATCGGCTGAAACTAATTCTCGAGGTTTGCTTATAATTTCACTATGATATCGTATATTTCTTTACCACAATTGAGACCATGTTTAATCTTTAATCTTAATTTATTCTGTGTAGAAGTCGTTTTACTAGATCTTAGCCAGAAGAAATGTTTTTCTCTCATTTGTTATTTCTTTATTTGTATAGTCTGCATGTATCTGACATTTATATTGAAAAATTGAAGTTGCTCTGTAAAAATCACTGAGGATAGTATCAGAACAATCTGGGGTGTTTTAATAGCTTTTATAAGTATGATGACATGATGTTTCTTTTGCTTACATCCAAGGATCATTAGATTGATTTTAAATGCAATTAAAGGAGCTGGAGGAGTATGTCATCTGACATAAGATATGATCATCATGTAGTATTATGTTTTTTCTTATATTTTTAATATCTGTAATAGCAATTAGGTTTACAATTTTAATGAAGGTGATACTTGGGCAAATCAGAAATCTGTAACTGAAATTTCTATATCCAAAATCTAGTCAATCGAATCATAATAAGCGAAAGTTGATGTTATAACCTTCCACCTTTTCCGGATATCAAGGCCATTCTAGCTTGTGGTGTTAGCTGTCACCTTCTTGTACTTGAGGGTAATTGTAAGTAATGGACATGATTGGAGCAATACTGCATGATAAATTATGTCTATGTGGAAAGGTATGGATGGCTATGCAACTAATTATTTAGGGTCACATTAGTGCCACCCTTTTGGGATATGAAGCCCATTCTAGCTTGTGGTGTTAGCTGTCACCTTCTTGTGTGGAGGGTGATTGTAACTAATGAACATAGTTAGAGCAGTCCTGCATTGAAATTATGTTGGAAAGGTATGATTATGCAAATATTCATGGAAGAGTTAGCAAAAGCAATGCCAAGATTATTGGGGTTCAAGAGTTTTCTTTTGCTGGCCTTTCTTTGACAGTTACTTAGAGAGCAGTGTTAATTTAAAATTTTCTAATTAAACTGTGGAGTCTCTAAACATGCTTTGTCATGTACTTATTATATTGCCATCTAAGTACTTTATGGTTTAACTTCTGGATCCTGAGAAACAAAAAATGTTATTCTTGTGATTTATGATCTTGAGATCTCCATTTTATACTTGAAAAATGGGAAATTCAATTTTTATGTGAACTAAGTATGCTTTGTACTGCACATATTACGATTTCTCATATTAGGTGTTTAGCATTAAAATCTCTGTAAACATTAAAAATGCTGATCTGTAGACATGCTTTGCCATGTGCTTATGACATTGGCATCTAAGTTTTTCATGGTCTAGCTTCTGTATCCTGATTGACAAAAAGTTGTTAATTTCTGAGTTGCAATCTGTGGCCTTTATTTTACACTGGAGAAAATAGGGAATGAATTCTAGTTCTGCACTAAGCGTGTTTCATACTGTGCAGATTGCAATTCATGTATTTCGTGTTTAGGGTTAAATTTTTAGTGAACTTCTAATCAGATGCATCGTTGTTTTTTTATCACTACAGGGTGCTTGTATACCTCGGTGTGCACAAGGGACAAATATTGCAATACCTTTGGCAGGAAAAATAAATCCTGAAGATTTAGCTATTACTGGTACCAATTCACGAATTCATGGTCAAGACAATTCCTATCCTCCACTGTTATATGATTTTGAAGAATTGGAAGGCGAACTGAACTTTCTTACTAGAGTGGTTGCACTTACATTTTATCCAGCTGTCGCAGGAAGAGCTCCTCTTACTCTCGGTGAGGTAGAAATTTGATTGAAAAGTACAATGTGATCTGAATCTTTGAGATGGCTTACTATTTTGTTTACACAAACTCTTGTTAGAAGACAAGATGAGTGGTTACTGTACATCATACTGGATTGCGTCCTGTTTGCTTTTCTTTTGGTTTTCCTGCAACCCTTACCATGCTAACAACTGTAGTCTTGCCCACATTGGTATTTTTATGTTTCTAAGCTGATGCAAGTGTTTTTAAGCTTATGTAATAAAGTTGCCCATTTGGGCTCATTTCAATTTATGGAATCGACTGCTCATGTTTAGAATGTTTCTTTAGGCGACTACTGTTGCTATGGCAATAAGACGTGACCACTTTGTTGAATCACATTTTTTTTCACTTATGAGTGATGATGAAAATTATTAATATTATTTGTTATTAGCACTTCTTTTGAGATAAACCAGCAATGCTAGGATTTAAACCACCAACCTCTCCTTCGTGCCCCAGCCCACCCCCCCCTCTCTTGGTGCTACTATTTTTAACACTCTTTTAACTTTCAAATTGAATTTTTTATTTTCTATCTTGCTGCTTCTCCATTTTAGAGAGAGACAAATAACAGAGAATAACATATTGGAGCAAATAAAATGATGAAGTTGGAGTGCTACACTAGATGATCTGAGACAACCACCTCACCTGAACGCGCTCTCTGCTTGCCCTATTCTCTCCATCAGATGATGGAGAGGCTAGGACTGACAGCCATTTAGCCTCGAGCAGCTTACCTGCATGTGATAGAGAATAAAGAACTGTGCATGTGTCAATGCTAATTAATAGCGAATTAGTTATTACCTTGGTTATCAAAGATCCCCAATTCTTTGAGAATCTGATTGCAGAAGCATTGCTGGTTAGATCAAGAGCATATAGATGGGGGAGGGGGGAGAGCACAGGTAGATCTTGTCCTTTGAAGTTGTCTCCAAACTCTGGCCATAAGTAGTTTGGCTGGAGAGGTAAAAGTGGAGTTGAGTACTTTCCAGGCAACTTGTGAGGAGATAGTATCATGTTGTTATGGTTATCGTAATGAATTTTCATCTTGCACTTGCTCCTAGAAAATGTTAAGCAGGCTGCAAGAAGATATTTTTATCTTATGTTGGGAGCCATCTTTAAAATTGTTGTTTAGGCTTTACTTGATGCGTATATTAAGGGCCCCAGTTTCTTGCAGATCGAGATACTTGGCATGTCTCTTCCTTGGACAGAGATATTTACTGGTGAAGGATCCAGCACAAAATTTATTGAGCTTACTGAGAAAAGAATTAACCACATTAACATGCTTCCAGCTGAAGACTCCACAAATCCTTTCCTTGGAGATTCATTTTCTGATAAGCATGAGGATGCTCCTTCCAATGATGAAAACTTTATCCAATCAGCTCAAGCTATTGCAGTTACTCACAAGATAGACCTTCTTACTGGAGATCTCTTGTTTTCAGAATCAAGTTCTCAGAAAGGTTTAGGCAAGTCTGGAAGTTCTGGCTTTTTGAATGAAGGGGTAATTAATTTTTTTGATAGTGTTGGATCTCATCCACTTCTGCCATCTGAACCTGAAATGCCTTCTCCTCCAAAAACTGAGTCCTGTAATGAGCTAACTGGCATGCAGCAATACTTATCTTTTGTCAGATCGCTTTTTGATTCTCGAAAGGTATCTGAAGATTCCTAACATGCTCTGTTAAAGTAGGCATTTGGTCAAATCATTAAGTTAACCAAATCACTGAGGCTTTGTTATTCTTCCTATATTTTTTTTGAAGTCTAATGTTTTGACTTATTTGTTTAACTATTGTTTCGTTTGTGACTTTCATGTAGAAAGTGAACTTCATGATAGGTTTTCTTGTTGAACATTTTTCAAGTTGTAGTTTTCCTTATGGATCCTAATCGTTTCAAAAAATATTTCCTCTTACTGCAATATATTACTGGCATATCGTGCTGAATAACCTTTTAGAAACTAATGACTTGTCTTGGACCATTTCTGCAGCAAAGCATAAACTTCTCTGATGCCATTATGCTTGAAATCAATCGCCTTGATTTGGATCTTTCTGCTGCTGAAAGAGATAGAGCTCTGCTCTCAATCAGTATAGGTCCTGTGACTATTGATCCAAATCGTTTAGTTGACGAGTCTTATATGATAAGGCTTCGAAACTATGCAACTAGCTTGGCACTTCTTGGTCAGGAAGCTTTTGAAGACAAGGTCAATGCCTCTATCGGTTTGGAAAGTGAGGAACGCGACAGTATTGATTTTTGGAACATTGTACAAATTGGGGAATTCTGCTCAGGAAACATGTGTGAAGTTCGAGCTGTACGACCCCCTTCAAGAACATTATCTAATACTCCAACATCCTCAATGATGCTTTTGCAGTGTTCCCAATGCAGAAAAAGAGTATGCAAAGTTTGTTGTGCTGGCAGAGGTGCTACTCTGCTAGAAAGCCATAATTACAAAGACTTAAGAAAGCCGAATAGCAATCTTGGAGTTCAAAGAGACATCTCTTCTCTCAACCACTCAGACCATTCTGATGGAATTATTTGCAAGTCATGTTGTGCTGAAATTATCATTGATGCTTTACATTTGGATTATGTAAGAGTTTTGTGTAGCTTACGCAGAAGAACCAGAGCAGATGATGCAGCATGTAAGGCTCTGACTGATGTCCTGGGACATTATAAGAAAAATGCATCTGACTCTTTGAAAGGCCTGGAGAATGGGAACATGCTACTGAAAAAGTTGCTGGTTAGAGAAGAATCTCTAGCTGAATTTCCATATGCAGGCTTCTTGCAAAACGTATGCCTCAAAAAAAATTTTCTCACTAGATACTCATTGTCTTTTTTAGCATCTGATTGGTATATAGAAATTTTATGTCATTGTATGACTTCCTAGCGAGCATGTCTTCTGAAGGATCACCAAAAAGCTTCTACTGTGTGATCAATAAAAGTTAATACTTTGTGGCACTCTTAATCTTTTGCATTTTTCTGTATTGAAGCCTGCAATGACATTTATCCATAAACAGTTCCAATTGCCGAACTGCAAGGGGTCTCTTTGAGACCACTCTGTAAAGAAGCAATAATATTTTGCATCCCACCTTGTGTCCCATTTCAACGGCCCACTTGCTGTGCTTTGTAATGATTTATTAGCTAGTTATGTTGACCTATCTGCTATTTTGTTGTTCTAGTGGGGCGTATAGTATTGCTGGCTATTGTCCTGATCTCTCCAAGTACTTTTGCATCTTGGTATTTCTGTCTAGCATGTAGGTGATTTGGTCATGTCTTCTAGATTTTATTCAATAGTGTGGACTGATAAATGATATTTATATTATTCTAGTTTAGTTACTTACTCCTTCCTCCCAGTCTCACAGCGTCTGCCTTATGACGTCTTCTGAAGTTTTGAAGTCATGGAGTTTCCTGAGTTCTGATCTAGAGTTGCATGTCAATAGAAAGCTGACTAGCTTGTCATTCTTACCCCTCTAGATAAATGGCTTTAGTTCAAGCTAAGACAGGGATAGCCCTATCTTAAAACTAAAGTATCTCGTTTTGTAGGTTGAAACAGGGAATGGTTCAGAACCACCATTTTCATTGCTGGCACCACTTGGAGTAGGAATCACTAACTTCATACTGGTATTCTCCTCCAGATATGTCAACTGTAGAATTCTCTATTGTTCTTGGGAGTCTCTCGGATGTCTCTGGAGTTGTCTTGCTTGTCAGTTCATGTGGTTATTCCTCATTAGATTGCCCAGTTGTAAGTTTCTGAACTTATTTGTTTATTAAAGCGTATTTTCTCATATAATAAAAGGTAGAGCATTGTGTCACTAGGTTAAACTATGTGCTTCGTTTCCATGAAATAAAACAAATTGGATATGCCCTATCTTATATCAAAGGTCTTCTGGATATGCTGAACTTAGATTCATGGATATTGCTAGATCGATTCCTTGGAGGGTGAGTACGAAAAGCAATATAAAGAGTTAGGTGGCGAATGCCTCCCCATTTTCTTGTGTCTGCAATATGGATTTTGATTAGAATTGATGTGAGGTGTTTTTGATGATTATACTTTCATTAGCATGATGCTCTAGATTTTCTTGACAGCTTTAAAATAGCTGATATGGAGCTTCTAAATACATTTATAACCAATTAATTGCTGAAACGACACTGTAGTATGAACTGCTTGCCTCACATTGTCTTTTGCTAGTTCCATAGTTCGTACTATTGCGACACTCTAAAGTTCATCTTGGAAAAGGTACTTCTATCTCTTGGAAAAACAGAATTTTTACTAGAATGTCCAGCTTAAAGTCATAAAACATGATCATTATAGAACTAGGAGTCTTCACAAATATCCTCTGCATGTTTCCAACAAGTTGCATTCTATTTGTAGTGTTTGTAACTTATTATCAGATTCCTTCTTTTCTATCATTTTACTTTTTCTCGCTTATTCCTTGCTCTTGATATTCAAACGTCAAACTCGTGTAGGTCCAAATTTGGGCAAGCAATAAGATAAATACTGAGCAACGCTCATGCATGGGAAAATGGGACGTCCAGTCAATAGTCTCATCATCACCGCATCTTTGTGGTCCTGAAACATCTTCCGGTGGCAATGATGCCCCGAGGCATATAAAACTTTCCTTTCATAATCCAATCAGGTGCAGGATCATATGGATAACGCTAACTATTCCACAGGAGGGTTTAGAACAAAGTAACAGGAAGAAGGAATATGATCTTCTGTCTTTCGATGACAGCCCCTTGCCAGAGATCAGCCACTCCTTTTTGAGTAAAAGTTCCATAAGGAAGTCCTGCATACATGCAAGAAGGTTTTTGGTGTTTGGCAAATCCGTGAGAAATGATGTAAACGCTGACGCATTGGTACAAGGCCAAGAAAAAATGAAGATGAGAAACTTTTTGGAAAGAGCACCTCAACTCAGTCGGTTTAGAGTAAATGCTCTTGTCTTGTTGTCTTTTGTGGTAATGAATTGTCATCTTCTTTTGCCTTCGTAAACCATCATGTGACTTTTTTTTTTCCAGGTTCCAATTGAATCTGAGAGGTTAACCGATAATGACCTAGTTCTGGAGCAATATCTATCTCCCACAGTGCCCATAGCAGGATTTCGTTTGGATGCACTAAATATCATAAAACCTCGGATTACCCACTTGCCCTCCTTCTTGGATACAAGTATATGGGAATCCTCGTTGACATGTTTAGAAGACAGGCACATTATGCCTGCAGTTCTACATATCCAAGTTTCTGTTGTTCAGGTACTTGTTATAGTGTCCTTCTAACATCTGGCTGCATCTTCATGTTGCCTATATCATATTTTACTGAACTTGATTGCAAGTGAGATGCTATTCAAGCTGACGGAAACAGCTTCAATTCAATGTACCAATTTCTCTTCTTAATATTCTGAAGTTTGGAGGATTGGTGCTATTTTAGTTCTCTTAATGTGAAAAAAACATGTTGCCTGCAGTCCACATGCAACTCAACTCCTAATATAAAAAAGTTGATCAGTTTAGTTTCATTGACTTGGTGATTCTCCACTATCTTGTATATACATGCTAATGAATATGTTCCATGTTCATTTTACTTAGGGAACATGCCTTTAGTTTTATTACCAAGTTCCAAACTGATTTCTGAAACAGCTCATAGCTCTAGTAGTCATTTATCTCTCGTTCTCCTCTCTGCCCAATTTTCTTTATATTCAATGGGCATTGAGACTTTTGTGCTAACCATTTTGAACATCGAATTTTTTAGTTATTCCTTTTAACATTTGCATGATATTGGATTGTTTACTTATTTGCTCTCTTATTCAACTTCCCTTTTGATGGTTCAATAATTTAAGCCCTTTGTTTTGGCAATATCAAGAATGTTCTATCCTAATTTTTCTTAACTGATACGCATAAATTGAGCCTTATTTACAGGACTCGAGAAATTATGTTACAATTGGGGAATACCGTTTACCAGAAGTTAAATCTGGAACAGCTCTCTATTTTGATTTTCCTCGGCCTATACAAGCTGGACGGTTCGTTTTTAGGTTATTTGGAGATGTTGCTGCCTTTGCAGATGATGTAATTGAGCAGGATGACCGCCCAGAATTGAGATCTCCATTGGCTTTGGGTCTCTCTTTATCAAATAGAATTAAATTGTTCTATTATGCAGATCCCTATGATCTTGGGAAACTAGCTAGTCTATCAATGGTTTGATTGCTAGATTGAGAATTAGCATCTTCGGCACTGGTTAAAAGTTTGTAGCATATCACTTTTATTATTGTCATCTCTCGATATCTGGTTGGGGCAACTGGTTAAAAGTTTTGTAGCATATCATTTTTTCTAAGTAGCTGCACAGGATGATGTAGAGGATACCTTTTACCATGGGAAGCTGGCTTATCTGCGGCACTCTGGTCACCGTTGCTGTTAAGTAAAACGTGACTAGAATGAAGTTGCAGCGATGAATTATACTGTTATCTTCAGTTCTTCACCAACCATATTATCCTGTAAGGCCTTGATGTTGTATAATTTTTTTTTTTTTTGTATGAATGTCGAATAAGAAGTACAAGAATTTATGTTTTTTAGCAATCTCAAGTGTTGTTACCAATAAATGATAGTTAATATTTTGAATATCATGTAAATCAGTATGAACCCTAATCTTCTATTGATCGCTTTCTTAGAGATATTTGAGAATATTTTTTAATATTTTTTATTTAATTTTTATATTATATTTTTAATAAAAGTTTTTATAATATTTTATAAAAAATTATTCATAAAATTTTATTATTATTTATTATTATTATTTTTTGAGATAACAAAAAGTCCATAAATTTTTTAAAATTTGTTTCATAACCACGGCAAACATTACCGTAATGATTTATATACTACAAAGTTTGAAGCTGGTGTACTAATGCCTAATGCAATGTTAAAGGAAGTTCCAATCATTACTCTTAACACTTTTTAAAATATGAAACCAAAAATGAGAACCAAAAGTAAAAGCTAGAAAACAAAAAATCAAAAACAAAAATAAATTTTGTTTGGTGCTAAAATGTAAGTTTCTAGCAAAAGAATTATAAAAATAATAAATTTCATCTTAAAATAAATTAACAAAAACTCTAGCAAATCCCGCCGGAGCTCGGCCATCAAAGCCGGTGGACGGTAAGATCCTGCTGTCGACGGGTAGGTTAGCCGGTGATCACCTACCGGAGCATCTCCGGATGGCAGAACTCCTTTGACGTCGGCGGTGGTAGTTGGCCGAAATTTCTGTGGCCACTGGATGTAATTTCTCATTGATTTGCTTTGATAATTTTGAGTAAATTATTTGAAGACAAGTTTTGGAAACTCGTAAAAAAAGGAAAAACTTTGGTTAGGATACGCTTTAAAGATGGGTTTCTAAGAAACGAAAACCAAAAAACTACAACGTAACACTTGCGACCTTGTTCTTAAATATCTGAGTACATCCTTGTGGAGCCTCTCAATAATCAGTACCAGAATTTATAGAAAAGCATCTTCATGATAAGGAAAATAAAATATTGGTGAATCCATACCATAAAAGAGAGCTCAGTGCAATTCAATGTAAGCTACAAAGACATGTTCAGTTCCATATATAAGCACAAGGTCCAGAAACATATAGGGTTTGTTTACATTACCTTTCAAACTCACTTATTTTAAACTTATTTTTAATACAAAATAAATTAAAAAATTAAATAAATTATTTTTATTAAAAATTTAATTTTAAAATTTAATTATAATAAAAAATAATTAATTTTTAATTTTTAATTTATCTTTTAAACTCACTTTCGAAAAAGCGAGTTTATTCTAAACATGCCCATACCTAGCAAGAGCCAAACATGTAAGAGAACAAGCTGCAGATTACAGGATTTAAATTTTTGTTTATTCTTTCATTAGGTTGTTAATGATTAGTTCGTTATTTCAGAATGGATAAATGAATTATGTTTTGATAATTATCTTATTGTTGCTAGGGATCTAACAACAAATATACTAAAACAGGTCAGTATAGACAAATTGCCAGCGTTATCCATGTCCCCATCAGCTCAACAATGGAATCACTTCCAAGGTTATTCACAGCACAAAATCAAGCCATTTTTAATGAAAATGTTTTACTGAACAAAGGAGAGCAGCTATAGAAGAAACAAATTACCAAAACGAAACTCAGTATACATCAAAATCCTACATGCAATTCTTTAGTTGCTAAAAGATTGGAAGAATAAAAGATATTTCAAACAAATAGCTGACAAAAAACATAACAATTTTTCATTTAGGATTACGATATTCAACAGCTAGGAATGAAGCTAAGCTGCTTCAGCTAGTCCTTATCAGACAAGGTTTCTACATTAGCAATATATTTAGTAGTTGTTTTCTTGTCAACAAATATGTTCTGTTAAGTTACTCGACAAGCACAATCAAACTTCCATTTCATTTTTGTAGGTCAAAATTACCATGAAGTAGTGGTGCATGAGAAAAAAGGATCATCTGCGGTCAGCTTTCTTTTCCACTGCATTTCTCCTCGCGCAGCAAGCCATAAAATATACAATCAACTGAAGCAAAAGAAAGCACAATGAGCTGACAAATAATGCACATATCCAAAAACTGTTCCTTTTGTACGCATATCGTTACTGTCTGAAGTTAAATTCTGACTGGAAGGAACAATATGCACCATTATAAGGTTGAATAATAAATGACTATACACCTATTTTACTCAACAAAATTCCAGTTCTGCGGGGAACTAACAGAGGATCTAGATACATGCATTTCTGAAGCACTGATACAACCATGAATATGATTACATAAGATGAATTTCACTGTTGTATATGGCAACTAGACAAACTCTTTTAATAAAAATGAGCTGTGTTTCTGTTGAAGCGAGACATTTGAAGGCTATATTCATCTATAAGAAGATTGGTGTGTTGATTATGATATTTATTTCCTTATTACTACTGAGAAGCCTAAGTTCAATGCTTCAATGCAAGCAAACATGTTAGGATAATGCGGGAGTTCAAGAAACAAGAATCTTACCAGGACAACAAAAAGGATCACATTAAAAATAGCAACCACTCTCCACTCCATTTTCATATATTGCGCTACGCCAGCCCTTCACATGAACCAAAAAAAGTCATCCATACACAAACATTGAGGACATGGTTTGGATAATTGAAAATTTAGAAGTAATATAAGCAATGCAGTGGGCTTACTTGCAAGAATCACAGTCGTAACACTTCACGCTTCTTGAATTTTTGTAGAGGGTGCAGTCTCTATTTCTGCTAACAGGATGATAGCTTAAATCATAGTAAGAAGCATTCACCGCTGGATAACCACATCTGTATCAAGAAAAAAGAAGGAATATAACTATGGCTATCTATTTCATGTATAACAGAGGGCAACAACCATAGCATGATAAATATAATTATATGAAGCATTAACTAAGATATTGCCTGTGGCGGAACAGAGTAAAGGAGAAACCTATGCATCTAGCCATGACAAACCGGGCTTGCATTTGGTGCTAAAAATATTTATGGCGTAAAAAGCACGATAATGTAGGCTAGAACTCCTCAAAATAAAGGTAAATACCCCCAAATACCGCTCAACTTTTAGATTCACTTAAAAAGTGCCCCCCAAGTTTCAAATAATTTACTTCTAGCACTCGATCTTTGAGTTTGCTTCAAACTAACACTCAATTTTCAAATCCTTCATTTGTACCCCTGAACTTTTATGCACGTTTCCATATCTACAACTCTATCATTGCTTTATTTATTTATATTAATGTGGCATTACAAAAAATTAGGTTATAATAATGCAAGTTGATTTTAATCGTACAAGCCTTTAATAAAATTTTTCATTTTAATGAAGTTTGGTATTATTAAATATTTCCTATTACAATTTAAAATGTTTTATTAAGACAAAATGTTTATTATCATAAAAGTTCTTCAATTTTAAAATTAAAGAGATTTTAATTATTTTGAATAAAATTTTCTCCTCTCTTAGAATGCTTAAAAAATGAGTTTGGAATATAAGAATTATTCAAAATAATAATAATATAAAAGAATTAGCCAAACGAAAATGCAATTAAGTTGCAGAAGATAAATAATTTTAACTCGGTTTGTCTAATAATTTTGCCTTTTGGGGATTTACGAAAGTTAATCTCATAACATACAAATACTTAATTTAACTCCCAACGAATAATTACTTAAAATTTAAAATTGTTTAGTTTATTAGCTCATAATTCAAATTTGTTGTTTTTGTTTTTCATTCAAGTTCCACCTATCCAATTATTTGTCATTTTCACATGTAGAAATTATTAAAAAAAATTACTAATAAAGATATATTTTTTTAGAAGTATTCCTATAAGGAGAATTTTTTAAATTAAATATTTTTTTAAACAAATTGAAATAAAAGCAAGTATAAAGTTTAATTTGTACTATCATAACCTGATTGTTTTATAATGCTAGATAGGTATAAATGAACAAAATAATGATATATTGAAACATATGTGAAAGTTCAGAGGTACAAATGGGTTGAGGGGTAGTTTTGAAATGAACCTCAAAGTTGATTGATCGAAATGAAAGATTTGAAACTTAATGGTATTTTTTAAATAGACCTAGAAGTTGAGTGGTAGTTCTTGCTATTTACACTAAAATATATGTATCAGAAGATGGATAGTAAACTGCTGAGATTTGTTAACATATTACAACGCTCCTATCTGAACTTCAAACTATCAATTTAGCAGTCAGATTTAAAAGTGAAGAACCTTTGACACCCTAGTTTTATAGTTACTATCAAAATAGAGAGTGTATTCAAAATCATGAAAAGAACTACCTATCTTGTTCACATTATCAATAATGCTAGCAATTGGAACCTACTGTGATGGTGGCCGACAGCAACCAGCCTCAACTGGAGAGAGTTCAGCTATTTTGTATTCCTTTTGCATCTGGAAATATCCAGCTGTGTCAAAAGAAGGTTTTGACCACGAAGAGTCTCGAAATAAAGAGGAATTTAAGACAAACCTTGTAGGTTTTCGCTAAATTCTTGCAATCATTAGACTTGACAAGGCAGCTCCTTAACCGTTGCCAGTTCTTGGTATCGTTGAGCTTGGGATACAATACTTAGTATTAGATATCACCAAAAGGAAGACAAACACAAGAAGGACAGAAAAGAATATTCACCTCTTTCGTGAACCATGAACTATAATCTTGAAGATGATACTCTTTGTATCTGAGGAAATATCAAGGTATGAATCAGTAAAATAGCCTCAATAGAACTGGTTTTTCATCATAAACTTGCTACAAACATTATGCAGAAACAAAGAAGTTTAGTTTAACTTAGATTTTATGGATAATAGTCCAAATGGTATTCTATAGTAGCTTGTGCTAAAAAATACCATCTCAAGAATGCGTATGCTAATACAAGTTGAAATATACCAAATAAAGCCTTACCTCAATCCAGGCGCAACATGGCCAGAGCCTGCATTTGTTATAATGAAACTGCAGAAGATAAAGCAATATCTAGGTGAAAAAAGTAGTTAAACTAAAAGAAAGTGCCTTTTCCTTCAGACAATAGTCAATCTGGAAGAATGAGGGTGAGATTCTAGGATAGACAATTACTCTACCGCTTTTGGCAGACTACATTTTCAGTTGTGCTTTTTGTTGTAGTGAACCGATTTACACTTGATTTCAAATGGTGTGTTTTGAATGGTTAGTCTAAAAAATTCCGCCCCTTACATATTAATCATGATTTTTTGGTAGGCTTTTCATGAGTGAACTAGATTTTGAATAATTCATCACACTTAGAAATTATATAATGACGTCCCTCTAAAATTTAAGCAAACCTACCACAACAACAGAAAAATGAATGATCTAACCAGGACATACAGGTAAAGCCACAGTAGATTGAAACTGCAAGTAACAACCCGATTAATGTTTGGCCCACAAAATGTGGCACTTTAACTAGGCATGCTACGCATGATTCTTATTACCGTGTTGAATAGCATCACTTAATAGCAAGAGAATGGAGGAGGTCAAGTCTTGCACTCTGGATCAACACCCTTAAAGCTGAATCATGTCAAGTGTCTCATATCATCGCACCATTAAAATAAAGCAGCACATAATTTCAGCACTAGGATAACCAATTTTTTATAAGAT
Source organism: Acanthochlamys bracteata (assembly GCA_019914995.1). Taxonomy (NCBI): domain Eukaryota; kingdom Viridiplantae; phylum Streptophyta; class Magnoliopsida; order Pandanales; family Velloziaceae; genus Acanthochlamys; species Acanthochlamys bracteata. The sequence goes on along the minus strand of CM034126.1, from coordinate 10,211,953 downwards.
TAAAACAACAAACCTAAAAAGGCATATGACAATAATATAAGAAACTTGTGGTGGCAACCTGTTATTAGTTCTTTAATGATTGCATGTGTAGAAATCTAAACATGTAATTTAGGGATTCATTTCATCCAAAGGGATCTTCAAAGTAAGCAAATTCTCAATACAGAACTCTGCATGATTATCCATCCGAAAAACTCAGTCTCATTGTGCTGTCTAGCATGCGAAGATCAAGATTAAATTTCAGATTTTAAAATTAGTACCTCGTTAAAGATACTTCTTAATCAGTAGAGACATAGTTTTTGTTAAACCAATACAAGGTAACCAGTCGCTTCTTCTTTAAACTAAAATATATTTATATTCATCAAGGAAAAGAGTACAAACCTTTAAAAAGAAAGGAATTTCATAATATTCTTGTGCATTGATGCAATCTATAAAAACACATCAAGGATGCAGAAAGACATCTTAGATGACAAGTAAAACACTTACGCCAGTACAGTGAACACCAAAATTGCCACAAGCACCAAGCAAAGCATTACCAAATACTGCAATCATAATGTCAAGGCGAAAGATTCAAATAGAAAATTAAGCAAGAGATTATAACTGATTCTGCCTAATTATCTAGGAAAAAGGATACGATCCACAGTAGTAAGGCAATATTCTTCATTGCACCGAGAAATCCCACAAATGACCTGAAGTGTTTGGATGTAATGAAAACAGTCAGCAGAAACTATCGACGGCATTAAGGACGGACCTACTGCAATTCGACTATGGTGAGCTTACATTAGAAGAATAACTGCACCAAGACCAATAACAGGGAGGGTTAAGGACTTCCGGCATTGATCATGGTGAGTGCTCATCCACACACCAAAGCAAATAATCATTACAGCTACCAGCTGCATGACAAAATAGCAAAGATTGCATTGTTAGTATATGAAGTCTCATCCATATGAGCTAATGAAAATTAGCTTTTTTTCTTTTTCTTGCTCCAAATTGGTTCTAGACCCACTAAATTGCACAATGAAAAGAGTTCTTCTCAAAACAACAACAAAAGTATATAGCTTTATCTTTCCTCCCTTTATCAAAAAGGAACAATGTAGTACTTAGAACAAATCAAGATCATACCTTTACACTCCAGAAACACTAAAGGACGACGGATTTAAAGGAAAATGATGAATTTTACAACGAACTTCATGGAGCAAAGTTTTTTGAAAAGAGACAAAAATTTTCAAGAAAGAGACGAGAAAAGAGGGATGTTAATATGAGAGAAGTTACTGACCATGGTGATCAAATTTATCCACCTGAGGAGAAAAGTGCTTGCTCCCATTCCATTGCTCATTTTGTTGGCTTCAACTGTCCAGAGATCTCTCTGCTCTCACAGATTAGCAAAAACAAAGAAACAAACTTTTCCCGAAAAGAAACCCTTCAATTCCAGTGGAACTCCACCATGAGAGAGAGAGAGAAGAAGAGAGTGAAGTGTTACTTAAAACCCTGCTCAGTCATTACATTGGTTTTGACCAATTTAATTTCAGTTTCGAGAGGCAAATAGGGGAATCAGGAATCATTAACAAATTAAAAGGAAATTAATTGTGTAAAGAAAAAATGGACGGTTGCTTTTAGGGCCTCTTCATAGGTGGCCCGTATCCATAAAACTAAAAGCCTGTTTCGATTAAAGCTCACGAAAGGCTAGAATACCTGATAGCACAGCGAAGCCAACTCTACCTACTCACAATCTGTACGGATCAAGAGCTAGTGCGCATTTAGTAAGGCATTTTACAAAAATAAATTTTTTATTTTAAATTTTTCAATAAATTTATTATAATATTTTATAAATTTACTTAAAAATCAGAATTATAAAAAATTTTACGTAATAAAATTATTTTATTATTTTTTAATCAAAATAGTATAGCTCGTTTATAGAAATAGAATAAAAAGCTTTTCCATCTATAAAAACATTTTTTAAAAAATACTTTTTAAAAACACTGCTAAATAGTCAAATAAAAAAATATTTGAAAGTAATTTTGAAAATAAAATTTAAAATATATTAGAAAATTTTTAAAATTATCTCTATTTTTTATCTTAAAAATATTAAAATAAGCATAATAAAATCTTACGATGTAAAATATTTTTATTTATTTTAGAGTGCTTTTTGAAACGAAACTTTTAAACAAAGTTTCGTTTATTTTAAAAATAAGTTCTATTTTTTTGACCTAAAAGTAATAATATTAAGTAATAAAAAAATCTTACTATATAGAATTTTTTTATACTTTCTAATTTTAAATAAATTTTCTAAATATTTATAAAATATATACTGAAAAGTGTAAATAGAAAAATTTAAAAACTATTTTTCTGAATGGAATGCCAAACGCTCTCTAAGAACATGGCTTATTGACAAATGGTAAGTAAATAGTCACAGACTCGCACACTACTCATTCCTACTTCAACAAATCTCAGCCACCTCTCTTCTTCTCTCCTATAGATTTTATTTCTTCTACCATCCGTATTAAAAGAGATTCAATCACACTATTATCCATAGTTATAAAATAATAGTTATAAAATGTGAGCTCACTTTTTTACGGTCAATTAGTTTTGAAAATAATCATATTTTGTAATATAATGTCAGAGCAGATTAACATGAATTCGTCTAAATTTTGAGCTAAATTTATTATTTATAGTTTAATTTATTTTAAAATAAATAATCTATTTTATTTCAGAGTATATAACCTACTTCACTTCAGACTAGTAGTTCGTTTCGTTTTATAACAAATAGTTCACATCACTTTAACACAAATAGTTTACTTTATTTCAGAATAAATATTTCATTTTACTTATGGATAAATAGTCCTCTTTAATTTAATATAAATAGACTATCTTATTTCAGAATATTGGCCGACTTCAAAAAATTAGTTGCTCCGTAAAAAAGCAGACATTAAAAAATTTTTAATTTTGTATTACTTATTAATAGTTCTTAAATAATTTTAATAAATATTGGAATTTATTCTTTCTATAAGCGAATGGTTTTGGAAAGAACCCTAAATTCGTTACAATTCCCAAAACACATAGATAAGAAATCTTGGCATCTACTTTCCGTTTGAGATTGATGTTGATTACAATCCCCAAATTCATTACAATCCCACAAAATATTTTCTATTTAAAAAAAATTTTATTTTAAAAATACTTTTAAATATTTGGTAAGTCACTGTCACCCCTGACGCTGTTGCAACTACTTCCCTTTGAGATTGATTTTGATTGATAATATCACTTCTACTGCTATCTGATTTTTGTTTTGCAGAGAATTTTACAGATTGATGATTTTGTGCCATATTCGTTTTTTCCTCCATTTGATAACTTATATATGGCAGACAAATATATAAATACAGAATCAAATTCCAATCTCTAATAGTTAACTACTGTTTTTCAAGAATATGATTCCACGATTATTAATTTCTCAGGAGACGGAGTATTATTCAAAATTTATTAAAAATTTTGAATTTTGAATTGAGAATCGAGACAGAGAGATTGTTTAGAAATGATTATAAAATAAAAATTCTTGAAATAAAATATATTTTTATTTTTTTGAAAAATGAATTTTATTTTTTATTTTTAAAAAATAATAAAAATATATAATAAAATAATTTTATTATGTAAAATTTTTTTATATTTTTTAAATTTTTAAATAAAATTTTTAAATATTTATAAAATATATATTAAAAATGTAAAATAAAAAAATAAAAAGTATTTGAAAAATTCTTTTTCAAACGTTTTTAAAATGTTATTAAAATACAGTGCTAGCAAGGATGTATTTATTTTAAATTAAATTTATTTCTTAAAAATAAATTTAAAATATTTTAAAATAATTATTAAAAAATAAAATTTTATATTATTTTTATATTAAATATATACTAAAATTAAATTTTAAAAAACTTAATAAAAACTTATTTTAAATTTTATTTTTTTAAAAAAGTTGAGTCTGAAGGGATCGTTAAAAAGAAGCATCAAAATTTGGACAAGAAGTCGTTCCATCAATAACTTTCTTCCACTGCCGTCCACTCAGCTTTACTTCCGCGTACATTATTCTCATCCGCGGTACGTTATTGTATAGCTGCGTGGATTCTTCAACTATGTAAGAAATATCCAATAGAAAACGACGGCACGGATAGATCAGATTGGTCCGCGAGACAGAATAGGCTAAATTCATTCTCTAACGTGCACTCTCACTCGCGGTTCAACTTAAACAACTCACTCGAGTCTCAACGGATACAAATAACAGCCAATAGAAATCAATAGCATATAATATTAAGTTGCCCCGCGGTTTGAAATACCGTTATCTTTGTTTTTATTCTTTATCAGAACACAAGTTTGCAGAAAGTCTACGCTCGGTCTCGAGTCACTGCAGCTCTTCCCTTTTTTTCTAGCAAATAAATAGAATATATCCTTCCAAGCTTATGAGTTGAAGAATTAACTAGAAAATTTTCAGACATTGTTGTTCCTCTATCTCTATAAATATCAACCGTCGGATTCGTTGCATCGGCAATCGTGCTGAAGAGGTCGATCGCCGGGATGTGGAGAGCGGTGGCGAGGACGGTGGCGGCGAGAAGAGTGGAGGAGCACGTGAGGAGGATGTCGGGTGGCGCCGTTTCTGGCCCTTGCATCGTTCACAAGCGTGGGACAGATATTCTTCACGATCCTTGGTTCAATAAGGTTTCAAATATCTCTTCTGGATCATTGGTTTATGTATTGCTGCTGTATGTACTATTGGTATTGGCTTGTTTGTAGAGAATATTATGATAATGTGATTAGTGTGTTTTGGGATACAAGATAGAATTATAGGTTAAAACTTGCAATATTTTCTATGTTTGATGCGGGTAACAATAAGAATTTTGGTTGATGGTACATTTCTTCTATATTTAATCTAGGTAAAATGAAAAGTTAGAACTATAAATTAGCTGTTCTGCTTTCTCATAAGTCATAACTTCAAAGCTCCTAAGGGTATTTGATCACTGAGTTTTTTCAGATAGAAAAAGACACGTGGAACATGTATGAAGAACTAATTTGCAAGCTCCTTATGTATTTAAGCAACTGCAAATGTTAGTAGTAGTTAACTTCTTTAAATGTTCTTCAGAGAAACATGTGGAACCACAACTTGATTACTTTAGTGCAACGAGGTCGACCTCTGGTTAATTGCAGGCAGAATGCATTTTTCCATATGAATTTAGAGAAATATATACCTCGTATATCTTGTTATCTCATCAACAAACCAGAGAAACAGGCAGTTGACATGATTTATGAATTTGCATATGCCCACAGAGACCATGCACAGAGGGAACTGAAATCTGTTGGGATTGATAGGAACATTTTACGCCCATAGTATAGGTTAGGGACATCATTAGGACCATAATGGATAAGGAGTAGAACAGTTAGACTAAAATACTATGATGTGAAATAGTATTGCTGTACTCTGGGACAAGCAAAGCTGGTAAATAAATTTGAAAGAAATCCGAAGTATGAGATTTCACAATGCCAACTGTTTTCTTGGAATACTTCTCTCAGCAGGACTCTCAGAAGTTTTTAGTGCTTATCCTGTGGAACACTTAGTGATTTACATTGTTCCATAATGCAACTACAGATGTTTCTTATAATGAAGTCTTTCACATAACAATCCATTTTAACAAGATTCACTTATGTAGCCATAATTGGCAATTCATAGACATAATAGAACTCATAAGAGAAGTACATAAGATATATATGCCCAAGTTTCCCTTTCACTTGATACATTGTTAATCTAAGTTCTGTAGGAATCAACAAGAACAATTATGCAATTCTTTTTCTTCTGCGACTATTAAGTGAATGTGGATCGTCAATTATGCTTTTGAGTTATAACTGCATAAATAATGTCTTTTTCCTATTGCTTGAATTAGGATACTGGTTTTCCCTTGACAGAAAGGGATCGCCTTGGCCTCCGGGGTCTCCTTCCACCTCGTGTTATGTCATTTGAGCAGCAATATGATCGTTTCAGTGAGTTCTTCTCTTGCAAGGAACTTTGATCCTTTAGCATTATCTTTCTTGTTTTGTGTTTATATAGCATATGGCTTCTGATAAACGCAAAATGCATTTTCGTGGCTATCATAGCATTCGTTATTATGATAGCTTGTATACATGGTAAAGAGAAATTGCATCAAGGCAATTGTTTTTGCAAAAAGCCAATGTCAATGAGACACCATCTACCGGAAATTCTGCTAGAATTTGAACAAATAACTCTGTCTGAAATGCAAGTGAACCCTTTAATTCTGCTCCGCTGAATGTCCAGTGCCTCTTAAGCGCGAGGGTCTTTTTCAGTTGTTAACATGTTTTTGCATTTATGGCACATACCCTTCTTTGTTTCCATATGATTCAGATACGTATTTATGTTCTGGGACTTACCATTTTTAGCTTGTTTTTCTATGTTTTCCTAGTGAACTCTTTTCGGTCTTTGGAGCATAACACTAGAGGAGCATCTGAAAGCATAGTTGCTCTAGCAAAATGGAGGATTCTAAATAGACTGCATGATAGAAATGAGACCTTGTACTACAGGGTAACTTCATGATCCAAAATGCATGTGTTGTCTTTCCTATTTTTAACTTGTTCCCAACTCCAACTTGATGGCTGGATGAATGGCTGCTTTATGTCATTAGACAAATTTCTGAATGATGTCACAGAAAAGAAAAAGGATTGAAGGTATGAATTTAAAGCAACTGATTGGTTTTATTTTAATTACTGTAGGTCCTCATTGATAACATTAGAGAATTTGCTCCAATAGTATACACTCCCACTGTTGGTTTGGTGTGTCAAAATTATGGGGGGTTGTATAGGCGCCCACGTGGAATGTACTTTAGTGCGAAAGATAAAGGAGAGATGATGTCAATGATCTACAACTGGCCATCGCATAAGGTACATTTGAGTTCTGATTCTTGGTCTTTCAAATAAAATAACTCGAAGGTGTTATGTTAAAATGTTATGTGAAAAGTATGTTTCAAGAAATTTAATAGAAAACTGAATTTCTTATATCCAATGTTTCTATGACGAATGCCCGTTCTCAGTTATGGACAATGTCGTAAGTTTAGGAATGAATCTCTAGTGACATATTTCTTAAATATATACTTTCTTTAATCGTATCTTTCTTAAATTTACTGAAAGAGAGTTCTCCAGGTTATGGACAAATGTGTGTTATTGAGGTACTGCCATTGCTTTGTTGAGTGTGATGACCCCTATCATCTTTCTCTCTCTCTCTCTCTCTCTCTCTCTCTCTCTCTTGTTGTCCTAGATTTCTATTGTGTAAACATATCTTTCTCTTTGTTGCATTTGTGTCCTGGTATCACAAGTCAATATGCATTTCCTCTTATTTATGTTTTCATGAAACAACTCTTGACTATGCTCAGATCTTATAAGATCAGTGTGATACAACAACAAAAAACTAAACCTTTATCCTACTTGAGTGGGGTCACTTACATGAATCCTTTTTTTCATTCTGTTTGATTAAATACCAGATTCAACTATAGATCTATTACTCTAAATCCTTCACCACCACCGTAGGCTAAGTTAATTTTACTCGACCCCTTTTCTCCTAAAGTGTTCTACTAGAATTGCATTACTCTTATGCACTGCAGCATTTTTGGGCAATTGCCATGTGAAACAGATTTAAGTTAGCTTATATTGATAATGAAACTCTATTTTCAGCTTTTAGATAATGATCTTAGCTTACTATGTGTAGTGGTGCTGCGATAATGTTATATCTGGAATTAGGTAATGTCTATCTGGAATTAGATTATCCTAAAACGCTAATCATCCTAAATTAGTTTGGGCAATTGCCGTGTGAAACAGATTTAGGTTTGCTTATATTGATACTGAATCATATTCTCAGCTTTTAGATAATGATCTTAGCTTACTATGTGTAGTGGTGCTGTTCCTGAATTAATCCTGGAGACGGTATGAGTAACATTGCACTATAGCACCTATCCTGTAGATTGGTTTCTGTTCCACTGCAATTTTCTGCTTTAATACCATTTTATATGTGCTCTCAATGAAAGGAAATAAAAGATGGTTGACAATGTGAAAAGCAAGTTTGGAATTCTTGCCTGTGAGAGAGATTCTTCATACTAGAAGGAAGAAAATGTTGTCTTAAAGAACCACTCTTAGAGTTCTAGTGCATAGTCAACTGTCTATATGTGCGGAAGACGGAACTGGTGATTCAGTGCTAAGGGAACTTGCTTGCTTAAAACTCAATTCTGGTTAAGTGAAGTCTTGAAGCAAGGTATTGGAGCATTAACTAGCTACGACTAAAATATTCCTTGTCAAATGTAGCTTTTCTATCTTCCTATTTGTTCATAGGGTTTGTGAAGATCTAATCCTTGCTGCCATCTAACTTGGTTACATAATTAAAAAGATGAAAATAAACATCATGTAAATTACTGCAAAAATAGAACCCCTTTTTCATCTTAGCAACCATTCTGTATGAACCTTTACACTCTTTCTTTAAGCAAACAAAAGTTCAACTTTAGATGAGAAGTTAACTTCAAATTAGAGCTAGTTAGACTTTTGTCTACATTTCAATTTAGGATGATTAGCGTTTTCCTAAATAAATAACTTATGCTTGTATTTATGATGCTGGATAATTAGGTAGATATGATAGTTGTGACAGACGGAAGCCGGATTCTAGGACTTGGTGACCTTGGAGTTCAAGGAATCGGGATACCAATTGGGAAACTAGACATATATGTTGCTGCTGCTGGCATCAATCCACAGAAAGTAAGTATCTCTTCTAGTATGAATGGCATGTTATAATTGCTAACTTTAGTTGTATATCTGATCAACCAAGTAATTATAATGTGATACGGTGTGACAGTGATATATCTGCATATGAATGCAAAACTGCTAAAAATTACATTTATGAACATCTAGAGGTATAAAGCATGTCTTGTTTCTAGATGCTAATGTGATCAATGTTTTTATTAAATAAATAATGATCAAATTGATCACTAGTTCTTCATCTTTAGGGAGTGTTATGGTTAGGATAAACCTATTTGAGCATTATTAGAAGTAAATTCAACTATTTTACTTTAGACTATATGATCATTTCCTTACTGCAATTATTATGTAATGTTCTTATTGTGAACATATCTGCATTGCCAAAATCAGATGTAGGAACTTCTGAAGATTAAAAATATGTCTTCTCTGGTGCTTTTATCATTTATATCTTTAGGGAGTGTAGAGAAAAGATCAAGTAATTTAAGCATTAGTTCAGGTATTATTAGCCGACTTTCGTGTTAAGTTCTTCAGTTGTTATCATGTAAGTCATGTTGAACTTTATAAGTAATTAATCTTTTACATGACAGATACTTCCAGTTATGCTGGATGTTGGCACTAACAACCAGAAGCTTCTTGAGGATAGGCTTTGTGAGTAACCCGATCATAGTTCTACGCAACTATTGTGTTCTTCTTTTTGGAAGATGTGACATATTGCTCAAGTTTGCTCGAGTTGGGATAATGTTAGCATAATTTCATATATGAAAGTGCTTATTAACAATGTGCTAAACCATGATATCAAAATTGGTGATTCTAAAAGTTGTATGATACTGTTAACTTACAGTGTCGTAGGTTACTCACATCTTAGGCTATCAAGGTTAAGAACTGAGGTCGTCAATGTTACTGAATTCTTTGTTATAGTGCCTAGTGAAACATAAGGATTTATATTGTTGTAGGTGATTGTTGAATGAGATGATAAGTGATTGCTGTTGTAGTTACCATTTATTTCTAGCTTTCTGGAAGTTGCTTGGTGCAGTCCTTATGCATAGCCTCTGCAGCAGCTGCTAGAGCCTCTACTATGTGTCCACTGTTATTACCAGCTTTGCTATAAACCAGATATGTCATCAATCACTTAGTCCACCAATTTTTAGTTTACGCTGAACTGACACCAAGTTTTGTGAATTTGCCTCACTTAGTATTGGAAAAGTTCAGAAAAAATCTCTTGATTATGAGGTGTTATAGAAGTTAACATCATGAGAGGGGCAAGGTTCCAAGTCTATAAACTCTAAGTGAAGCATGTATAGCACTTTGAAAACAAGTAGCGAGGTTCTTTCTTCAAATGTTGGTTTTGGTTTAAATAAGTTGCGATAGAATCCCAATTCCATACTAATGTCGCAGCATCCTCTACTTCAATCATGATGAGCTTGAATTCAGTTTGCCTTTCTTAGTAACTGGGTTTTCAATTTTTTGGCTTTCACATACATTGAACTGAACAGTAGGATCAGTGCCCCCAGTGTGTTTTTTAGGATGTTGTGTTATTTGTTTCGTAGATCTAGGATTGAGGCAACCTAGGCTTGAAGGTGATGACTATCTGGCAATAGTTGATGAATTAATGGAAGCTGCACATGCACGTTGGCCTAAGGCAGTCATACAGTTCGAAGATTTTCAAATGAAATGGGCTTTTGAAACTCTTAAGCGATATCGGAAGAAATTTTGCATGTTCAATGATGACATACAGGTAGCATTTCTCCACCTAATTCTTAATCTCTACTTTTGAGTCATAACATGATCTTTCAGAATATTCAATGTTTAGGGAACAGCTGGTGTTGCTTTGGCTGGATTGTTTGGAGCAGTTAGAGCACAAGGGCGACCAATACAGGACATTGCAAAACAAAAGATTGTTGTAGTCGGAGCTGGGAGGTATCAGAAATTCAATTTAGTGGATGCATGTTCACAAGGAGTATATAGAGTTAATAGCTAGATCTTTTTTCAGATTGCTGATTGTTTTAAATACTTGCACACTAAAGATGAAAGTCGGTGCACTTGTTGCGCTCAAATGTTTGAAAAATGTTCATCTCCTAGCCATAGTTTTGAGTACCAGAAACTTTTTGTTTCAGTCAAATTTAAACTTATTCTTTATTTTCTGTTTGTATGAGACAGTGCAGGGCTTGGGGTTCTTCACATGGCTAAACATGCTATTATGAGGATGATGGGGAGCAATGGAGAAGGAAGTAATCAGTTCTGGCTACTTGATAAAGATGTAATATCTTGTCATAATTTAGAGTGTCGTTTGCTCAAATTTTCTTCGCCAATTTTCTATATAAGTTTTGAATGTTATTATATTAGTTCCTATAAGTTTTTTCTCACTGTAGTAGTTTTTTGCTTTTAACTGTCTGTTTCTAGCCAATCAAGTTATTCCACTGATCGCAGTTAAGCAACTATTGTAAAGATAGTACAATGAAAAAGCTTGCTTGTCGTTTTGTTGTTGTCATTGTTGTCCTTACCAAATATCTCATTCGTACACTACGTTCTAATACGTACTTAGCTGACAGCCTTGCATTCAATCCTATCTATATAACTTAAATTTAGGATTGACCCCCTTTTTTAGTTAGTTTCCTCCACTGTGGTGGTTAAATAACTGTAATTGGTGAAAAGTATTCGCTATATATCTCATCTTTTATGTCCCTGTACTTTTCAGCCACTGTCTATTCTTGGATTTGCTCATTAAAGCTGTTTTGGCACCTTTTCTTTTTCTGTCGTTGTTATAATCTCCTTTGGCATCCCTTGAAGCTGCTATCTAAAACTATTTCAGAGAGTAAAGGAGAGTTTTCAAAAGTTGGCATCAGGAAATTATTACTTACTTTTAAAAGCAACAGTAGTTGTTATGGTCGACAGGAGTGCTAATATGTTGCTTGTATACTAATAAGAAAGATCTTGAATTAGTATCATAAAATGCATGTGAACAATCTCTTTAAGACTTCATATGTCCTTTGTCTAAATGGAAATTCATCAAGCATTTATGTATGATTGGTAACTCTAGGGACTTATCACCAAGGAGAGGAAAGGTATAGATCCTGCAGCTGCTCCTTTTGCCAGAGGATTTGGACCTGGAGAGGTTGAAGGACTTGCAGAGGGGGCTACGCTACTGGAAGTGGTAATTGCAGGATGCTTCATGCATATCACTTCTAACAGAGATCTTCTTGCTTGTCATCTGTTTCTGGAATCAGGATGTTCTATTAATCAACTGAATAAAAATTTTGTTTAGAATAAGCATGCAACTTGCACTTAAGTTATTATCAATTGTAACATAGTTAACTTCCTGAATTTTGCTGACTTGGATAGATTGAAAAAGTAAAGCCTGACGTGCTTCTAGGACTTTCTGGAGTCGGAGGTATCTTCAATGAACAGGTGACTTAATATACTAGAATGTTTTAAAGCTGAGCTGGCAGTTGTAATTTTAAATGATGATTTCTATCTGCTAAACTGCTATGCCGTATGATCTTGTCAAATATAAAACCTTCTTTGCATCATTGTCTTTGAAGAAACTCATTCTCCGAAAGTTTGAATTCAAAGCCTGCAACTGTACTTCTTTTTAACATCGTCTTTAAGATTTCATGTTTCTGTTTGAACTTCTTGAAGATGTTGTAAGTTGATATCCAAGTCATCAATTGCCCGATGCTTTATGCCAATTGCTTGTTGTCTGGGTTATTGATGTCATACTGCAGTAACTTATATAAAACACATACAAGGATCGAAGATATACTTTGGTAATTGATTTAAAATGGCATCTAGGGGGCATTTTTTCTTATAAGACACTTTCAGAAATTGATTGTGGCTTTAAAGTAGGACCTCTTCAATAGACAACTTAGGGTAATAACTTTTGAATATGTTTGAGTGTTACCAATACTCTGGGCGCTTCTTTTCTCTAATTTTGTACTCTTCCTCTTGTGTTAAATTACAGCTCTTGCAAAGTTCTCCTTTCCATAGGATTAATCATATCATCTGAGTAGCACAATGTCAACATTAGTATTTTTGAGGCGCTTGTCTGGTGAATATCATCCTTACTATGCATCTTGCATCCATTTTACAGTTTAGGATTAAGATGTGTGTTCCTACAAAATAGTGTATAAAAGCATTGACTGGTGGTTTTCTTGGCTTGAGAAGGTGCATATGACTTTAAGTTTACACTTGATTATACTTGTTGACAGATACTCAAGGCCATGAAAGAATCAAAGTCACCTCGTCCAGCAATATTTGCAATGTCAAATCCTACAAAGAATGGTCTCAGTTTTTCTCTCTTAGCTATTTCCTTTGAAGTGGTATTTCTCAGTGTCATAATACTTGTTCCTTTCGACAGCGGAATGTACTGCTGAGAATGCATTCAAATATGCAGGAGAGAACATTATTTTTGCTAGTGGAAGCCCTTTTGAGAATGTCCCTTTAGGTTAATATCATGCGACTTTACCTTCCTCCTCTTGTAACTTTTTAGATAGTTGTTACGGAATTATTCTTTTCTTTTTTTTTTTTTAATTTTAATTTTTGCAGGGAATGGAAAAGTAGGACATGTGAACCAAGCAAATAACATGTATTTATTTCCTGGGTATGGAGAAATTCTTCCATGTTTATTATAGATTTAACGTGATGTTCTAAGTAAGTTCTCAACAAAATTCAGGATTGGCTTAGGTGCTCTGCTTTCAGGTGCTCGCATCATCTCTGATGGCATGCTTCAAGCTGCTGCAGAGTGGTATGACTTCAAGATTTGGAAATTTAAGCATTTTGATTTTTGCTTTGAAAATTTTCTTCTCTTTCAGGAATGATTTCTATGTTAAGTTTGTCTTTTACTAACTAGTTGCTACCAACAGCCTTGCGTCTTATATGACAGATGGAGACATAAACAGAGGCATTCTTTTTCCTTCAATCTCAAGGTATCGTTCTTACCACAAGAAAGCACACTTTTGGCACACAATCTTGGTATTTTTTCATGTATAAAATTCTCTTAATTGGAATGCCTCGATTTTTGCTCGACATTGACTTCGTAATTGGGGAACAATACTACATGTCCTCCGCAGTGTCCTGCTTAGGGTACCTCTTAGGGCGTGCTTCAATTGTTTGGAATTCCAGTTTCTCCAGCCAGAATTGAAGTCCAGAGAGTTCGTATATTTTATTTGCACAAAAAATTGGGAACTCCAGTTCTACACACGGAATTCCAGTTTTAACTTTTTTATTTGCACACCTCCCAATGCAGTTCCATCTTTCAAATTTTAACTCACTTTCAAAAACAATTGAAACACAAAAACTGAACTCCACTTTCAACTTATTTTTCAAAATGCTCACTTCCTATTTTTCACTTACGCAAACTCAATTACGGGCATTTGAAACACGCTTTTAGATCAATAAAGTAGGTTATAGTTTAATTCAAGCATCTCATAGTTTAATACAGAGCAGGTCATAGATTAACTCAGAAGAATAAGGTTGGATGCGAGGTTGAACATAAGGTGTGTCGCAAAGTGTTATTCTTAAAAAATGAGAGTATAATGCCGCTTAGTTTAGAGTGAACAATTAAATAATAGCTGTATAGATGTTTAAGTCTTGAATATTAACCCTCTTTCTCCAGATAGCTGATTTTTCCAATAATTCTTGAAATTTAATTTCACTAGAAACTATAATGCTGTCTGCAAAATAATGTACGCTGAAATTGTTCTAATTTTAGTATTAGTTGGGTTCAGTATATAGTAGTTAGAATTGAACGGTGATACTTTATTAGATATTGTGGAAGATGTTTCATAGGAGACCATATGTCAAAGAGATTAAACTTAAATATGTGCATCGAGGAGATGATGGTGTATTAGTAAAGATGAGGAGGACTTGTTTGAAGTGTTTCCACGTGTTAGGCAGTGATGTACGGATGCTGTTGTTAGATAGTCGACATATCAGAATCTCACAAGTCAAAAGACAAAAGCAAGCTCTAATGATATCTTGAGCACTGAATTTGCTCAAACCATGTTTTTCCCGGTTAGCACAATGGCATGCATGTACATCTGTATCCAACCTTATCTACGAGATGAAGGCTTGTTCTAGCAAAATTATTCATTTATAAGATTCTTACTGATGGCTTGGAAAAAGCTTTTTCTCTCATACTTTGATTTGCATTTGATGTTTCAAGATGTCTTGTCATTCTTGAATATATAGTGAGAACTCAAGTTCCTTATTCTTATCATAGTCCATTTCAGTGTCATATTTCAAGTGCTTCGCATCATTTTAAATTTCTGAGAAGTCTTCTGAAGCATACCTGAACCATTCTTAGTTCTAACTTGTAGGGCCCTATATCACACAAAACAGTGTCTGAATTGATTATTGTGGGACAGATCTAGTCTGTGTTTGTCCCTAACTCAAATAAGTTTAACTTCTTTAAAATTAGCTGAATCACCAGAGATTTCTTTCCTTCAATGACCGAGCTTGCAAGCAATTTGCATGACGCAAGCTATACATGTAGTATATGTTTATTGTATCTTTATTTGTTTCCCTCAGATTGTGATATGCCAGTGCATGTCTCTGAGATGTGTTGCACATCCATGAATTTGGTTTTTCACTGATTTAAGAAATATTCCAAAGCTTCAAGCCTTCAACCTTTATGCTTTGTGTTCATTTTGCCTCCTGTGTTCCAAGCTACTCCGATTCTGATTTCCTGGAGACGGGTTCGTTTCCCTTGGACTGAATTTGGGCAGATTTGACCCTAATTCAATACTATTTAGAGTTGCTGGGTCATAATGCGGCATGGACTCGGTTAGCTTCTAGATAGAATTTAGCTAATTATTTCTGAAAGAGCACTTCCGATAAGAAGATTTTGTATCACCCCGTGCACAAGGACAGATCCACATGGGGGCATGAGGGCTGCTGCCTGTACTGGAATTTTGACATATTAAAAGGTTATATCTGGTTTTCTGACTTTTTATCCCCACTTAAATTGGTTTTTGCCTAGACTGGCCAAGCTCATAAAAGAGACGGCAGGTCTTCTAAGTGAATTTTCTAAGAAGCCCAAAAGAAAATACATCAGTGAAAAAAAACATGGAGATAGTTTTTAGTTGAGGTAGATAAACATAAAGAAAAGAGAATAAATTGGGAGCACGGAGCTCCATTTCTTCAAATCCTCCCGTCGCTGCTCTTACTATTTGCTTATTTCTATAATTACAATTTAAAATAGGACCAAATTCAATTAAATCTAGCTCCATCATAACTCTACTTTCCTTTTTTTAATTGTAATTACAGTTGCATTTTTACCCCCACTCTGAAAATTTGCTGGACCTTGCCTGTCCATGCACATGCAGGATTTTTTAAGTTACTACCATTTTGCTTTAGTTTTATTTATCTCACGAGCTCATGGTATCTATGCAGCATCAGGCATGTCACTGCGCATGTTGGAGCTGCAGTTGTGCGGGCAGCTGTTAATGAAGATCTTGCAGAGGGATACGAAAATACCGATGTGAATGAGCTAAGGCAGATGTCACAGGTACAGACTGCCCTGCGTTTGATGACAAAATTGGTTAGTTGACCTCTGATTGTATTTTCTTCTGAAATTTTCTTTCGGCGTCTCCTTTGACAGGATGAGACCGTGGATTATGTTGCTTGCCACATGTGGTACCCCAACTACTCCCCTCTTGTTCACGAAAGAACTCAATCCTAAACCAAAGTTGAGACGACCAAGGGATGCCATTTTCAATAGAATGATTTGCTCAGATGATTATATGTGCTTCCATTATTTTTCTGAATCTATGCATTCCTTAAAATGACAATTATGAGTTATTTACAACAAAAAATATGTAAGGATGTAAAACACTGAAACAGTTGATTCTATTGGATCATGTGTTGTAGTTCTCTCGAGTACACAAGGATGCCAGATTGTAAGCTACAGAAGTTCTATTGATTTTGAAGGCTAGAGAATTCTAATGATAGGATTGTTTAAATATGTCTTGCTTCTGTAGGTTGAAATTTGTTTGAGTTTCGGATAGAACTCCTGCCAGCTATCTTGCACAGGGCTGCTCTTGCTCATTTGAAGACCTTTCAAACCTAGTGTTAACATCTATGTTACAAACAACGAAAAATTACATATTGTTGTTTGCCTTATATAATAAATGTAACCTTTAACTGTCCAAGCGCTGATGTTCTCTTCTCACCTCAAGCTTAAACAGGCCTTCAGTTTCTTCCATAGTTGTCAGATTTAGATTGGACCATTCAGATCGATCCGAAAATCATCGACCGGACGATAAATCGGTTTGAATTTGTAAAAAAATTGTTTGTGTAATCGATTCGTTTTGATCCGTTTGATCCGTTTCAATCTGATCGATCTATCCGTTCGGATTAAACCAGATTGAATGAAATTTAAAAAAATTTTAATTAAAAAATTTTAATTGATGATATGTTTAATGTAAAAATAATTCTTAATAGTCTTATATTAAAAAATAATATGTAGCTTAAATTTTGTATTTAGATGTAAAGATATAATTGGTTATATCTCATTTATAAATATAAATTATTAGAGATTTTTTAATTTATATATTATAAAATATTCATACTCAAATATGTATTACTAAAAGAGTTGGTTGTTTTTTTTAATTTTATCTTCTTCTTCTAATAGCCTAATTTATTTAAATAAGTTTTTATTATAAATTTTTACTATTATTGTTGTTGATGGTGGTGGTAATACCATGCTGGCAATATTTTAATTTTTGCTATGATTATTGTTGCTATTGTTGTTGGTAATAATGACATAGTAATAATATTTTAATTTTTTACTGTGATTGCTACTGCTATTATTATTGATGTTGCCATGATTTAGTAAATTTTTCACTGTAATTATTATTATTATTTGTCAAAAATAGTTTAATATTTTTGACCCAACGGTTTGACCAGTTGACCCGATAAGTCAATATAAGAACTGTGATTCGGACAGTTTTCTGGTTCTACGTCAGGTCCAATTCTTACAACTATGATTTTTTTCACAGCATCATAATATTACCAGCAAATCAAATAACCGGTTACATACTGTTGCGTAGAGAGAAGAAAATATCACTTTATACTACATACATGCTTGAAATCAAGTGCGCTGCAGAAACCAACACATTAGAACTTCGACAGAAATTTGAAGAAATAAAGAAGATATTTGGAGGAAAATGCTGCTGATCGCCTGAGGAGCCACTTGAAATTTTTGTAACACATTTAGCAGGGGGTGACTATCAGCTAATAGATTCAATGAAATAATTTAATCTAGCAGCAGCTCGTACGTCTTAAAACAAAAAGCAGCAGCAGGACACCCATGAATCTACTAATTTACCATTTCAAACTGATCTTGCATGCATAAACATGCATAACATTTCAAAATTTTGGTCCCAAATGTTCTAAGTTATCATTTAAATATATAGACCTGTATATCTTTCAATTCAATGAACCATCACACCAGAAATCACAGTACTTTGAAGCTTAGGTTTTCAGGCACTTTGTTAGTGATAGAAGCTGAGCCTAGGATATCCAATGGACTTGCTCCAGTGCAGTCACACTATTTTGACTGATGCTTGGATGCCTTCTTCTTCAGGGGAATAGACACCTGCGGCTTTGCGTAGCGCTCAGCTTCACCAGGGTCCAGCCAGTTTAGAGGGTGCCGATTGAACCAGGGCCAATTTGGGACACTGGTCAATGCTGTCAAGATCACACCAGCAGCATATATGAGCAGCATCATCTGGAAAGAACCAATAGCATAGCCAACCCCAAAGGCCACAATGGCAAATACCACAAGCATGGTTTGCATTAGCATCTCAATACGCTTTTGCCCTTGCCAATCCATCTGCACAAAAAAGATAAGATTTTTTGCAAATTGATCTTTCACACCAAAAATGTGCATAGTATACAATCAGCTAGGATATAATGGACTAAGCCAGACTGGTATATTTCTCAGTAGGATTATGTAAAATAATGGTTGAAGTAAGCATATGAAAATAATGGTTGCAGCAAGCGATCAGATACAACCATGACTTTACTCGCCAAGCTGTATGCACAAGGGAGGAACATTTGCAAGATCACCAATTGTTAGATTTGTCAGTGACGGTTAAAGTAAGCATTCAAATATAATAATGGGTGCAATAAGAACTATTTAGATTGACGATTTTACTAAGCTAAGCTTACGCAAAAGCAACAAACATGTGCAGATAACTATTTATTTGGACTTCAGCAGAGCTAGAGATAGTCCAGGTGTTATGATAAATCTTCAGTATTAGTTGATTCCCATTAGAAAAAAAGAATCTATTCTACACTAGCTCATCCTAAAAAAATCTTCCTACCAAGTGCCAACCATGTATGACACAGCTGCACCTATAGTCTCTCGTCACTGGGAAGAAGAAAAGCATGGACTCGGTTACCGGACAAAGACAGATGGTAGATAATGTGCAATAAGACAGTTTTGCTTCTAGGGTAAGCTGCAAAACATCTACACTCTACAGGCCAAAAAGAATCCTTGCATTTGGTGCTTGTCAGCTAATGCTTTCATGCAGAAGACCACTTTGTAAATCTACACCTTTGTCATCCATACTTATGGACACTGCCCGTGATACGCATGTAACCACTTTACCTAGAAACTTTCACAAAAATTTAACCAAACACACTCCTACAGGAGAAGTTGCACCTTTCCCTGTATGGTGACATTACCACTGTGAAGAGCATTGTAGCAGTAGTGACATTTATAAGGAACTTTAGCATGGTGATCAACTTTGAAAGACTTAGAAAGAATTGTTTGTTGCATCGACTGCTTGTATACTAGACAAAGCTATAAAGTTTTAAATTCTACCAATACTTAATTATACATAAGCCATCGTCTGGAAGCCTGCATACTTATCACAGGCAATGGCAAGATTCAGTGAAGAACAAGGGACACTGATAATTCACTACCAGTTTAACGAGTAAACAATGAAATCGGCCAGGTTATATACAATAGTTACAATTAGAAATCCAGAAGTTTTTTATTTCAACAATTAGTAAAAATAATTTATTGTAGATATGTGCAGCAGCTCTTTAGTAGCTTCTGCAATTTACTTGCAGAATCCTTTTTCACTTTCTCTTAAATCTTTTAAGAGGAGAAGAGATCTAAGACTCTTGGTCTACCCACCCAATCAAAAACCTCAAATTAACACAAGAAAATCCAAAAAAAACCCCACACTACCACTATATTTAATCACCGTTAGTTAACGCAAACAAATTTTCAGCAAATGTATCCATCTAATTAACTGAAAAAAATGCTAAAATACTCAATTGATTCCAAAACAAGTTCAGTTTCAAGCAGATCCTCTTCACAACTCACAGATCTAACAATGAAAATACAAAGAAGAAGAGCTCACCAGCGCAAGATCGTGCCCGGCGCGACGAAAACAAACGGACAAAGAAGCTCGCAGCGAGAGAGAGAGAGAGAGAGAGAGAGAGAGAGAGTAACGTTGTGTTGTTGTTGCAGACGAATGGAAAGGAACCAAAGATGGTTCGGGTTAAAATTGAGGATCCATAATGCAAACCGTCATTATTCTTTTTTATTTTTTAAATTTTAATTTATTCTCCTACTCCAAACGCTACTCTGACTTTGATCATTCATTTCTTCTACTGAGCAACTAACGTAAGCTCTCTCTCTTATTGACTGACTTGTCGTTCAACTGCCCCATCGATCTCCATTGCTTCTTCTCTCTCTGTGTTGTTCTTGTTGTTGTTGACGCCGGAGACATGGGCGGGCAGAAGCGTGTGATGTTACCGGCGGAGCAGGTTGATCTCTCCACCGTAGAGTACCGCATCGAGAAAATCGAAGGTTTACATAATCCAGATTCTAGAAATTTTTTTTAGTTTAATTTTTAACTATATTTACGATCCTTTGTTGTGGTTGTTGTGCAGCTCCACATCTTACTGGTCTAGCTCTGCGACTGTTCGTCTGGACTGTTGAATCGAGCCTTCTTGGTCCGGTCATTCTCTCGTTTCTAAAGAAGAAGAACAACATCAATGTTTGTTCTTCTGAATTTTTTCTCTCTGATTTTTCGTTTTATTAGCTTTGTTTCCTTTTTCTTTTTTTTTAAATAAACATAATGGTAAGTATTTTTTATTTTTTTATATTGGTAGATGTTGAGGGAGACCGTGATTCCCGAAATACCAATGTTCAGGCCTGAATTTACTCCACAAGGTATGCATTAATCGGTTGCTTATGTGTTATCCATGTTTAGAATCTTTAGATTATACCAAAAACAACAAATTATTGATTATAGGTGAGATAATTTAACACTTGAATATTGTTTCTGCTATCATGTCGTTGTTGTTTGCTGGATTATTTGTGGTCTTTTTCTCTATTCAGAACCTAAATGGAGAATCATTCTTGGAGATTAATGCGCTGCATACACTTTTTCGCTTATTACTTTTTCCCTCTTTTGAAAAGTCACCTGTTAGTCTGTGGAGCTTGATGATGCAATGAATTTCAGAACAGGAACCTGGAGTTGTGTTGCTTGGTGATGACAGAAGCCCTCCAGAGCGAACTGAATCAGCATTGCAGTGTCTTAAGCCTTTTGATTCTTCCAAGCACTGGAACAGTGATTCTAATTCCCCATTTCTGTACTGGACTATCCGTGACTATGCCCATGCTTACTGGTCAAAGATAACTACTCCATCAGCTGTGAGCTTCTAGTCATTTCTGTGAGATTGCTGAATGCTTAGAGCAAGGAATTGATTTATTGACCTCTAGGTTGCAGAGCATGTAATTTCAGCTATTGAAGAATCTGAAAGGATGGAGCCTCCAATGAAGCTATTAATTTCTTTCAACCCAGAGGAAATAAGGAAGCTAGCCGCTGCTTCTACACAGAGATATCAAGAAGGTAGCGCTAGCATGGTCTGCATGTCATGGCTTCAATAGATTAGCTTTTTAATCCTCTATAGTTGTTTATCGCTTGCAATCTTTCTCGAGAAAACTAATCTTCTTTTGCCTGAATGTGACACATGCAGGAAACCAATTGTCCATCTTAGATGGAATTTTTATAGCAATTAAGGATGATATAGACTGCTATCCTTATCCAACCAGGGGTAAGAATATTGGATCTCTCGTTCTATTTGTGTAGCTATTAAGGATGATATAGACTGCTATCCTTATCCAACCAGGAATATAGACTGATATAGCTATTATCGATACCGAACTTAACAAATGAAGGTAAAGCATGAGTGTTGGATTCTTTCCTTGTATTTGTAATTCAGGTGGGACAACATGGTACGACAAGGTCCGGCCCGTCCAACAGGATGCAGTATGTGTATCCAGATTGCGGAAATGTGGCGCCATATTCATAGGGAAGGCAAACATGCACGAGTTGGGGTGTGGGACCACTGGGAACAATCCTAACTATGGGTATGCTTCATTTAACCTATGTGCTGTATGTCAATTTGATCTTCTCATCGTCGTCCTTTCTAGTTGGTTTTGGTAAGAGCTTCAGGGTTCTATTTTTCCTATTCACTTGTCCAATTAGGACACAGTCTTAGATTTTATATTTTAGCAAAGAAGCTCCTGCAGTGGAGCACAGACTTTGAGGTTAGATTTGCTGGAACAATATGTAGACAGCAATAGTCGGTTTGGCATTTCAGCATTTTCAACTAGTAAAGGTTTTGAAACATGTTGCATATGCATGTGAATGCAGAATTTTGGACATCCCTAGACCACCTGTATGTTACTCCACTCACCAACAACAAAACTAAGCCTTTATCTCACTTGCGTGGGGTCGGTGGCTACATGAATCCGTTTTCTCCATTCCGTTCTATTATAAACCAGATCCAGTAAGACCCGATTCCTCAAAATCCTTCGCCACCACTTGTATGTTACTCCACTCACCGTATACCAATACTTTTCTTGTTATATTGAGATGCTATGACAATTGTTTCCTGTTCATAATTATCATAATCTCAGTCTCTTTCACATTTTGCAGTCTCTAGTGCATTTAAATAGACAAAGTTGGTCGATGTGCTAAAGTTGTAAGCAAGTAAAGGAAGTTTTTTTCTTCTCACCACTTACATAGTCCTTAAGTTGTGGTAAATATATCTTGGTCTGAATCTTTTCAGTTTAATGGTAATAAAGCAATATACCTGGCTTCAAGTTTGCCCATCAACTACATCACCTCATTATGCATCATCCCTGAATTTCATCGTCCATTTGCTTTCATATTGATTCTACGCCTGCATATCTTGCAGTATATATGATTAAGATTTTCTTTAGTGGAAAACACTTCTCTGTCTCTAATGATGTTAGTGATGAAATTCAAAATCATTTTGATTGGAGTTACTCAAGAAAGTACCCATTTATATTGTTTCTTCCTCTAAAGGAAGAAGGTACACCCAAAGCTAGGAGAACAACAAAGGTAGCTGATTTTCTTCTGGATATGGGAGTATTTGTATCATCACAGCAATTGAATCGTTTTCTGTAGGATATCCTTATTGTTTCTGTCACATGTTACACATTCTATAGGTGTGGAATTTATTATTTCAATTGCTGTTACTGTCAGTAATGATATAGTAATTGTGGTTAGCAATCGTAAGGAGTATATATTGCATTTTTTAGTCAATGATATAGCCCCTTTTCCGTTAGTTAGCCATCAGTAATGTTAATAAAAAAAGGGGGGTGTCTACTAAGTACTCATTTTAAATTCTTCTCACTTCAACCTTTTTGTGTGTTTCATATTAGACATTTGTTAAAAGTTCCATTGATGTACCTTGATTTCCTTATTCTACATTAGTGTTCTTGAATTACCATGGTCCAATTTGCTTGAATTATGGATGTCTTATGAACTCCATAGATTCTGAAACAAACATGGATCCCCAGATAATTGCATGTCTCATGTGGGTTTTGAGTACCTTAACTTTTTAATGAAGGGTGTGGATGTTGACCTATTTGATAGATGTGATGTGCATGTTGTTTCTTCTCAGAATTTAGCTCTTCTCAGAAATTTAGCTGGAATTCATGGATATTTTTGTAAACTTATACAGATTTTGTATTCTAACAGAACAACACGAAATCCACACTCTACTGAAAGGTATACTGGTGGATCTTCATCTGGTCCAGCAGCACTTGTAGCATCTGGAATTTGTTCTGCAGCAGTTGGAACAGATGGTGGAGGTTGTAAAAGCCTTTCTGAAAAATTTTACTCTATCCTCTTAAAATTAAATTTTCGTTCGTGTGTCTTTTCTGATAAATGCAGGTTCTGTTAGAATTCCCTCCTCACTTTGTGGGATTGTGGGTCTAAAAACCACTTATGGGCGAACTGACAAGGAAGGGTACGTATTGTTCTTATATATGTATTTAATGTTCTTGTTTTGTTTGTTTCCAAATGAATCCATCTTTTCCAAAAATCTTTTTTATGTTGCTTGTTATTTCCATGCTTAATTGATTATTTTTTATGTTAAGAGAATGCCTAGGAAAGCAAAAATCTGCTGATTTGAAGTGTTTCCAGTGTCCTATTGAGCCTACCTTGATTTCTACGCTCATACACAAGTTAAGTGGGATGATTTGTATGAACTAGAGATGCTGGGATTGGCTTTCAAACTGGAAGGGGTTACCCAACACAAACAATTTGTGGTGGTGTAGACGGAGAATAAGAGGAAAAGGAGGAAGACAAAAGGAACGTGGTTTTGGGGAATGACTCTTTCTCTCTCTCTTTCAAAAGATATCTTGAATCAAGTGGCTGCCTGTGACCATCTCATAAACTTTAAGATTAAGTAGAATCTAAAACATCTACATCAGGATTCTTCCAGTTTAAAAATTCTAGAACTTTTATGATTTTTCCTTGACTTATTATATATTGAGCTTTTTGAATAACATTACTTCTTTGTGTCACTAATGGTTGCATTTTTATAAACCCTGGGAAAGCTAGGTTGTTAGAAAGTTAGTAATGAGGACGCTAGCAATATGCCTTTTGTTTGTTCTTGTTACTTTTAGCATTCTCAGACAAGAGCTAAAAGATAAAGAAAAGTAGTATGTGAACTATAAGCTTGAATTCTTGTGCATTGTATGCCGTATGTGCAGACACAACCATCTTGAAAAATTATTTCCTAATTCTACATCACACAAATATTTTGCAGAATCAAAGTTGGCTCCTAAGTTAGCGTAGATGTTCAGCTTTCCTTAGAATCTTTATGGAGAGCATTACTGTTTTTTGAGTGCTAATTGGAAGCCACTAGTCCCTTCAGACTTGTGGCAATTTTTAGACAGTAACAACTACTATGATACTGGACATTGTAATTATGCTAAATGTGCGATGGTGGGTCTAGATTCATTTTGCTGTGATTTGTGTAGTTAACTAAGTTAAATAGTTAGACAGTCCTTAAAAATGCTTAACCAACAGCATACTATTAGGATTGTTTGCGATTTGCAAGCTTCTTTGTTCTAAATCTTAATATGTATTTGCAGATCATTATGTGAACCTGGGACTGTAGATGTTCTTTCACCAATTGCAGCTACAGTTGAAGATATCATGCTTGTGTAAGGAGCTTTGTTGAATGCTACTTGTAGGGTTTATAGACATTGAACGTAGATATTGGGTAGTATGCACTTGTCAGTAGATTTGTTATACACTTCTTCTAATAGACCTACAGACTGAACAGGAAAACATGCAGAGTCAGCATTTGAGTTCATCGTGAACTGAAGATGATATTCTTTTACTATGTAAGAATGATCTGAGTGATCATTCTTTCACCTTTCTTTGTTTGTCTGTGCATGTTCAAAACCTTCTTTAATATTGACCTTAGATAGTTTGGCTACAAACAAGCACAGGAAGGTGAAAAAATGTGAAATGCTTTCTGCATACAGAAGTCATTCGGAGCTATTTTTTACATGTGTATGTATACTCACATACATATGTTCACTTGCTTAATTATTTGAATCATTGCCTTTGGGACAATATATCTGTGGGCTCCTCATTGTTAACTTGCTAAGGGAGCTAGCTATAATGCTCGCAGAATCATGTGTGCTTTCACAGACATGATGCTTAAGATTGTTAAGTTGATGTATGTCTACACTATTACAATTAGGTTAATAGCCCCTTGCATTTGGGCATATAATCACCATGTTAAGACCTTCATATATTTATCTGAAGCCACTTTATCCAGATTTGCTTAGTCAAAACTTTGTCCAGTAATGCGTATCTTCAGATGTTGTCCCCATATTTAGGTTGAAATATAGTATATCCAGATTAAATTATGTTGTAAGACTCTTGAATTTGCCATAAATAAGAGTGTGTCTGTTAAGAAATTCCTGGATTCGTCAATTGTCACTCTGATCTAGTTAAACGTTTTCACAGGTATGCAGCATTGAGCGGTTCCTCGACCTCTGATAGACACACTTTGAATCCTGTAATTCCTTGGGACCTCACCTTTTTGTGCAAAATTTTTATATCTTCTCGTCTAATGTTGTGGTTTAACATTTTGTTGATCTATCTGCAGAATTTTCTAATGCACTTAAACTTTTTGCAGTCACCTCTTTGTCTGCCTAATCTAGCATCATCCCAAAATCTGGATATCTTACGGTCAATACGAATGGGAAAATATACGGAGGTACCAGCTTCAAGATTTAATTTTGTACATGGAACTACATCTTGACACTGCCTTGAATTTTTTTTTGCAGTGGTTCAGTGATGTACTGTCCACTGAGATATCCAGAAAGTGTGAGAATGCCCTTAACCAACTTTCAGATACATTTGGATGTCAAGTAAGACTTCAACATTATTGTGATCCAATAACTTCTACATTATTGTGGATTATGACAGTAATGTTTAAGCTTTATTGTTTGAAGATCTCAGACATAGTACTTCCTGAGATGGAAGAGATGCGCACTGCTCATTTAGTTTCGTTTGGTTCTGAAAGCATGTGTTCCTTAAACCCTGATTGCCAGGATGGGTATGAAAGTCTGGTTTATTTCATTTTGCCTTTAAATTGGTACTAGTGTTATTAGAGTTTCTTGTTGTCCATGATGTGTCAATCTACATTTCTAGTTGAACATAAAGGTGAATGTGAATTATAGTAACTTTATCCTCTAATGAAGAACTAGTCCAGGTTACAATAGAATGATCAAGCAATGCTAAACTACCATTGATACATTAAGTTTTTAGTTCCTCTTGATTGATAATCAATATTTTTCTACTTCTCAGTGACATCCTAGTATTTTATGGTAGTACCACCAGCAGCGATGTATCAAAGTCTGAATGGTAACGACTACTTGCACCTGTGAGGCTTGAATCCCTTGTTCGCTAAGGGGATAAGACAATTCCTTTGTGCCTTATTATAATGAAAGATAACTGAAAGGTGTTGTTGCTGGTATTGCCAAATTGTAGCAGAAATAGGTATTACTAGGTCAGAATCGAGCAGTTAGCCCCTCAGACATTGTGGTACTACCATACCATTTGAATATTTATTGACAAATACATGTACATCTTGTAGAATGGCATTACAATACAGATGGTTATATACATTACAAAACTTGTATAGTGTTGGCTAGTAGAGATGCTTTCAAACACGTGGATTGCTAGGCTATACTATGAAGACTTGCATATTATGCAGCTAGGGATCTTGTCTGTATGTCCTGATAAGAAGTTTTTCAAGTTGTGTGTGATGAGCATCATTCCTATCACCAGGCTCCGGTTGAACTGTATGTTCTTGTTGGGAGTCTTTATTGTAAATTAGATGAGATAAAATGTTGCTTCCTTGTCCAATTAAGCATCTTTATTGTTAAGAACCCAAGTTCCCCAGCAGTCATTCCTCGCAATGACAGAAGAGGAGGCAGCAATTGTAGATTAACCCACACCTTAAGCAATGGCCTCCTACCCATTACCACGAACACGGATACATTGTTTGAATGATCCTGTTTCTTAGGACATAGGAGCTTGTGCATGCTCAAACTATCACTGCATAAGCTTTGAAGATTGCATTTGCCTTTTCAATCATCCATTTCTACCATCTTTTGCAGGAAAGGTAGTCAATTAACACTTGATACTCGTGCTAGTTTGGCAATTTTTGGGACATTCTCTGCTGCAGATTATGTTGCTGCCCAATGCCTTAGGTCAGTTGATGTAATTTTACTGGAATCCTTTTTTTTCTTTTAGAAAGTAAATTTTTGCACTTACATGGATGGAATTTCTATAAGGGAGCCTGCTTGCGACAAATATATAAATCAAATACAGGAAGTATCGAGATGACAGTCCATGTGATTTGTCATTTGTTTGCTAAATAGAAAGCTAAAATGGATGCTTATCTTATGCTGATTTCAGTTAGAGATTTCGTACACAAGTTGATTTGTATTAAGTTAGTTTGTTATTTAGAAGGAGCCCTATTAATAATCTAGGTATATGTTAAATAAAGATCAAATAAATAAGCTCTTATATAAATTTCCAACACTGAATTACAATAGTGCCAAATAGCTAACGACTAGGAATTTTGTTACTGGAATTGGCTATTTACTGTCTTCTGTTATTGTCTGCCCTGTTTTGACAGGAGACGGTTGATGTACTATTATATGGAGGTATTCAAGACAGTTGATATGATAGTCACTCCTACTGTTGGGTAATACAATTTTGCATAAACCACTTTAACATAAGCAATGTTTATCAATTTTGGTGACTACCAAAAAAGTTCATGGCATCTTGTAAGCTTGATTGGAAGGTCTTACAGTAGCCAGGTTAGCACTGTAATTACTTTGATTGCAATACCTGAATGAGATTATCATATTAGAGGTACACATGAGCGAAAGTGTTTTCTAGGTGTGCAAGTTTTGTCCATTTTGTTTGCATCTTCGTGCAAATTTTCTCTTAAACAATGCCATTAAACATAATATTGCACATTTTGCAACCCATCCTCTAAAATAATACGTCTCAAGTTTTGGCCTCTAGATCGTTTTTTGCAAGGGCACTTTCAACGAACAAGCATTTCTCTGTGACGTGGGCCCTACATGATTGCACTTTGTATTATTTCAAGCTTGTTAAGTCATTGTTACATGTTAATCATATATTCTCTTGGACTCGTTAGGTTGTCCACGCTTTTATGGACATTTCTCGAATATAATATACTCTTGTCGGAATAAATGTGCACACATTTTAAGGGAAAGATTTGGTTTATTATCCTGAAGGTTACATTTCAGAGCAACCTGCTATTTTATCTGAAAAATGATTTTGATTTCTGGTCAGTCTTAGACATTCTTGGGCAGAGTACTAGTTCCAGGGTCCAAGTACCCTTACAGGGATGCAGGGTTGGGTATCGTTAGATGAATCTTTTGTGGGTCTTGCACGAAATAAATATGCATACATTTGTGGCTCTTCGCTGTCTCGGAACAAATGTGCAAGCTTATTAAATGAGTCTGCAAAGTTCTAACCAAGTACGACACTTTCGCATGAAATAAATATGTAAACTTGTCTGTGCAGTTTCAAATAAGATTGCAAATTGCATCATGCAGGAAACCCCATAATTCAAAATCATGGAACTCATAGTTGTGTGGGTGCCTCTTGTTGATAAGAAATTGAGATTGTGGTCTTGGTGCCTGAACTTGCATACAGTGATAATGGGAGGCCCAAACTTGAACATGTACTGAGATCCAGGAGTTGTAACAGGTTCTTAAGGTTTACGATGTTTCTATCTTGTGATTTTGAATGCAAGCTAGCAATTATGGATGTTTGTGAAATTAGTAATTCAAGTGGGTGGGACTTTCCAGATTCTCAAGTTTAGCTTTTATTGATGATTTTGGAGTCCGCAATACTAGTGGTTTAAACTTTAAAAGTAGCTTTTTTAAAAGTTATTTCTCTTGTCTAGATTATGATGGACTGCAATGAACCAAAACAAGACCAAAAAATGAATAATACCAAAAGCTTTTTCTGTTAGATGTTAAAGGCCTGTAGTTCTCAAGTAATGTTGATAAGCTCTATAAGCTACTATTAGCTGCAGAATCTGATTGCTATTAGATGTTAAATACCTAGAATGTTCATAAAGTGCATTTGTGCCACTTATTTATTAATTTATATGAATTATGTTCTTCCAACCATAATGGTAACTTCTCTTTTGATAGAATGACTGCACCAAAAATACCTCCGAGTTCTCTGAAGCATGGCGAGTCCAATTATGAGGTTTCAGGTAAAGTGAGGATGAATAGTTTTCCTTTCATCTTTTAAGATAAAAAGAGAACCAATTAAGCTTGAAGTGATTATATCCAGGAGAGCATGTTCTTTGTTCTTCTCTATAAATGGCATGCATATCATGTAATTAGGTACTAATGCTTTTGCATTCTGAACAAATATAACTTTGTCATATTGGAATCCTATTCTCTTATTGAGAAAAGTCCAGAATACAAATGCTAACTAAAGAGAGAAATCTTTTCTTGATAAAGTTCCAATAGGCTAAGTGCATGCAGGAGTGGAGTAAGATGTCTTTGTTCTTGCCATTGCATATACTTTTATCTGTTGTTTGCTCTGCAACTAGTCATTCCCCTACGTATTCCCTGTTTCCTTCTAAACATCAAAATGCCTCTACCGTTTCTATTTTACAGGATATCTCATGAGATTCGTCATAGCTGCAAATCTTCTAGGTTTTCCAGCTATTTCTGTACCTGTAAGTAAATATTCTAATCTTGTACTTGATATGATTTAGCTCTATCAATTTCTTTGCTCTCTCAGTGCATTGTTGTCTTAACTGTTGAGGTTATGCACGTTCTAGTAATATTCTATACATATGTACAACATTTTATGTTCTCTTAGGTGCAATCATGAACCAATGAGCATGCACTTGTCCTCAGATATGTTTTACACTATATGCAAGAAGCGTCCATTGGTCATATTTACACTTAAATCCCGGTCTTATGGTTTTAGAGTTGAAAATGTTAATGCCTATAGTAACTTAATGGATCTTTTGTGCAATTCCTAAGATCAGAACTTAATACATCTTGCTTTGACGCCCATACTGTAAGCCAGCTTTAGTCACCAAGTAAGCTTCACTAACTTTCCTAATCAATAAAAAGTAAAATCACCAATGACAAAGCAAGATAGCAAAATGTATACATATTGTCACGGTATGGCTATTTTGGCTATTCTCCCCATCGAAATTACCGTGGTAAAATGCTTTTTACCTAGATAAAATATCTTGTACATAAGCCAAATTTAGAGTATGGTAGAATACTCTATACATAAGATAGTTGGCATAAATCTATAGTAGGTTAGGGAATACTCTAGAAAGGTGAAAATTTTTGTAAGCGATATTATGTAAGAACTTTTCGGACCATGTATTCTCCACCATCCGATCAAAATAATCTCCACTGTCCGTTGAGGAGGTGGAGAAGTTATAAATAGGAGAGGTGAGCTCTTATTTGATGGCATCAAGCAAATCAAGTAAGAGTTGTATACAAGCATAGTAATACAAAGCTTTCTTCCCAAAAGCTCTCTTTTAAGTGTTCCTTACTTTCCTTCTTTCCCTCTAGTACATTCAAGTTTTGTTAGCTATTTTTAATAGCTTATTTGGGTAAAGACTGATTTAGCCACAAAAGAGTGTAACTAAGTGCCGCACGGACCAAAGTGAAACTCAAGACCCGTGACAATATACATGGGTGTGCAATGCAGGTGCATGTGTGGGTGTGTGTGCATGAGTGAGTGCTTGTGGCATGACTTTGCACTGTTTCTAACTTGTATAGCCACTTTGAATGGAAACAAATATTTGACCATTCCATTGGGCCCTTCTCACGAAGTAACATACTTTTAACGTGCCCCAACCTGAACTCATTGGTATTACTTGTAAAGCATGTCCAATCTAATGTTACTCAATATGGGGCATGCATGCAAAAAGTAATCTTCAGCTAGTCCTATTTAATGTATTAGCTTATAGACATTTGTCTAAGTAGGTGTCTCTACTATGGGTGTAGTGTTTCTTCTTTATAACGCAATACCAATCCCCTTGACAGTCCTTCCACTAGATGGACGCCCTGTCTGCTATTCCAGTTTCTCCTTTCAGTAGTGGTCTAGTACGTCATGGAATCATTTTAGTCCATCCGTTTATCATTGATCCATCTTATGTTACCATATATATGCTGAAAATAGTATTGAGAATAATAAGGTCTTTGTAAAATCCAATGAAAAGCAGAATGTGCGATTTGTCTTTTGGAAGGAAGTTTTCTCTATTTATTTAAACATAGGCATGTTCACCATCTGGGTTGCAATTTTTGGCCTATAATCAATAGCTTTTCTTGTTCCTAAAAACATCATTGTTCCTGTCATAGCCTTGTTTGTCCTGTGCATTGGTGAGTGGTGGTTGATTTTTTTTTTGGAATTACCATGTTTTGTCTTTGGAATATTATTTTGAAAAATTATCTGAGCTTGAATTTTGTCTCGGTTTGGTTTGAGCAAAAGTGAGAGAAGAGTAAGCATGAAATATTAGAAATGAACTAATTTTTGCTTGAAGGAAAGTCGAAGAACAAGTTTCGGGATGAAGGTTGACAGGAATTTACTTTTGTTTCAGCCAATTAGGTGATTGAATAATTTGGAATTTTTAAAGTAAGTTAAATAAGTAGTTTGATTTTATATATCATATAAAGTGGATATTTCCTTGTTTTGCTACTTTCGGGAGGAGAGAACTCTTTGAATGTTGATTAAGGGAAGAGAATTGCTTGCTTTCAGTTTCTTCTACCTAAATTCTCTAACCATAAAACTTGGAAAGAAAATTAGGATTTTCTTTTCCCACATTTTCCACAAAATCAGACAAACCCTTTAATCATTAATAGTAACCATCATTATAGGACTGTTCTCCAAGATTATATAGATCGCGTTATATCTATACCTCAACTTACGTTCCAGTTTAGGATTGCTTTAATGGATAGAAGTGTAAGACAAATAAAAGAAGTTAAGCTTGCTATTGCTTGTAGAAGTGTAGTTTTATCTTTTTGCATGTAGCATGCTATTGCTTATAGTAGTTTCTGTATCCTCACTGATACCAATAATTTCACATCCAGGTCGGTCATGATGAAGATGGACTACCCATCGGTTTGCAACTAATAGGTCGCCCATGGGGAGAGGCAACCATCTTACGTGTGGCTTCAGAGATAGAGGTAAATTATGAGCATTACCTTTGTATTAAGTTTCCTAAAAGGTTTTTAGTCTGTTTTAAAAGGTGAACATTCTAGATTAGTTTGCTTGTTCCTAGTCAAATTTTGCTATAATTGGAAGTTATGTTTGCATTGCAGCTTGATCAGTTTTATTTTGTTGGGTCTTCCGATTAGAGTTAACACATTAAACCAATTGCAATCTTTTCAAGATGAGTTGCCATATTAGAAGTTGCTCCTAAATATTAGTTGATTACAATACTTCTAAGAATGTGACTATCTTAGTAAGAAAACTGCTATGCATATGTTTGTTTTGAGGTATGATTCAGGATTGATGTATTATATATGATTAGTTTACATAGTTCGAAAAAAACTAATGCTTTCTAAATTTAATAATTCTTCATCAAATCGTGTATTGACACATTCTCCTCAATACCTAGCAAGGCCAGGTGGTCCTAATGATAGGAGTCCTATCACAAATAAGGATTGGTTCTGCGTTACTGAGACACAATATTTGAAATATTAGTTGATGAGTTTTGTGCCGTATTAGTAAATCGGTATTACTAAAAAAAAAAGAAAGATAGAGAACTGTCCAGTTTTTTGGTAGCTTATTTGTGATTTGATGAGTAATAAGATTGCGAGCATGTTTGGGTGTGCTTGATTGGCCAAATAAGCCATTTATAAGTGCAACACAGTCTCAGATGTTTAGATGTGGTGCTTTTTTAGCAAAATAAATCATTTTATTTTAGTTTTTTGATAAGTTACAAATGATAGCTTCTTCAAATAAACCGTGCATGTCTAGACAATGAGTAGTTCATGACATTTGTTTAAAATTACTAAATATATGTGTGTACTATTTATTCATTATTCACAAATTATTAATTTATTATATAAATAAATAATAATTTATTCATGTATTTAAACTAATTATAAGAAAAAAATGTATATTTAATTGTTAATATAAAATATTAATCATTACTAGAGAAAATAGTCAGGAATTTATTGTATGAAAAAAAATTAAGTAAAACATTAAGTTATTTTTCAAAAGGAATCTACAAATTTAATATGTATATCATCTTTATATACTTAAAGAGCATTTCTGTCTTCACGCCCCTTCAGTTTGTAAGTAGTTTTTTACTAAATATTATCCTCAGTTTATTTGATAATAAGTTGATTTCATCCAAATACACTCATAAAATAAACTTCTTATTTTAGAAATAAACTCATTATTTTAATAGTAAGCTCCTTATTTCATTACGCTTTTAATTTTAAGTAAAGCCAAACATATCCTAAATCATAAACTTTGATTTGTAAGGAAAGTGAATATGAATAGAGTTTGTGGTATGTGCATCATCTTTTACCTTAAAAGTTATAAATCTAAACAGTAGTGTGATTTCAAATTTAAAAATATATACATTACTATTATTCTTTGCAATTTTAATATTGGTGGACTGAATTTGTAAGACTTGAGAAGCTAAATTGTGCAAACTAGTCAAGTACACTCTGATTTTGCAAGTTTTTATTAAGCTGTCCGATTTTGTAGAACTTTGATAGGTTGATTTAAAACGTAAGAATAGTGGTGTAATTTAAAAAGATATGAAATAGTCCATACTTGGAAAACCTTGCTTTATTTTGTAAATACTCAACTAGGTGGTCCTCAACCTAAAGATTGGTGGTCTAGTTAAACAATATGATATAAAAACTATGTGATCCTTTTGTATACTCGATTAGTGGTCCATATTTGCAAATAGTATTAGCAAAAGAAGTGGTGATCTAATTTAAACTTTTATGAAATAGTCATTATTTGAAAACTATGTGGCCCTAGGTTGTAATAGTCAATTAGGTTGTCTGTATTTGTAAAATAATATTAGCAAAACTGCTTTGTTCTATAAATACTTAATTAACTGATTGCAAATTGAAATTGACAAAATCCTGGGATTTTCTCTGTATAGGAACTGGGAGATTTCATTTTAGTATATATGCATTTTCATTGTTCATTTGGTATTTACATGATGTCGATCCTTTTTATTATGTGATACATGCAGAAACTTTGTTTAGGATCTAGGAGGCGACCCTCCATATTTCATGACATCCTCAAAGCAGTCTAAACTTTGGTCGGTAAGACTGTGTTCGTGCAAATACCATCGTCATAGACTTGAGACTATATATTCATGTTATATACCTGTGTTTGTGCAACAAACACTTCCTTGCTGGAAGTTTATGACTGCGATTATTGTAACAGTGGACTAAGGCAACATCATGTGTCAATCATATTAATTTCTATGTTATCCACTTTGCTGTGGAAGTAGACTTCTCTTATAACTGAATTTGTTAAGTGTGGTTTTGAGGAATTCAAACTGGGACTTGGCCGTAGTTAAATTTCTTGCAACATTCTTGCATCACCATATACCTACCTCAAAACCTACCAACTCCCTGACTCAGTAATAAAAACTTTAGGGATTTTACTTGAAATTTCGTCATAGATGTTGATATATATGATGAATTATCTTAAGAAATACTCTAACTTGAGAGTCTTATTTCGAGATCGCTTCATGCCCATTCTGCTATTGGTGAAGTGAAGATCACTCTCTCATCATAGCAAAAAGAATAGTAATACTAGACATTGTTGTTATTTCAAAACTAGCAAAACAATATTTACATTCTCTATCTGTCACTAGAAGGCAATAAGTTATTCCAATCGGTTTGTGGGAGGATGATCTTAAATGCAGCTTTAACCTTGACATTATTGTCACATTCCACTAATCTATAGAAAGAAAATAAAAAACATTTATAATAAATGAGAAGAAGAAAGAAAGCAATGTTCACCAACAAAAACACATAAACAAAGCAATTGCTGTAATTCAATAGAGATAATACTCAGAGCCCAGATAACAACCTGCTACCTAACTGTTCATTCATTCTCCTTCTTTTTTTATAAAATCCTTCCTTCATCACAAACATTTATTCTAGCCTCTTTCCATTATCCTTTCTTCCTCTTTCACTCCGCCGCCTTCTCTTCTTCACTCTCTCAAAACTAAAATGTTTTGCTCAGTTTCAAAACCAGCATTGCTTCTTCTTGTTCTTCTACTTATTAATCTACTAACAACGATTTCAATGAAATCTTCAGTAGATTTGACTGCATTCAAAGAAGCTCCGGCTTTCCGCAACGGCGAAGGATGCCGTAACTCACCGTCGATCCACATAGCAATGACTCTCGATTTAAACTACCTCCGTGGATCCATCGCCGGAGTTCTCTCCGTTCTTCGGCACGCTTCTTGTCCTGAAGACTTCACATTCCATTTCCTCGCCACTCGTCCCCACCGCCTCCGCCGCACCGTTCTTCAAGTTTTCCCTTCTCTCAAGTTTAGAATCTATAGGTTCGATACCGAACTCGTTCGCGGTAAGATCTCTTCTTCTGTCCGGCGAGCTCTCGATCAACCACTCAACTACGCGCGTATCTATCTTGCTGACGTTCTCCCTCTCTCTGTTCGCCGCGTTGTTTACTTCGATTCCGATCTCGTCGTCGTTGATGACGTGACCAAGCTCTGGGACACACAGCTCTCCGGCGCTGTTCTCGGCGCACCGGAATACTGCCACGCGAACTTCACTTCTTACTTCACCGACAGATTTTGGTTCGATGAAAATTACTCATCGGTGTTCTCCAATCGCAGGCGTTCGCCTTGTTACTTCAATACCGGAGTAATGGTCATGGATTTAGAGAAATGGAGAACCGGAAAGTTCACGAAGAAATTGGAATACTGGATGGAAGTACAAAAGAACAAGGCGAGGATCTACGAGTTAGGATCGCTACCGCCGTTTTTGTTAGTGTTCGCCGGAGAAGTTGCGGCGATCGAGCACAGATGGAACCAACACGGTCTCGGTGGAGATAACGTGGAAGGGTTGTGCCGTGATTTGCATCCCGGGCCGGTGAGCTTACTTCACTGGAGTGGGAAAGGAAAGCCGTGGTTGAGATTGGATAAGGGTAAATCTTGTCCGTTGGATGCGTTGTGGGCACCATATGATTTACTTCGCCGAAATAATTCCGGCGATGAAGATTTCTTATTCGCGGACTGTTGATCGACGGTTCAGTTCTTCAGCTTCAGTTCAGCTCAGTGATCAGTTATTAGTTTGCAATACAGGGCCTATAAATTGATTTTGAGTTTTGACCGATTCTTTATCATTCTGTTTTCGCAATACCAGGTCTATCGAGATCATCTGATTCGTCTGATTTTCTGAAAGAGTCAACGCGCTGCTGGGCCGAAGTAATTACGAATTAGAAGCCTCTTATTGTGAAACTGTTGATGTATAGTGTCTCGCGGGTGGAGGATAAGGAATACACGTGTGAATGGGGATCACGAGAACATCCGCTTCCAATGCAGAGACGGAAAAAGTAAAAGAGAAACTGAAGCGCGTGGAACGCCCGAATATCTGTGGGTAGTTTTCTTTATCTGTAGTTTTGTTGGTTTTTAGGATTTTTCTGGTTAACGATTTTAGTGAATTTTCGATTTTTTGTTTCTTTATTGATATTATAGATTGTTTAGTGTAATTTTAGTTAAGGTTATTTTGATTCAGGTTGTTTAGTTTTGTGATGGAATAATTGTTTGTATACATATGGTTTTGCTTGTGAATATAGCATACAGCAGAGGGACCAAAAGAAATAATCAGAAAGTTAGAAGGATGAAAATTTACGAAACATTAAAGTATAAGGAGCAATTAGCTGTTTACACATTTTAATTCTTTTGACTAATTAGGAGTTCTTAAGGATTTTAATATTGGTTTAACAACAATTTAGTTTTTGAATAATCAATCTAAAGTAATGTCATTGAATAAATAGTGTATATAAGAATAATAAGGGCATGTTTAGCAGTTTTTTTTTTTATTTTTAATATATTTTTAAAAAATATTTTACAGAATTTTTTTAAAACTTTTAAAATATAAAAAATTTTACGTCATAATTTTTTTTAATTAATTATTCTATTATTGTTTTTAAAAAAATAAATAAATTTCATTTTTCAAAAATTTTTATAATATTTTTTTAAAAAAAGTTTCTTTTCAATAAAATTACTTCTTAAGATTCTTTTATGACTTCTGACAAAATATTTTTAATTATATTACAGTAATTGTCGACGTGAGAATTACATGCTATGTTTTCAATTTGGGCACGTGTTTACACACCTGATTTAGGTTGATTTTGAAAATTTTTAGTAAACGAATTAAAAAAATTTTAATTAAAATAATAAAATATGATATATAAGATTTTTTAAATTAAATTAATTATAAGGTCTAGATTTTAAAAATATAATTTTTAAATATAAAAACAATTAAATTTGTGACAGTGGGTGGCTGTTTGGAAAATACAATTCTAAATATTCTCTCAGAAGTTGTTTGGATTGTTTAGAATAAACTTTTATAAAAAATTTTGATGAAACTTGTTAGATCGAATTTATCTTTATATATTAAATTTATGTATATATATAATTTAATGACTTGCAATTCATCTATATTTAAAAAAATTTTCAATTATTATAGAAGATTTTTGAAAAACAAATACACAAAAGCAGATTATAACAAAATGAGATGAAGAACCAAACGATCCTTAGAATAAATTATTTTAATTAAATGGATAAGACATTACTGATTTAGATACACATTTGATCTATTTACAATTTACTAATTAGCTAAAGATAAAGAATCAAAGATGATTTAAAATATACTTTTGAACTAAAATATGTTCTTCACAAATATGATTGTCTTTCAATGCTTACTATACTTATTTCCTTTTTAATTTAAAGATATAAACGAAATTGAAAAAAAATGATAAGCATCGTCAAATATTAAAGATAAAAATTAAAATAAATTAAAATAAATATTTAATAAATAATGATAAGTATTGTCAAATATTATATATATGAAGTTGTGCTCCTTTGTAACAGAATAAAAAATGACTGGTAATTGACTTGTTCTTGAGCGAATTTTTTTTATAAAAAAAAAAAAAGCAAAAAGAAAAACAGAAAATTATTCTTCGTTCAATGCTCAGGACATACCCTACAGAACTCCATGGTGCACCCGTTTAAAAACGGGGTTTTGAACCCGAACCAAACGTTTCAAGCTTGGTCAAATAGAACTACAATCATAAAACTTAAATCTGAACCGAAATACAATTCGGATCAACAAATTATGAATTAATATGTCAATTAAAAATACAATATACTGACCGTAGCAAAAATAACTATCTTTTCTTATTAAAAAGCATATAATAAAAAATAAATTAACACACAAAATACAAGAAAACAAATAAATATTTAAATAATAAATTTTAAAGTTTGTTGTTTAAAATAATATTTTTATAATTTAACAAATTAACAATATAAAAATTAAAAAAATTATTAATATTAAATATTTATAAATAAAATATAATAAATTTATTTTTTATATTATCATATTTAAATAAAAAATCTATATCATATATTATTTTATTAATATAAAATTATTAATAATTATTTTTTAATTAAATATATTATAAATTTAATTTTTTTAATTTAATTTAATTTAGTTTGATTCGGACAAATAGGTTGATCGAATTGAAGCGCTTCAGAGGTGGCTGAAGTGGATCAACTGTATATAGACTATTTTATTATAACACGGACCAGTTTATACTGTGAGTAAATATGAGCGGGTCAGTTCGATTTTTACGATTATGAATAGAACACTATTAAATAAGCCCTTGCTTTTTCTTTCTCCATCGCTATTTTTCGCTAATGCTTCTCACCCCCCACAAAAACCCTGCACCGCCGCCGAACTTTTCCTCTTCTGCTTCCCTTGTCTTCTGTTCGAAGAGAAAAAATTATTCGTTTGTAGAATTCGATCGAATCAAATTTATCGATCTATGATCAGTTGATAGATTAATGGAGAAGCTGCAGTTGTACAGGTGTAGTTTGGTCGAGTGGCGGCCGTCTGCGGTGGTGTCGCTCGCCGTAAGTCCTGACGGAGCACTTGTGGCGGCCGCACGCGCTGACGGATCGTTAGAGATATGGAACGTTTCACCTGGCTCTGTCGGTTGGCATTGTCAGCTGGTAGTACTTCATCTACTGCCAATTTCAATTCCCTCTCTTCTCCTCTGTTCCCTTGTCTTCAATTTTGAAAAACATGTGTAAAGATAGTGGTCGCTAGAGAGTTTTAAGTTTGCTCGCTGATTGGTACGAAACTTCTCATTGACTAAGTTAAGCTATAAATCTATATAGTAGATGAGCTGTAGATGTGTATTATGAAAGAATTTGCTACAAAACCTTTCATATGAAGAATATGAAAGAATAGCTGTAGATTGATCGTTTCATTAGCAGGGGGGAAGGGGCTTCTATAACTATGTTTCTTAAACTTCAGATTTTCTCAGTCTTGTGGGTGTTGTTAAGGTGTGCTTGCCTGAGCAAGTTCGCTGTTTAGTGAAACATCACATGAGCTGTTGGAAAAAAAGGCTGCTGTGAAATTTTACAATCAATATAAATGTTCCAGTTAGGATAACTACACTGTTGTCAAAAGCTCATTTGGAGAGAAACACTTCTTTGTTAGACTGATTTACCATTGTACTACTAGGTCAATTTTGTGAAAGTACTCTAGAAATGTTGCAACAAGATCTATCAAACAGTTTAATGTCAGGTAGTTTCCTGCTACATGAGCTCTCTATCTCAAATTTTCTGTGCCATTTTTAGTAAGGAGTTCTACAAGTGCTTCTGATGGTTGTTTTTCTGTCTCAGAAATAATATGACCAGTTTCATGTAGCACGAAAGCAGCTATAGTAGCACATTCAGCTATAGTAGTTTGTGTCTGAACGATATTTGTTTTCTGCAGACGATCCAAGGGAATCCTGACTCTAGAGTGTCATCACTTGTGTGGTGCCGCCCGAGTTCAAGAAGTCGCGTACTTGGGCGTTTGTTGTCATCGAGCATTGATGGATCCATCTCTGAGTGGGACTTGTTGTCCTTGCAGCAAAAGGTTTGACCTCTTCCTTGCTTGCTTTTGCCAGCTCATTCGGTTGTCCCCATCTCTTTCTATTGTAACTTGTAAAGCACTATTCTTCTATATCTACGAACATGACATGGGAGATTCCTTTTTTGATCTATTTTAAGACTAGATTCATATAAGCTTGTCAGTGTTCTAAGTTCTTGATGTTTTCATGAAAATTCTGAAGCAGAAGTGCGAGTCTTGTGTGGAGCTTTTGTAGATGATGGAACCTTGTGCGTCTAAATTTTAAATTTCTCATAAGAAAAGTCAGAGTAAACTGGTCATTTTGATTCATTGGAGATTCAGTGACCTCTTGGCATACATGCTATCAAAATATTGTCCCATGTGAATCTATGTGACTTACATTTAGAACTTTGGCATATTTGATAGCCTCTGTCCTTCTCCTCTGTTTGATTGGTACATTAGTTCTTTGTGGTTTAGTATTCCAATTTGTTTGAGATTATGTTATACCAAGTTTAGTCTTGCAGGGATTGTACTGCTTTTTGAGGGTCAACTACTTTCACTTTTATGCTCTCTATTCTTTTTTTGGTTCCTGATTTTAAGTGCTGGTAAAAAGTTTCAGTATTGTACTCATTTTACTGAATCCCTTTTCTTATTCCCTGCATCAGTGGTGATGCTAGTCCTTGCTAGTATCATGGAGAGCTCCATTATAAGTTATCCTAGTGAACCCTGCAAATCTTGATGAAAGATATGATAATTATGATAACTCATTTATCAAATGTTTGGCTTTACCTTGGAGATTGTAGGGGGCATTTGGGAGTGCTTATGAAATGGAGCTTTTCTAACAGAGGGTATTTGTTCCTATTTTGGAAAACGAGCTCTACTTTTTTATCTAAAAAGAACAATAGCAAGATCTTGCAACGTAGAATTTTTCTACACTTTCTAAAATGTTAAATAAATTATGTAGAACATTGTAGAAAGTTTATTAGGAAACGTGAAATAAAAAGGAGCTTTTGAAACGCTCGGAAACGCTCTCCCAAACGCGCTCGTAGTTTATCTTTAAAACTTTGGCTCTTGTCTTCATGTTCAAGAGCATTATCCTAAGACCACTCCCGTTGTCTTGAGTTATAAAATGTATATTGCCAATCTATCTGATTCTGATAGTAATGAATGCTGTATTCTGTTATCATTGCAGATTGTACTCGATTCAGTTGGAGTGTCAATTTGGCAAATGGCTTTGGAGCCGTCTAATGATGCACTAGAGATTGCAAAACATGGTGCTGAGATTGAGGCTAATGCGTTTGGTGGTCCTGACCCTCAAAGCGATGTTGATTCTGGTGGCAGTGATGATGAAGACTCCACTGAACTTCTTGCTGTTTCTGGTAGTGATGATCAGCGGCTGGCAGTTGCCTGTGATGATGGTTGTGTACGTATTTATAATGCCTCTGATACTGATGGACTGACATACAAGCGTTCCTTTCCGAGAGTTAGCGGTTAGGTTTTTATCACCTTGTGTATGTTTTGATATATTTCTTGTATGCTGTCCTTTTAAACAATACACGTGCAGGTCGTATTTTAAGTGTTACTTGGAGTCTAGACACAAAGTTGGTTTTTGGTGGAAGTAGTGATGGGTATGTTTGCTACTCTCTCTCTCTCTCTCTCTCTCTCTCTCTCTATTTTCCCTTTTACGTGCACTTCTGTGATCAGCGTATAAGTTTTCTTCAATTGTATTTATCGGACTGCTTTTCTTTGTTTTGTTAAGAATAATAATTTCAATCAGTTACTTGTAATATGGATATGTATGCAGGTTAATAAGATGCTGGGATGCTAGAGGTTTTCATGAGGTTTACCGAATTACGGTTGGAGTTGGACGATCAGGTAGTGGCACTGGACTGTGTGTCTGGTCCTTATTATTTTTGAGGTAAGAAGAACTATGCAGTATGCTGTTATACACATTCAACTAAGCAATCTAGTGATTTATCTATCTATTTTCTTGTGCTATACTTCATTGTTTATCATTTGAGTTTTCTCTTAATTATCATTTTAGGAGCCGAATCTTGGTAAGTGGCGATAGTACAGGCAGTGTGCAGTTCTGGGACAGTCATCATGGAACTCTTCTACAGTCTCTCACTTATCACAAGGGAGATGTTAATGCACTTGCAACTATTCCAAGCCATAACAGGGTGTTCTCTGCTGGTTCTGATGGGCAGGTTTGTACAGTTGGAGCATTAACATAGCTTTCAATCTTATCATTTTTGACAATATCTGATGATTAAAGCCTTAATCCATGATGTTGCCAATGATTAATGATGGATTGCCAGGTCTTCTCACTTTCTTATGTTTTCTGGTTTGGACAACATTTATCTGTTCATATTAACATGCTTGATCTTGTTTTTTAAGAAAATTAATCTGTTTCAACTTGCCCCTAACCTTTCTTTTTTGTGCTTGATATTTGCAAAGGTCAAATGGAGGGCTGATAATAAATCTTCCTTCGTTACTTTAATATTGTGTGATATGATGACCATCTACACTCTTTTCCTTAGACGTACTAATGAGATTTTACTGAATGACATAACATTTTCTAATATTTGGAAGTATCCATATTCCTGTGATTGGTTCTTCTTGATCCATTAACCATGTTATCAACTAATGGCGCTAAAAATGCTTCTTTTTCCATTCACATTAACGTTTGAATAGCAAGTTCATCCTAGTGAATTATTCTTGGAAGGTGCTGCCAAATATGTGAGCTCCTGGGAACAAAATATTTGAGAGTTCCAGGTATCCAAGCGTTGTACGATGCATGTTAATCTAGTTAGAGCTACAATATTTATTCAGCTAAGAATTAGACGAAAACTGTAAGTGGACATATTTTTCTTGGTAGACTGTTACTTAAAAAATGGTTGTATATTTTCCAAAATAGCTGCTCCTGTGTATTCCTCTATTTATTTGTCAACTCCTGATCTATGTCCAGAATTTGTTTTACTACTTTCGTTTTGAAACATGGATGAATAAGGTGAAAGAAATTTAATTTCTGATACTGCAGTGCTGTAAGAGAACAGCCTATTGAGACCGCTTATATCAAAGGCACTTTACATTTAAGACATGCTCATTGTTCATTTTAATATTGTGTGTGCATAATGTTTAAATACAATTTGGAATGTTGAAAATTTAAGAATTAGTTGAAGAATACACAAGTGTTTTCTGGTTGTTTCACTTGTCTGGATTTTTTATTTGTTATGGTTAGAAAAGTTTAGTTTTTGCGTTGTTCCAGGTGGTGTTGTATAAGCTTTCCAGCCATTATGTTGATTCAGAAGAAAGCAAACATGCTGATGAAGAAATAAAGAAGTGGGTCTACATTGGATATACAAGGGCTCATACTCATGATGTACGTGCTTTAGCGGTAGCTACACCCATCAGCAGTGAAGGTTCTTTTCAACGATGAGTTACAAGTTTTTCTTAAGTTTGAGCATAAGGTTTTGATAAGTTATGTAACTTTCTTATTGTTGGTGTTCCAATCAGATTTATTGCCTGATGAAAAGGTCAAGAAAAAGCGTAGGTTGAAGAGGGCTATAACTTTCAGTTATAAAAAATGGGCACAAGTAGGAGTGCCCATGCTTATCTCATCAGGTGATGACACGAAAATCTTTGCTTACTCTGCAAGAGAGTTCACCCAGTTCTCTCCTCATGATGTATGTCCGGCACCTCAGCGGCCCAAAGTTCAGTTGGTATATGCTAAAGAAGGGGCTTCATTATTACTAGTCCAGGGTGCTCATTGGTTAGACATTATGCAAGTAAAGCCAAGTAGTAATGCAGCTTCAAGCATGTCGTCTAGAAGAATTGCAACAACACAGCTAGTGCGAGTTAAAAGCAACGGATCCCGTAAGATGATTTGCAGCACCATTTCTAGCTGTGGTTTATTGTTTGCATACTCTGACCATGTTGGGCCCCGCTTATTTGAGCTAAAGAGGAATAAAGATGTGAGAAATGGATTGCCTGTCAAAATGAAGCTTCCTTGTGGATTGCCATTTGCACATTCAATGGTTTTTGCTTTTGACTCTTCAAGCCTGATGTTAGCTGGTCAG
The DNA here is from genome assembly GCA_019914995.1 of Acanthochlamys bracteata. Classification (NCBI taxonomy): domain Eukaryota; kingdom Viridiplantae; phylum Streptophyta; class Magnoliopsida; order Pandanales; family Velloziaceae; genus Acanthochlamys; species Acanthochlamys bracteata. Next base: position 10,167,049 of record CM034126.1, on the reverse strand, counting down.
GATCGGAAAATATATGTAAGTTTAATGTTCTTTTATCATTCATCGAAGGCTGCGCTAGTTCAACTTCTCTACTCTTTGGATTTGTTTGCATCTGCAGCAGGGATATAATCCTTTTCAGTTTGTTACGATTATGTTTTTCATGCTTTAAACTAATAAGCAGTTCTAATATTGTCTAGCTTCTTGAAGCTTTTCACATGCACACACACACACACACACACACACACACACACATTATATTTGAGCTTCCTGTTTGTGATTTACTTTTCTTTGAAGCAGGTAGTGGATGTGAAAAGATCTGTTATGATGCACACTTTTGTACCTCATAGGAAGGAGGACGATGCCGAACTTGAAGTATGTGGACCTCCAATAACAAAGATGTTTGTAAGCTCCGATGGGAAGTGGCTGGCAGCATCAAACTGTTATGGTGACATATACGTATTCGATTTGGAAGTTAACAGGTAAGGGTTTCTTCATTCTTATCTTTCATTATTTTTTTTATATGCATTTTACCTATTCTCATGTACTTAACAAAATGTACTTCATACACACCTTGAAGCTTAGTGCTATTGAACTCTTCGAAATATTGGTCACAGCACCTAATTATGTACTAATGATAACCTGGATCTGCAAAGAATGTAACGCCCCCAATTCTACCTGAAGTCAGCCCTCAGTTTTCTTTCCTTTCATGTTCTTCTGTTATTGATGTTACATATGCTCTGTTTAGTTTGCTCAAGTACAATGCGTCTATTTCATATCATATTGATGCATGGTACTAAAGTAAAACCTTACTGGTCTCAGAGTAACTTGTAAAAGATGCCCCTTGATTTTTAGACAATGTGCTACAGACCTCATAAACTTTGAATTTGTATTTTATCTACTTCTGAACTTTCTGTGTGAAAAGTCTTGCACTGGTCATTGTACACTCTTTCCTGATTGACCTTGGGTTGGAGCCTGTTAAGAATTGCCATCAGAAATTGTATAAGCATGGAGGTAGAGGCGTGTTGAAGAGGATATTCAGTTCAGGCAATGGAATATACATGCGTGTGGTGTTCACTTGTCTAGAGATGTTCATGTTTTTCTTTGATCTTGGATCTTATGGAAATGGATAGGAAAACTTTAATGGGGACCATGCTTTATTCTTCTATGAATAGCATGTGATGTCTTTGTTGGCTTAGCATTTTAATGGTTGCTATTTCCCTTGTTGAATGTAATGCTGAAATCCCTCTATTGATTGTTGACAGGCAGCACTGGTTTATATCTCGGCTCAACAATGCTTCTGTGACTGCTGGTGGTTTCTCTCCAACGAATAGCAGCGTGCTTGTTATAACAACATCGGCGAATGAGGTTTATGTCTTTAATGTTGATAGCAAAAGCTTAGGGGAGTGGTCAAGGTGCAACTCTTCTATTCTTCCAAGGCAATTCCGAGAATTTCCTGGTGAGATCCTTGGTCTCTGCTTTCCACCTTCAGATTCAACTTATGTGGTTGTGTACAGTGCAAGGTGCGTCCTAACTCTGAGGTCTTCTCTCTTGCTCGTCCTTCTTTTTCCCTTATTGAAATAGAGTATTACTTCATGACTGTTATTTTATATTAGGAGAATATTGTTATCAATCGCAAAATTTTTCCTTCTTTCTTTGTCTCATTATTTGTCAAGTTCTTCACTTCATTACTTCAAAAGTTTTCCTAAAGAAGATTTTCTACTTCATAACAGTTTCCACTTCACTCTTATAGTTTCTTATTAATTGCTAAAACATAAATTTGAGCATTGTCCTCATCGATTTTGGTTAAAGGACTCAGCAAATGCTGCTGCAATTTACCTGAATTTTGGAAGTAGTTGACAAACCCTGCTACTTGACAAACCCTGCTGCAATATACATAAATTTGGAACTGTACCCAAATTTGTCTACAATGTATATCTGTACTATCTGGCCGTATTTCTTCTTTTCTATATGTGGATAATGAATGATCATAGGTAGTTAGCATAATTCTTCAAAACAATGTTAGCATGCTTTTCAGAATTAGAACTGAGATTGTAGTCTACTGCTTTAACCTAGATTGTTGCTTTAAATTATTATGACTAGTTCGATGATTATTATCATGTTACATTGTTTTGCTAATAAATTAACAAACATATATGAATACATTTTAGCTATTGTTCAACCTTCGTTTTCTTTACTAAAATCAGAAAAAGATTATTTCTTTAAAGAATTTTTAGTTTGGACTTCTTAGTAACCCCAGTTTAAACAAGAAGAAATGACTTGTAACTATGTATCGTACTTCATGATGCAATGAGAAAGTCTGAGTGTTTCTACTGTAGACAGTGCACGTTACCCTTTGTCTGTTCTTTCATCTTGTCGGAATGGGTCGATTGAATCTTGTTAATCCTCAAATGTTTATCTTGTGTTCCTTTTGCAGGGCAATGTGCTTGATAGACTTTGGAATGCCAGTTGATTGTGACAGCGATCTGCCTAATGGTTATGATTTACTATTAGAAAAGTTTAATATTAAAAAGACTCTTAGTTCTAAGAAGAAAAGGAAGACCATTGAGCAATTATCAAAATACAAAACAAATGGGAGAAGGAACTTCGATTTTTGTGCTTTCAGAGATCCTGCTTTATTTGTTGGTTACTTGGCAGACAATTCATTATTGGTTTTGGAAAAGACGTGGTTAGAAGTAGTGCAGAACTTTGACGCTCCTGTTCATAGACATATATTTGGAACTTAGAGCTTTGCTTCTGGATAGAACCACTATGGGTCTTTCAAAGTAACACAGATTCCCTTTCTTATGTTAGCTTTCAGTTAGCAAATGAGCAGGTCTCAAGGCATGATCGTAAAAAAGCATCGCAATCTGAAGTGAAGATCTTGTATAACAGAAATGAACTATGATATATGCAATTGACAAAGATCGCATGTGTTACAGGACTCCTCATGTTACAAAGGCTGCAGCACATCTGTCAAGTAGCTTCAGAATTTCAACTGCATGCTAGAATGATTACCTCTTGATGTCAGAGCACCTTTTTATGAGATGTCGGAAGGATGGGTGATTTTTTATTTTCAAGGCATGACTATTAAAAAATAAGAATATGGTAGTAACTGTATTATGTTGATCTCATCTAGTGATGCTCATGAAGTTTGGTACTGCATGCTGCTGGCGTTTTGTGGACTTGATCTTGTGTGGGAACTGTGATTCGACTGATAAAAAAGTAGCTCAATTTGCCTTTCTTGGGGAAGTGTACAAGTTAAAGCAGTGGAAGTAAACTTCCATGTGGGAAGAGCCCCATGATGTAATGTTCTTCTTGTGACTCCACTATCTCTTTACCATCTACAACTTGCTGAAGGAAGTCGGTGGGAGTATTAGCTCAGTTTTCGCTAACTACATAGAAAAATAGTCCAGGCATTGTATACTGAAAGAACTGAAGGCAAAGATGCTCAAAGATAATTTGGTCGCTTTTTCTATTTTGTTGTAATATTCTTTAAAAAATTTTGGTCTCTGCTAGCGACCGCATATCACATCATTTTTGTCACCTGACAAATTTGGATTCTGCGGTAATACTACCATTTTAGTGTCTTAAGTATATGAACTGTCAAGCTACTAATTTCAGTTGAACTAGGAGGCAATTCACCAGTTATGCACAGCAGCAAGCATTCAGAGGACATTACTTATAGACACTAACTGCACCTAAATTATGGCACGGGGAAGTAGGTGCCTAGAGTAGATGCTTTTGCCAGTTCGGTTTTCTATTCAAAAAATGAGTTCAAATTCAATTTGATAGAAGAAAGTAAATTTCGTACATTGAAACACATCTTTTATTTACATCCCAATAACCCTCTTCATTCAGAGATGATTGTAGTGTTTGTACACAACTTCTGGAGATCTATGTACCCGATGATGGTGTCTTCAAAGGCAGGACCTGCAGTTGAGCGTCATTGAACGTGGAACCAGAATTTTGCTTTCTCAAAATTCACTCGATCAAGAACTGAATTGGAGAAATCAACACCTGCAAAATTAAAAAATACCAAAAATAAGCCTATTGAACTTTAACTTTAACTCAATTGAACTAACAAGTGAAAGCTGATCAGCTAACAACAGATAATTTTTATGTGGTCGCCGTTAAAGCTAGCATCTACAGCATAACCCTTGCACAAACCACCTCCGACATGTCTGCTGAAGTGATTTTCTCTTCAGATTTAATTTGTCATTTGATTAATCACAGAAGCATAGATCAAGTAAATTATCAGATACACCATTGGCTCAACAGAGGCACGTTTACATCAGTTAGGCTCTTTTGGTAGTGGAGGAAGCGTCTAGAATGGAAAAGCGTCAAATAATTAGGCAAATTCCTACATACATTAGCTACATTTGGACATTTAAAGGGAGTCTGGAGAAGCTGGGAATGTGCAAGCACTGCACCGGGGCTGCACTGCTGACCTGATTTGCAACCATGACAGTGAAAGCAGTTGCCACAGTCCAAGCAGCAAGCAGAGACTATATATGTAGCATGCTGCAGTCCCTTAGTAGATGAATAGCTTATAACTAAACATACTCAATTGCTAATCCGTAATTTTGAAATACACACAATATCAAACAGAATAGCAGTTTAGTATAGTATTAACGGTATGAATGCTTGAAGCAAAGGGCTGTAGTGTTATGTGAATAGCTGGAACCGGAACTTGCCTGTAGTTGTTTCCACAACTTAACTGTAGGAGCAAATTTACACGCTCCAACTTCTCCAGCCATGAAATTCAACTTAGAAAAAAAAATCAAGGAGCAAAACTTCTATTTCAGCATTTAGGGTTTCAATCAGCATGAGCATGGAAGCATTTTAACAGAACGAACTAAATTAAACTAAATTCTTTAAGAATCACAGAAATGTACAGTTGCAATTTGCGAGAAAACAACGCAGCACAGAAACAATATAAGGAGAGAGGGAGGGAGTTGATCACATAGCTGGGCGATGCAGAGGAGAGAAAGAGAGTTGGGCGGGCATGAAGAGCTCAGCCTGAGAGGACGTGGACAGCTTGCCGGAGAAAGAGAAAGGTTAGCTCGAGTGATGCACGCGCTTGCCGCCAGTGATCAATTGATTACTTTTTTTATTTTTCATTTTGTAGTGTTTAAATAGAGCTTGGAATGTCGTCAACAAGGTGTCGTGGTGTAGTTGGTTATCACGTCAGTCTAACACACTGAAGGTCTCCGGTTCGAGTCCGGGCGACGCCATTCTTCGTTTTAAACTTTTGTTTTGAAAACTTCACAAAAAATTATGTGCATGAGTCGATAGTTTATAAAACTCAAAAGCATATTGTTTGTCTTTTATTCTTTCATTCAAATCCTTAATATCACAACCTTTCTCCAAAATAAATAATTCAAATAGAATACTAATCTCTAGAAAAGTCTAAAATTATTTTATAAGCCAAATAAAAAAAATGTAACATAATTTTCGTACTCCATTTCTTGTAAAGTATCAGGAAAGGAGACCTCTTGTTGCTAGTAATATTATCATAATTTCTTTGGCAATGCTATTCCTCAAATAACAATTATCTTAATGAAAGAGTAATGATTCTTGAATCAATAAGAAATATTTGAACCTAAGTAAGATGCATGAACAAAATTAAAGTGGATTTTTGTTTAAAGCTTATTTTCCTACGCTTCAAATTTAACTAAAATAAAATAAATTTTAAAAATTTTCATCCAGATATTCACTTTCAAAATTTAAATTTTAAACTAAAAATTTCACTTTTAAACTTAAATTTAAAATTAAATACAAAATTTTATTTCTTATCAACTCACTTTTAATTTCAAATTCATTTTTTATAACTCAACTTCTAATACTAAAGTAAACAAGCACTAAATGTAAGTATTGAGTATAAATGTTGCCCGGAAGAAATTCTTTATACGTCCTTCAACTTGTCATTCCATTAAAAATCTTGTTAAACAAAAATCAACCGCTGTATCCCTGCCGTGAGATTTATTCTTTACAATTATTTATTTCCTGAAAAAAAAAAGCGCCATGGAATTGAAAATTGGAATGACAAATATAAAGAGCAATGCAAACTAATAAGAAGTGGTAATAATGTAAGATTTAAAACTCTCACAAAGATTTAAGAATTTTGGAGAATTGTTATTAGTCAATACAATCTAAACAAGAACCATTTCACCGATCAATTTAAGCTATGCTTCCATGAAGGATCCATCATCCTGCAGCAGTACTCTTCCCTGGTTCTGTAAGGCATAACAACAAACACATGGCAGAACAAAAAAAAAAAAAAACAATCAGCACAATCTCCCAATACCGATCAATCAATCGTGGAACATGCATTCATAAAAATCAAGATAACAAATAAAAACAGATTTTTTTTTATTACTTGAAATAATTGCTTTGGGTCGATTCCTGAAGAGAATTCGATGCTTGATCACTCCGGTAACTTCAATCTCCACGGCACCTGCTTCTTTCTTCTTCTTTCTGAGAACAACAAGTGGTTTCTTGATCGCCGATTTAACGCCGGAGAGCTCATGGTACCCAATGGTGAGTGTGTAGCTCGACGAATGAGAGCAGCAGAGCCGCCCGATCTCGAGACCGGCGAGATTGTTTCCAACTGACGGCTGTGATTCAACCACGCCTTGCAGCTCTATGATTGCCCATTCTTGGCACTCGATCTCGCCGCACCCACACTTCACCTGGATCTGCATCGTTGAAACTGAACTAATTCTAGAAAGAATTGTGCAGAAATTTTTGTTCTTGTGCTTCTTGTTTTGGTTGATTTCTTTATTGGAAATTTGGGTTTTAGTAATTGATGAATTATAACAAAGAAATTTCCCGCCAACTTTTTCCAAATGGCGGGAAAATGAAAGTTTCTGGAATTGATTTATAGAGAAGTTAAAAACAAGGAAATTTTGATTTTTAACTGCTTGATAACTAAAACAAGGATGGCCATTTTCTATATTTAAAAATGAGAAAGAGAGAACGTGAGAACAAGTACCGCAAAGCAAAACCATACCCCGCTTTTGAAGCAATACCTTGGATCCAGAGCCATATTTTTACATTATATTAGGTTTTCTTCTTTCTTATTCTGATTGTTGTTGTTTATTGTTTTATTGATTCAATCATTCTTCTCTATTTCTCAGAAATAAGAAAGAGAAAGAGTGGAGGTGGATTCAAGATGGTGAGAGGAAAGCTGGAGGTGTTGCTTGTTGGAGCCAAAGGACTTGAGAATTCAGATTATCTTTGTACGTTTTCCTCGTTCTTTTCCTCTAGATTTTCTGTCGTTCTGTTTCGATTTTCATGATGTTTGAGAGTTGATGTTTGATTCATTTTCTTGATATTGAAGAACATATGTTTATTGTTGGTCTGTTAACTCTGGTCTTTAATTTTCTAGTTTGCCTTCAAGGAAGAATTTGTAGTTGAGAAATGGTTCCTTGGTGCCTTGTTTCTCCTAATGCATTGTATATTATGTTGCTAATTCTAGATTGAAAGCATGAATTCTTTTTACCGAAAGTCGGTGGTTTGTTATGGTAATTTCATAAGTTATGGAAATGAAGAAAAAATTGAAGTAATGAATTTGTTTCTGAATGTTCTTCTGCCATAATTTTCTTGAAAGGTTGCCGTTTGGTACCTGATCACAATTTTCTGAACCTGTTTTGTGTAGGTACCTATAGCTAAAAGATAAACGGAAAATGTAAATGTATTGGTTATTTGCAAAAATATAGCCTCAAATTTCAGTGAAAGATACGTTGGAAACAAAATGCACTCCCAAAAGTAGTGCCAAGGATTATCAGTTTGCCTTGCCGAATTTGTAAGTCTACTTGATGAACATTAAGTGCAAGAGGCACAACAGAAAATTTTTAAGTGTAAGATCCAGAATAAAAGTTGTGTCAACACAAATACCAAAGGTTTGCTCAAGCCTTGTAAATTTTAGTAAAGCAATCAAATGCAAAAAACTCATCTACGGGCGATGCATGCATGTCTGAGAATACTTCTTCCAATCCCATATCATACAATTTTATGATTAAATAACTTTTGCTCAGTTACAGTTAGAAACACTCTACCTAAAGGCATGGAGCAACACTGCATGTCCGAAGAGTCTGACTTAATAGTAAAATCATATGTAACCAAGAACTTTTCGTCAAAAGTGGAAATCCTATGATTGGAAATTCTACCCTGAACTTAATATTGAGACTCACACCAATTCCCAAGCTTATGATTATGAGGGCATTAGGACTAGTTCTATGTTATGCCCCATCTAGAGGTAGAAGAAGATGATATGTAGCTATTCTTCCTTCAGTATTTCATAGGATTATCTTGCTTAGTTTCATCAATTATGGTATTCCATAGTATCTAGGTTCTTTAGAACTTCTCCTAGGACCATTTAAAAGTTTTACCACTTGTTTAGCCATCATTGCAGTATGAGTGCATTCAACTACAGGTGTGATGCTCACAATATCCTGTTTGGTTCGTTGAACTTCATTAATTTATACCAAGATCGAGCCAAATTTCTTAAGACGCTTGGAAATCCTATGAAGAAAAGAGAAGTAGCCTTCCTAATTATCTCCTGAACTAACAAAACTGGTCTTTAGTGTCATCTCAATACTAAACTGAGCATCAACGGTAACTTGTTAATTCCTTGTTCTAGTTCATCATAAGTCAGCTTTGCAAGCAGTCAAATTCCTGAAAACCAAAGGTCTTTAATTTTACATTGATTATTTATATCATAAAAGAATCTACTCTTCACTATGTTGATCTGCTTTATGCGTTTTGGTTTGCCCTTTCTTTTTTAAGCATTTCTTTTGAAGTACCTCGTGATTCCAGTTTCGAGATGTAGACCATTAATTAACTTTGAGACTGCCCTAAACAGGTAACATGGATCCTTACGCTGTCTTAATATGTCGCTCACAAGAGCAAAGGAGCAGCATTGCATCAGGTAAGTGTGTGCTATTTATTCAATCAAATCTTCACATCTCAAGTAAGAAGACTTATCTGAGCATATGAAGCAGAGGGGTGGAACTTTGGACCATTGAGATGTGTACCAAAATGACTTTCCATAACTTGAAGTTCTGAGGACTATCAATTTACTGGAGCTGTTAGAACCTTATATTTCTAACCTTTGATTTAGCTGTACAAAGGTTAAGCCTGAAGATTCTGCATTACATTTGCTTTTTTTCTCATCCCCAATAAAAGGTTAATCAAAACAATCGCAGAAGATATGTAAATATCTATATTTTTAGGTATTATTCTTAATGTCACCTTTTCTGAGTCATCTATACTGCAGCTACAGATGTGCCCACTTGTATGCCTAAGCTAAATCAGTTGAATTTCTAACAACATTGAGCTCCTTTGCGTCTTACGTCATTGATCTAGCTGAGGCTATTAATATATACTTCTTAAACAATAGTCTTTTGGCTGAACAGGTAAAGGATCTGATCCAGAGTGGAACGAGACTTTCCTATTCACCATCTCTGGTGGTGCTTCAGAACTAACTATTAAGCTCATGGACAGTGACAATGGCTCTGGAGATGACTTTGTTGGAGAAGCTAAGTGAGTACTCCTTTCACTTATTTTCATATTTGATAAGATTGTTGACAAACAAGTAACTATATAAAAAACTGACATTTGGGTTACTAGAACGCTAATGGATTGTTCAATAATTGTTACAGTATTCCGTTAGAGGCATTATTTGCAGAAGGTAGCATTCCACCAACAAGTTACAATGTGGTCAAGGATCCGGAGTACCGTGGCGAAATTAAAGTGGGACTTATGTTTGCTCCAGAGGTACTCCGGCGTTCTGGATCACTTCATTTACCACTACGATTCGTGTCCTAATAGTTTGACTTGGGTGCAGGAAATTACAGAACGCAGCTTCGATGAAGAGAACTTTGGTGGTTGGAAGCAATCTTATTAAGAGATACCTCTCTCTGACTCGTTTTATTCTCTGTGATTGTTCTGTTAGCTCTTCTTTGGGAGATATTTGCTATTTAATAATAAGCATGTTGTTGTGGTAGCTCCTTGTTCTGTGACTTTTGATACTGCCTTGTTGTAACCGTTTTTTAAACTTAGTAGCTTTCTGAAGATACTATTTCTGCATCTTCCGAATTGTTTAAACATTCTACTCTGCAGAAAATATTCTCCTCATTTGAAAGTAGGTTCATCCTTAAACAGCTAACATAAAATGGTTGAGCAATATCCCATTTCAAATTGCTCAATCCGGGCTGGGAATATCTGTAATAGGCAGCTAAGCCCTTCAGATCTTCCCTTGACGGCTGCTATAAAAAATGTGAATGTGGTATTTTCTCAATCCTAGAAATTATCATCCATGATAAACATTTCTTTCTAAATTGTTTCCTAAAGGAACTAAAATGTGAGAAAAAAGACCAACAAAATGTGTTACACTGTTTTCATCAACAACAAGATGACATGAGAGTCGCCAGCTCATTATCTGACTGGCTACCATATGCATTTAGATTTCACTAGCTTGATGATCAAAGTAATCCCATGAAGGGTCTTCAAGTGCCGGAATATCATTGGTAAGTGTTTTGACTGCAAACTCGATGCACGGGTCTCCCCAGGAATCCTCAAGTGGAAACTGCAGAAAGAGCTCTGGCTTATCTTCATTCAACTTCAAAGCTGCAACTCGATATCTTAAAATTTCAATAATTTCATGCACATTCAAGAGGTTTAGTATCACACTTGGGGGTGTGTGTTGCTGCTCTCTGCAGCTATCTAAATGCTCAGTTCTAGCCACAGAAGTATATTTGGCTTCTAGAGTAGGCGCAGTGACAATGTTTGGCAATACAGATTTCTCGCCCTTTTTTGATTTCTTAACTCTAACATATGTTAAACGGGCAGGAGAATTACTGCAACTCCTTTTGTGTCTTCTGTGACTGGCAACCAATGGGGAACCCTGTATCACAGTTGAAGGAGCACATCGCTGCTCTTCGCCTGTTTCTAAATGTTCAACTCTAGGCATATTAATATGCTTGGTTTCTAGAGCAGGCACACTGACACGCTTCGGCAATACAAGTTTCTCACCCTTCTTTGATTTCTGAAGTCTAACTTCTGTTGAGCCAGCTGGAGAATCAACGCAACTGCTTTTATATCTTCGTCGACTTGGAAACAATGCAGAATTCTGCTCCAGTGAATCCAATTCGTTTTCTTGTGGTTGTGATGATCTGTTTTGATCTGGGCCTAACAAAGCTTCTTCATGTCTTCCTGCTTTGTCATCTAACTTCAATGGCGAGTTCGAAACCACCATATTTTCTCTCTGACAGTCATGTACTTGTGCTGATTTTTTGCCCCATTCATTTATTTTACTGAGATGGCGCCGCATTTTCGTTTTATTCGCATCCTTTTCTTTGACACGATGTACCACTTCAGGTTTATAGGAGCTAGAAGCAGAACCTTCTTCGCCCGCAGCCTTTGGCAACATAGGATTCTCAACTGTTTTTGCTTTCTTCAATTTAGCTTGGGTCCAAACCGCTGGAGATTTCTTGCAAGTCCTTTTAAGTCTCTCACGATTGGCACCTGATGCAGATTTCTGTTCTTCTGCAGAGCCCAATTTGTTTTCTTGTGAACGCGACAAATCTGGTCCCAGTAACAGTTCTCTCTGTGTTTCAGATGTATTGTTAAACTGCAATGACGAGTCCACTGCAACCAGTTCTCTTTCACACTCCAGAGCTGAATTTCTGTCTCTATTAACTGCTTCATTGTGCTGCCTCTGCATTTCACTTTTATCCTTTTCTTCAAAGCATTGTACCACAACAACAGCCTTCCTCGATACAGTTATCTTATTATCCTTTGATTTCATAGCTCCACCTTTTGCTGAACCTTCTCGACATTCAGTGCAGCTCCTTTTAGGTCTCCCTTGACTGGCACCTAATGCAGAATTTCTGTTTACATCAGGTTCTGCCTGTCCAAACGCTGCATCCAACACATTTCTGCGTGACGCTGCATCCAATCCATATTCATCAGGTTCTGGCAATCCATTTTCATCCGGTGCTAAAAGCGTCTCCATATGTCTTTTCACTAAATCATTCAAGTGCAATGAAGAATCGACCACCACCACCTCTTGTTGACACTTTTGAGCTTGTTGTGACTTTTTGTCTACATCACATGCCTTGCTGAGCTGCCTCCGCATTTGACTTTTACCTGCATCCTTTTTCGTCAGGCATCTGGTCGCTTCAGCATCAAGCAACCGAGCAGCAGAGCATGTTTGTCCTGGAAAAGTATATTGAATTGGCATATAAAGAAAAGAGCAATGCAAAGAAAGGAACCCACTTTTTGTACCTTCCTCTCTATGGTACGGTTGAGATGGAATGAGATATATGCCTCATGATGAGTGTTAAAAGATGAGTGGTGGATTTGAAAAAATAGGTACGAATTCGGGTACCCATGAGGATACCCAATGTATTATTCAAAAGAAAAGGATAACCAGGTATAACCCCTACCAAGTCTAGACTTTAAATCCTAGAATAACATTCAGCTATGGATTCTTGGAGGAGAACTATGGGTTGGCCAGAGAATAACTGTTCCACTAATGGATTTGATATTATAAAAAGACTATCCCATCCAGATTGTTAAGTGCTTCAGTCAGAACCAATGGGACCATATATGGGCTATAAACTTGGTTTACTTTAACAACAAATAAGACAAGCTCCTAACTATAACCCATATGTCAACCAACTCCAAATTTTGTAGGAATTCTTACACTTTGATGATTAGTAATACCAATTTACACCAATTTCAGTAGTATTTGCATTAGGATATATCAACCAACACCATAAGCAATGCAGAACTTGTCATGGCATATCTATCCTAAACAGATTCTCAAACTGCCAGTTGAGCTCAATTTCTTCTTGTAGCAATGCACCTATATAAAGAAACAAAGACTTGCATGTTGAGAACAGTTACATGCAAAATTCTCGTATTTATTGTTACAGTGATGGACCAGTAGCATAGTCGGACAGTGAACCTAGTTAAAAGATGCGGAGTACTGTTTAGTGAAATGAATGAGTGGCAAGATTGTACTTCAAATGCAAGTACATTACTACCGTTGTTCACAAATTATAAACAGTTGAAGTTGTATCGCATAGATTTATTAAAGTCTTGCAACTAAAAATTAAGCTTAGGTAATCCAAGATGAGCGTATTTGGTTTCTTATAACAAAAAAACAAATTTCCAAGGCACTATCTGACTGTTCATGCCAGAGATTTCCAAGATATAGAAGTTACCAAAGAAACATCCAAAACCAATGTACGAACTTACTTTGATTGAGAACTTCATCCTTAGATGCTATATGTTGATTATCAAAGGAAATTCCAATGGCCCTTCTCAATTTGAAATTTGAGTTTGGATCCTCCTTAGGGAAAAGACATCTTCTAATGGTACTTTCCGTTGGTCTCAATTCTTTCAAAAATCTCAACTGCAGGGAAAACACACAGAACAATTCCTATAAAATTTGATAAATAAACTAACAAAATATGTATATTATGTCCTAATTTCCTCAAGATATAAGATTGACTAAAAGAGATAAATTTATATCAGAAGCATATAGCTGAGATCTTGCATGTTGCATAGAAGTGATGGAAAGCTCATCTCCCAAGTTGTTTTCAACTTAGCAATATAAGCGAGTATTATAGGGAGAGCAATTGATATAAGACATGATGCGCACAATTTGTATTATAAATACTGATTTGCAAATAAGGTATTCAGCCATACACAGAACAAGAGATCTTATTTAGTAATTAGGACCTCCATTGCATTAACAGTGACATTGAACTTGCATTGTGTCACCGAAAAAATCTGCTAAACAAAACCGTTCCCTTTATAAACCCAATGTCACTTGAACTATCTAACGTAGGAAGTACCTAGTTTACAAGAATAACATCAGAGTACTTGATATGTCCATTTAGGATACCTCCCGTTAAAAAAACACTATATACTCTAAATAGCTAGGTTTAATATGAAATCAGATCAGGTAAACTCACTACCTTCTTCATGGGGTACATATCAGCAAAATAACCTTCTTTGACTCTATATACACGTTGACCCACGTCTCCATTTTCCATATAGCGAGAGACATCTTTTAGGGAACGAAACATATAGCCAGTCGCTGGATCAATGTAGTACTATACCAAATAAACAGCATATAGTGCACCTGTCAGCTTGTCCAAAACATGTATCTTGCTTAAATATACAGATAAAGAAGTACAGCATTTTAATTGTAGAGTCCATAAAACTCCAACGAAGAAAACATGAAAACCCCGCACTTAATGGTAAGGACTAAGGTTGAAGACTTAAGCTATTGCTATACCCAAACAAACAACATAATGGCCTGTATGTTCCCACTTCTTGCAAACTGACAGCTATCTTAAGTCCTCTCTGTAGTAAGTTCATTTTTAACTCTAGTTTCTGGCTATTAAATTGTCTGGAAGAAAATCCTGGAAAAGAAATCTGGAAGCACAACAATGGGAAGATTGTCTCTCCAAGGGGAAAATTGGGATGCGCCAGAAAAACGAAGTCAAGAAATATGCAGTATTAAGCAAAAATATCATGGATAGACATGCCGGAGAGACAGCAGTTCAAACCTCAAAATCTGCTTTCTTTCATAATAATTGAGTTGACAGGAAAACTCTTAACTTATAAAACAACCAACATGACCATCCTGTAAAGAAGAATGCGCCAATACTGGAACTCACACGCTTGCCCCTTTAAATTATCGGTATTATATGGCATAGAAGTTTTAGCCTTACAGAGTCTTGGCTATTCAAAGCTAGATCCCAAATATCAGGGAAACAAGGCTAGCCCATTGTTTTTGGCACCTAACCGAAGACGATCTAACTTGCATGAATAGCTTGCATATATGGTACTATATCGCGGATTCTAAGACAAGCAGTAGGGGTTAAATAGCATGGAAGAACAGTTACCATAAGGAGAACAACTGCACTATAAATTTCTCTTATATTCATGGACTACTTAAAAATCCAACCCACCCAGCCACCACTGAAACTATCATCCCACAACTGGCATGTCAATTGCCAAGCTGCAACTGCATTAAGGAGCATTCGAGTAAAGGAGATCTCTTAGACAAAGCATATTCTTACTGTAGATAGATGAAGTGGGATGCAAAGGGTTACACTCGAGAGAAGATAAGTACCAGATGGAAAAATTAACAACAAATAGTACCAGGTCCTTTCTACTATGTCTTGAATAGGTCTTTCTGAATCTTGTTTCTCTGATCCAACCTGGTGGTATACCATCTGGTGAATATTCAAACCGAGATCGGGCCTGCTGATGCCAAAAAAACAAATGATTTTGACAGCAGGAAAAGAAATCATAAATGACAAGCAAAAGATTTTGACAAGGCACTCACGCGGTTGGTAAACACTGTTGCAGGACTTCTACAAGAACTTAAAGTGTTGAAGATAGAATTCACTTTGACAATTTTAGAATTCACTTTGACAGTTTCTTTTTGACAAGGCAAAGCCAAAACATAATTGAGGTTAGCCTTAATCCTTTCTTCCTGTTTGGATGAAGCAAAAGTATGTACAAACATGGTATCACTATTTCCTTTCTGATGACATGGAGCGGAGCTATTTTTAAACTTCTTGCAGATACTTGTCTCTTGATGATATGAAGTGCAGGCATCAACCTCAGTGGCAGTAATTGTTCTTTTTGGCTTTGGCATAGTAGCAATGCATTTCTTGGTCTTTGAGCTGATATTTCTTTTCTTTTCATAAGCATGAATTTGAAGTCCTGCAGCACCAAGATATCTAAAGACATCTTTCTTAGAATACAACTTAAAGCCAGAACCAGGATGACGGTAGACCTAGAAAGAAACTCACGTCAGTCTTTCCTGCATATTTGAGAATTTTACTGAAAACGTGAAAAGCAACAGTGAAGAATCAGTGGTGTAAACAGTTAATTAAAATGTCACCATTTTGACACCTATTATTTGACACATTTCAGTACAGACCATTAATGATCAAGGATAGCCAAGTCTAAAAATAATGGGCCAACTGTTACCATATTGAGAAAGCATACTCTTCAAGTCTTCCAAGGTTGTAGCCATAAGAGTAATAATGCAAACCCAGTAGAGGGAATACCTGAGTCGACATACATAGCATGCAAAGAGGACTCCATTTCAACTAGTTCCTTCACCATAAATGCATATAGAAAGATACATTAATTTCTTTAATTAATGTACTAGTAAATATTTCTAAGGAAAATCTACTGCACTGGGGAAAAGAATATAAATTTTTATTTTTCTCAACAACCTTCCTTTTGGCAATAATTTCAGGCCTAAAATCCTCCGCATAAAGATCTATAACTACCTACACTCTTTGTAACCAAGTTTGAAGGAAGAAGACTGATTGTAAAAATAGAGGCTTATTAAAACCTTGTGCTACCATCAGGAAAGGAATATCTTGTGCTGTACGACTGAATAGAATACAGTTTCGGTTTGAACAGATTTGGATCCCACAGATACACTAAAACCCCCCAAATAGGCTAAAGCCTCTATGAACACCTTCAAACTTCCTATATAAAATCTGTAGTCCCTCTCAAGATATTCCTACTTTGGCTGGTGTAGAAGTGTAGCCAAGTTGGTTTGACTAAAGCGTTGAGTCGTTCTGACCACTGTAATAAAGGTGACACTAAAAGTAAATCTGACCAGCAAGTAATAGTACATTGGACATGCAAATGCTCCATAGAGGATTCCTCACCTTTGGACAAGTAATAGTAAATTTTTTTCATACTTAAGAACTACTCAATGCTGTCAAAAATAAAAAGAAGTCATTAAAAGAACATATACAAATGTAAAAGACCATCTTATCAGAAGTCTGGAGAAAGCTTTTCAGTCCGACCAGAATAGAACAAACTTAACACATCCTGAAACGGCCAATTTTTTTAAATATGTTTATGACATGATATGGAACAGTGTAGCCTAGGGAAGAACGGACCAGGACACTGTCAAAATTCCTTTATATTGCAGGTTACAATCAGATGTTGTTATAGTCATCTAAAGCATTGTTTACTTTCACTAACCACATATTTCAGGAAAGAGCATCTGCTTGCTGATAGCAGGCACTCAGATGGCCAATAGAATGACCAGAAGCTAACATTATGGTGTTCGTCTTTCTAGATAAGTTATATGCGAATTTCACCTTCTTGCTAAAAATTAACATATGATAATTGCCATTTCACAACTAAACACTCATATCCTTTCCAAAAAACATGTCAAAGAGTGTCCTGTCTATCTATATCTTCAATGTACAACATATCAAGAAGAAACTTGTCTACTAAATCCAAAACTTCTGAAAATACCAAAAGCCCCTTCATTCACAAATATAATAAGAATGCTTCAGTAGTTGCAGTACCTCAAACATGATCAATATCGTTGCAGAACAGTAGATGATTAGGGCATAGCTTTTGTCAAGAGTATAAAACAAACTTCGATTGAATTGTGATTACCTTATAGCTATAGCCTGCTAATGCACCACGTTTTCTAGCTTTAGTCTCTACTGTCCATCCAGTAGGCAACCATTCAAGAGAATCCTCAGCTTTCCTAACAACCTACAGATGATTGAACAATTTCACAGTTCAAGTACAGACAGTGACATCAATCAGTAGCTTTTCAAACATATATGTTAAAATCGAAAGGGAAACCCCTAACCTTAAGAGTTACAGGAGAACATCTACTTTATACACCAAAGTCATTACAGTGAGCAGTTGTTTGCTATTTTCGCATTTGAAAACAATGGAATTTTATTAATAAGCAAGCATATAAAACAACCTCAAATTATCCTGCAGACACAGGTCAGCTGTTCAATTAAGTATCCGTCCACAAGAACATGATGACAAATCCACTTTTTTTCTTTTATTTATCCAAATTCAAGAGAAATCAGTTTGTCCTCCTTCATGTACTAAATGGATTTTAATCAAGCACTAGGCTTGGCAATCCATTACACTTCCACTGAGAGAATATGGCTGTGAGCCATCATTCCCAATTTTAGCACCATGTCACAAAGGGAAAGAAAACAAAGATGTCTAACCAAACCATAGTTTCTAATCTTTGAGTATTATCCTCATCTTTATTTCACATGTTAGCAACAGGCTCCTTGACAGTCGGATTAAATTTTGTTTAAGCAAATATTTTTCCAAATAGAAGGCTTAGTTTATAGTCTTCCCACATCAAAGCAGTACTCATGGGTCTTTTCCTGCCAAGCACAAGTACTAACCAAGCTGACTACTCTAGAAAGCTACATTTGCATTGTTAGAATAATTGCAACAGCAATTAGCTCTAAAAGCTCCCAGCTGCTGAATTGGAAAACTTGGAGGTCAGCCACACAACAAAATAAAATTAAGAGCCATCATTACCATCCTCCCCACTGACATACATAACACGTCCATAAAAAGAATAGACTGGAGCATAGACAACATATATACCTTGCTCTTTCCATGCCATCTCCTGTGCTTTGCTTCAGTCTACAATACAAAACTTGAGGGAGTAAACAGAAAGCAAAGAACTAATAACCTTCGGCATGTGCATGCATCATTTATAAAATCAAAAAGCTTAAAAGAATTGTCTCAGAAAAGATGGCACAACTAATCTCACTGATGTGAAACCAAATCTTACTTTTATTCTGAGCTGACTGTTCTTGATCCTCTTTCTCGAATCAAGCTGCTTATCCTTCTGCAGAATATAGCTCAGGCAAAAATAAAAAGTGTGTTTCTAGCATAAGACAGCACCAGTAATCATATTGAAAGAGGAAACTACAGCTGTCTTTCTAGCAGTGTTGTTTCAATAAAAAAAGATAAGAGGAAAATCAGCAGTAGGAACCAAAAACCAGTTTTACCTTTTTCTTGAGCTGATTGCTCTTTCTTTCCTTTCTAAAATCAGGTTGCTCGTCATTCTGCTTTTAATACAGTTCAAAAAAAGGCACAATGGATGTTACTAGCATTAGACTTATTTATGAAACAAGCAAAAGAAAGGAACTATAACAATCATAAGAAAAGTATTAATTGATTAACCTTCCTCTTCTTCAAATAGTCATTCTTTACTTTTTGCAAATCAACTTGATTGCCCTTTTTCTGCATTGAGCTCAAAGGGTGAAGGCCAAGAAAAAAAAAACAGGATATTTCTAGCATAAGACTTGTTCATGCGAAGAAGCCAAAATAAATGAAAAGGATTAACCAAAAAAATATAACAACAATAATAATACTGAAAAATGAAACTGGATAAACCTTGTTCTTGTGCATACAGTCATTGTCCGTCTTTTCCATTAGCCGGCGCATACGGAGCCTCTCAACCTGTAATACGTATACGATAAAACAAAGGAGCGGGCGGCACAAATTTAAAAAATAGCTTGCAAATACAATCTAACTTTACGAACAAAACTCAAATACTTAACAAAATCAAATATCAAAAAGCAGAAGCACAAAATATTGTCACAGGATTTTCTCCCAAAAAAAAAAAAAACGACAAACAAAACAGAAAACCTATAGTCAAAGGAATCCCACCTTAATCTTCTGCAGACTGATTTTGCTCAATTTCTCCATCGCTCTCTCAGAATTCGACTGTTTATCCAGATTAACGACAATAACAAAACAAAAAACAATGAATTTCTCGCCCCTAATGTAATTAAAACTACTCAAACTTTTGAAGGAAAAGAAAAAGAAGTAAATCTTAACCTTTCTGTTACGCTGATTTCCCAAATCCTTTCCCATTCTTCCGACTCTCACACTCTCTTATCTCTTCGTCGCAACAAACCAAACCGTTTTAAATGATTGATTATGAAGAGAACATGGCGAGAAAGAAGAGTAGCCACGCGGGAGCAGGAGACGGTTGCTGTGGTGTCTCGTGATTCGTACTTTGACCGACGCGTATAGTGATCGGACGGTTGAGATTTGGAAAAAGAGAAGCTGTTGTCCTCGTTCATGGTGATAGTGGATAGAGAGAGAACGAAGAAGAAGAGAACGGTACAGTAGTAGTCTGTTACTTTTTAAGTAGCAGAAGTCGGACGGAAACGGTTCAATGCAACGGAAATTTCTTTACAATAATTCTATAAAAATATAAACTACCAAAAAATTAATTTGAAAAAGAAAATAAATCTTACTAAACAAAATAAGGAAATCATGTAAAAAATTTTATTAACATATATAAATCATGTAAGAAAATTTTTTGACAAAATGTAACATAAATTTTATTCTTTATCTAAAAGTTTATATTTAAAATTTTTATATTTTAAAAATTTTATATGATTTTATACAATATTATAAAAATTATTAAAAGTATAAAATAAATTAGAGAGATGAAAATCACTTGGTAAGCACTTCAAACGACTTTTATTTAATTCTAGTGCAAGATTGGATAGAGAAAAGTTAAGATATTTTTGTGGTAATATTAATTTAGATAAGCTAAAAACTTATTTAGAAAAATAGAAAAAATAAAGAGATAAAAAGTTATTTAATATACATACCATATTTATTGGCGGAGTTATATATACATTTGTCGCTCCCCCAAAAAAATAACACCATACTGCTTGGTTAAAACACCTGACTCCGGTCAAGAACATATTCCACTTTTCGTTAGCGACTCAATTGCAACCATATTTTCTACATTCTAAGTTTGGTCACTTTAATAATTTTCAATTATGACGAAAATTCTACTTTCATTAACATATTAAATTTTAATTATTGAAATTTATTTTTCAAAATTTACTTAATATTAAAATTTACTTTTACTAAATTTTATTTTATTAAACATTTATGATTTATTTATCAACACTTTAAACTACACTTTTTTAAACTAATTTTTTATAAAAAACAAAAATTTTAAAATAAATTTTCTATGAAATTTGTTTTAAAAAATTATTTTAAAACTTAATATATATATATAAATTATTTTACTATTAAATATTTTTATTAATTAAAAATTTTATTTAAAAATAAACTAATCTTTAAATTTTACAAATTTCAATTTCACATAAATATGTAAATAAAACCACCTTTTACCTTCTCTAGAAAAAGGGGAACAAAAATTTTCAATTATTTCTTCGTCCACCCGTTCTCATCTCCCGCTCTTTCTCCCACACATCAACCAGCGGCCATGATCGAACGAGCGTTCCGAGTTTAAAACCACAACAACCACAAGGCATGCAGTTTTCCAATTCTTCCATTCAGAGATCAAATATCTTTAAGAGGGACGGAAAATGTTGTTGATCTCTGGTTACAGATCTCTCTCTATCCCTCTTCAATCCCTCGCTCCGATTCAGGCACCATCGAACCAGCAATTGCTAAGACAAGGTAAGCACGCTTACATTTGATTTCTGCGGTGTTCTGAGGTTTCTGAAAATGTAGCTATAGAAGTTGTTGAACTTCTTCTGAGTAGCTGAATTTTGTAAAAACTGTGACTATTTGTTAATATTCGGTTTTAATCTTTTAGCAATGAGATGGAATGCAGAGCGTAGGAAGACGGCGGAAAGGGTGAGCCAGTGGAGACCACTCTCTGCTAATGGGAAGCTGAATTCAAGTATTGAAGCAGAATCTAATGATGTTGTTAAGAAGAGGTGTTCAGCAACTGCTTATTATCCCATTCTTTCCTTGTTTATAATTATCTGAACATACTGCGTTCGGTAAGATCAGTTTTTGAAACTTGACCCGTCATATGTTTCAGTAACTCCCCTTGGTTAAGCATTCAAAACTGCATTATGCTACTGTTATGACTCACATGCTTCAAATCTAATCATGTAATTTATCAAATTGAAAAGCATCTTGCTGTTATTCAGCAGCTCTTATCTCTTTCTTTGATATTTGTGATCGGTGATTAAGCTCTTGCCGAGTGATAAACAGTTAATAGATTGCTGTCAGATCTCTGATTTGCTTGTGAATGTCTGGGATATGTGTTGTTTGTACATTGGCTGTCATAATGGTACTTGTGCAGCTAAGTGTACACAATTTGAATGTACGTTGCATGTGTTCTATTTGTACATTGTCTGTAGTAATCGTACTTGTGCAGCGAAGTGTTAAATAATGAGTCATGAAATGATTTGTTATTGGTGGCAGAAAGATCGTGGAGCACATCACTCTTTTAAAAGCAAAACCAGATTTGTCGGATATTGATGAAAAAGATATGCTTGACTATCTGTTTACCACTCAGTACCAGATGAGTGGAATACTTGCTATTTCACTAGGTAAGAGCTTCATGAGTTCTCTTGATCCAAACATTTGATTGAAAGTCATTTCAGAAGTTTCATGCACTTTTTCTTAAAGCATCACATGTGGGTATGGATCTCTCTTCTTTATTTCTGATTTTACTTTGCAATACTTGTTGAAAATTGGTGGATTTTTGAGGCTTGCCAGCTCCCTACTTCTAGCCCTCAGAAGGAATTTTCAGACATTTAATATTCATACTGTTGATTATCCCTCCTCTTTCTAGTTTCTTGGGAGCATTCCTTTACGTATAACATCGAGTTTCCTGGGGCTAGAAAGCTGCTATTTTCTGTGTATATGGCAATGATATGTCGTACCAACTTGTATTGACTCAAGGAGTTTCACTCATTTGAATCTAGTAAAAGCATTTTCGTGTATACATACAGTCAGGACAGATTCATAACTTATAATCTCATGCTAGGAATATTCCTCAACTGATTTGGATGACTTGCTTAGGATTCATGGCTTTTGTTGGTAACTACATCAAAATTTCCATTTTTTGTCCTGATTAAATAGCAAGGCCAGTTTTGTCATTCTTATTGATGGTTGACTGATGCATGAATGTAATGTCAAAATGTTAATCTTCTCCTGTTTCTCCCTTCTCTCCCCCTCTCCCTTACTATGTTTGTAACAAGTATAACTTGCCATTTTTTCACAAGTTCATTATGGTAAAACCTGTTCTTACTGAAGGAAGAATAGCTCTTCATTCAGAATAGAACAATAAAGAACTGAATCCTTGCTCTGATTTCACATTATTGCTTGCTTTTGCTTTTTCTTGCAGGACGTGTTGAGCATCAAAATGTCGACAATGTTACACATGCATTTTGTCTGCGTTTTCATAAAAAGGAAGAGCTGTCAAAGTTCTATAGCAATCCTTATTACATGAAAGTTCTTGAAGAGCACGTTTCACCAAACTGCTATGTATGCTCTAACATGTAATGCTTCATTCCAATTGCCTTATCCTTTACAGATACTTAGATTTCTAAAGCATCTTTGCAGTGAAGATTTTAAAGATTTTTCCGATGACACTTACAGTTCATCTTGTTCATTTTAGGGATTGATGTATGTGGATTATGAGTCTGAAGTAGAGGATGATATAATGCACATCTTCAGGAGAGGAGAGGTGAGGCGCCTGTAGACTTTCAAATTTTGGTAGTCTTTGACGTTTATTACCATCTTTTAGATTGATCAAAATGTATTTGTACCACATACTGAAATGCAAATCATGCAATAAGTTCCAATTATTTAATGCTCGCCTAGTACCCATCATCCATTATAGCTCATAATTCTGACCTGTTCAACAATTTGGCTAAGAAATAGTTGGTAACTCTTTGTGGTGTGTCACTGATGCTCTCTGAATTGAATCATATTGAATAAAGTTAACATGATACAAGATTAAATGGTTCTCTAATATAGGAATTTAGCTATGGCGTTGAATGGGTGCTACTGATGTCTATCATTGAGAATACACCTCAACATGCTGTACTTGATGCTCTGGCGACTCTGCAGAAGATGATAGCGAGATATCATTCATCAATTGTACAAGTGACCCAAGGTGCATTTTAGCTTTTCAATGAATTTCACTAACCTGCATTTCTTCATCTCATCAATGCGTTGCTCCTTTGGAGGAAACAAATTTAATTATTTTTCTAAAACTTTTTAAATCCCCCGTTCGTTTTTTTAAAAAAAATAAGAAAGGTAAATTGATACAACAACAGCTAAGCCTCACAAAAGATGCGATCAGGTAGTTGAAAAAACTTGATGCATGCTTCTAGATGCTGTTCTGCTAATTTGTCATTTGCAATTTGAATGGTGCAGTTCATTGATGACCTTCGTAAAGTTAAATTAATGTAGCTCTTCGATGCTATATAGACTAAAGTAGACTTACTGTATGATTCCTATTGTTGCCCACTAAGTTGTCATATAAACTGCACGGAATTCTACCACACAAACAGGCAGCCATTGTATCATCTATTGAGTATTGTTCTCAACTGGTTTCAGTTTAAAGGAGACTCTGTTATTCCCCACTACTATTGCTAAAAGTCTGAAGGATAGTTGATAACTTTGCCATGTTTATCAGATAACTTTGCCATGTTTATCAGGTGAAAATTTGAACGTTAATGACAGTGAATACACCCATGCTGCTACAATACATTTCCAATCAGGTAGAATGTGTTGCAGTTGCTTGGTTTTCTTCATTCTTGTCTTCTTCTTCAAAACTTTTCTCTTATTTTATCAACATGCTATTTTGTAGATGCAGCCCTGAATACTTTCAAAGACAGCTTGGAATACAAGCACGTAAGCAATCACAAATTCATGCATTTAACTCTTTATGATCTTTATGGTTAAATAAACCATTGTCAATATTATCTTGGAAGGAAAAAATGCTATTTACATGAGTTCGTGCAAATGCATGCACATGCACATCCACACACACACAATTTTCTTTATAAGATTTGTCCCACTTTATAATTAAGCCTTTAAGGTAATTCACCTTAATAAGAGGAATACACTGTACTGCTATAATGGCAAGCGGTAGGGCTTTTTGTTAGGTGGTTTGCATGGGCCAATCAGATCCACGTAAGTGGTTACCTGGTTAATGAGCAATTAGTCATATTAACTAAGAATTAGACCAACAAGTTTAGCAGACTGCCAATTTGAACCTTTCTAGATTTGAAGATAAGATGGCAAGCAATACCTTTTTTAGTAGTAATATGTTGAAGGAATGTGCCATCTTCATTTGATCTTTGAGCCCAAGGGCACCGCTGTCATGTTTGGGTTTGAGGACTATGTCTTCAAGTGGAAATTTAAGTTCAATAATATCACACCCACTTTTTTTGACCAAGATAATTAATTGTCATGTGACCAGAGTTAGCACCATTTCGTGATTTGACTTTGGAGTTATGACTTGCAGTAAATCATTGCATTGAGCCATCATTGAAAATAAAGATGTTTTTCTATGCTTATATTATTCCCTTTAGGAACTCTGCCACTGATTGGTCCCATTTTGGTAAGCATAAATACTCTGCATTACAGGAGTAACATAGCTGTATTTTGCTCTGAGAATAAAGTTGGCGAGTGTTATAAGCTTTTAGCTTAGAGTTATACTGCCCAAATACTACATCTAAGTTCTGAGTCATGTGTATTTCTTTTTCCAAATGAGGCTAAGAGGAAAGGAGGAGTTATTAGGAGAAAGCATAGGCAAAGTTGGGGGCGAGAGAGATGTACTTGATATCTTGCATGCCTCCTCTTTTACATATTTACATTTGTACTAATCACTCCATTAATGTATCTGCAAATCTTGTTGATCCCAACTTAAGTTTCCATTTGCAACACAAACCATTTTTTACTATTAATGTAAAAAAAAGCTTCTGAAAGGTTCAACTATAAGCTTTGGCAAAATACAACGCGTGAATATTTTTACAACCATTTTTAGCAATCACAGTGCATGAATAATATTTTAACAACCATCAAGCTAATGCTTATGTGATTAATGTCAAAGTATGAGGTAGTAAAATGCATTGACTTAGCAACTGCTTTGCTGCTTAATGCAAATTGGATGTTGAATCCCAGCAGTGAAATTTACTTGGTACTTTTAAGGATAGCAAAGGGCTGGAAATTGTGTGAGCCAAAATAAGAAGCAGCCTGATTAGAAAGACAACCTGACTCAATAAAGTGGTGAGTCGGGTTTGTGGTTCTATGGTTCTATTGTTGGCTTAAGTTCTTTTATTTTGTTTTCCAGAAGGGTTAAATTGAATCAAACCCATAACTTTGTCATAGATGTTAAAATTTCAATGGAATTTTCATCTGTAAAAATATTATCTTATAAAAGTTATAATATGGTTGAAAATGGCGAGTTTTAGAGAAAAATCAAGTGCAGAAATTGTGCTGAAATTCCAGAAAAATCACCAACAAATTAAAAACACTTAGCACTAGATGTATCAAGTTAATTCAACCAACAGTACTCAAAACTATATCAATTTCAGTTATGAACTATAATTTTAGAAAATTCAAAGCAACACCTTAAACAATATAACAATTGATAGATCAGCACATACACATAGAAATTTTATCAAGTTCTTCACAAAATTCTATGAAAATGCCCAAATTTAAGTTCAGAAAATATAGTAGTTGAGGCACATGAGTTGATCCACACTTTCACACGAGTTTGATCGACTCTTTGTGCAAAGTTTTCCCAAATTCCTCAAAGAGATATAACACACCAGCTTAGGGGTAGCATGGATGTAGTTATCTTGTGAATCTATTCGTCATTAACAATTAGATCAAAATAATGATATGAATCTCAAGATTTTGGCTCTTGATGGCTGAAAAATCCTCTTCAAAGCTATCAACAAGGTGGTAATTGGTTTATTGATATACTAGCAGTAGGCTAGCAGCAAAGCTAAGCAGGAAGATTAGAGAAGAAGTAACAGGAGAATCTTGTGATCTGTTTCTCTTTCTTCTATTATTGAAAGGAATCAAATACACTCCCATCAAAGCAATAATTAGAACAAAGTAGCAACGGTAATCTAAGATGGAAGATCTTCTTGAAAGCAAGGAAACTGATGGTAGTTGTTGTATAAATATATTAGTAGCAGACTGAAGCAGGAAGAAAAAAAAAGGAGTAATTGGAGAATCTTGTGATCTCTTTCTCTTCTTTTATCATTGAAAGGGATCAAATATAATTCCACGAATATAAAGCACCATTTCAGCCAATGATCATTTAAGAATTAATTAGATTACAAGAAGGTTTTAGTCTTGAAGCTATCCCAGCACTTGTAACCATATAGTGAATAAAAAATATTTTTCACCTTTTACTAAAGAAAATTGTTGGTTATATAACATGTTGGTTTAAAATTTGCTTCTGATATTTGATAAAGAAGGATTTGATTTTATCATGTTTATTTGTTGTTGTATGGTTGGACAATACATGTTAATGTAAGCTAAATGGTTCAACTTGATTTGTACTAATTAACACGTATTGGATAAGCTTCAAGGTTGAACCCAATTGTAATCCAACAAGTTTTTAAATAATCATTAGCCAGCAATGGGGTTCTATGTTCATGAGAATGTATTTAATCTCTTCCGATAATATAAAAAAGAGAAAACGATTACGGGATTCTCCCATTACTTCTTCTCCTCTTCTTCTGACTTCGGTTACTGCAATCTGCTACTACTGCTATATCTACACACCAATTATTACTATTTTCATTATTTGAAAAGGGTTTTCTATCCATCTAGAGCCAAATATTTTGATATCTCTGTTGCTATTTTATTTTAATCACTACTCTGATCAGATCAATGATGCTAGCCATTAGCTTGGGTTATATCTTTATGAAGTATCGGGTAAAACATTGCATGAGAGGAGTCAATCAAACTTGTAGGAGAGCAATGTTCAAGCTATGTGTCGCAATCACTAAGTTCTTTAAACTCGAATTATGATTTGAAACATAAGAATGATGATAATATTATTGTTACCACAGAAAATTGTGTTATACCACAAAACGATAGTTTTAAATATTTAGCTTCGATTATTCATATGGAAGGAAGAATTGATAAAGATGTTATGTGTAAAATTAAAACAAAATGGATGAAATGGCGATGTGCTAACGGAATCCTGTGTGATAGAAATTTTTTTTTTGAGACTAAAATTATTTTTATAGAATAGTTATTCGGCCTGCATTGCTAAAATAGTAGTGAGTGCTGGACTATTAAAAAGTGAAATATTCATAAGATAAATGTAGTAGATATAAGAATATAATATAGATGTTGGGTATAGTAGAATGGACAAAATACAAAATAAAAATATATGCCAATAAATAGCCGTCGCGCCAATTCAGGACAAATTAATGAAAGGTAGGCTTAGGTGGTTCAGGCATATTTTGTGCAGACCTAAAAGAGTGCAATGCATAAGAGTGATGTGATTCTATTTGAACGCTTTAGGAGAAAAATGAATAGATTAAAATTAACTTTGTCTAAAGTGGTGCAAAGAATTTAGAGGAATTAGACCGTTCGCTGGATCACGATTTATAATCGAACACAATGGTGAAAACGGATTCATGTAGCTGACCCCATGCAAGTGGGTTGAAGGCTTAATTTATTGTTATTTTATAATAAAAAAAATTTATGAGACAGTGGGGATGCGTTTTTAGATTGGGGGTAAAACGTACCCCAAAACATGCCCTAACCTTTCTAGTACCACATTCAACCACCCTGGTGCAATTTGGATTCTCTAGAAATTCCATTTGGATTTCCCATGTACTTTGGTGTATGCTATACTTATTTCCATTTTAGGATTGTGTCAGGTGCTATTGGCTCTTGTGTATTTAGTATATAGTTTGTCTTGATATATCCATTTTGGGACTGACCTTGTTTTTAGTGGTATACAAATGTATTAACTGCATATGGTTGCACAAAGTATGTTAGAACTTTAGGAAACTTATGCTTTGGCTTCTGTTTACTCAGTTTAGGCCTGAAATGCCTGTCTTTAGATGACTGCAATCCACAGTGAGCATTACTTTTTCTACAGGAGCAATCTTTATTAGTTGCTATTAACTAGCCTTGTCTATCTAACACGCATTTCTTACTTATGATTTACTCAATGAATTGTCATCTACATGACATGTTTCATTTGAATGCAGATGTGGAGGACAAAATTTGAGCCCATTACCAGAAAAAGTCTTGGTTTACAATACACTGTCGATCCTGTCGGTACTGAATTAATGTGATGTGATCCGTTTATCTCTTTCTTCGATTGATTTACGTTCATATTGTTGCCTGTAAGCTGTCGGTTCTAAGTGCTCTAAAGCTTAGAGATGTTTGAACTGTTGAAGCACTTCTCTGTTGCTTTTATTTATGGTTATATATATATATATATATATATATATAGAAAGCATCAAACTCTTTCATCTGATATGCTATTACTTATAAATTTTTTGGTAGCAGAGCATCCCTGATTACGAAGTTACTAGAAAGCAATTCTCTTTTCTTTAATGTTTTTGCTGTTGGGTTTTCATGTTCTTTATATGCTTTGTTATGTTAGAAGCAGCGCTAGTCACTTTCTTAATTTTTAAGTTTTGTAGATTTGGTAAATGTTGTTAATCAATTCTCTTAAAAATTTTCTAGCCTTAAAATATTCTTAATCTGCAATCGATAAATCGAAGTTTCATAATTGCAAGCTTCATAGGCTTTTTTCACTAGGTAGTACATCTAGCAAGTTTCCACTAGATATTCTTGGTGCGTTTGATATTGCATTCCAAACGTTTTTTTTCAATTTTTTAAAAATATTTTTTAATATATATTTTATAAATATTTAAAAAATTTATTTAAAAATTTAGATAGTGTAAAAAGATTTTACGTAATAAATTTTTTATTATATATTTTTATTATTTTTTTAAAGTAAAAAAATAAATTTTATTTTTAAAAAAAAATTTTTTTATAAATAAATTCTATTTCATAACGTGTCGGCGACTACCAATTCACATATTGGAGCTTATCTTTTGCCTTAGATTCTTCTACGTGAATCACCATCGCTTCTACTACTGTGTTATCTGTTCCTTTGTCACTAGCACTGCTTCAGTTCAGAAATAACCAACGCAACAAGTGCATAAATAGTTCTTGTCGTGAGATAATGTCTTTTATGTTGTGAGGTGTTGTGTATTATTAGCGTCCTGTTAATGCAAACAAGCATGGAACTTAACAAACATGTTAACTTCTCACGTATGACCTTTGAAGTTGTTTAGTCTAACAACTGTACTGTTTCTTTGATGTTTTTAAACTTCCTTAGGGTGGTCTTTGGAAGTGTATTATTTTTTTTCATTCTAACTTTTCTATTTATATTTTTCAATAAATTTTCTATAAATTTTGTAAAATTTTTTAAAATTTAAAAAGTATAAAAAGGTTTACATTTAAATTGACATAAAAGTTAAAAAAAGTAAAAGATGGATAACTATTCTCATTTTATAACAAATGGATTTAGATATTGATTTTTCATTTTATTGAATATTTTCAGGCGTTTAACGATCAAAGTGTTGGCATTTATTGAGCAGAAGATGATTCCTGTTGCAAGCAATAGGTTGGCTTGTGCGAGTGTGATGTCTTTGAAATGTATGTTATATCTTTGATTGCGAAAAAATTGATGTCAGAAGTATTATAAAAAAAACATTACATTAGTTTCATAGTAATTAGAATGGTAATGCTTACCAAAAGTGGCGTTTGTGCTATTCTTACTCTTTATCTGGTTATTGTTAGGAGTTTAGATTTCTAACTTAAAACTTTAAAATAATATATGAAATTACTTAGTACGTCTAAAATTCTAAAAAGGTACCTAGTCTAATAATAATATGAGATTAATTGAGTAAATCGTATACCCACACACGAAGCGTGGATCAAAATTACGATATAAATATTAAGTCAATGATCGAATTACAGTATTTGCATATATATAATGAGGTTATTGATTGAGCTAAACTCACTATAGTCCTAATTTGTTTAATGGAAGATAAGGATTAATTGTCCAAAATGTTAGCAATAATAATATTACAAAATATAGATTCATTTTCACGAGTTTGACTATAAACTAAGTGGCCATTTAAGATTGCGTTCTCTAATATTTATTTTTAATTTTTAATTTTATATTTTTTAATATATATTTTATAAATATTTAAAAATTTAAAAAATATAAAAAAAAATTTACGTAGTAAAATTATTTTATTATATATTTTTATTATATTTTTAAAAATAAAAAAAATAAAAATACTTTATATTCGAAAAAAGTTTCACTTCATCCATTTTTTCAAACGTTTCCTAATTAGTAGTCCCAACTCTAGACTCTAGAGGGGCCATGCATGTGTACGCATTCAATTTCTGTAAAGAAATTATATGAAAATTTGAAGTCTCCAACCATGTTTGAGAACATAATCCAACTTATCTAAATGAACACAATTCTTATAAGCATAAAATTAGAAGATAAGCAAATAATGTTGGTCAAAAGCTTACGTATAATATGATATTGTGAAAATTCGCACCATTGGAAGGTAGTATATGTGTTAATTAAACAAATAGGAGAAGCTTAGAATAATAAGAATGCAGTCGACATGTTTTATTTAAAATTTTAACTGGTTAGGTATGTGCATTTATAGCTCTTCCGTTGGTTGTCCATAGTTTAATTAAGAGGGATCAACAATGCCGGTGAAAGAAAATTTGAAGTCAACCCTTGTTTCCCAATGAATTTAAGCCGGTGTTTGACGTTTCATTCTATAAAATAATTTTTTAAATAATTTTTTAAATATATTAAAAATTTAGAAAATATTAAAATTTTATGTAGTAAGATTTTTTTATTAATTAATTTATTTTTAATAAAAAACTTATTTTTAAAACAAACAAAAATATATTTTTTATTTAAAAAACTTTTATTTTAAAATTACTTTCAAAAGCCTCCTAAGTCATGTTTGGTTATACTTGAGATTCAAATTTTTTTGCTAAATCATGTTTGGTTATACTTGAGATTCAATTTTTTTTTGCTAAAAACTAATTTCAAAGACTTTTATGTTTACTTTTACTAAAACTTTTATTTTTTTGAATTCACTTTTAAACTTTATTTTAGACAATCACATTTTAAAAGTAAAAACTTCAAATGTAAATTTATTTTTAATAAAAAATAAACACAAAAGCTAAATTTAATTCCAACGACATATTTTAATTAAACTTGTTATGGATGTCATTACCATAGTTGTAAGAATCGGATCGGACATCGAACCGGAAAATTGTCCGGGTCACGATTTTTGGGTCGAACCGTCGGATCAACCCGTCAACCGTCGGGTCAATAATATTAAAATATTTTAATTAATAATAATAATTATTATAGTAAAAAATTTATTGCCAATGATACTACCAATAATAATAGCAATAATAATCATAGCAAAAAATTAAAATATTTTTATTATAGCATTACTATCAATAATAACAGTAATAATAATCACAGCAAAAATTAAAGTATTGCCACCACCAATAACAATAATAATAACTAAAGTTTATAATAATAAATATTTAAATAAATTAGGAGATTAGAAAAAAATAAAATCATAAATAGAGAAATCATAAAGAGATATAACAAAATTTTTTAGGTATACATATTTGATTCTAAATATTTTACAATATAAAAATTTAAAAATCACTAATAATTGATATTTACAAATAAGATATAAGTAATTATATTTTTGTATTATCACATTCAAATACAAAATTTAAACTACATATTATTTTTCAAAATAGAATTATTAATAATTATTTTTGTAATAAATATGTCATCAATTTAAAATTTTTTAATTAATTTTTAAAATTTTTTAATTAATTTTTTAATATTTTTTTAATTAATTAAAAAAAATAGTTTTTTTTAAGATCCGGATCAATTTACCGTCCGAATCGACGGTTCTCGGGTCGATCCGGACGGGTCGGTCCGGATCTGACAACAATGGTCATTACAAAGTTTCGAGATTTTAATGAGCGGCTCTGAAAAAATTTACCATCAAAGACAGCATTAGGTAACTACGTAAAGTTAAGAGTGGTAAGAAAGTTTTAGGACATATTTTGCAATACTTATTATTATTTATCAAACATTTATTTTAAAATTTTATTTCCTAATTAATTTTTTATAGTATTTGATTTTTTTCAAAAATTTTCAAAAATATAAATTTAACTATATATTATAAAACTATATATATATAATATTTATTTTTTAAATAAAAATTAATTTTATTTTCAAAACATTCTAATTTTTGCTATAAAAACTTCTTAAGACTTATTTATCTATTATTTCAAATTCACTTTTCTAAACTCATTTTTAATACAAAATAAATTAACAAAGTTAAAATAAATTAATTTTATCAAAAAATTATTTTTTAAACTTTATGTATAATATAAAATAAATATAAAATTTTTTTATTATTAAATATTTTAATTTTTAATTTTATTTTTAAACTCATTTTCAAAAAAATGAGTTTATTCTAGAGTAAACACGCCATTAGTTTTAATAAGTACTCCAACGCGTTCCCTCAATTAATGCTATTAGTTGTTGAAAGAAAGTTAAAAAAACAAAACAAAACACTTTAGGTTGTCCTTGCTAACTAAAGATAGCTTTATGCCTTGAATTTCAACTATATATAGGTCTGCTCAACTTTGGCAACTTTGAAGTATAGAATTTGTTTACTTGTCCATAAATGAAAAGTGATTCTTTTCCATAGAAAATTTACTCCAAGTGACTTTCTATATTACTTTCATAAATTTAGTAGGCGTTTAATACTTATAAAAAAATTTTAAAAAGAGAATTTTTAAATACACTATTTTATGAAAAATTTAAATATGTATAATTATTTTATAATCTCTAATTTATTAATATTTAAAAATTTTTAGAATTAAAAATGTATAATATTTTGAAATTGATAAACAGTCGCAAATGTGCATTTTATTAAAATTTTTTCTAGTACTTTACTTCTTGAAAAATTACTTTTACGCGCTCAATTTCAGATCATTTACGAACAAGCAAGAGTCCGTTTGGCATTACTTTCGAAAAAATTAATTTATAAATTTTTTATTTTATATTTTTAATATATATTTATAAATATATAGAAATTTTATTTAAAATTTAAAAAATATAAAAGAAACTTTATATAGTGAGATTTTTTTATTATATATTATTATTTTATTAAAAATAAAAAAAACTTATTTTTCAAAAATAATAAAAATATTTTTTATTTTAAAAAAATTTTATTTGATAAGCACTTCCTAAATACACATTTAAAAAGAACTTTATCTATCGAAGTGTTTATTTTAAACCCCAAACACATGACTTGCATGAAGATAACCATACGGAAGCTGTGGAAGATTTTTATCAATAGTCAACTATAACAAAAAAATTTCTCAGGAAATTTGGTTTCTTTTATACTTAAAAAAACCATCACTCACACTCTTGTCTTTCATTACTTGGAGAACTTTGTGTAAACAAATCCTACCATCTTACCAATAATCAACTAATGAAGTTGATGTTTATGTACTTAGTTGGACTTTTAAGGAACTCTATTGATTGTTCAATAACTTCAACTTTTGGAATATATTTATAGTGGCTTGAAATTAATTTGAAAGTAGGAATTTTATAATTTGAATAATAATTTTAGTCATAGCTCTTTAATTAGGTCTTTTAGACAAAAGATAAGTTATAAAAAATAAATTTTAAATAAATTTTAAGAAAATAAATTACTGTAAATAGAGATGAAATCTCTTTTAATTTTATTATTTTATTGTTCAATTCAAATACATATATATAAATAAATTTTTTATAATACTAAATAAAGAAAATTCTAAATAAATATCTAATTTTAAAAAATATATATCTAAAATAATTAAAAAATATCTAAAATAACTAAGTAAAAATATTAAAAATTATATTAACTCACGCTAACAAATAGTGCTATTAAAAATAATTTTAATTTTATATTTTTTAAAATAAATTGATTTTTTTATTATATTTTTTGTGTAGTTAAAATAATTTGAAAATAATTTTTAATACAAAATAAATTATAACAATAAAAAATTCTCATTGAAGGAGGAGCAAAATGTAAAATAAGATTTGTTATTGACGATCCTTTATCTACCATTCAAATTTCATTTTTTTAAATTTATTTTTAATTAAAATAAAAAATTTAAAATCAATTTTTTGATCAATTTTTTTTTCAAAATTTATTTTTTAAACTTACCATTAATACAAAATTAATATAATAATTTATTTATTATTAAGTACTTTTAATTTTTAATTTTAAACTTATTTTTAAAAAATGAATCTATCTGGAAAGCACTCTATATATAAGATGGTAAAAATGTATATTATATCGTGATTCTCGAAAAGAAGAAACAGGGCGTAAACATTTAATTAACAAATTAATTAACCGTTGATAAATTTCTTTCATAAATAGAAACGAAAACTTGTGTCAACAAAACTCAAACAAAGAGAATCTTTAAACAGGTTTCAACTTTTCAAGTGTCCAACACAGTGCTATAAAAAACAACAAACCTCCTAAATTAATACCCTGAAACTCTTCTATATATCTACAGCTTCCAACACCTGCAGCTCAGATCTCTCACTTCTTTTTTTCTTTTCTTTTTTTCTCGAACTCAAAACAATGAGAAGAAACCAAAATTTTGCATTACAGCCATCAACGGTTGCTGTTTCATGTCTTCTTCTTGTATCTCTACTGCTGCTTGATCAGTCGAACTCCGTAGATTGCCGGAGATCACGAAATATGTTGATGAGAGACGTGAAAGAATCTTCGCCGTCAATGGGTTATTATTTCTCGAAAAAGAAAACTCCGATGAATTACAACCAAGAAGAAGATGGTGGTGATGAAATCAATCCTCTTTATGGTGTTTCTAAAAGATTTGTTCCTCAAGGTCCTAATCCGTTACACAACTAGCTAGATAATTTCTCTGCGTATATATATATATATATATATAGTTGAAGGAAAAACTCGTACCTTCGTTTTTTCTTTTCCTTCTAAGTTAAGAGATATTACTAGTTTAAATTAGAGTTACATGCTCTTGAATTTGTTCTTGTATCTGTATATATATTACTGTCCGATCCAGTGAAGTTAATGTTATGATCGGCGCCGGAGTTTTCCTCTAATGTGATCGATGTTATACAGAAGGAAACAGTTTTTGTTTTTCCTTCATGACTAAAAAACGTTGTTTTAATCTTTGATTGTTTTCTTTTGAATGGTATTGTTTAATAATCTTCATTAACTGCAGTGGTTTTGAGAGCTTAACTACTACCTCCAATAAAGAAGGAGAGCTTCAATAATGTTAGATAGATTAGATCGAAAAGCTTCAGCTTTTCTTCCAGTGATTATTAGAATTATGATCTCATCATGCAAACGTTAATTTATGTAAACACGAAAAACTTCACATATGTTTTTACTTGAATAATGCGTTGGAGATAATTAGTGAAGCAGAAAAAGTAGAATAAGGAGATTGTTTTATTATAAGACTTTGATAAAAAAAATAAGTTTTAGATATAAGAAAATAAATTATGGAATAGAAAGAAAAATAAATATAATATATACAAAAAATAGCTTATAAGAAAAAAGTTAATGTAAAATAATTATTATATATAACATCGTTAAGGTGAGTTCAGTTGTTTTTTTTATATATTAAAAATAAAAGTAGTTTTTATATTCTTTGCATATTTTAAAGTAAAAAGATAAGTTGTTAAAAATTAAATAAAAACATATCTTAGGGCATACTTAATTGAAAAGAACTTCATTTTTGTCATTTTAGATTTTGAATTCTACCACTTTATATATTTTATATAATTATTACGTTAAACGTTAGCTAACTTTACTTTCATCAAAATTTAACTTTAAAATTTACTTTATTAAACTTAACTTTTCACAAAATTTTATTTTTATAAAATTCACTTTTATAAAATTATGTTTATATAATTAAAATACGCTCTTAGTAGAAAACTATTAGCAGCTCCATAAAGGTTCGTACAAAACTCAAAAGATAGTTTACAACTATAGTAAAATTACTGTAATCAAATCCAAATCGGACTGTCCGACTCCAACTGAAAATTGGTGACCCGATCGTCATTTTAGTCCAAATAATTTGTTTACCAAGTGACAGGCGAGACGCGACAAAGGCCTTGAAGCAACATAGTAAATTGAGAAGCAGAAATAGTCACCGACGAAGCAGAATGAAGCCGAATAAACTCGTCGGTGGAAGAATTTCTTCTCTACCCACAGCGAAGCAGAATGAAGCGGCAAAGGCGAGGAGGAGGGGTGTACGTTCGATGATCCGAAAAGCAATGCCATATTAGTAAGGTCCTGTAGCAGAGCGTTCCGTTGAATGAAATTTAAGTGGCATCTTTCGACGAACTCCAATTGAGCTTCGAACCACGACGCTGCCAAGGTTTCAATCGAACTCACCACTTGTGATTCGAGTTCGGAAAACGAAGGAGGTGTCGGTGAATCATAATCCGAATCGAAGAAATCCGTGATAGAAACGGATCTAGCAATGAAGCAAAGTTTTTGATTGATTCGTGTTCATCTGTATTGTTGTCGGTTGTTGTTGTTAATAACTTTGTTTTCTATTATTGAGAGAATGGTCGATCCTTTTTTATAATTTTATTTGGTCTTTTGTGATTTTAGAGAAGTATCTTCAAAACGATCTCGTCGGCGGTAGCGGCGGTGCTGAGCAAGAGCACCAAGAGGACACGTGTATACACACACGCCTCTGTTAGTTCTACCGCGACTGCAACATCTCCGACACAATTGATTTCATCTTCAGTAATGCAGCTTCCTTTTTCAGAATTGAAGCTAGTGTAGTGATACGAATTCTGTGAACGTGAACGAAATTGACGAAATTGATACAGTGGGTCAACCTGATAACCAGCGGATAAATCAGTGACTCAGCGATCTTTTTGGATTGACATTTAGATCGGTTCGGACTACTACAAGTTATGTGTTGTTTGGCTAAATTTTTTAAATTATTTTAATTCTATTTTTTATTTTATATTTTTAAACAAATCTTCTATAATATTTTATAAAATTTTTTAAAAAATTTTGAAAATATAAAAAAAAATATATAGTAAAATTTTATTATTACTTATTTTTTTGAGATAAAAAATAAATTTATTTTTCAAAACTTTCTAAACTAATTTTTATATTAGAAAAATTGTTTTCAAACTTATTTTCAAACATATTATAAAAGTACTCGAAAGGGTTGAACCTTCTTTCTACCTACGCTAATGAAATGTTTATTTAAAGATGGACTTGTTCAACAGATATTTTGCACACTTTATTAGTCTTTTCTTCCTAAGTACTACCAGGGTATCAGAAAAACTTCATGGCTATCTTAGTGCCTTTCGATTCATAAACAATCAGGAAAGAATAAAAAATTACTTGGAATTCATGATGATAACAAAAGTTATTTATTTATAAGTTTTTAGATAAAAAATAAATTTAATTTTTTAAAATAAAATTTCATTTAAAAAATTTTATTTTAAAATATTTCAGTACCTCATTTGCAGTATTATCACCATAATAAACTAAGTTAAAAAGAAGGGCATCTGTGTACGAAAGATTTGTGTAAACTTGTAACATTTGAATGACAGTTTGGGTATGTTACTTTAACTGAAAATAAATTATTAAAATAATTGTAAATTTATAAATTTTATTATTTAAAGTAAATATTTTTGTAGTTTTTAGTAAAACTAAGTTGAATAATTTTTAAAATTTTAAGCTGAATATAAATTTAAAGAGAAAAGTTAAAAAAAACTTAAGCTGAATATAACTTTTTAAAATTTAATCAAACGATAATTAACTGTCTGGAGTTTAGTTTACTAACATGGATTAATTTGCTAGCATTAAGATCTCTAATAAGTATCATACACAAATAATTCGACGCATCCAAATGAGGAGCGCATTGAATTAACTCACCAATTTTTTCTTACTATTTAATTAAAAGGCGGCAGTTTTAAATCTCTTAGTTTGAAAAAGAAGAATTACAAAAATAATTGTCTTTAGCAAAATACAAAAACAAAAGAGAAGAAAAGTTAGAACTTTTTCCTTCTTCTATTATAGAGTAGCAATTAAAAATATGCAAAAAAAATAACCTAAAGATTCATAATTATCTTCTTAATGTAGGCCCCACAAAATACTTAACTCTCCTGCACCAAACCATAAGCAAACCATCTCTCGCAATCACCCGTTCAAGATAAAACACAAACACGTAAGTTACTAACGTGGCATTTTCCTAATGGATATAAGTGGAACTTAAACTTCTTAACGTCACATGGAACGTGTTTCCATGTTTGCTGTTTTATTATTACACCAAATCACTCACGTAGTTCCTATTTATCACTCTATGACCAATTTTAATTGACCGCTGCCGGTAGTCATCAGTCACTCAGCTACTATATAGAAAATAGATTCCTCAGCCGCCAGCAACCAGGACACAAGATTATCTCCCAAATTTCTTTCAATCAATCAAAAGTTTTTACCCAAATCGATTTTGATTTCGATTGACTTGATTTCAATGGCAGTAGCAGAGCTGTGGGAGACGCTGAAGCACACAATCGAATCCTACACCGGCTTGTCTCCGGCGACATTCTTCACCGCTCTCGCTATCGCCCTGGCGTTATACTACCTAGTTGCTGATTTTTTCAGTCCTCCGACGGTAGCTGCTGTTAGAAAGAGGGATGCAGAATGCGAGGCAGTCGAGCCGTTGCCGCCGCCGGTACAGCTCGGAGAGATCTCTGAAGAGGAGTTGAAGGTTTATGATGGTTCTGATCCGAAGAAGCCGCTGCTAATGGCTATCAAGGGGCAGATCTATGATGTTTCGCAGAGCAGGTTTTCTTTTTTCTCCTTTTATTTTTTTTCTCCTCTAGCTTTTGTGATTTGATTATTAATTAATCATCAGTGAGATAATTGTGAATGATGTTTTAGGTAGTGAATCAGAGTTTTTTGGTATAATCTTATTATTATTATTATTATTATTATTATTTTTTGTATTTTTGGTGTTGGTTGCTATTGATAGAAACGATGAAGTGTCTAGAGGAAATACTGTAGAGTGCTTAATTTTTATCAGAATTGGAATTTCATGACAAGTTTTGTGTGTGATGTTGTATTTAAACTCTAAAATGTTCTATTGGTCTCTGAATTTATCATCTATGATTCTTCCTGAGCAGGATATCTTAAATGTGTGGTAGGATATAATCGTCATGTAGTTTGTATTTGGATTTATGGGTTTCATAAGCTTATTGATAGATAAATCAGGATAAGTTTTGGATGTCTAGCAGGGAGGTCTGTATTCAAAAGTAACTTTTATGTATTTTAGGAGTTGAGAGTATTATGATGCTAATTGTTATGGGCTACTTGGGACTAATTATAGTGTCTGGTGGAGCATGCTGTATTATGTATCCTCCTGCTATATATTCACTAAACCTAGTTGAATGGATCTTCCCTATAAACATTTTATACGGTGATTTGATGAGCATCATTTTGATTGTCTACTGCATGTGATGGTTTTAGTCTATGATGTTCCAGTAAAGCATGTTTTCTGGGCGCTAAAATGCGCTTGCCTATGCCATTTGGTTCAATTAATAGTCGTATTTTTGGTCAATTGTTAGTTGTATAATATAGAGTGCTTAACAGCGCCTATATATAGGCCTCAGGAAATTCACTTTAGGCAACTATGTTGTTTCTAACGGGTTTTTTTTTTTTGGAAATTTTTGTAAGATGTCTTCTGTGCAGAAAAGTGTATCTGGGCATGTGACAGTTGTGTTTGTTAGAAGTAGGAATATTGACGGCTTTGAAAGAGGTGAGGAAGTTAGTAAGATGAGTCGGATCTGATTCTAGATATCCTAAAAAAGCTTAACCTACACCTGTATAGGAAAGGCAATTTTATTTATATCAGCTTAGGGCAGCAATTCTAAGTTTGTTGCCTTTTTACTTCTCTTGGCTCTGCCTTGGTCCTTATTCTACCATTATCCTCCGGCTGTACCATGGACTTACTCTTGCTGATCATTTTCTGTGCAATGTTCAAACTTCACCCATTCTTCCTTGTTCTTCTGTAATGATGCTAAAGCTATTTACTTGTTATGGTATTTTCTAAATAGAAGTTTCATCTATAATATTTCTGAAAAAGTTTCTCAGTACTATTTTGTCATAGCATCCCTGAGATAGAAACTAATTAATAGCGAATGTTGTAGTGTATCAGTATTATGGTAAGACAAAATATTAGATACATTTTTTATTATGAAACTATAACTCATTAGTAAAGGTTTTTTTTTTCTTAGTTACGTTGTAAGCTACAATATATGTTAAAAAAGCATCATACAGCTACTAAATTGATTGCAGGACAGTTTGGCTCCATACTAACCATCATGCTATTGCACACTTTATACTGAAAAGCTTGTAATGATTGTATATACTATGCTTCTAGACCGGCAGAGTTCACATTTTATAAGAGAGTGCACCGGTGCCACCTGCTGGCTTAGTTGTTGATGTACCTCTGTTAACTTGATGTTCGTTAAAAACGGAGGTGGTGGATTTTGAGCTGCTAAACCCTCGTAATCTTGGTCACATTGTCAATATTTCATATTCTGCTGTCTGATTGTTTTAAAAACTTCAACATGGATTTTATTGATTTAAGTTTCTGACAACATAGTCATTCATGCTCCTTATCTATGTAGATATAAGGTTGCAGCACATTGTTTGGAAAATATGTCGACCTATTCATTTATTATTCAATTGAAACTTGGCACCCACGGTATGCATATCGATAGTATATTATAGAATCGCTCTATGGGTACGCTTTACTTATTCATAGTTTATTAGTTTGAAACTCTTTGGAGAGAACTGTCTGGTCCTTAATCAAATTTAAAGTTCAATTCAGATGTATAATTTGATGTTTGATTTCGTTGGAGAGAACTTCACATAAGTGGCTACTAGAGATATGTTCTATACCTATACTGGGTGAACGATGAGTTAGTTCTACCTGTTTTTGTAGGAAAGTATTTTAAGATGATTGAGAGGAAGTTGGCTTTGGAGATCCTTTTTATATGCTTATCTTACAAAAACCTTGTATGTGATATATGTTAACTTAGCTGCTTGATTTGACCATGATACAAGTTTGACTGGCGTAGATTTTTACTTTTTTCCAATTGCTTATGTTTTTCCACAGAAGTACGTATATTCTCTCTCTCTCTCTCTCTCTCTCTCTAACAAACACACACACACACACAGAAACATGTGCTCGCACACACACGCGTTAGCAAGTTAAAAGTGATAACCTGATTGCAGTGTATTGTTGAGTACACTAACATCTATTACATACAAAATGCATAGCTTCTTTAGTTCATTATTCTTATCGTTCTCATTTTTTGTTATTAGGATGTTCTATGGTCCTGGTGGGCCCTACGCATTGTTTGCAGGCAGAGATGCCAGTAGGGCCCTGGCAAAGATGTCATTTGAACAGCAGGACCTCACTGGAGACATATCAGGCCTCGGTCCCTTTGAGTTAGAGGCTTTACAGGACTGGGAGTACAAGTTTATGAGCAAATACGTCAAGGTTGGAACCATTAAGAAGACTGAGACGGAGAGCTCTAATAGTGATAATAAGACTGAAAGTTTGGAAACTACCACTACTCCATCCACAGAAAATGACATGAAAGAAACCCCTGTAGTTCATGAGACGGAAGCTAACAGGAGTGGTTCAACTATAATAAGAGACATTCCCATAGATGATGGTGCAGAGCCAAAGGAAGCTACTGGTGAAGAAGGCACCAAAGAGTGATTGGAAGATGATCGTATGTGTAATAAAATGTGTCCTATAAATCGTTTCGAAGTCATACTTATCAATTAGACACAGTATCCCTTCTGGTCTTATCATCCTGAGAAACTGATGTAACTTTATAAAGTACCGGTAGTCACAGTTACATTTGAGTGTTATAGGGTACTTATCAAGACCTACGTTACTCGCAATGCCTGATTCTCTTAATAAAAAAATAAAAAAAGAAAAGAAAAGTAAAGTATAGGAAGAAGAAAAAGAAGAACAGAAAAAGAAAAAGAAAAAAAAGAGATCTCTGCCTCGCTATTTCTTGTCCTCGTTGTTTGGAAAGGGTACCTATGATGTATTTTGGGGGATATTATTTTATGTCTTACTATTTCTTATTCCAAAAGAATATAAAATAACTTCATCAAATAACTAAGAAACAGCTTTTTTTATCTTTTATAATAGTTATGTTTATTTTTATTCTTTATTTCCACAGCTTATTCTTCTACACCAAAACTTATTTCACTACCTTTGAGGAGTTGGAGAAGATGTCGACCAAAGCCGAGCTTCATCAGCATTTTGTTGCATGTGCCAATGGTGTTTGTGCTTGGCTTGATCAATGCCGAAGATTGCGGGCTCGTGCCTCCTTCTATCCTCCTTCCAATTCTGCTACTGCTGAATCACCTGCTGCAGCTGTGTAACACTTCCTTGCATTCTGAAAACCATTTAAGTATAGCTGGAGAGAATGTGAGATTTTGGAATTGTGAGAGTGGAAGTTAGTGACCTCTTGTTTCTGCATTTTGAATTGAAATTTTATATTTTGAATAGATCAACAGAGAGATTTCATCATGTAATTACAACTGCTATGTATGGGCATAACGTATGAAGCATAGTCATAGTTTCATGGCAATACTGCAGAAGTGCCTTGGAATTGTTCAGTTATAAGTCATGATTTTTTTTGAGGTACTTTGC
This sequence comes from Acanthochlamys bracteata, assembly GCA_019914995.1. Taxonomy (NCBI): domain Eukaryota; kingdom Viridiplantae; phylum Streptophyta; class Magnoliopsida; order Pandanales; family Velloziaceae; genus Acanthochlamys; species Acanthochlamys bracteata. The sequence goes on along the minus strand of CM034126.1, from coordinate 10,123,561 downwards.
TGTGATGGTTTGTTAGCAGGAAGAGTAGAGGGAATGGAAGTTTGTACTGTCATATTTCTGCATTTTGACCAGCGTTATTCTGCCAATGCAAACTTCAAGTACAAGCGTGTTTTTTTTTATTCTCTTATAGAGCGCGTCTGGCAATTTTCCTAGTTCCCACCTGCCTGAGAACTAGAATAGGCAAAACATCTTCCAGATTGGTTCCTAGTATGGGTTAGTGCAGTGTTGCCATTGTTATGCTATGGACTTTTATTTCAGCTGTATATTTTTGTGAATAGAACTGAGCCTCTATGATAATGCGTTGAGCTTCCGCTAAATAGTCTAGAACGGTAGTGGATGATTTTGAGTTGTACAGCAGGAAAGTCGCACTGTTAATGAACTAAAGTTCAGCAATTCAGGAGGCGTTTGGTAGTGCTTATAAAATAGAGCTTTTCTAAAATGGAAAATATTTTTGTCTTTTTTGAAAAACAAGTTCTACTTTTTTTACTTTCAAAAAAATAATAAAAATATGCAATAAAAAGATCTCACTCCGTAGAATTTTTCTACACTTTCTAAATTTTTAAATAAAATTTTTTATATATTTATAAAATATATATTAAAAAATATAAAATAAAATAAAATTGATAAACAGTTTATCATAAGCTGTGCCAAACGGGCTCTCAATATAATTTATGTATGATGATTTATATTTCAAACAATTGACTGTTACCCCCTTTTTGTTGAAGTTCTACGATAACAACTGTTCCTTCAAAGGTAAGGGGTGATAGATGGATCTGTGTACGTAAAATGAAGAGAGCATATTATTATTTGTTTGTTTGCATTCAATGGTAACATAAAAAAGTTCATTGATACTCAAAATTGCTCTGTTTTAGACGCAAATTTTCCTTCTGGGAAAATCATGAAATCCTCGATAACTCCGGATTCCGTGACGTGATGCTTGTTTGTCATTGCTTATAGGAATTTATTTTATTTTTTTAATTTCTGTTTTTAAAAAAATCTTTAACATAATTTTACAATTTTAAAACTTATCAATAAATTATATATAACATTTATAAACTTTTTTTAAATTCTTTATTTAAGCAATTCCTAAATGTACTCGCGGTTGTCATGAATTTCTCCCCATGATTAAAAAGGGACGTTTTTAAGTGATTTTAAAGTAGAGTTATTTAAAATGAAAAACATTTTTATTTTTTTGATTAAAAAAAAAATAAAATTTTATTATGTAAAATTTTTTAATATTTTTTAAATTTTAAATAAATCTTTTAAATATTTATTAAAAATATATTAAAAAATTAAAATTAGAAAACTACTTTCTAAAAAAGTAATTCACACGGCCACTAATTTCAACAACAACAACAAGCATTTTTTTACTTAAAGAAACTCTTTTTTTATGAAAGTACTTTTTTGAAATCTCTTTCTCGAGCAATTTTTATCCAAATCGGACCTAACAACTTATGTCTTATGATGACTTTTACAAGTTGTTAAGCTTCTATTTCTAATAAAGAAAGGTAAAACCTCTAACGAACCTACCACCACGGACACGAAGGCGAAGAGATGGAAGAAGCGGTCTCCAATGGCGAAGAAATTCTACAAGTAGACAGCGTCGATCTAGACAAATTTCCATTAGACGTTGTCGATCTAGAAGAAGAAGAAGAAGAAAAAGAAGAAGATAATTTCTCGGCGGAGGTGTGGCAACTGTTGCAGAGAAGCTTGTCTGAAACGCAGGATGTTTTAGACCGCAACTGTTGTTTGATAGCTGAGGCAGACGGCAAACCACCGGTCCAAGATTCCCGATAACATTGCGAAGAATGTTGCCTTAATCAACGAGATCAATCTCAATATTGCTAAGGTTTCCTCGCTCTATGCTCACCTGTCAATCCATCTCTCCTCTTCCGTGCTTCAATGGCAGCAACATCAGCAACAACGGAACCGGCGGTCTCGGGCTTAGCCGAATGCTCGTTTTTTTGGTTCTGCTTGGTTTTGCACGAGGTATGTTTAAATGTAACCCCATTCTTTCTTTCATCTCTGTTGATCAGTAGAATAGACTACTGTTTTTTTTTAATTATTAGTTTGATGTAGTGTAAGGGCATGTGTTTTTTTTTCCTCTGAGCTGAGCTTCCGAAACTGAGTTTTCGAAAGTGAGTTACTTAAATGTGAGGTTCGAAAGTGAGTCCAATTTTTGTGTTTACTTGTTATAAAAAGTGAGTTCGGCAGTGAAGATTTTAGTTTTATAATTTGAATTTTGGAAGTCGGTGTTTGGTGAAAAAACTGAGTTTAATTTTTGTGTTTAATTTGATTGAAAGTGTACTGAAAGTGAAGTTTTAGGAGGGCAAAAGTGAGATCAAAGTCTTGGTAAATACGCCCTAAGTGGATGTTGAACATAATAATGGTTCTTTTTTTTTTTTTTTTTTTTTGTACCTCTAAATTTATGTTTCAGGTCATCTATTGTCATCCTATTTACTGTTGCTTGATTTTTTTTGTTACAGATTACTGATGGTATGTCTGTGAAGTTATCATTGGAGAGAAGAGAATTAGGAGACATGACGTGAACTTTCAGTATATATCCTGTTCCTTTTCTTGTTCATATTTGTACTGACGGATGCTTATCAATGTACAGAACTTTCCTGTTTAGAAAGCATTGCTAAGAATATAGAATTACTTAAAAAAGAAAACAATTAATAAATGGAAAAGAGTGAATGGATAAAATTATAAGATGACTATGTAATTGACATTCCCTATAATGCACTATTTGGTTCCTGAACTAGCTGTTAATTTGGATTTTGGTCACCTATTTAATTCTGGTGCAATGGGACTCCTTCCAGGCCTAAAATGTATGACGTAGCCCTTTTGGTTTCAGAAATGATGAAAATGTGCATCCTGGCCACTTCTTTAGGAATCGGAATTTGCTTTTGAAAGTTGTTAAAGATTAAATTGTCAGTTTCTTGTCTAATGCAATGTACATAAGTATATGTTGCCTAGTATGCTATGCTGTTGATTGCTGGTAAAGCTTTTGAGTTAGCAATCCTATAAGACTGTGATGCATGATGTTTTAGTTAGGAGAAATAGGAAAAATCTTAAACAGAAGGAATGTTGTGAGTATTCCATTTAAAAAACGCTTTCCAAAATTATTTTGCTCTGTTTCTGTTTGAAGATGGTCTCTCTTCAATGAGAATGATGCACCATTTACTAGTATTTTGATTTATTTTCGAAATGGAGTGTATATACAGTGGCATATGGCATGTTGGGTGCAATGGTGATTTGGTTCATCTGACATGCGATATAGACATGACGGAAAGAGGGTTGATATACTAGAGAGATCCATCACCCATTCGTTTAAACTTTGGGTTAAGCTTTTGGATCAGATTGGGCTCTTTAGTTTATGGGTAGGACCTCGAATATAATCTCTTGTCTCGAAGGTTAACTCGTCCGAAGTTTCGTCTCCTCAACATTAAAACTAGTGAAGGCTTGCTAATGGATGATGATCGTTAGCAACTTTGAATGAGTTGTAAACTGTATATAATCTAGTAGCCTGAGTGAATTTCTTGAGCATGTAGAATAGAAAATTCTATTGCATTTGTTGCCTTTTTCTTTTCTAATTTTGCTCTCTGTCCTAATATTCTCTAATGTAATGAAGTTTGAATCAATCAGTATCTTTAGGCTTACGGGAAAAGGGTCGCAGTTTTGTGGCCATGCTAAACAGTTCACCTTTTACTTAGTGAGATCCTTCTTTTGGTTAACTGGTCATGTATAGCTTCATTACTTTGGGGCCAAAATCTAATTTGTTTGAATCTCATTCACTGAGCCCAATTAGAGTTTTGCACTAATGAATGTTATCACTATTAAAAGCCAATAAGATCTTATCAAACTATAAATTCTAGATGGGGGTCATAGCATGTGAAGTTAGATAGTGCCTCATTTTTATATAATACAGATTGGATGTTTTCTCAATGGTTGAGACACCAAAACTTGTAGCTACCTGGTGTAGTCTCACTCTAGCTACTTGTGTGAGAAACGGCAGCTTCTGCTATTTGATAATGAATGTTTTCTCAATAGTTGCCCTATGTAAGCCCAACTAGATTGGCAGATTTTGATATTTTACTAGCTGTAAAGAAAGCTGAATTTGGATAGACTCCAAATTCATTGACAATTTGAAATCTATCGTATTAAATGAGAAATATGATAGTTAATGTACCTTTGAGATGCATTTTTTTTCCTGTGACTTAAAAGTAGGTATGCCACTGGAGATGCTATGTTTATATCTATCAATGAAGGTTTGGTAGGTTGGATAATTATGTTGGCTTTCACACGCTAATAGAAATCAGAATTGATGAGAAGATTTGAATCCAAGAAGGAAACTTGTGTTTATTGGTTCACTAAGTTCACTTATATAGCAGGACTCTGGAATGTAGTATACTTTTCCAAGTCGTGTTTGTTGCCACTGGTGTGGTTAAAATCACCTAAGAAAACTTAGAGATTCTATCCTAGTTTATCCCACAAGTACACGGTTGTCGCCTATCGTATAGCAAATAACAGGTTCGATCCACAGGAACTGATGCTAATTCTAACTCAAAACTAATCTCATAAAATATGTAATAGGATGGAGATTTTTAATTAAACTATAAATATGTATAAAAATCAAGTAATAATAATAATAATAATAATAAAATTTTTAGAACAGAGGAGATAAGATAACTGAAATTTCAGAATTCACCACTAGTGTCTATTGTTTGAATCCTTAATCAAGTGTGAGTTTTATTATTGACTAATGTGAAGATTTCGTACCTAATACTTTGGTCCAGTCCTTAGGTCAGATTTCAATTATGATCCTAACTTTGGTCCAGTTTAGAATCACCTATCTCTTATTTATTCTAACTTTGGTCCAGTACAGAATTAAACAAGAGATGCATTAAGAATTGCGAAATCAGAAATCATGCAATTATATTCTCTTTGGTCCAGAAAACACTAATCACAGTTATTAATCCTAAGCTCTTTTATTATGTTTCGATTGGTCCTCGCAAACATAATTAAACAAATAATTCAAATTTCAAACTCAATATTGATCAAATATTTAAATCCAAAATTTAAATTTTAATTAATACAAAGATTAACAACTCATAAAATATTCAACAATTATTAATCACAATAATGTTTAAGAATCCAAATAATTTCACTAAGGTTTCATCCAAAATTTCAGTCAAGATGTTTAGCTACCCATAGAAATAATATAAGCAATAAAATTTATTGAGATAAATAGGAAAAAGAAAGAAAATCAAATCTGGTTGGTTGTTGCTTTGTCCGCAGTCAAGCTCTGTCCTTTTCCTAAGCCTTTAATTTTATCTCCGTTTCTTCCTCTATTTTCTTTCTCTTGTTTCTTTTTCTATTCCCCCTCTTGCTGTGCAGCCGCCAGGAGAGAAAAAAAACTTCTTCACGTCGGAATGAGGGATTCGATTCGGGCTTTTTTTTTCTTTTCTTAACTAATGCTATGGTTCATTCCAAACGGTTGAGATTTCTTAATCATAATAATGGGCTAATATTGCCTTGTGGGCCAAGAGGGAGCCCATGTTTGATTGGTTGTGGTGGTCTCTCTCTATATAAACTTGTAGCTCCTCTTTCTTTTACATTTGTCCAACTTCTCTTCATTATCTAACATCCACAAAATATAAGAAAATTTTAGCTCATTAATAAATAAATCAATATATAATCATGATCAAAATATTATTATAAATCATATAATTATATCTTTATCAGCCACCAATTCAATGAGTCAAATATGTTAATGTAACAAACACCTGAATCTAAGTGCAAGCATTGATAAAACTATTATCTGTATATCTCTTCAGTAACATGAGTCTGCTAGGATGTAGAGTTTAGCTTTTGCTCCTTGCAAGCTACATTGTGGCTGATTCATGAAATATTAGCTGTCATATATATAGTGCTTAATTCCTCTAATTTGTATGTCTTTTAAAACATTTTCATAACCTCAGTATCCACTTATCCATACCAGGAACCAGGTGCATGGGGCTACCTGATTTGCCACAAAATGTTTCATGAATAAAATTCAATCTCTTGCAAAACCAGTCAGTTTGGATGGTCATTGGTTTATGTACTTATCACCAAGGTTGTTAGGATCAGAATTTTATGTAGTATTGTTTCACTTGTGTATAATTATAAAATCAGAATTTTAAATAAAATCGTAAGATCTTACTTATTAGTAATCTTTTTATTAAATTTTTTGATAGTTTTAAATATTTATATAGTATTTATTAAAATTGCTGAATTTTAAAAATATAATTTTTTATATATTTTATCTTAATATACTAAATTAATAATTTTTATATTTGTGGTTCAGATAAATTATATTTTTAATAATTTTTTATATTTATTTAGTTTATTATCACAATATCTTTACAGATTATATCGTTATTTTATAAATATATATTTATATAGTTATACCATATTTAAAAAATCAAATTTTTTATGTAATTAATTAAACGTCAAGCAATCATTTTTATTGTCTTAAAGTAAAGAGAAAAAAAATATAATCCAAAATATCATCATATAGAAAATATTTTGCTCCTACAATAAATTCCTTATAAAATAAATCAAACACAACTGCACCTGCTATAAACGAACGATTGATCTTATTTAGTTATTCCAACTCCGCTCAAAATCTTCGAGAGCTCTCCTGATTTATGAAAATTTTTTATAAACTGAAATCGTAAGATCGTAAGTAAAATCGGAATTTTAAAGATTTTAGGATTAAAATTGAGATCTTACGATTAGAAGTAAGATCGAGATCTTGCATCAAGTAGGATCGTTTTGTTGATGTAAAATCATAAAATTTTAAAATTTAAATCGGGATTTTAACAATCATGCTTATCACAGATACATGTAGGTTTAATTTTTGCAGATCTTAGGAGGACAACAAAAACCTCCAAAAGATTTCAATAGAAAAACCTCCTATAGTTTCACATTCTGACAGTTCTAGTTTGGGTATATGACTATATGTTTCCAAAACAGACATCTCTAAGATGTTATTCTTACTAGCTATCCCAGCCATTTCTGGTAGCAAGCACAACCCTTACGTTCATCATGCAATGGCTTAGACCAACAGGAATCATCCAAAAAAAAGTAAAGGATGGAGTTCCCTCTTGTGTATCTCCCCATCTTACATTGATCTCACGAACATACTTGACTTAGAGTATTTTAGGGAGGTAGCACTGAACTTTTACCATGTAAATTTGAATTGACTACATCTTTGAGACTAATATTCTGGACGCATGTGATGCATTAGTAAACTGATGTAAATTCTTTCTCTTCCAGTTACCTAAGTTTCGCTGTGGTTGTTGTCACAGAGAACTGTTGAAGCTTGCTTGTATGATTTTCCCTATTGGAGTTGCTTGATTTGTTTGGCCAAATAAGTGAATCATGCTGGCGACTTCAAAAGCAGGTGAGACAAATGAGAATATCGTGACTTACCGTTTAACTTGTGCTTTAGCAAAACTTTTGCCATACCTCTCTTTCCTAAAGGATAATGAGGCAGGTGAGACAATCAAGTAGCTCTTGTCTTTTGAAGTAATGTACTTTGGAGCAATGCAACTTTTTGTGCAAAGAGACCTAATAGAGACAGAACAACCAAAGACGACCGTTTCTGCTTCTTCAAATGATAAGAATGCATTGTTCTAGAACTGGATGTAGCTAACCTGTTAAGTATTTCAGTATGTTTTTTGTATGAGAATGAGTTTCTAGAAAATGATTTTTTAGAGAAATAAATTTTTAAAAAGTCAATTACAGAAAGTAATTATTATAAAAGACGATAGAAAATTTTTCTGAAGTCACTTTCTGATGGCAAAAAAACTCTTATAGAGACATGATGGAAAAAAAAACTCTTAAAATTTACTTGGCGGTATGAATCGGTTAGTCACTTGGAAGATTTTATAGAGACATGGGTTGATTCTTTTTTTTTTTCCCTAAATTGGCTGGCAAGGTTTTTGACACCCAAGTGATAGCTGCTTGTAACTGTAACCTTAATTGGTAGAGACCTAATTGTACAACCAAAAATTCATGTTTTCAGGACAAGCTGATAATTGATATTACATCCTTGGGATGCCAAACCATATTTAATACCTGCATGTGGATTATCTTTTTCTAGGACCCTACGCCAATGAGGAAGGAGATTAAGAAAAATGTATACAGTGCACCCTTTAAAATGTTGGGCAGAGCTAGACTTTAGGTTAATAAGCAAGTTTGGCGAACGTTTAGAATCACTTATATAAGCTTATTCAAAATAAAATATTAGTTTGAGAATTTTTCAAAGAAAAGTTTAATATTGTTTATCCAAAAAAATAATATACACATAAAGATCATAAGATAAATAAACTTTTATATATTTAATTTTTTTTAAAAATATAAAATATTATAAAATTAAAATATATAGAATATCTTTTTAAAATAATAAATATTTTGAAAGTTCTTCTAAATGTCTTTTCTAAATTCATTTTAAGTTCAATCTATGTGAATATTTGAAAATATTTTTGAAAGAAACTTTTAAATGAAAAATATTTTTATTCTATTTTGATAATATTAGTTATATTATTTTAATTTAAAAAAATAAAAATAAATAACAATACAATTTTACTATATTAAATTTTTTAATAATTTTTAAATAAAATTTATAAAATATTATAAAAAATTTATTAAAATAATAAATTTTTTTTTTTAATGTTTCGCCAAAACGGAACTATATTAATTTTGAATTGGTTGCGTAGATCGTGCATCGTTTAGGGGATGCACCCCTTGCGCAAATTCCACTTTTCTATTCTCAACAACAAACTAATTTCGCCTACTCTTCTATTTATTATGTTCCTCAATTTGATGAAAGAACTAAAAAAATCTGTTAGTCGAATGTTTCCAGAGCAAAGATAAACAAAAGTAAACAGATAAAATAATATCTTACCCTGTTTTGCATCTCTGTACTCTCTCTGTTACCTGGTCAACAACAATGCAACGGAAGAAACGTTTCAAAACCGCCGCACTGATCACGTTCCCGGTTGCGTGCGTTACCTCTTTAGAAAAATGAAAAAAGTTTTCACGCGAATTCCATGAACTTTCCAATTCATCAAATTAATTAATAAACTAATCATAAATCATTCAATAAAGGTTAGCGGAAGACAAGTTAATCTATCTATCTATCTCTTCGGCGCTTTAATTTCCAAGCCCATGCATTGCAATCCAGTTCATTTCCCATCTATCACAACCAATCAAAGGTAAACAACCGAAAGAAAGAAAATAAAAAGCATCTTCCATCAAGCCCCACGCTTGTCTATTCTTTCCTCCGCAAAGCCAATATCACCGCTTTCTTCTCTCTTCATTCATTGTTTTCCGTTCCTTCTTATATATATATATATATATGAAGGCAACGAAATTCTCTACCATGCCTTGTGTGGTGGTGGTAGTATTCATCCATGGCTACCACCACTAGCATCGCCACCACCACAACAAGATCCAGATCAAACACTTCTAGCTCTTACAAATCCAATCAAAACATACCTACCTTGAATCACAAGAACAACAAGAAATCAAACGCCGAACAGCGACAGAAAATAATGGCCGCAACAACAGGTTTAATGCCGTCGAAAGGCCCTGTAATATTGCGTTTGTCGTCAATGGAAATTGCCGGTGCATTGAAACAACATCCTGTTCCTTGTTTCTTCGGTCTATCGCTTTTGTTCTTCATGGCTGTGGAGTACACGCTTGCAATGGTTCCGCCAGATTCTCCGCCCTTCGATCTTGGCTTCTATTTTACAACACGGTTGCATGCTATGATCGCCGCCAGCCCTGCTCTCAATTCTCTCCTTGCAGCTCTCAATACCGTAAGATCGATATATTCTTACAGTAGTTAGAGTTTCGCGATCGAATTAAATTTGCAGCTCAGGTCTTGACAACATGAGCTTCACTGTAAAATGTAAAATTGTTTAACGCAGGTGTTTGTGGGAATGCAAGCGGCATACACGGGATGGACAATGCTTGTAGAAGGCCGGGCACGGCCGACAATCGCCGCATTATTCATGTTCACATGTAGAGGTATCATGGGATACTTCACACAGCTACCTTTGCCACATGGATTCTTAGGATCAGGAATGGACTTCCCCGTCGGAAACGTCTCGTTCTTTCTATTCTTCTCCGGGCACGTAGCCGGAGCTGTGATTGCGTCTATTGACATGAGAAGAATGAAGAGATCGAACATGGCGACGGCGTTTGATATCTTGAATGTGTTGCAGGCAATAAGGTTGCTTGCCTGCAGAGGGCATTACACTATTGACCTTGCCGTGGGAGTTGGCGCCGGATTGTTGTTTGATTCATTAGCAGGAATGTATGAAGAAAAAAAAAAGGTTATGCAAACAACAAGAACCAATGCTGCTGCCAATGTGTTGGTTGCTTGAATCATGCTTAGATTATACTATTAAAACGAAAAGATGTCGTTTTTAACAGTTTATTCCTAAAATGAAGACGAAAGAAGAAAGAACTTGTGGGGAATTTATGCATGGTGATTGCATGAAGTGAGGCTGAATAGTTGTAGAGAATTCATTCAATTCTTGTCAGAGGAATGAATTAACAGTGAGACGGTGGTGGTGGTGGACCTCAAGATGCATGGGGTGTTGATTCTGCACAAGTTTTGGCTTCCATTAATTGCTAGAATGAAAAGAACTCAATTCTTTAAGGAATTTTTTTTGGTTAATTTTTCAAAACATGAATTTTAAAGGAATGGGTTGAATGGTTTTAACCGGAAGAACAATTCAAAAAGGTATTTTCATATTTTTCCTAGGGAATATTTAACTGAAGTAGGAGAAAAAGTTATGCGTAGCATATATGCTTGGAATATAATCTTTTGCGAAGAATACTCAACAATAACGAGTTTTTATTTCTTTCCTGAATGAAGAATTTGTAGTCAGTCCTTCAGGAATCTTGCAAAACAAACAACATCCATAGAGTGTTTAAAATATAAAAAAAAATAGAACCAAAAAGAAAAAAAATCATCTAGAAGGTCTAATTTGGAGAACGCCATATTATTTTACAAGTTATTGTAGGAGTAAAATTATAAAGTAGGAATTCCTTAAAGAGTTATGCACAACTTGTTGCACGTACAATACTCATGCTACCGGAATTTATTCTGAATTCTGATCTTTTTACTTGTACATCTCAACAAGTGTGTGTATTCACAGTATCTCCTACTCATACGTGAAGTCCTGATTTTTGTGTTACAAAAAATAAAATAAAATAAAATAAAATATAATTACAGTATCACAAGCACAATGTTTAGTCTTCCTCTGAATCAGACTCCAGCGAGCAGGATCCATCTCTACATTTGCTAGAGGATTGAATATTTGGGGAACTCGGACCCATGCATCCTGGAACAATGTCCAAGTTGCAGCGGTTTCCCTGCCATTAATAACCGTAGAACATTAAGCCACATATCAAATCCCTCTAAAGCGAAACCAGCTAGCACTGTAATGCTTAATTGAAGCATATGGTAGGATAAGCTTACCCCATCAGAACAAAGTGTACCAATAGCACAGCTTGCGCTATTGATGACAGTGGAGTCTAAAAAATTGCCTTTTCACAAGCACCCTCCTTACTCAATTCTTCTGCTAGCCCCTGCATGAGAAATACAATGTCATTGATTTCGTTTTAGTATGTCAATGCATCTGAAAGTACAGAACAAGTTGAAAAGATTCAATGTCTGTGACTTCTTAAAAGAACAATTCCATGATGGTAAATATAATTGAATTCCAACAATTTATTTGAGAACAACTTTCCGTGTATCACTATGAGGAGCCTGCTGTATGAACAACACTCTTAAGCACCGCATATCTACCACAGCCCCTACAAGTACTAAATTCATTTGAATCGATTTCCTTAAGAGTATCAATACGTCTCTTGTAATTTGAACTTTTGGTAGTTACTTAGAAACACATCCTTTCCTTTCAACCTTCTCACTTTACTTCCTGCCTCTAATTAGTTTTTTGGCTGATCGAGGTAAATAAGCTTCAACAGCCTGGATATACTTAAAACAGTTCCCCAATTTTCAGTTTAAAAAGTAATAACTTCTGCCTCGGGAGAGCTCCGAATCATCCCAAAGATCATAAGTATCAATTTCATTATATGCATTCAGCACTATCTTCTAGTTGGCTGTATCCTGAATATGAGAAACCACTTTTGTCTGCTTTCTGTCATTCCCTACTTGCACAAAATCATGCCACTAGCATGATGTCCTTACTTTCATCTGTCATATGCATGCTCAAGGTTGTCAAAATCGAAATCTTAGATAGGATCGTTTTGCTTGAGTATAATCGTAAAATCGGAATCTTACAGTAAGATCGTAAGATTTTACATACCGATAAATTTTATAAAAAATTTTTTCAATACCACTAAGAATCTTTTATAAAAGTTTTTCTAATATTTTTTCTAAAAGAATTTTAGTACACTTAAAAGAATTTTTAGGTTTTTTTAAATTTTATAAAAAAAATTTTCTATATTTTATAGAAAATTTTTCAAAATTATACTTTTTCAGAAAACCTTCAAAACTTTATAGAAAAGTCATTAAAATTTTATAAAAAAGACTTTCAAATATAGTTAATTACAAAATTTTTTTAAAAAGTAAAATCGTATAAGATCGTAAAAAAATCCAGATCTTACCGATTTTGAGATTTAAATCGAAATCTTGGTAAAATTTTACTCAAAAAAATTTTACTTAAAATCGGGATCGTTTAGGTAAAGTAAAATCATAAAATCGTAAAATTTTAAAATTTAAATCGAAATTTTGTTAACATTGTGCATGCTTGTGATGCATTTTAATGAAGAAACAGAAAGGGAGTAGACACAGTCACATGTGAACAGAAGGGCAAGAGTAGGGGATCATGTACTTTATGAGCGTGAAAGGATTAGAGCGTGTTTACTAACACCCTAAACTTATTTTTTTAAACTCATTTTTAATATAAAAATATATAAAAATAAAAATAAAATTTTTTTATTAATAAAATTCTTTTAAAAATTTATTTTTAAAACTTATTATAAATATTACATTAATATATAATTTTATTTTTTATTAAATATTTTTAATTTTTAATTTAGTTTTTTAAATTCACTTCTAAAAAACTCAGTTTACCTACTTTTTTATCAAAGTAAATAAGTCCTTTAGTAACATCCAGAACATGTCTTTCTGAAAGTACAATAGAGCAGACTGCACCATTCAATGCAATGCCGAAATTATCGTTTGTGCCAATTTGTTTGCAGAAGGATTATAGAAGAGCGTCAAATCTCACCCCACAAAAGTTTACCTTGGATATAATATAAGTAAAACAAACTGGAAGAGGAACGCAGTTAAAGAAACATTGACAATAAAATAAACAAACATAATATCAAGACATACTGAGGTAGACCATTTGTAGTATTCCAAAATACGGGAGCCATCCCTAGGTCAAAATCTGCCCATGTTGGAAGAGAACACCTGAATGTATGGACGAAAAAGTTTTAGATTAAAAAAACATTTGCTTGTTAAGTATTACACTTCGTAGGCCAGCCACTTAGAACACTAAAAGTAACACAGTTTTAGTCTCCAGACACATTAAAATTGTTAGGCATCAAAATACCTAGTATGCAAATCAAAACTAGAAGGATACTGTGATGCTGCTCTTTTCAGGCTTTTTTACTTGTCCTGCTGTCTTTTTTCTTAGAAAAAAGGACAAGTACCAAATAGATATTTCTCTTCATGCATACGGATCTACATTCTCTGCTTATAAAATCTGCAGCAAGAATTAACATATGTTTCTAAACAGGATTTGCCTACCTGTTCAAGTTATGGTACCAGAAATATTTCTGACAGATAGGAGATTTCAAATGTAGGCATATGGACAAAACAGGGACTAACATCTAAGACAATCATCCAAACAATTATTAGAGAGACAATGTGTCAAAAGGAAACTAAAATTATAAAGTATAACGAGCTTTACTCTTTGACATCCTCAACGGAAGGCATCTCTAATGTGCTTGCATTTCGCATTGTTGTAACATGACGTTGCTTCGATTGAAATATCAGAAAATGCTTGCCTGAATTGATAAGAAAGTATGCTAGTTAGATAAGTCAAATTAATGGATTATCTTGCTGTAAATTATGGAAACTTCAGAATTTTGGATTTCATGTTCATTGATGACAGCAAAAGCTAACGGGATTCTTTAACAAGTTGCCCATGTTGCTCAAGGAGCAACATTCTGTTAGCAGAATTGGATATGCGAAGCTAGCCAGAAGCATGTGGAGTTTTAAAGATCACTGCAAGTTAAAGCACTAATTTACTCATGAGCACTTTCTGAGGCAGCCACGTATAAGCTCTTGTAGACTAATTAGTTAAACATCGCAGTCATGGAAGAATATCAGAGAGAGCCACTGATCTATTAAGTGATGTAAAAGGTGACTAAAGAAGTGCCCTCGCAAAAAAAGGATCTTGTCTCTATGTAACTCGCTCAATTCCCTTTGTGAGATTCAGCATGAACTTAGAATTAAGAACTTCCACGATTCCCTTGTACAAGATATTACAGGTAAAGAGACAGGCAAGAACCGAGGATCTATAATGGAAATGTGTTGTATCAGCCTCAAACATCGATCAGAGGATTTTTTTACATTATTAACATACCTATGCTATGTTGTACCGGACATACTTTTGCTATTTGTCTCTTTTCATGGGAAAGCCTCTGCAAGTATCCATGTCTAATGACATCAAAATTACTTAGAACATTGCGAGGAATGCATACGTATCACTTTGACACCCAATTTCCATTCAAACTAAGCAACAGTGCAGCAAGAGGAATAAAGTGTTTGTCAATAATATGGCATTAAAACCTCATTGGCTGAAAGCTAATCGATATTCAAAGCTGCTCGTGAAGGTCTTTTTAAAGTTGACATGACAACCTCTGATTGGATGATGGTAGCACGCAATGGTGTTACTTTGGAGTTATTGGGAGGTCCAGATCATTTTCAGTTGACATACTTGCAACTTGCAAGTTAAATATCACAGTAGGCTATAATTCATTCAAACGTGGTTTTCTTGGAAATGCGATCACTCGAAAAACTTTACAGGCACCAGATCATTGAATAACATACGGGAATCCTTTTTAAGTAACTCAACTCATGGTTTTTTCTATCTTCAGGTATATGTATAAAGCAAGTTGAAGTTTAGTAGAACTTTAAATTAAGATAGAAGGAGTTCTTTTGTCATCTACAGCCAAGCACTTTCTTATGTTATTACTTTGTCCTTAGCAGTCATAAGCCTATTCCCTTGAATCAAAGCTAAGAATTTTCAGGTTTTTGAAATGAACTGCAGTCAATAAATGGCAGATAAAACAAGAACATGGTGCCAGAAGTTCAAAAGATCATACCAGCAATGCTAGGGCTGAAGCTACATTGGAAGTCAAATAAGAAGAAGAAGATTGGGGGCAGGAAGCTGGTGGTTGTAGCTGTGAAGTGAATGGCAAAAGCTGCTTCTTCCATTCTCAAGATACTTTCTGAAGGGCTTGAGTGACTTCAGTGGAACCATAACCAATCTACCAAATAGATCCTCCACAGTTCTGGATTACCAGTGACCTCTGAGATATTTTGCTTGTGTCGGTCTGTCTCTGTCAATCCAGTGGTAACTGAGAAGAAGAACACAATCTCAGTAAAAAAAAATAAATTCAGCTATTCGAAGATTTTTCTTTCTATTTTGAAAAGAGAGATAGTTTTACTTGTAGAAGAAAGAACTTGTGGTGGACTGATGGATTTCAGTTATCAAGAATCCAAGCACTCCATTACTTCTAGCCCATAAATTAATCCAACTAAGGTTTTTTTCACAACTACTTCCAACTTGTCCAACTTGCCTTGTTCCTGGAAAGTATAATCAGACAAGAACACCAATATATAAACTACTCACACCAATGTAACACTTACAACGAAGAAGAAAACAAACATGGCTACCATTGCCAATCCAAACTATCAACATTAATGGCAACATTCTCAAAACCGAGCAGGACCATTGCTTCATCGTTCCTCCACCGCATAGAGTTGCCAGAAAAGAAGACCACTCACAGTTTTAGCTTCTGCAGATTCAAGATTGAGGTAAGGCGAAAGAATGCCGTTGTCAGATGTTGTAGTGAAGAAGAGGATAAAAAACAATATAGTGCAGCAGAAGGAGAATGGAGAACTTCTTTACCACTCTTTTAGGGCTTCATACAATCCCCGGAGGTGAACCAGAGCAGAGGGCCCTCGTCCTACGTTCCCTATCGGTCTCTCGGACTCGTCTCCTCTCCCTTGGTAGGTCCGGAGATACACTGTTTCGTTCTAGTAACAATGGGAAAGGTACTTTTCCCATTGTTACTAGTCGTTTATTGGATTCTATCGGTCGTTTCCCTCCTTTTGTCGGGTAACTCCCTTGTTTTTATCGGTCCTTTCACTCCTTCCTGAAGTCAGTCGTTTCACTCCCTTGTTTGTATCGGTCCTTTCACTCCTTCAGTCGTTTCCCTCCTTCAGTCGTTTCACTCCCTTGTCCGGATAATCAGAGGTTGTTTCCAGTATTTTAAGTGGTTTTTATCAAGTTGTTTTTCCCTAGCTGTTTCCCGGAGCCAATGGAGCATTTCCCCCCTGCACTTCGTTTGTCCCCCTTGGGGGGATTCCTGTTGTTTCCGGAAGCAGCCGATTCTATTCTCCTACCGGAGGCAAGTCTGGTTGTTTCCGGCTTTTACCTAGGTTTTCTGGAGGTCTATGGAATAGCAGCTATAAAATTACATATATGACTACTGAACCTACTTCCCTTGCCGGTTGGGTAAGAATATCAGCTTTCTTGGTATTGCTGGGCCCCTTTCCTTTCTGTAATCTAGCCGATGGCCAAGCTTTTATCTCGCCTTCGATGCATGATTCGAAGGCTCGGTTACTAGAGCCGGACAAGGAAGTGGACAAGAAGGCAGTAGTTGAGAGCCGGTTCTGAAAACCAGTCGATTGAGTACCCTCAATCTCGCCGTCGATGCATGATTCGATGACCGGGTCTTTGGAACCGAAATGGGATTGTTGCTTGGCAACCCCACTACTCTCGTTGGATTCGGAAGTGGTGACCCGAATCTGGCATGCCAAACGACGCGACGGTGGCTCCATACGGGGACCGGTTGTATGTCGCCTGAAGAAGTTGTAAAAATTGGAGATTTTTACCCCTACTTATTTCCCCCCTGCACTTCGTTTGTCCCCCAAGGGGGATTGAGATTGCCGGAGGGTTTTCAAGCGGTGTAAAAATTTTTCAAATTTTTTTGGTACTGTGGTCCCCCCTGCACTTCGTTTGTCCCCCTCAGGGGGATGACAGTTCTGGGTTTCCGCTAGCTGTTTTGTTCCGGCTTGTTTCCGGTTCCAGCTACCAGTACCAGAAGGAGAAACCCTAAGGCTCCCTAGGAGAGTTAGGGAAACTCCTTCCAACAAGCGGTAAAGAAGTTCCGGATCCGGAAGAACAAGTTTATTTAATCTACCCTAGCCTCGGTTTGTTGCCGGAGTATCCGGGGATTGAATGGAGAACTTCTTTACCACTCTTTTCGGGCTCCAGTACAATCTCCGGAGGTGAACCAGAGCAGGTGTTGTGGTTTCATGCACTTGTTATGCCTCCTTTTGTACTATTCACATTCAGCTGGGGATCTCCATGGACAGCTGCAGCATTTTAGTTATTACCGGGCTGTTTGGTTTCCCCTCTCCTTTCACCGGAATCTTTCTCCTTGAAGCTTCTACCCAAATTTCTTGAGTGCACCTTAGCCTAACTGCGGCGTTCAGGTCTTCATAAACATCTTTCTCATTTAATTCGATATAAAATTCTACTCTTTTTAACGGAATTGAACGTCACCATGTTTCTGAACCGTTGCGAAAATCAATCATACAGGGGAACCCAGTAGTCAGTGGGCTTGTTGAGCATGCACAGGTACCACCAGTACCGGGACACCATCAAAACCACAGAGTCCCACACAAGGTTGTACAGCCACGTGTCATGGCTATTCGACACCGGCGCCGTCAAGTAACGGGTTCCGGGGAAATCGTGACAACGTCGCCGATCTAGAAAACCAACCTTTATACAGATTCGCCAAGAAAACCTACGCTCTCCGTCCGCTAGGGTTAGCAGCAATTATATACTTCGCCGGAGGGATTCCGTTCGTTGATTGGGGAATGGGAGTGAGAATAGTTTCGGTAAATCACATAACGTGGCTTGTGAATTCTGTTTGCATGCGGGGAAACCGGCAGTGGAATACGAACGATTTGTCGAAGAAGAACTGCTTGGTATGGTTGCTGGCGTTCGGAGAAGGTTGGTTAACAATCACCATGCTTTGGAGTAAAGTACTCTGCAAGACATGGACTTGAGTGGTGGCAGATTGATCTTACGCGGTTTGTGTTTATGTACTCAAGAGCAGTTGGTTTTGCTACTAATGTTCGATTGCCTTCTCCGGTCCGCCGTAGCTTGGCAATCGCCGTAGTTGTCGGAGATTACCGCCCGTAGCGCTGCTGTGAACTGACAATGAAGGGGATTGATTTGTTTCTTCTCTTCACTGTTGCTAGCTACTCTGTTTGCTTGCTAATATATATAACATTTAAATCAATCAACTAGATGAACATGATTGCAGCAACACATTCAAATAGAGCTAACAATCAAGAAACAATGAACCTGCTGTGTAGGCAACACTGGTTGATCTCTGCTAGAACAGTTCTCTTTAGGATAATTTCAATTGAACAAAGCAAAATTTGTACGAGAATGTTACCGTGGGGCGGTTCGGCAATACGTTTAACTTGTCTAACTTTTTAATTCACATTTTTTAATAAAATTTTATAAAATTTATTTAAAAATTTAAAAAATATTAAACCAAAATTATATAATAAAATCTTATTATTATTTATTTTAAATTTATTAATAAAAAAAACCTTATTTTTTAAAATAAAACAAAAATATCCTCCATTAAACTATTTTTCAAAAACACTTCCAAACAAGTCAGGAATGGACAGTTAGTGTTTTATCAATATGGGAGCAACCAAGTTTATGGCACGCCCATCATGTATAATGCCATCCCTAGGTACACTAGAAAGAGAATCCGCAGAAATGGTTCATTATCTCAAGCAACAATAGAGCATAAGCAGCATAAAAACATATGTGCACTGTTGTGCTGCATAAGAAGCTTGTCAGATATCCAGAAGCCTGAAGCTCATGCGACTTCAGTATTCCCATTGGTTGTGATCATGCAGATAATGATATAACACTGACTGTACAGCCTCTTTTCTCAATGCCATTCCAAATATTTTCCAGGCTTACCTTGTTATTCTTATTAGGATGTAAAACCATGAGCTGGGCAACTCCTCTGAGGTGATTAAACTGGTGAGCGACTGGTGACCAAGATTCTTTAAGTGGTTCCAAAAAGACTGTCAGCAAGTTAATGCAAACCATAGAAACTCAATAGGTGGCAGTAATAATCGCGTCATGCCATTCCACAAACCTGTTCGTGAACTTATTGGGCATTATTGGGCAGAACAGTTTGGGTGGGTAACAGAAGAGCCTTGGAATCTTGTTTGTTTATCTTGTAAAGAACAAAAGCAAAGTTGTTGAACAAGATATGAGAACAGCAACAATTGTAACTTGGATACCCTGTCAATAAGTTGTTCATAGCAATGTCATCAGGGACATAGATTACCCTAATCACAAAAGGAAACAAAGCAAAAACCGTTCTTCATATTCAAAAACCAGGAGAATTAACAAAACATGAAGTCAAGCATCTTCAGCAGAATATCTTCCTAGAGACAAGCTAGTTCTTGTAGGAACAAGTAACTGGAGAGAAAGGAGAGATAGGAAAAATTACCACTAATTTATTGGAGGTATAAACTTAAATTTAATCATTCAGTAGAAAGATGCGAACGACAAACATACATCTGCTGACTTTATATGCCTCCTTCAACAGAAACATGTCAAGAAGCGGATGGTTTTGGTGTGGCTTCCAACTTCAAAAGGAGAATATGTTTAACTTAGCTGCTTTTAAATGAATGATGCGTTTCTCTCAAGATCACAGGATACTCATCAAATAGTTTCTGCCATGTAATTTGTTTTCTTTCTCACTGCCCTATGTCAGTGTAAATTTCAGTGGTTGTTATTGATTACACGCAATTATTGGAAGTAGAACAGTAACTGCTTAGTACAGGTTACCTAATTAAAATGCTTGCATGTGATAATTGAATATGGGAATCTTTTTATCTTTGTCAAGCTTATTCATCTCTCCCTAATGTTGCTTCCACATGTAGACAACACCCGCACTCAAGCCCAAGTAACATCTTAGCAAAGTTTCCTGCTCTCTCTTTGGGAAGTTACGAGACATTAAACATAACAAGAAATATTTACCTTTAGAGATAAGAAAGACGACGTCGTTGCTGAGTTTCTCGACCCATGAAATCCAATGTCATAAGAAATGCTACCATCAGGATTAAAAAGCCCATAATGCTGCTCAGATCCTGCACCAGGCTTCAAATCTTCATTAAACAATGCAAAGATATATGCTTTTATGTTTGGCTTTGGTCTTAGTGGAGTCCCTCTCTTCTTGAAAAGCCTCTTCCGCAAATTAAAATTGTAAGTCCTTGCGTTCTGAACGGTAGCTCCTGCTTCATTCTGATCCCCATCTGAAGCCCAGCCTGTCTCTGAGATCTGGACTTCCATATTACCATAGCCTGCAGCTTGTAAGGCAGCATATGCTGCATCTATGACAGCATCAAACATGTTGTCATAGTAGAGATTAGTTTTCACATCATAAACTCCAGGGTTTGGTTGAAATAGAGCATAGTTCATATTAATATTATCTGGATCACTTTTGTATGCTATAAATGGGTAAATGTTGAGAAAGAACGGAGCACCGGTCTTTGAAAAGAAATCCAATATTGGTAGCATATACTGTATGACATTGTCACTAAAGGTGCACGAGGAAGGAGGATAAGAATTATTGAAGACAGCCTGTGAATGTGGTGTATAGACTTCAATGAGTTCATGAAGCTGAAGCCTTTTCAGAGCTCTGTAGATATTTCTAATAGCTCCCAGTAGAGCTTCTGCCAATTGTTGATCATTTGCTCCCAAAATCTCATTACCTACTGCAATTCCTCGAATATGTGTGTCAGGTATGAACTGCAGCACATTGGCCTTGACCCAATCAATAGCTGCTTCTCCATTGCTACTTATGTTTTTCACAAACCCATTAGGTAGACCAATAACTAGCTCTAATCCAGACCCTCTAAATGCATTTAGAACATTATGATCTGAATCGAATATTTTAACATTTTTAATTTTTGCAGCTTTCAAAAGTATCACTACATCTTCAGGTGAAGGTATGTTATCCGCTATCCTTCCATAGTTGATTCCATATGTCCCAGTAAAAGACTGAACTGTCAAGAAGCCTGCATAGGAACAGAAAAGGCTCAATCAATCCATCATACAGTGAATACAAAAATTTGTGCAACTCATAAAGACTAAGACTTTATTCCTTGAACGTTTCTACTCTTTCAACAAAGCCATGAATTTAGGCATTCTCTAGTCGCTACACAGGGCAGAAAAACATAAAATGTTACTCAGATGACAATGCAATTCTGATATCCTCGTTAACTATGTAAAGCGCTCACATTTTGTTCTTGAATTGCATGCACAACTATGTACGAAGAACGTCTAATAGGTGTTCCACACATGATCACAGCATTTGAAAAAAGTGAGATTTCTGAAATAGCAGCAAATGTTTTCCACGGTATCTATCAAGTCAGGAGTTTGCATTACTCTTACCACAGCTACTAAAGCAGGTCGTTCCGAAATTCTTTTTGATTGTTCACAGTTGACATAAAGAACCACCAGAAACAAGTACAAAACCTCCCAAAAGACTTATAACTGTAAGAACGTGCTACTAAAAAAATCTCAAAACAACGAACAAAAGGAACACAAAGCAGCATCAAATCAACAAATTGTATCGTAAGGTTGCTATATGAAATTACTTCCTCACTACATTCAACTGAATTTGAAATTATAAAATGCAATTGAATTCATATAACATTTACTAAATTGCAATTACACAAAGTAATGAGCGAAACTGAGTTGATAAAACTCCAAATTCAAAGGAATACAATAATCTACATCCAAATAACTTAGTTTGGTGGGTAATTAAACCAATTTCAATCAAACCACAGACTTGAATTAATGTCCTCTGAATTCAAAAACTTGAGAAAGAGAGAGAGAGAGAGAGAGAGAGAGCAGGGGACTAACCTTGAAGGAAAAAGAGAGAACAGAAGCAGCAACAGAGACGGAGACACAGCGATGGCTTCACCATTTTTGTTTGGAATTTGTTCGCTCTGAAATTGGTTCCAATTGAAGTGAAGCAATTGATCGAACACTACAGTCCACAGCACAGCCAAGCCATGGTACGGCGCCAACAACAATAGAACCAACGAGGAAGGAACGCCAATACTTAAAAAAGGCACAACTTTTTGCAACTGAAAATAGACATCTATAGAGCTAATAGAGCTAATCTTACAGAATTAGAAAGAGAGGTGGCCAGTGAAACTGAAAGTGATTTCTCTAGGTCCATAATTGCAAAATTCCAAACGTGGGTTAGTCTTGACCATATAAGTCAGGCTGCCCTGACTGACTCATGAGTGCGACCTCTGTTGGTATCCTTCAAAAAAAACGATTCTTCATCAAATTACCTTCAACCTCAAGAAACCAGAAGAAAACACAAATTCAAATTCTTATGAAAAATAAAAAAGCAAACACTCGTCTGAGATTAAGCTTACTCGAGAAAAGAAAAAACTGAATATGCATACATTTTGTTTTACATCAGCAACTTAATGAATTTAGCATGTAATTTTACCGATAAGAATAGTCCCTATGCTGCTGATTAGCCAAAAAATGGAGATGAATTATAGAGATATCTAAACGTTTTCGGTACAAACGAAATTAAAAAGCTACAAAAAAATGTAACATGTACTAGTGCTATACGTGAATATGGAATAACAAGCATGACGAATTCTTGTTTGGAATTATTTAAAAGTAGATCTTTTCAAAGATAAGAAAGTATCTATAAATTTTTTTCATAAACAAAACTACGAAAAAAAGTATCATCATTTTTTGTATTGTTTGATAAGATGATGTTGTTGAGTTTTTCCTTTTTTATGGAGGTGGTCCAAAATCTATATAGTTAAAACCCATAAGAAAAGATAAAGACATTTTTATCTTTTTCTTCTTAAAATGAATTTTTAGGGTTTGTAAATCCTATGCTATGCTGCAGCCACCACTAAGAATAAGAAAAAAAAAAGGAAAAAATAGGAGAAGTTATTGTCTTGCTGTCCAATTTGATCAAACACCGGATGAACATCGATTTGACGTCCGATTGAGCTAAAATTTGGTCAGCGTGTTTCCGGCGGATAGTTCTTCAATCTGAACGGTGGAGATCGTATTCGGAGTTCTTTACGTGCAGATTCGTACGTATTTGTGAAACCACCAATTTGGGTGAGATCTCTCTAATTCCTTTTTACGGTTTGCCAAAATTATTGAATCTTGAGATATATGGTTGTATGCCTCTAGTTTTAGCTAGAGAGAACTTATGTATTCCTATTATTGTGATAGTGGAGGTTTGTTGGTTGCCGTAGTTTTTACTCCTTACGTTGAGGAGGTTTTCCACGTAAATTACTTGTGTTTATGTGCTTGCGATTGTGGTGATTTTTGTGCATTGAGTATTTTCTGAAAGTATTGCTCTATTTGGTGGTTTTCTATTAGGTTCACACAAGAGAGGGATAAGTTTTATTTCTGCTACTTGCTCTACATATTGTGTTAAATATTGATAGAGACGGTTTTATCCTATCAAGTGGTACCAGAGCCTATGTTTTACTTGATTTGTGCCTTGTGGTGAACATGGAAGCTAATACAAGTAGAATGATTAATTTGAATGGTTCAAATTACCATTTGTGAAAAGAAAAGATGGAGGATTTGTTATATGTGAAAGATTATTATCTACCAGTATTTAGTGAAGAAAAGCCTGCCAATAAAACTGATGCTGAATGAAACTTATCTCATCGGCAAATGTGTAGTTTTATTAGACAGTGGGTAGATGATAATGTTTTGAACCATGTTAGCGATGAGAAAAATGCAAGCACTTTGTGGAACATGCTTGAGCAATTATATGCTAGAAAAACTGGGAATAATAAACTATTCTTGATTAAGCAGATGATGAATATGAAATATCAGGATGGAACTCCTATGACAGATCATTTGAATGCATTTCAAGGTATTATTAATCAGTTGGCTGGTATGAATATTAAGTTTGATGATGAAGTGCAGGGTTTATGACTTCTTGGTACATTGTCGGACTCGTGGGAGACATTTAGGACGTCTTTGTTTAACTCAGCCCCAGATGGTGTCATCACTATGGATTTGGCCAAGAGTAGTATTCTGAATGAGGAGATGAGAAGAAAGTCACAGGGTTTCTTTTTGCAATCAGAGGTCTTTATTACAAAAAGAAGGGGGATGAGTAAGAGCAGAGGTCCGAAGAACAGAGACAGAAGTAAAAGCAAGTCTAACAAATTTACTGATGTTGAGTGTCATTACTGTGGTCTGAAGGGGCATATAAAGAAATATTGTCGTAAATTGAAAAGGGACAACAAAAATTACAAGAGTAAGAAAACGAAAAAGGTTGATGGTATTGAGGTTGATAAAGTTGCTATTGTCACAAATGACTTCCTTATTTTGTATGATGATATTGTCAATTTTACTTCTCATGAGACCAGTTGGGTGATTGATAGTGGTGCCTCCATTCATGCTACATCTCGGAAGGATTACTTGCATCTTACATATCTGGTGATTTTGAAAGTGTTAGGATAGGTAACAATGGCTTAGCTAAAGCTATTGGCGTAAGAGATGTGTGCTTGAAGACGAATAATGGTACCGTTCTGACTCTGAAAAATATTAAACATATTCCTGACCTTCGTTTGAATTTGATCTCTACAGGCAAACTTGATGATGAGGGATTTTGTAACACCTTTAGTGATGGTCAGTGGAAACTGACTAAAGGCTCTATGGTTGTGGCTAGAGGAAGAAAGTGTTCGTCACTTTATTTGATGCAAGGAAAGATATCCGACTTGGTCACATAAGCGAAAAGGATTTGCAAATTTTGGCTAAGAAGAATCTCCTTTCTGGAATAAAGAATGCACCGTTGAGGAAGTGTGCGCATAGCTTGGCAGGAAAGCAAACCAGAGTTGCCTTTAAAACCTCCGCTCCTTCAAGAAAGCCAAGTATACTTGATTTAGTATATTCTGATGTTTGTGGCCCTATGAAAACAAAAACACTTGGTGGTTCTTCTTATTTTGTGACTTTTATTGATGATCATTCAAGAAAGACGTGGGTCTATACCTTGAAAACGAAAGACCAAATGTTGGATGTCTTTAAACAATTTCATGCTTTAGGTGAAAGACAAACTGGTTTGAAGTTGAAATGCATTAGAACTGATAATGAGGGTGAGTATTCTGGACCTTTTGATGAGTATTGTTAGACAGCAAAGCATTAGATATCAAAAGACACCTCCTAGGACTCCTCAGTTGAATGGTTTAGCTGAGAGAATGAATAGAACACTAGTTGAAAGGGTGAGATGTTTACTTTCACAAGCACAGTTATCAAATTCTTTTTGAGGCGAGGCTTTGAGTACAGTTGTGCATGTTCTAAATCTCACACCATGTGTTCCTTTAGATTTTGATATTCCAGATAAAATTTGGTCAGGCAAAGATGTCTCTTATGATCACTTGCGCGTCTTTGGATGTTTGGCTTTTGTGCATATTCCGAAAGATGAAAGGTCTAAGCTTGATGTGAAGACAAGACAGTGTGTGTTCCTCGGTTATGGACATGATGAGTTGGGTTACAGATTTTATGATCCTGTACAGAAGAAACTTGTCAGAAGCCGAGATGTTGTGTTTGTAGAGAACAAAACCATACGTGACATCAAGAAAACAGATATACTAGTTCCTCGATGTACTGATGGTTTAGTTAACTTGGATCCAGTTCTTCAAACACATGTGTCAGCACAGATTGAAGAAGAAGTTCAGGAGAACCAGCATGATATAGGTGATATTGGTATGCCTACACAGATTGATGTGAGTGATGTTATTCACGAACAGTCACCAGTGTCACATGTCCCAGTAGAGATAACACCAGAGATTCCACTCAGGAGGTCTAGTAGAGACCGACAACCTTCCAATCGGTATTCTGTTGATGAGTATGTCTTACTGACTGATGGGGGAGAGCCCGAATGTTATGTAGAGGCCATGGAAGATGAATATAAGAAAGAGTGGTTTGAGGCTATGCAAGATGAGATGAAGTCGTTATATGAGAATAACATTTTTGAGCTAGTGAAATTACCTAAGAAAAAAAGAGCTTTGGAGAACAGGTGGGTGTAAAGAGTGAAGCAAGAAGAACACTTTTTCCAACCACGTTATAAAGCTAGACTGGTTGTCAAGGGATTCAAGCAAAAGAAAGGTATTGATTTCGATAAAATCTTTTCTCCCGTTGTTAAGATGTCATCTATACGTGTGGTTTTGGGTTCAGCAACTAGTCTTGACTTGGAGATTGAGTAGATGGACGTCAAGACTGTTTTTCTACATGGTGATTTAGATAAAGAAATTTACATGAAGCAACCAGAAGGTTTCGAAGTAAAAAGAAAAGAGGATTATGTGTGCAAGTTGAACAAAAGTCTTTATCGACTGAAACAGGCACCGAGACAGTGGTATAAGAAGTTTGAGTCTGTTATGGGGGAGCAAGACTACCGGAAAACAACTTCTGATCACTGTATTTTTGTTCAGAGATTCTCTGATGATGATTTTATTATATTGTTTCTTTATGTTGATGACATATTAATTGTTGGTAGGAATGCTTTTAGAATTGACAGATTGAAAAAGCAATTGAGTAAATTCTTTGCTATGAAGGATTTTGGACTAGCAAATCAAATTCTTGGTATTCGGATTGATCGAGAACAGAGTAGCCAAGAAGTTATATATGTCACAGAAGTAATATATTGATAAGGTGCTTGAAAGATTTAATATGGATCAAGCTAAAATGGTTAGCTCTCCTCTTGCTACTCACTTTAAGTTAAGCAACGAGAAGTGCCCTTCTACAGATCAGAAGAAGGAAGACATGAAAAGAGTTCCATATGCTTTAGCAGTAGGAAGTTTGATGTATTGAATGGTGTGCACGAGACCAGACATTACTTACGCAGTTGGTGTTGTTAGCCGCTTTCTATCAAATTCAGAAAAGGAACATTGGGATGCAGTGAAGTAGATTATGAGATATCTACAAGGTACTACTGATTTGAGACTCACCTTTGGAGGTGGAAAACCAGTGCTTGTGGGCTATACAGATTCAGATATGACGGGAGATGTTGATTCCCGAAAGTCTACTTCGGGTTATTTGATTACATTTTCAGGTGGAGCTATATCTTGGCAATCAAGACTGCAGAAATGTGTTGCACTTTCTACGACTGAGGCAGAGTATATTGCAACAATTGAAGCTGGTAAAGAGCTATTGTGGTTGAAGAAGTTTATTCAGGAGCTCGGTTTCAAGCAACAACGTTATGTGCTACTTTGTGATAATCAAAGTGCAATTCACCTTGATAAGAATTCTACTTTTCATGCAAGATTAAAGTACATTGATGTGAGGTATCATTGGGTAAGAGATGCTCTCAATGACAACTTGTTTGAACTTGAGAAGATTCACACCAATCTCAATAGCTCTGATATGTTGACGAAGACACTATCAAGAGAAAAGCTTGAAATTTCCCGTTTGATCGCCCGGATAGCGATTCTCTCCACATAGTCGGAAAGGGAGAGATTTGTTGGATTTTTCCTCTTTTGTGGAGATGGTCCAAAATCCATATAGTTAAAACCCATATGAAGAGGTAAAGACATTTTTGTTTTTTTCTTTTTAAAATGAATTTTTAGGGTTTGTAAATTCTATGCTGCAGCCACCACTAAGAACAAGAAAAAAAAAAAAGAGAAAATAGGAGAAGTTATTGTCTTACTGTCCAGTTTGATCAAACACCGGATGAACGTCGATTTGAAGTCCGATTGAGCTGAAATTTGGTCAGCATGTTCCCGACGGATAGTTTTTCAATCTGAACGGTGGAGATCGTATTAGGAGTTCTCTACGTGCAGATCCGTATGTATTTGTGAAACCATCGATTTGGGTGAGATCTCTCCAATTCTCTTTTACGGTTTGCCAAGATTGTTAAATCTTGAGATATATGGTTGTATTCCTCTAATTTTAGCTAGAGAGAACTTGTGTATTCCTATTATTATGATAGTAGAGGTTTGTTGGTTGCCGTGGTTTTTACTTCTTACGTTGAGAAAGTTTTCCACGTAAATTGATTGTGTTTATGTGCTTGCAATTGTGGTAATTTTTGTGCATTGAATATTTGCCGAAAGTATTACTCTATTTGGTGGTTTCTTACTAGATTCACACAAGAGAGGGATAAATTTTATTTCCGCTGCTTGCTCTGCATATTATGTTAAATATTGGTAGAGACGATTTTATCCCATCAGATCTTATCCAATTTAGGTATTAAATTATTATCTTCTTGCTTACCGGCTTAAGCTTCACAACTTAACTGGCCTCTTTTTAACTTGCATTGTTTTATATAATGTGGCGCTGATGCAGATTCCATGTTTGCTTCTAAGTGAATGCCAACTCATAGCTTTGAATGAGAAACCATATATGGTTTCTTCCTTTGCAAAAGACCCAATGAGATGTTTACACTTTTACAAGATTCATACTCCAAGCTAGCTAGGAGTTGTTTGTCCAACGGTACATTTAGCGCTATCTTTATTTTATTTAAACTTTCATATTTTTTAATAAAGTATTTTAAAGATTTTTAAATTTTAAAAGTATAGATAATTTATATGTCTTATATATATATATAATTTTTATTATTTTAGGTCAAAAAAGTTAAATTCGTCTTCTGAAAGCTTGAAAATAATTTTTTAAATAATTTTTTATTTTAATCACTCCCAAACGATGCTTTAGGTAATAAGTATGGCAAGGAATTATGTAGCAAGAGGGAGGGATGAAAAGAAAATCAATCCAGCTACTGGAAAAAGCATGCTCTTAGAAATTTTATAATTTGTCGAGTGAAAACCAAAACTAAGATTTGTGTTACAAAATTCTACACGAAATTATAGAGTTGCCAAAAATTGAACACCAAACCCTTGTTTACTTCTAACAGAGGAACTGAAGTATATCTATTATTCTAGATTTTTTGCTTCGTTATTGCATATGAGAGCCAACATTGAATACTGGTATTGCCTGCTCCTAGACTTGTGTTACGAGATGTATGCATTAAGAGTAAACATGAGTAAAGAAGAGTAAAAGAATCAATTACTCTCTATATCACATTTTCTATTAATCTTCTTCATTCTTACTCTTTTATTACTCTTCTATTCAAACAGATTTAGAAAATGAAAAGCTGAAAGTTGTTTCTGCATTCCTACTAGAGGAGCCAAAATCAAGGTTGTTCTTGTACTTTTGCTAGAGCCAAGAAGCTCGTTGCTACACTTGTGTTGGTGGAGCAAAAACTAAAAATTGTTCTTACTCATGTACAGTAAAGGTTGAATTGATCGGCATTCCTGCATTCGAGTGGGAGTAACCAAAAAGTCTAAATTAGTTTTAGTACTTGTGCTAGAATATCCAATTACTATTGTTCCCTATGGTTATGTTGGAGGAGCCAAAACAAAAAAAAGTTCCTGTGCTTGCGCTGGAAAGTCAGGTTGATGTTTTTCCTACACTTACACTAGAGGATCCAGACCGAAAATTGTTTCTACACTAGTCTTAGAAGAGCCAAAAGTTGTTCGAATCTCGTTCTCAATTTTCGGCAGCGGGGAACATTCATCATTAGATTTCTCGTTCACTTGTGCTTCTTCAGTTAAAGGTCTTTCAAGCAAAATAGAAAAATGTAGTTTATGGTCTAATATGGTTTAATCTAAGTCAAACCCAAAACTTTTTAATTGATTTTGTATCATTGTAATTTGGGATGGGCTACCTTCAACTAGCTATTCCTTTCTTGTTATGTATGTCCTAGGATCTCTGTGCTTGTTAAGAAAAAAATAGAGAAAAATGTAGCAACTAGTATAATATCTAACATTTATGTTTCTATCTTCAATGTTATGGGACTCGAACTGGCCCGTCCAAGTCAATTCAGAAATTATAAACTCAAAATTAAAATCATTCCAAATTTATAAATTAATTAGTAGTATAATTAACCCAAAGTGACTATATTACTCTAATCGATTTTCAGATTGACCCATCAATCTGACCATCTGGGTCAATCCGAAGTCGATTAAGGAAAAACTCTTCTTCGGTTCAAGTTGAACAGCAGTAGCAATGATAGTATTTAATAATAATCAACAACACAAGCATCATTCAAGTTGGTTTTGTCAACATTAATACAACAAGAAGAAAATAAATATTAGTGGAAGTAAGCATCACCTAAGTAGCAATAATAAACAACAACAACAACACAAAAATTACTCAACTCTACCACACTCTCCTTTCTCTTTGCTTTCAATTAATTAATTAAATTAAATTTTCTTTAACTTTACTTATCAATCATCAATTAAATTTACTCAAACTAATCAATCAATCAAACAACAACAAAGACAGATAATTTCTGCCCCTTAATTTACTCATCCTCAGATATAAGAACTGATCAAACGATTTTCAACCAAAGGCGACAAAGAATCTTATGATGTAGTGCTCGTTGAAGCTTTGTCCAACGGTGGTGGATTTAGAAAGGAAGAATAATAGATTCTGAAATTGGAGAAACACTATTAGGAGAAAGAATGTGGCGAACAAGAGCCAGTTTATAAAACTGAGGAGGAAAACTAACTACCGCAGCTAACCAACAACAGTAACAACTAGGTGCTTACAGGGAGCTGGAGCATGACTAGAAAATTGCTCCGGAGTAGATGTGTAAATATGGACGAGCCGAGCAAATTACACAGGCTAGGCCGACTTGGCTGAGTTGTTACATTCGGATCGAATCGGTCTGACCTAGTCATACTTTTCTGAACCCGGCTCTATCTATTTATCTATTTTATTTTTATTTTATATAAAAATAAAAAAATAAAAAAAATAAAAATTTAAAAATAACTTCAAAATTTTATATTTATGATAAAAATAAAATATAAATAAATTTTTATTATTTAAATATTTTTATCATAAGTTAATTTGGTCAACTATTAACATTAATCAAATCAACGTTGACCAGTCAAATGTGTACAGTGATGGACGGACGCCGCGCGATGGGCGGACAATATCGATCCTATACTAGCTGACGGACCGGACCATATCGGTTTGATATTGTCACTATTCACGGACAGGACGATCTTTTTTGTACTGTTTCGCTAGACCGCGGACCAATCCGTTTAGTTTGGTCTATATTTATACCTCTACTCCGGAGTTAGCGGAGGAAGGTGGCATTGCTGTCGAGATTAGTGATTAAGGTTTGAAGTTAATTGTGTAGATTTGATTGAATGATTGATTCAATGATATAGTTGTTGTTGTTGTGTTCTCGATTTGATGACTATTATCATTCACTGTGAATGAAGTGGCCTTTAAAAATCAGCTTAAGGTGCTGCAAGCAGCTCCGTCGAAAACTTTTCATCCGAATCTAGCTTGCAAGTTCATTTTTTTTTAGGCAAAGTAATGAAGTAAAAAGTTATATTATCTAACCAACTAAAATAATTATTACTGAAGTAAAATCAAGATTTTATTATAATATTTATGTACTTTTGATCGTTGATGGTAATGTATTAGGTATCAAAGCCCGACTTGCTACAATGCACAACTTAACCAATTGAACAGGTCAAAGAATTAGGACACAAGCCGGCGGTTTTAGTTTGGTCCGAATTGACATATTTAATGGAAGAATAAACTATGGATCTTTAGATACCACGATGATACCCGGTCAAGATTTAAGAAGTATTCACCATAAGTTTTAAA